>OY284472.1:20884718-22194306 GCA_958336335.1 Dilophus febrilis
ATTATACCCAAAAATGAGATAAAAAATTTTTCAAATATCATAGTAATCATTTCCTAAACAAATTCACAAAGGATGCAAAATGTATTTGTTCTATTGCAAAATTATATCTCGTATAACATTCTGTATATAACTAAACTATAATTTGTATTGCTATAAATTATTTTGTGAAAATTAAGCCGTATATATAATTTTTTCTATACGGCATTATTCGAGTTCGCCAGAATATTTTTTAATACGTTTTTATTAAATTTTTCTTATAATGTGTATTTGGAAAATCCATGAAAAATTAGACGGATTTTCTGAAAATTTTCGCTATTTTTAAACAATTTTAAACTTAAATTTCCCGTATAGTAGAAACATTGTGAAAAATACTGCAATAATAATAAAACTATAATCGCATTTTCCATAACCGAATCTATGCATTTAGACAGAGATGTTATAATGCAGTTATTAAATATTATTAAACAAAGTTCCAAAGAAAATTTAATAACGACTTTGGTTCTGCCGCATAACTATATTTCTTTTTTGCTATCATGCATGCATTTTCTGAAAACTTTTCATTTTAATTATGATTAAATATATTTTTAATTGCTATATATATAGGAGAGAATTTTTCTGAAGAATTAATCAATTTTAAATCCATTATAAATAATATACCTTAAATTTTCGGGATAGAAAAACACGATCGTATAATACTAAAATGAATCAAAGTGTTTAACCACATATTTTCGCGAATACAGACGTTTTTTTAGCTATTTGGAATCTTAATTTTTGTCAATATGTTTAGAGAATAAAATTGCAATAAAAATTCATTTATAATGGAATTTTTTTATTGCAAATTTGAAACTTTTGTTTTTTCCAATTTTTAAAATTTTAAATATTTGCTTCTGTTATCAAATATCAAATATATGTAAAGAAAATGAAAATTATATAAATAAATACCAATTAATTCTAAATTATATAAAATTTTTATAATAATATATATATGTATATTGTATAGATTATATCAATACAAAATTTATATATAGGCACAAAGAGATATATAAAATTTATATATATAATAAAATAAACATTTGCTTTATGTTAATCTGAATTTACGTATATATATTTGAAATAACATTAACCTGAGTACATTTATACACAATTTATATAAATGTATATTTAAGTGTATTTAATTTTATAGTTATTATATATAGAAATATTAATGTGCGTATAAAGGACTATAATGAATGAAGGGGGGTGTAAAAACAAAAGCACATATCCTCATCTGTGTATACTATATATAAAATATGACTTGTTGTGGTATGATTTTATAATATACATGTTTTATACTCATCATTTTATGAAAATAAATGTATTTTAATGATCGCATGCATATGAATGTATATTATATTATTGTATGAGGATATATCCTAAAAATAAACATCCTTATAATTATTTATATACACATACATACATACATAGTATAGAGATATATAGTTATATTGCCTAGCATAATTTTTGTTTCCCATTAAAATAACTGAAAATTATATTTGGAAAAAAGTAAGCCTATAATATAAATATTTTTATCAAATATAAAGTATATATATATTTCGTTTACACACCGATATACAAATAAATAAAGGATATAAAATGATAAAATCCATATTTGAAACAATATCTGTTTTATTTGAGAATTATATTATAGATAAATTTTATAAAGTTTAAATGTGCTTTGTATATATAAGATTTATTATGATTGTTAATGTTTTTTTTTTATTTTTATGGTGTGAAGGTTCTTTTTATCTTATAAAATTCAACAACGAAATTCTGTTCTTTCTCTCAAAATATATTCTATTCTTTTGTTTTGGTTCTTTAATTATATTTTATTTTATATCCGTTTTATATGGGGTAATTGTGTTGAAGCTACTTCACGGATATAAAGTCATTTCATTTACTGTTTTTGTTTATATAAATAATTATACATCATCTGATCTGATGAAAAATTCATACATTTTTTTAATAAAATTAAAGATAAATTTGACAAATTTTTTATTTGATTAAAACGCTGTGTGAAAGAACTGCCAGGGACATAAAATAAACTTTGGTTGTAATTTAGAGATAAAAAGGAAAAAAAACATGTTATATATTTCAATTATAATTGATTTATATATATTTTTTCGTGTTCATTTAATATATTATTTGTGTGGAAACTAATCACAGGTTGAAATTGATAAAGAAGAATTCAACATTTCCTTATCTAAATATTCTTATTTTTTTTTCAATTACAATATGGCACAATATATATAATTTATCGATTTGTTATATACTAGAATTCTGACTTAAAAACTTATTATATAATATATGCGATAATATTCGTATATATATAATCTAAATATATTGAAAATTTCAAATAGCAATTTGTATATATACTACAATATATTAAAAAACAATTCAATACTTTTGTAATTTGTATGAAAATGTATATTTAAGTATTTTGTTTAAATCGGAAGAATATTTTCATTATATAGACATAAATGCGGGAATATTTTCATTATAGGAAATAATTTATATAATAATAAAGCAAAAAAAAACTTTACATATTGAAAATGTCTTTTTTTTTTAAATTTTATTTTGGAAATTAAATCGATATTAATCATTTTACAAAATATATTCTAAATGTACTATATACAATATATATGAAATAATAATATTGTAAAATTGATTTGAATTCTAAAAACATATCCTGTAAAATGTATCTATATATAAATTATCTATAAATATATGAATGTATGTCTGTCTCTATAGAGATTTCTGAATATATAGCAATGAAAATTTATATTCTAAAATTTCATATACAAAAATAGGTAAATTTTCAATGCACAATGCACATATTATATACATATATTTGATATATAAATAGAAAATGTTAAATTATAGATTTTAAAGAAAATCATAACTACTACTTGGTATATATAGGTAATACTAATATATATATTAAAATACAAATGGATTAAACTTTATAATAACTTCCATTTATATACATATATATATATGCCAATATATAGATATATCTATTAATATTATATAAATATGGATGATATAGTTAAAAGTTTTTGTTATCAAACTAATAATTTGCATATATATGTTTATATAATCATATGGGGGGGGCAGGTATATATAACTTATTTATATATTGGAGAAATTATACCTGATTGCATAAACACACACACACACACACACATACACACATTGGGAAAATATTAGAATACAATAATAATTAATTACACATAGATATATATTTCCGAATATGCATATATATAGAACAAAATTTTAATAAATTGATTATAATTTCATGTATAGTGTATAATTTTAAATAAAGAAAAGGGTCAACAAATCTAAAAGGACTATTTAATTTGAATTTAAAATATACAATTGTAATTTTATTAATTATTTTATAGATTGATTAGTTATTTTTTCAAATCAGAGCACAGAAACATTTTTAACTCGAGAACCCTTTGTGTTTTTAACAGTAATTTAAGGTTTAAATGTGAGTTTTCATCAACACAGTTGCTTCACTGAAGATGATTTTGATTAAACATTTAAACAACAAGCATGAAAATAATTATTACTAATACTAATTTTATATTTTAACAGTGAATTATGAAATGCAACAGTGAGAATAGAATTAAAAAAAAATCTATTTTTAAATTTTAAATAAATTCATTTGTAAAATAATAAATGAATAAAAAGAACATTTTCAGAACTATTCCGTTTATTTTTATCTTTAATTAAAAAAACTAATAGTCCTTATTTGATGACAACCCAATAAATATATACCAATATATATAATTTATATATGCATATTTTATTTGAATTATATTCATTATATGCTGTTGGGTTATATATTATATATATTTTAATGTTTTTTGTATATCTATAATATGCATATATATTAAATGCATTTATAATTTAGTTATACTATATATAATATAAATGAGATAATATTTTGTTGGATTATTTTGTTTTAGAATTATGCGTTTATACAATATATATACAAATACATCCATCCGTATATAACAAATAATTTAGTAATAGAACATAAATAATAATAATTATTATTATGCTAATATATATTTAATACTTGGAGCAAAATACATTTCAATTAATATCAAATTGTAATTTTAATTTTAATGTACAATTTAAATGTTATAGGAGGGTATAGAATTTATATAAAATGTACTATGAAGTGTTGGTTGTTGCGGTTATTTTTGAATATTTTATCATAATATATTATGTCGACACTATAACACATCTAATCCATCAATTAATTTGCGGGCAAATTAACAAAGATGGCAAAATTAACAAAAATAATTGTTTTATATAGTACCATAAATATAAACATTAAAATATACGTTGTTTTTATGTCCTGCAGGAATCATTTGGCTTTTAAGTCTTCATTAAAATATTACTAACCACTTTTAGATTAAAATCACTCTATAAACGATTATTTGTTACCAGTGTGTTTCAAGAACATATTTTTAAATAATCCCAATTAAGGTAAAAAGTATGCTAATTAGAATTTTTTTTGTAAAACTAATTGAGAAATATAAATAATTTTATCTACAGGTTTTTTAAACGAGTTCACAAAATCGTTATTTATTTTTTTTTTTTTGATTTTTTGAAGTTAGCTCTTTGATAAAAAAAAACCTATAACATCGCGTGCAATAAAGGTTGAGTGTTCTGATACAATATTCACAATAATTTATTATAACAAAACGAATTTCGATTCGATGATGAATTGATCCAGGATTCAAACCATCAAGCTACAATATTTTAATTTATGAACTATAATAATATTTAATTTAAAAGAAAAAATGGATTTTGGAAGTTGAAAGAAAAATTGAGGATGAAACCTGTTGGAAAATCGAATAATTCTAAAACAAATGCTGGCATTAAAACACAAAAAAATGCTTCCAGTCTACCAAAAATGCTTCTTTGGCAACACTATTTGATACATGATTTAATAATTCATTTATTTTCGCAGATCTTAATTTCATACAAAAAAATAAGGGTTAATTCAAAATGTGATTAAAAATCCATGAATGTATCTTTGAATCAATTATATAAGTGACTACTGACTGACTGACAGGAATATACAAATAAAAGGATAATAAAAACTGAGATAATCATTAACGGATACGTTGGGGTTCAAACAAAATTTTGTTAGTTTTTTTTATGAATATTAATTATATTACATTTAAAGTAAGTTGATTATTAATTAAATGAAATTATTACTATATTTATAAATAAAAGTGTGATAATTTTAATTCAATTTATATCCTTAAAAAAATTGTTTTTTTTTTCTGATTTCTGAATGGGTTGATGCGTGATTATGTGCAAGGATATTTTAATAGTTAAAAACTTATGAAAGTACAACAACTACACTTCATCATCATATATGATATATGTATATACGAAATAAAGTTATCTTAATTATAAATCTCAAAACAACAGCAAAAATAAATTAATAATATTGTATAATTATGAAGTAGGTATGTAGTATCATGGTGTATCGACGAAGAACAAAAATATATGCCTATACAGAAAATGAATGGGATTTTTGAAAAATCCCCATTGAAATGTTTTTACTATAGTTTCTACTATTTTTACCCATATTTTAGTTAAATGTTTAAACCTTTATAAAATAAATATTTTAAATAGATGGCTTTAAAAGTAAGTTTATTAATATTTTCAATACGATCAAATATATGTAATGATCTATATTATAATATATATACATATATAGACAATTGAGACACTATATACAATATACATATATTATAGTATATATATATTTATATTTTTTTTGCGTTGTTACTCTTTTACAGCGTGTTTACATTTGGATCTTGACGCTCATGAAACCAACAATTTTTGTCAACTCCCATGTTTTTTTGTTGTGTCCATTGGACGCTCATGAATATCACATATAAAAAATGAATTTGTTGATACTAAATTTTTTTTTTTGTTTTATGACAGTCAAGTCTCATGAAATACCTGCACGATAATAATCATATGAGTTGGCTCATGAAATCAAAAAATCATGTGCTTTCGATGTTTACATTTGAGTTTGGGCAATTATGAGCAATATCATGATAACGCAAGACCCAATGTAAACACCGTGTTATGTATATTTGTTTGCAATTTGTCGTCGCGTCACGTTATTATGTTTATATATTTTGTTTTCAGCATTTAGTAAGGAATATTGAGTTTGCTTTTATAATTCCATCATTCTTTCATTGCATTTTATTGTGATTTATATTTGAAATAATCTTTTAAAACTATATTTTTTTTATTGTTTTCATTCTCTTAGTTATATTATTTGGATTTGGACTTATTTGAATAAATTTTTTTTAATAGTATTTTGTATTCTGTTTCATTTTAATATTTGGACATATTTAGAGTAATATTTTGTTAATATTACTTGAACTATTTTCATTTTCTTCAACATAATATTGAACTTTTCAACCACAATCAACATCTGCTTTTTTCAAAACAATCATTTCAAATTTATTACGACGACCTTGCTTATATCCCCGGACAAGAATTTTCCTTATTTTTTTTTATTACAGAATAAAAAATTTAAACAACTGCTTTTTTCAAAGCAACCCATTTATATTTATTACGACAACGGCGCGTATTTCCCTGGACAAATTTGTGATACTGTAAAAGCGAACCTAAAAATCGTATAGACATTTTCAAGAAATCACCCCTCGAAACAGTATATGATAGCAGATCTCTAGTTGTTTTTGATTTATTAGACATTGCTGTTATAAGGAAAGTTAATGTAAAAATTACCGTCTAAAATACGGATTTCCATTAGAAACGGTACATAATCAATACACTTAAATCTAGTGTTAATTTTATCTAGCAACAAGAAATACAACAATAAATATAACGAAAAAATCAAAATTTATTTTAATAATCAAATTGGTATATCAAATCGCGATATATGTATATCGGTATATCATATTTTTTGATGTTTTTTTTTTAATTTGAATAGAGCCGACTGAAAGTCGCAGTGGTAATCTATTTTTAGAAAACTACCAACAATGCTAACACATTTTTTTATATAGAAAAAATGTATACATATCTAAAAATGTGTTTGCATATTTATACATATATTCACATATATTGAATAAAATAAATCCATTTCTAGGTATTGTAAAAATATTGAAAGAAATTTAACTTATTTTATTTACGATAGAATTCAATGCTGTCTTTGGTGTATTTCAATGCTATTCTTTTGTATATTAAATATTTTTACTAAAATTATAAAAATTTGCAGATGTCAGTCTTTTTTGGTTTATATTTTTGTATGTACAAAAATTAATATGGGATGAGACATATGTATAATATGTGGTAGTATGTATAATTTTTAACTATATATACATAAGATTACTTTTTATAATGATAATAATTTACCGTCGCACAATAGTTAAACAAATATGAAAAAAATTTACATATATGGAAAATATTCAAATGTTTATGTTGAAAGAATACTTTACTACTCTTCTCTGAATAGGTAAAACATACTTAAAAACATATATATTTATAATTTGTATCTCGTTAAAACACATCACATTTATAAATTTTCAAAATTATCTTTTGTAACGTTTTAGTATTTTTTATATATATACATTTATACAATACAAAAATACTTGAAAAAATTTTCTGTCTAAATCTAATTTTAAATGTAATTTAACCATCATATAATATTTATATATATAGTTTATTCTTTGTTCTTTGTTTGTTTGGATTAATGAATATATTTTTTCTATAAAAAGAAAATTTAAATCCATCATTTTTATTCATATTGTTGCGGTATTAGTATATAGATAAATAACGAGAATATAGAAAATTGTCATATAAATTAAATCAAAATACATATACTGTACTGTACATATAGATACAAAGGTGTGGAAAATTTACATAATTATGAATAATTTGGTTTTAAAATGATTTTGACCCAGATTTGTTTTTCGAAAATCATTCTCGCTGTTGATGTTGTCTATTCCATATTCCAAGTATGGTACGAGATAATGTTTCAAATGAATATATATGTATAGAAATAGATATATAGAATATTTTATTTATTCTTATATGATTTTTTAACGTGTTGCAATTTGTTTGTTTATTTTCCATATATAAAATTTCAGTCACATACATTTCATTTGTTATACGTACGTACGTATTATATGGATATATAATTTTAAAATTTATTTTTATCTATTTTTTTTTATTTTTTTGTTTTAGAGAAAACAATGTTAAAAATAAATACACTAAATTGCATATGCATGCACATTTAAACATTGTTTTAGTTTTATTTATTTATGCGATGTGCACTGCTTGAACATTAAACAAAAAAAACAAACAAACAAATATTTAAAGAACAAAAAAAAAGTTTACTATTCGTGTATTTAATCATTGCAAGAATATTTAATCAATATAATTTCTTTTGCAATATTTATATATTTTGTTTTGTTATGATTTTTAAATATTTATATTTAGTATGTATATTGTATATATAGTATGATAATGAATGCATTTTATCACAATATATATTAACTATATTTAAAATATGGTAAAAATTAAATATAAAGTAAAAGTTTTTTTTTTTTGCCAAACATAAATTCTCAGAATGTCTTTATATAATTCATATATACACAATATAATTCGAATAATAAATAACATTCTTTGGATATAAAGCGTGTCAATAAAACAACAATAAAACTATACTCATGTTTTTGTACTATGAAAATCAAATACCAAACAAAGTAAAAAAAAACAAACAATAATATAATAGAGTAATTATAGAAAATTTCCAATAATTGATTTTTTATGATAAATTATTTACACCCTTTCTCATTTTCTATATGTTTTATATACCATATAGGTAAATCTTAAAGGTATTTTTGAAAATATACTATATGATGTCATAAGTATTTAAATCCCATTGCTATATATCGATAATATAAAATAATTTATATAAGACCCCTATTGAAGAGAAAATATTTTAGATATGCAATTAAATAAATATACAGAAACTTTGAAAATAAATGATATTGGAAAAGATGCAGAGCAGTACAAAAACAACGAAAACTTTTGCTATAAATTAATTAAAATATAATTTTAATATATAATAAAACCTATATATTAAATTTTTGTGTATAAAGACAAATATTAAGTATAGGTAAAAACAGGTATATATTTATATAAATAAATATAATAATATAGCTATACTATTTATACATCTTGTATTATAGAATATGGTGTATAAAACATATTGAAAACATCAGGTGAAAATTGCTATATAAAAAACATAAAAAATTCATATGTACAGGTATGATATAAAAATGATATAAAATATATATTATTAAGGGTAATTTAATGGTATAGTCAATGCAAATAAATAAAACCTGAATACTACGTCAAATTTTCACAGAAAATGTATCTTGAAATTAGAGGTCTAAATATAAAAATAAGTTATAAAATAATTTCTTAAAATTGAATCACCGCAGACAGGCCCATGTATGCGCCTGGTTCAAATAATAAAACATATAGCGCCCTGAAACATAATCCATAAATGTTTTTAAGACAATTTAATACCCATTTTTTAATGCATTTTACATGAATCTGTGGTGTAAATGATAAAAATGCCAACCTAAAATTCTAACGAAGTTTTGGGGTCGTGGGTTCGAATTCTACTGAAGACATAAAATATCCTTTTGGGTTTTCGGTTATTTTTCGAATCTGAATTTTAACACAGAACCGTAACACCGTAACACGATCCCGTAAAAGCCACGAATTAAGAAACTAACAACAGAAGGCTGTTGTTGGACGCTAAAACCAGTATGTTGTTTATATAGCGAAAAATTAATTTTTTTTTAATACATTTGTTAATGCGTTTGACTGAAATATTTACCATATTAGTTGACTTGTTGTTAATTTTATTGTTTAAAATATATTATTGAAAAGGATCAATGGTTTATGCGGTAATTCGATCTTAATTAGCATTGCAATTTCTCTAAAAGTCGCACAAAAAGCAAATTTGATATGGTAATTTTTTTTTATAGCAATAAACTATGAATTTTATTAAATATAATAATTTTGGAATAAAAAACAATATGGATAAGGAATTATGAATTACGCAAGATTTCGTCCCGAATTCTGATTTTATCCATATTCTTTTATTCCAAAACATTTTATAGTACAAATTGGACTAATAAACTAATAAATAACCTATTAAAAAATAAAATGTTCCGCAAGTAGCTTTGAAAAATCCTAATTTTAACAAGCCTAATTTTAATTGATCAGTTCGTTTGTTTTAATCAATATCTGTCATATATATTCCGTCTTTATAAATACTCAGTCCGTTGGTTTATTTTTTTTTTTTTGCAATCGTTTTCTTTAGAAAAGAAACTTTATAATGTTTAATCGCTATCAGCAGGACCAGTTCTTTACTTTTTCACGCCCTACTAGGTCTCATAACATAACAGGTAAGCGCATAATGCGCTTTTTTGTTTAGGTATCCCTTTTAGGTCCGGTCTTCTGGATAATAATATTTATAATTAAATGTTTAACATGTATTATAAAAACATATTAAAACAAATTGGACATGACGGGTTTTATTTTTGGTGAAATATATTCCAATGTTTTGAAAGAAGAATTTTGGATTCGAATTATTCCAAAACATTTTTCAAGTCAATGAATTAAAAAAAAGAATAAGTCCTCCTAGATAAAAAAGTGATGTACTGAAAGAAGCGCCTCAAGCAAGTGCAACGTGTGCGTGTATGAAAGGACCGGTTATCAGCACCCGTAGACAACGGCGCCTGATTTCCTCGCACCAATATCTTATATACCTGTGGTGGTGGACGTGACCACAGACAAACCAGATATGATATTCTGTATGACCTATCTACTATTTAAAAAGTATACCTTGTATAATAAAATTCAATATATATTTAATTTAAAACCAAATAATCTATATATGATACTTGTATAAAATATCGATAGTAGTATTTATATTAAAAATTTTTATTATAGAATAATATATACAAAAAAAACAAAATAAATTTAATATTTCAATATTTGCAATGCATTACATAGAATTTTGAGATATTTCTGAATTGCATACAATGGGAAAAAAAAATATTATTAAATGAAAATTGGAATTCTGGAAAATATATACAATATTTAACAATAAAAAAAATCAATGTAAAAATAATGATTATATAATCAGATGTGTATATATTTTGTTTTATTGTAAAAAAAAAATTTGTATTTATATTACTATATAGAAATATATATTCAAATATGGAGATATCATCCATATCATGAACAATATATATATATAGATTTTATGTTGTTAAGATATTTCAATATATATGTCAGGTATAATCGAGAGTCATCAGGGCATACAAACAAGGATGGATGGAAAATTGAGGTGTATCTATATAAATATCTTGGAAAATGTATTTGTTTTCATTCTATACATAGGCTTGATGTTTCACATCTGGTTGAATTTGTAAATTTGGTTTTTCTTCGGAATTACTTCTGGTTTTATGAAAATCATCAAAATTTAAATAGAAAAATTGATTTCGTTTTCTTGATTTCAATACGCCTGTTGGTTACATCAAGAAAAAAACAAAATTCAATAAATTCAGTAAATTTGTATCCAGACAATATATTTAAAATTATATTTATTTATTGAATTGATGAGATAATATTTTTTCTTGGTATAATAGATAATTAAGTGGATCAGGTCAAGTATATACAATATATACTTCAAAATATTTTACATATCGATTTTTATCACAATTACATTATTATTTATTTGTATACAATCGAATTCTATATGGAGAATATAACAAAATTGAAGAATATATAATTTAATTAGAAATTGAATTTATAATAAATAATTTAATAATTTGAATAATTTATTCGAGGAGATTTTTGTAGAGATCTTTATGTAAAATTCTAATGATAAGCTCAATATTAAATATACTTCAAAATATTATTATATTCAGAAAATATATCAGAAAAATATTTTATAATCAAAATGTTTCTTTATATATAAATATTCAAGATATTTAAAGTTATACAAAAATATAATACAAAAAAGAAAAACTTGACAAAAACTATAATATTAACTATCATATAGAAAATATATTTCATATAACATATATTTATATTATAAATAAAAGAAATATTTCATTTATTTATCAAACTAAAAAACCAAAAAAAAAGTTTATTTCAAGAAATATATTAACAATTTATTTTATTTTTCATATCCAAATGATTGAAACACATTTTTCTGATAGATTGTATATTATTTTTTTTTCTATTGTATTTTGTCAATTTTTATTTTGCAATTTTAATATATTGATTTTTTGTGTTCGTTCATTTTAACAGATATAGAGAGTGATAGACTTAAATAAAAAAATTAGATGGAATGACCACATCATTTTTCATATTTTATATTTTAACGTTCTGTTAAATTAATCCAAATTCAATTCATTTTAATTAATTTATTACGGATAAATCTTTTATTGTTGGATAAACTAAACTATGGTAATAAAGTTTTTTGCTCAGGGATAAATAAGAAATTGATTGTAATTTTAGCTATATGATGAATATCTACAATTATACCGGAATCTATATAGATTAAAGAATATTTTAAAATATATAATTGAAATCATCATACAGACATTGTATTATCATATAGATTATTGTTGATAAGATAATTATCTTATATAGAAACATTTATTTGTTTGCAGCAATTAAATTCAATGGCCATTAAACAAAAATATACAATATGAAATTAAAAGTATTGTGAATTAAATTCACATATCAAACACGCAATAAATGCACGTATCAAAATCAAATGTACATATTTGAGATTGTATATAGAACAATTTTAATATATATTTTTTTTATAATAATTTTTTTTTCCAAAATAAATTTTGATATTTATATATAAATTATATATAACCAAAATGCATTTTCAATGTATATCCAAATTTTCCTGTCCAATTCACAAATCTCTTTTTGTTTTTTATTTTTTAAATACTTTTCAATAATTACATTTATCCAATCTGTATATATATAAAATTGTATATTTTTTTTTAGTACGTATAAATAAAAGATAAAAATAAAATAATCAACTATAAATATTTCTATATATAGTAGATGTTGAAATGTTGCGAAATAGAAACCAACTTTCATTATATTATAATGCTTATATACAAAATATATAATATCATTATATTTTCCATTATTTTAAACATGGTACATGGTTTATATTCCAAAAAAAAAAATAAAATATATCTATATATTGCTTTGCGTATATTATATACATTAGGATAAATGGTTGAAATTGAAAGATTAAAATGGGATTTATATTTTGATGATATTTGAAGTAAAAAAAAATAAAATAAAATAAAAAGTTTTGTTTTTATAGTATCTATACACAATCATAACATATATATAAATTTTATGTTCTTATACTGTTTTTGAATATATATAATTGCTTTTTAAGTTTCCAATTTAATATATGTGTGCGGCGGCGGTGATGGTTTATAAATAATACTTAAATATTAATTATTTTAACAAAACAAGATTGAAATCGAAATTTCTTTGAATATTTTCATTTTGATATAGATTGAATATATTATTACAAATCCTCTTTTTGAAAATTATATCTATATAAATAAAATTTTAGTTTTGTATATTACTTTATTGCTGCGTATTGCTTACAATTTAAAGTAATATACTTTCTTTTGTATACCATAAAAAGATTGTATATATCGAAAGATGTTTAATTTATTTTTTATTTTTTTAATTATATAATCATCATAATATGAAATAAGAAGAAATCGATAAAAAAAATCAAAAAATTGTCGGCTCAAATACAACAAATTCTATATAATAAAAATTTTAACAAACGCAGATGTTGTCTCAAAAAAAAATATCTAATATTCATTATTTTTGTTTAAAACAAATTTTAACTAATTAAAGAAGAAAATTGCCTATAAAAATTTCACAATTATACGTTTATATTTTTGTGTACAACCATACAAATACTATATTTAATTATACTTATATACACTTAATGGTTTAAATTTACTAAAAAAAAAAAAAGGTTTAAATATTTATTGATTTTCTTCGTTTCGTCGTGGTATTTTTGTTTTGTTTCACGTATAATTGTAAAATACACATAACAGTCGACAGCAGACCTCTCTATTTAATAATAACACTTCGTTCAATAATGTGTGTGACTGACACATAGATGGCGTCCCTAGAACTAAATCAATATTTTTTTTCGCATTTGGCAACCTTTTTTTGCTTACTGTCAACATCATATGTTAATCAGATCATTTGTTTACAAGTTACAGTGCTATAAGTGACGCTATTTTTGTGTTTTAAAAAAAAATGAATTCAAAGCAATTCCGTGTGCTGATTTATCATTGTTTTTTAATGAAAAAAAATACTGTTCAATGCCAGGAATGGCTTGAAAAACATTACTCGGACTCTGCTCCATCAAAAAGAAGCATTTGTTATTGGTATGCCGAATTCAAACGTGGTCGTACAGACACCGATGACATTCCATCTACTGGAAGGCCAAATGACGCTGTTATTCCGGAAAACGTTGAAAAAACACTGAAAATCATTATGTCCAACCGTAAAGTGAAAGTGAGGGAGATTGCTGACATTCTGAAGATATCAGCAGGCAGTGTACAAACCATAATACACGAACATTTGGGTATGAAAAAGGTGTGTTCCAAATGGGTGCCGTGTTTGCTCACACCGGAGCAAAAACAACAACGAACCGATGATTCAAAGAGCTGTTTGGACATGTTTACGCGCAATAAGTCGGAGTTTTTGCGACGGTACATCACAATGGATGAAACATGGATCCACCATTTCACTCCAGAGTCAAATCGGCAGTCTGCTGAGTGGCATGCAGCCGGCGAAAGCCGCCCAAAGCGACCAAAGACGCAGCAGTTGGCTGGCAAGGTTATGGCGTCTGTATTTTGGGATGCGCATGGAATAATATTCATCGACTATCTCCAGAAGGGGCAGACCATCAACAGCGACTATTATATAGCGTTATTGGAGCGTTTGAAAGTCGAAATCGCAAAGAAACGGCCTCATATGGCGAAGAAAAAAGTGTTGTTCCACCAAGACAATGCACCGTGTCACAAATCAATGAAAACGATGGCAAAATTGAACGAATTGGGCTTTGAATTGCTTCCCCATCCACCGTATTCTCCAGATTTAGCCCCCAGCGACTACTGGCTCTTCGCAGACCTCAAAAGGATGCTCCGTGGTAAGAGATTTGGCTCAAATGATGAAGTAATCGCCGAAACTAACGCCTATTTTGAAGGCAAAGAAAAATCGTTTTACAAAGGCGGTATCGAAAGATTGGAAAAGCGTTGGAATGATTGTATCTCCCTAAAAGGGGACTATCTTGATGAATAAAAACGAATTTTGGCAAAAAAATGTGTTTTAATTAATTAGTCACACACATTATTGAACGAAGTGTTATATAGACTTGAATTTCTATATATACATATATTTGTAATTTTTTATTTTCATATAAAGGTATAACATGGAAAAACATTTTCATTTTACTCGCACATATGGCACATATTCTATATAAAATTATTATAATTACCATTACGAAATATAATTATTTTATTCACAAATGAGAGAAATTTGTGTTATGAATTTGATCGTTAAAATGTGACTAAATCTATAAGAAAAACAGAAAAAATTTTAATAAATTTATTTTAAATTAAATTCTAAAGGATTTTTTTGATTTTGTTATAAAGACGATCATCAATCGATCTCCGATTTAATGTTTTAATAAAAATTAGCGAAGCATCCAAATGTGAGTTGGGTGAATTAATTAGTAATTGAAATCAATTCAATATAGAGAATTTTTCAATAAAAAAAAATAGTATTAATTTGAATAAAACAAAATTAAAAAAAAACTATTTGAGATAATTCTCAGTTTGATTGGATCCCCCCCCCCCCCCCCCATCATACATGCATTTAAAATTTTCAAATAATAAATAAAAGTGATAAAAGATTAAAAAATAAAAAAAAACTTTATATCACTATGTGATGAGTATATGCAATTAAAACAAAAAAAAAATGAAAACAATTCAAACCTCTTTCAGCATCCCATATTGTATATATAAATCTTCATATATATATAGCATAGGATACATTAAATCTATATATCAGGTTTATATCTCATTTTCATATGCATATATAAATATATTTGTCTATAGAATTTCATATTAACAAGAATTTAGTTCTTGACAATATTTTTTTCAGCTTTTATTTTTATATATATATATAAATAAAATATGTGCACTATATACTGAAAAATCATTTATTCAAAGCTTTTTTATGTATATAATATAGATAATAAATATTTTATTCAATTCAATGTATTTTAAATGTATTTTATAGGCGGTGAACATAAAAACTAAACATAATTTTTCGTTTCGTTTGAAAATATACTAAAATCTAAATGAAATTGAATGATATTCTGACAAAATTGTTCAGATCACGTTCGGTTCCTATATAACCGAAGAAGGTATGAAGAATATTTTTTCTATTATTTTATTGAATTTGAAAAGTTCAAACAAAATTACCTGATTTTACCTAATTACCGACACCGCAAAAAAATAAAAAAACAATTAATAATACGGAAGGCTACGTGATGGTAAAACCAATCGTTATAGTTGGAAAGCGTTTGTTTGTTTTTTCTTCTTTATGTTATATAAAATAGAATATATAGAGACACATGCTTCAGTGAGATAACAATTGCATATATACACTTAAAAAGTTCTTGTGATGTACATTTGTTTCCATTAAATATAAATATACAATTTCCCTATCCCCATATATTGTGTATTTTTTTTTTTTTGTGATATAGAAGGAGCGTGAAAGAAAAAAACTTGGATATAAAGCTCATCATCATGTATTTATATACATACATGTGTCTGAACTCCTTTATGCATACAGCCGTATAATATATTGATTTGAATGTGTCAATTTTAGCATAAGCGGTATAGTAAATTTTGCATATCAGATATAAATTCTATATAATATACATAAATATAAAATGAGAAAATTTTAAATAGTAATATTTTTAAATTTTTCCTTTTGTTTGCAATAATTATAATTTTTTCTTTAAATGAAAAGATGATAACAAATAATTATATCAAAATAATCGATATTTTGCATTGACAAAAAGTTAATTTTAAATTATGTCGGTGGTTTGCAAGACAAAAAAAATATAATAGAAAGGAAATCAAAATCCATTTAAAAAAAAAATAAATGAATTAAAATGTATAGATAATATTAGTAAATAGTAGATAATTGTATCAATTCTTACGTACTAAAATTAACGTGGTTAAATATAAATTTATCCACGGTGAAATACCTACGAAGAAAAATATTGAAGATATTTGGTATTCAGAGCACAATTTAAAATAATCTATTACTATAATAGCGCTTTTGTTTACTTTTTTTTATAAGGAAAAAAAAACAATCATTTATATTTGGCTACACAGAATAAAAATAAAACGAACACAAAAATTTTTTTTTTCTTTTTCTTTCCACATATAAATATCGACTGTCTTTTTTTAATGTGTTCGGTATTTTCGCTAAATTTAGTTTCGTTTTATTGAGCAACTGGAAAATTGTAATAGTCTGTACTGTATAAAATAAATCAAATGAAAATATCGTGCATTGATATAGATATAGAATAATAATATCTCCATAGAAACCTAAGCGTGGATAATTTACTTCGCATCGAAAAGGTGATGTTAATTTATTCATTATCGTAGATAATTTATGGGCTCTGAATACGAAAAGCGTGGTTAAACGAAATATCTCCGTAGATATTTAACCACGCTGAGGCCTGAATAAACCCAATATATAGGAAAAATTATTCAACAATGTCCGCAAAAAACATTCTTTCATTTCTTTCGTATATACAAATATAAGAAAAATTCCAATTGTATTACAATAAAACTATATTTGTTATAAATATATAAAGGGTGATTTTTTAGCTATTATCTTTTTGGCAACACTGGTTTAAACAGCTGACGCACGTTTCGTGTTTTGTTTCACTGTCAATCATCTTCAGTGTGGTCTATAATTGAACTATAATTGAACCATAGAGTCTTACAAACGAACAACGCTTGCAAATTGTTGAATTTTATTATCAAAATGCGTGCTCTGATAAAAAAGTCCATCGCGACGAAATTGTGTTCAGCGACGAAGCTCATTTTTGGTTCAATGGGTACGTAAATAAGCAGAATTGTCGATTTTGGAGTGAATATCAGCCAGAAGCATTGCAAGAGCTACCAATGCATCCAGAAAAATTCACAGTTTGGTGCGGTTTATGGGCTGGTGGCATCATTGGACAGTACTTCTTCAAAGATGATGCGAATCGTAACGTAACTGTGAATGGTGAGCGCTACCGTGAGATGATATCCAACTTTTTTTTGCCCAAAATGCAAGAGCTTGACTTGCATGACATGTGGTTTCAACAAGACGGTGCCACATGCCACACACTCACAGCACGCGCAAGCGGTGAACATTTTATTTCACGTTCTGGACCGGTCAATTGACCACCTAGATCGTGCGATTTAACGCCTTTAGACTACTTTTTGTGGGGCTATGTTAAAGTTCATGTCTATACAGACAAACGCGCTTCAATTGACGCATTGGAAGACAACATTGAAGCATTTATTCGTGAGATACCGGCCGAAATGTTGGAAAGAGTATGCCAAAATTGGACTTAGCGGATGGACCATTTGAGGCGCAGTCAAGGTCAACATTTGCATGAAATAATCTTCAAACATTAAATTATATGGACCGTACTATCGATTCAAATAAAGATTTCATGCATTTTTCTGAATATTATGTGTTTTTTTTTAAACTTTCCTATAGCGGTTAAAAAATCACCCTTTATAAGAAGAAAAAAAGCTATTGAGTAAAAATTTGCAAAAAAAAAGAATAGCTAACAATTTTGGTTGGCAATAACGACCTATATTTTTTACTTTATGAACCACCGCAAAACCATCATTTATGTATATGCATATGTATGAATAATATAAATTTAATTATTTAACATTATATTTGAAGTTTTCATTATTACAAAATAATGTTTATTTTTTTATTTTGCTGATTTCTTTTATGCATGCATTGGGCATTGGTATATGCATTGAAATTGGTTTGGTTTGCACGAATATAACATCAATTATATATTTATATATGTATGTAAGAAGGATCGAATAAAAAATAGCCGGAAGGTGGTTTATATTTTCGATATGGAAAATAATTTAAATAAATAGAATATAGGATTTTTTTTTCATCAATATACATAAATAAATATTGATTCAACTTCCAGTACATGAGATAATAAATATATGAAAAAATATTTAAATAAATACACCACTATTTTGTTTTTTTTTACGAATTTACCAATCAATGAAATTCCAAAAGAAATAAAGAAAATAAAATTTTTTTAATGGTTATTTTTTTATAATATATACAAATAATTTAATTCAAAAAAATTTATAATGTTATGGAATAAATTATATAATACGTTATTTTTTTTTTTGTTCAATAGTCGATATAAGACAATGAAAAATATTCAATTTCGTCCAATTTTTGTTTATTAAACAATTTTAAGTTGAACATAAATTACTAAAAATACCCTACTCTAAAAACAATTAAATGAAAAAAAAAACAATTATATGTAAAACAATTAAAATTTTCTTTCAAATCAGTTAAACAATTCTACTAAACAATTTCATAGGATACAAAACAAACATTAAACTTCTATATGACATTATAACCGAAAAGAAATATCAAATTTTAATTCATAAAATAGTACAATAATTGCACGCGGTAATAAAAATAGAATAATAATAAATAAATAGATATTTTTTTATTCTATTTATTATTCATGTGAAAATTATATTATAAAGAAATAAATCCAAAAAATTAGAAAATTAAATATTTATTTATAATCGCAGATACAAATAAAATTGGGGGAACAAAAAAAAAGAAAAACCATATAATAATAATAATAATATATTAATAAAAAAAAATATATAAACTGCGAAGTGTTTTATTACATATTTATTTTATTTTTAGTATAATCAAATACTTGTATATAAAAGAAGAAAAAATAAAATAACATACATCAAATATATAAAATATTAATATTATCAATATATTATTATTATTATTATTATTATATTTTACATGGTTGGTTGGTGGAATATCCAAAAATTCCGTATACTTATACATTAAATAGTAGTTAATTTGTCAGGGATTTGAAATACTGTAGGATTATCGACACAGTATTTTTTATAATCAATATAAAAACAATTTTCGTTTATTGATTTTAGAATTAGAACTATGTAAAAATTAGAACAATGTAATATAGAGTAGATTATAGATAATTGAAATTTAGTTTAGGAAAACGCAAACGAATTCCTGAATAATAATAATGACCAAATTTGAATAGTTCATATATAGATTAAAAATCTAAAAAAAGGTAATATACAAATTATAATATTGGAAAAATATGTATATAAAAAAAAACAAATTAAGTACCTTATTATCTATATATTGGATAAATTATTTATTTATATATTATATATATACTATACATATTAAAAAATATGTAGGTCTTATACACTACCGCGTACATATGTTTTTGCCTCCCCATTCATTCGGTATATAACTATATATATATTTCAGTATCACATATACTAAAATTTATAATCAGACAACGCATTAAATGCACGTATTACTACAATATTTAAATGGATATGCGGATAGAAAGATTATATAAACTAAAATTGGAACAATATAATATAATATGGGGTTTATTTTTTTTTTGTTATTTTTCATTATTGTAACATATATTATAATTATAGGTACTCCCAATTGGTTATATTTTTGTATATTTAAACGTGTGTGTTTGTGTGTGTATTATATCCATAAATTATTTATTTATATATGCGATTGATAATAAAATGTATTGATTATTTATTTCATATTATATACATAAACAAACAGAGTATTGGAATTGGTATAATGCTTAATCGTGTTAATAGCTAATATGATTGTCATTATATTTATCACCATTATAATACCTGTACAGGAATAACGTATATACGTGGTATATCAGAATCATTACATATACATTTAATCGATATAATTGTCGCGTGAATTCCAACATAACCATATTGACATACAAGTTTTACGATTATATACCCTTTATCAGGTATATACAGAAAAAAATAATTCCAAAATTCGTGTTATTGTTAATGTGATTGCTTGGGGGGTCCTTATTCTTAGATAATTAACCGTAGGATAGTAATTATTAAGAGACAATTAATTTTTTTTAATTGTAAAATAATTACAATTTTATTTGATGATTATTTGATATAAAAAGCAATCCTGGTAAAATAAAAATCACCTTTGTTTGAAGTTCGATAATAGTTATCTTTTGTTTGATTAATTTCAAATTAATTTGTTTGTCAATACGTTAAATTTTACCGCATTAAAATCATTCTTCTTCTGATGATGAAAAACACTTCTTTTTTTGTTTGTTTAAACATAAATAAAATTATCCTATCGTATATACACTACTGTGTACACATATGACCCGGAATTTTCAATTTAAATTTTTCGGGGTTTTCGATTGGGACAAATCTTTTTAATTTTAAGACTGTCACTGACCTTTGTGTCAAATTTCACGGCAATATATTCATTAACTAATCAATGACGTTAATTTTCGTAAACGGCTAAAGGTGATTTTTTCGATTTTTTAATGTCCGAAAATTTTGAAACAAATCAGTTCGGTTAAATTTTGTATTCGGGATGAAATTTCTGGTGCCGAAAGGTCTGTAAAAGTTGTAAAAGGCCTTAGGTGAACAGGCCATGTCTAAAACACAAGTGTATGCATGAGATAAAATGGTCTAAGGGGGTCGCGAAAGCGTTGAAGACGAACCAAATCAAAGAGTATCAACTGATGAACATCATTCAATGCAAATCATGAATTGGTATTGGAAAATCGTCGATGGACTACTAGAAAGCTTATTGCTGATGCTGTTGAAATTTCAAATCAGTCAGTCAACACCATTTTAAAAGATGCTTTGTGACTCTGAAAAGTCAAGTCACGATTGGTGGCAAAAATGCTCAATTTCATGAAAAAAAAACAACGTCGCATTGAAGTGTGCGGAAACAATGCCTGCCGACTATCAAGACAAAATGAAACGCAACGTATAACTGGAGATGAAACTTGGATCGTGACTTCCGCTGAGCTTAAGAGACCGCTCCGAGGATCACATTTTAACACGATAGAAGAGATTAAAGCCAAATCGAAGAAGGTATTGATGGCTATACCGAAGGAATACTTCTCCAAGTATTTTGATGAATGGAAAAACCGTTGACACAAGTGCGTTGAACCCGAGGGGGATTATTTTAAAAGGGATTAATTTAATTTTGAAGAATAAATAAAGATTATAAAAATTAAAACAATATTCTCGGTCATTTTTGTACACAGTAGTATAAAAAAGAATTCACTCATTCTCATTCATCAGCGATAGGTTAAATTAATTTGAATAAAATTTAATTTTTTTTTATATATTTATACATATAGAAGTCGTGTTGTGTTAGACGTTTTATACAAAGAGATGATTACAATATCTTAATTTTAATTATGATGCGAATATATAATAAGTAGCAAAAATAAACGTGATAAAAATTTTTAAATATTCAGATATATTTTTTTTTTGCATCAATTTGAAATTTATGTATATAAACGATTGTAAACTGGAAATGTATAAACGAATATATACCTGAGATTATTAATAGTATAGAAGAAGAAGAAGACGAGGGTATTTGCATTTATATAGTATATATTAACAAAATTATCATTATAATTAAAAATAAAATTATCATTTAAATATATACAATTTAAATTTTTAGAGTCAAGTTATTATTCTTTTATGTTTGGAGATGGATAAATTAATTGTATTGTAATGATATATTTTTATGAATAATTTTATAATACGTTTGCGTGTTTAGATTAATCCTAGAAATTATTTTATATCAATCACACACTGTGAAATTTAATAACAATCTAAATGGACTTGTTATTCTAATAAACAATAATAATTTTTTTATTATAATAATTTTCTTGTATATCGTGGCCATTTTCTATAACTATCATTGATTCGATAATTGGGAATTGGAAAAAATCATAATAAATTATGGCTGATCGGTAAATTACGATTTTCCAAAAGGAGCGTTCGTTTGAGTGTGTGTGTGTGTGTGTGTTTGATGGAAAACGAGTTTTTATTACGGAAAAAATGGTTTAAATATAGGAAAATTGGTAAATTTTCATTGAAAAAATTATAAATATGTTAGATATGTAATCAATAATAAAAATTTTAAATTCAGAACAAAAGTTAATAAAAATTAAATATTATAAAAATTAAAAAAAAAAAAAAATAATATTATATAATAATATATATTCACTTACCGACTGTATTAACTGTTTTATTTGTTTGTTTGTTTGGATAAATTAATACATATTTTGATTTATTTTGGTTGATGAAAATTTGTTGTGTGATTGATTTTCATTTCAAAAATAAACAAAAAAATAAATATGGAAAGAGAAAAAAATTTTTTGTTTGTGTTTAATATACATTTTTTTTTATATTAAATTTTTTAATTTTTTTTCTTGTAATATAATTAATTTATTTTTTTTTATTAATAATGAATCAAAACGGTAGTAAACAAAATAAAAATTAAAATAAACAAATATATACGTGAGTGACCAAGCGTTTTTTAAGAGATAATTTTAAATTATTATAATAATATTTATTTCAATTATTTAGAAAAAATTTAGATTTTGAAAATGAAATTTATGAAAAACGCTTTGTAACACTTATTTGTTATGTCATTATTTGTATAAACCATAATCATAAAACAAAACCCAAACACACACACACACACACACAAACAGAGACATTTTCTATAGTTTTTTTTTTCTGTATTAAAACAAATTTTAAAAATTATATAGAAATATTAATTACAAACAAAAACAAAATTAAATATTGTATTATATAATATAAATTAAATGAAATTGTGTAAAAGAAAAATTAAATCCCATTAAAAGATGCAATTATTTATAATAAATAAAAATAAGGATATATAAAAAAAAAAAGAAAACAAAAGAAAAATAACAAAGCAAAAAAGTAATAAATCAAAAGGATTAAATAAAAAATTTCAAAATACCAGTGAAAAGAATAAATTTACAAAAAAAAAAAATGCTATATAAATTTCTATTGAATTTTGTTTTGGTTTTTAAATTCCAATTATATTTTTATATATAACTATAGTGTTTAATGAAGTAAGGAATTATATAAATACTACTCTAACCACTATAATATCGGTAACCTGCTATTTTATTCGTATGCTCGACTTTGAGATGCCGCGAAAGGACTTTACACAATAATTTTTTAATCCTTCCAATTTTATTTAATAAAATAATGGTTTTAGTTAAATAATTGCGCAGACAGAAGTAAAAAAACTTTTAAATTCAATTAGTTATGGAATTTAATGCAAAATGATTCAATTTGATAAAAAAAAAAATTTGACCATTATAATATCGGACACTTATATTATACGCCACTAATCTCCTTTGTAACATCTCCTTTGGCCTATATGACACCATCCATTCTCTTAGACGTGGTATTTACTAAGTTTTTGCATTCATCCGGTGTTTTTGTATTCCCCATTTCAATGATTTTCCCTTGGAATTCTTCACTCCTTCAATTGTAAGTTTCATATCATGTTTTTACTTTGTTTTATTAATGCCCACCACGATTCTATTGAACTTAAATCAGGACTTGAAGATGTCCATTTCTAAAAGTGTATTCCTTTAACTATTTCTTTAGCTTCCAACCAGTTCTTAGTTGCTTTAGCGGTTTGTGGTAGAGCAACATAGTATTGAAATATATATTCGCCGTTTGAATATAATTTAATAGTCGATCGCAAAAGGTAGTCATTTAATATATGAATGTGATTTTGGGAGTGAACCGTACACTAAATGAAATGTGAATTAATAAAATTAAGTAAGTAAATTAAAACAAAGAAACGACTCCTTTTGAAATGTAAATTACAATAACTGGATGAAAATTTCACAGTGCGTTTTATACAATCACGATGGAATGCTTCATTTTGTGTGTGAATTACTCGATTATCGGAATAGCCAACAATAACAAATTTACATTCATCATCAAAATATAATGCTATTCCATTGCCGCAGAACTCAAAATTGTTTTGTTTTTTGCAAAACAATTGAAAGGGGCTTTGATTTGTGATGAAAAATTATTCGGGATTATTATTAGGAAAAAAACATTGTTTAATAAAATATGTCTGAATTTTTATCTTATATTCATATAGTTCGGTTTATGAATCCATTGCCTTGTCCACTTTTGTGCGACCACTATTTGGATTGCTGTTGACCATTTTAGACTTATATCACTCATAGAAGTTCTCCTTTTTTCACAGTTGCGTTTTCACTATCAGTAACATTAAATTTTAAACCACTTTCTGTGACTCAAATGAACCGGTTAACCATATTTTATTTAAATATCTGATACGGTAGACTTACAATTAAGTTCTTTAGAAATATTTCGTATTATTCTTATTAATAATAAGATTAAAAGGAACCATACAGTCCTAATTTAAGTCCAATAGAATCGTTGTGGGCATTAATAAAACAAAGTAAAAACATGATATGAAACTTACAATTGAAGGAGTGAAGAATTCCAAGGAAAAATCATTGAAATGAGGAATACAAAAATACCAGATGAATGCAAAAACTTAGTAAATACGACGTCTAAGAGAATGGATGGTGTCATATAGGCCAAAGGAGATGTTACAAAGGAGATTAGTGGCGTATAATATAAGTGTCCGATATTACAATGGTAAAATTTTTTTTTATTAAATTGAATCATTTTGCATTAAATTCCATAACTAATTGAATTTAAAAGTTTTTTTACTTCTGTCTGCGCAATTATTTAACTAAAACCATCATTTTATGAAATAAAATTAGAAAGATTAAAAAATTATTGTTTAAAGTCCTTTCGCTGCATCTCAAAGTCGAGCATACGAATAAAATAGCAGGATACCGATATTATAGTGGTTAGAGTAGTAGTTTTTGATTTAAGGATATAGGACTAGTCTTAAAAAATATAACAGTTAAACATAATTGCATTATTATTATTAAGGACATATGTCTATATTTGTTTTAGATTACGATTTTTTTATTATTTATTATTTTTCTAGAGCGAACAAACTTCACTTGCAGAAAATTTCCTTTAATATTTTTATTATTTCTAAATAAACAACTGTCTTTCAATTTTACCATAATCTATAATCAAACGATTCATGATTGTGTGATAAATAATGAGAATGGAATATCATTCAATTTTTCCTCCATTAAACTTAAATATTTATAATTATAATTTGCTCTGTTTATGGAGTTTTTACGGTGCTCTATAATCTTATAATATATTCAGTTCATTTCTATAATCTTAGAAAAATTGTCTAATCCCGTATAAAGATTAAATATCAGACATTTCCATTAAGAATCAATCCGTTTGGCATTCAATCAGTAATTTAGTTGGTATAATATAGTAAAGTCTTAAGTCGGTTAATAATATGATAAATATATTAATCTATAGCCATTATTATGTGAATAAAAATAAAGAAATTATTTCAGAATTCCAATTATGTTAAAAGTAATAAAAATGAAATCTTATTATTTACAATACCTATTTATATATCTAATATATTAAATTTATCAATTAGATGAAAAATTAAAATTATATAAAAATACAAAACAAACTTACCGAAAATTTATTAATTTATAATTTTATTTTAAAATTTTAATTATTTTTTATTTGAAATAACAAAACGCCATTCTGTACACTAATTCTTTTATTCGTTTATTTACTATTCAATGGTGTTGGTTGTTGGTACCGTTGAATTTTGATAGCTTTTTGATTTGTTTTGGATCAATATTTTTTATTTTTATATTATCTTATATTCCTTATATTATCCTTTTTTTCTGGATTTCCATAAACAATTTTTTGTTTAATTGTAAATATATTCAATTAAATCATATAATTTGGTTGTTGTTGTTGTTGATCAATCTGATTCATCTTCATCATCATCGCCATATCCAATAAAATCCATCCATAAAATTTATAACAAATCTCCAATTGATCCAATTGTTTTTGGTTTTGTATTTGAATTTCATTAATATTTATAATAATTTCACACATTAATTATATTATTAAAATTTCATCGATATTTCGATAATTTCGAATTTTTCCAATGATAATTTTTTCCAGATATAAATTTTCTTTTCGTCATGATGTTGTTTTGTAATCATCATAATCACCATCCATCATCATCATCATCATCTGATTTGATTTTGAAGTTGTTCCCGGATAGAAAAACCCTGCACACAGACAAACAAGCACTGCATTCTCAGTTTTTTTATTTTTAATATATAATTTTTTTTTTTTTTTTTTTATTTTCTATATATATATTTATTTATTTTTTATTGTATTTTAATTGTTTCAATTTTATTTTTTTTGCTTTACTATTGTTTTTTAATGTACAAAATATTATTTGAAATAAAAAAAAAAAAAAAAATTATATAAATATATATAAGAAAATGATTTTAATAATAAAGGAAATGTAATTTTATTTTTTTTTTTTTAATAATTAGGCAATATTTTGGTGAGTTAATCGTGGTGTGAGATGATTGTGGTTGGTTGTTGATTGTGTTTTGTTTAATTTTGGTGATGCGGTTTATTGTTCATTTGTTTTTGTTGTGTGTTTTTTTTTTGCTTTCTCTCTTTTGATGGTTTAATTTTGTTAAATATTAAAAAGTGCAAAAAATTTTTCTTTTCAATTTGATTATATGTACAAAATAAAATGAATTTTTCCTTGAAAATTTTTCCAAAATTGTTATTTGTTGTTTAATGTACATGTTGTTTTTGGTGGTGTTTTGTAAATATTTATTGTAATTATTATTATTATTATTATTTTTATTATTATGTTTATTATTTTGTTGATGAAAAAAGTTTTTCACTTTTAAAGGAAAAACTCGCTATTTTAGTTTATTTGTTTTGTATATATATTCATGAATATTTTTCTATTTTTGAATGCAATTTTTGTGTTTTGGTTTGTTTGTTTTTAAGGTAAATTCAAAATATGTTTAATTTTTATACAGGTTTCTTGTATATCTTGTGTTCAAATATATTTGGTTGTTTGCGATTGTTTGTTTTGGATGAAATATTCTTCTTAAGTGTGTTTTTTGTTTTATTTAAATATTTCCCAATATTTTTTTTTTATATTAAATAAATTCTATAATTATTGATGATGTTGTTTTGATATTTGTTATTGATGTTTTTTTTAATTTTTTGACAATGATGTTAATATTTACTATATTTTCTATATATACAAATTTTTTCTCTTTAAATCATTTAGTTACATATTATTTTGATTGTTATTTTTTTCATCATTTTCAATTAGTATATATATTTTCTATTTTAATGCATTTATACATTGCGAGTGTAACAATAAATGTTTTGATTGTTGCTATATTTATTTTTTATTGTTGTTGATTGTATATGACTTACTGGTGGTTTATATATGATGAAATTTTGGTAAATATTTTTAGTTTTAAAATTAGAAGCACTAATTTTAATTGTATATATAATTATTGATATATTTAAATAATGTTGATATAATTAATGATGAGATGAAGATGAAGAAGATGCTATCATGATGATGGTATTATTGTTGTATATATAAATGTTTTAATTTGTTTTGTATTTATTATATTGTATATATACAATTTACCAAATTTTTTTTTTTTTTGCATTATTAATGATTAATTTAGCCATTTTATAGAAAAACTTTTTAACAAATAATAACAACACAAAAAAAAGCCAATTTTTATAAAAAATATTTATAATGAATATATGGAATTTTGTTTAGGTATTTTCAATTAATTTTTGTACATGTATGTTTTTAATTTTATAATAATTTAGTTGAATTTTAAACAAATATTTGAATAATTATTTTAAGTTGTGTAGATTTTTAATTGAAAAATCTTATTAGATTAATTTATTCGCGTAAATTTTAGTATCGAAAATATATAGTTTTAAAAATATATATTTCCAATCAACGATTTTTATCATTGCAGGAATAACCGTAAATGCTTCTATTAATTTTAAAATGTAAAAAAACTATCAAAAATCAAGTAATTATTTGCTGAATTATGAATTTTTCTATATTGATAATCACTTTTAATCGATAACGCGCGGAAATCGAAATAGCAAAAAAAAAAAAATTAAATTTTACTTTATAAACAATTTTGTTCTATATTTAATAATAATTTTTTTTTTTTTTTTAATTTGGCACAAGTTACATTTGTTTTGTTATTGTTTTAGTAAATATTTTCAAATGTATAAGAAAAACTTGATTATTTAAAAAATCTGAATTAGAACAATTTTTAATAACAATGAACAAAATTTAAATTGATTTTGAAAACAAAACATTTCGATTATGTAAAAATACATAAAAATGATTAAAAAGAAAATTTCTTTTGTTATTTAAAATACTACTCTAACCACTATTATATCGAACACCTGCTATTTTATTCGTATGCTCGACTTTGAGATGCCGATAAAGGACTTTAAACAATAATTTTTTAATCCTTCCAATTTTATTTCATAAAATGATGGTTTTAGTTAAATAATTGCGCAGACAGAAGTAAAAAAACTTTTAAATTCAATTAGTTATGGAATTTAATTCAAATCGGACACTTATATTACACGCCACTAATCTCCTTTGTAACATCTCCTTTGGCCTATTTTTTAACAGTTGCGTTATCACGATCAGTAAAATTAGATTTTACACCACTTTCTGTTCCTCAAATGAACCGTTTAAACCACATTTTATTTAAATATCTGATACGGTTTACTCACAATTAGCTACATTAAGTTCCTTAGGAATAATTCGTATGATTCTTAATAATAATAAGATTAAAAACAACCATACAGTCCCGATTTAAGTACAATAGAATCATTGTGGACATTAATAAAACAAAGTTAAAAAATTATAAGAAAGTTACAATTAAAGGAGTGAAGAATTCCAAGGAAAAATCATTGAAATGAGGAATACAAAAACACCGGATGAATGCAAAAATTTAGTAAATACAACGTCTAAGAGAATGGATGGTGTCATATAGGCCAAAGGAGGTGTTACAAAGGAGATTAGTGGCGTATAATATAAGTGTCCGATATTATAATGGTAAAATTTATTTTTTGTGAAATTGAATCATTTTGAATTAAATTCCATAACTAATTGAATTTAAAAGTTTTTTTACTTCTGTCTGCGCAATTATTTAACTAAAACCATTATTTTATGAAATAAAATTGGAAGGATTAAAAAATTATTGTTTAAAGTCCTTTCTCGGCATCTCAAAGTCGAGCATACGAATAGAACAGAAGGTGTCCGATATAATAGTGGTTAGAGTAGTATATATATTTTAAAATCACATGTTGAACATTCCTTGATTTTTTTTTCTGTGTTTTTAATATACAAATAGATCATATCAATATAGCGTGAAATAATATATATATATATATATATATATAGATATGTTATTGTCATCCTCAAACATATTTTATATACATTACGACGTATCCGGGTTGTGTTGTATTTAAATATTATTGGAAAATTCTTTAAATTTTGTTGATGGCTGCGAAAATTGTTTTATTTTTCGGTTATTATAGAAATTGTTATGATTATAAAATTATAAAAATGATTATCGTGGTTCTGAATTCTTAACATCCTTACAAGTTTTCAATTGTAATTTTAAAAAAAATCAAATTATTATGTGCTTTTTTATATAAAATTATATTTTCTTTAACATGAAAATTGTTAAAATTTTGTATGATAGAAATGTATTGAATGAAAATTGTATTATATTTAAAAAGTGTTTATCTTATTTGAGTTTTTTTGTTTGATATTTATTTTATGTACAAATGAATTATGTTTAAATTACAATAAAAGAAAAAATTGTTATATTAGACAAAAAAAAAAAATAACACAAAACAATAAATGAACTCTAGTAATGTATTAATTAATTAATTAATTAATTTTTTTTTGGTTTACATTTATGATGAACAAAAATAAAGTATCCTTAAACAAAATATATAAAGTATTTTATTGGTTTAATATATATAATATATATTAGTTTTATTTTGACTATATTGAAATTTTTATTTTTTAATTGTTCAAAAATTTATTGTTTTTTAAATTATGTATTTTATTTTTTTTTTATTTCTTTTGAATTTGCATGCAATGAAAATATAATAAAATAATTGTTGTTTGTCTGTGTGCTTTATTTTTTTTTTTTCATATAGGTGGTAGAGTAGTAGTAAAAATGGCGTTTCGTATAATATATCGTTTGCGATGTATTTTTATATAATTTTTTTTTTTTTTTAATATATAGATTTATTTTTAAATATAAAAAAATTTATTTGAAATATTATTTTGCGTAAATAAAATGTTTTCTCTATATATTATTTAACACAACAAAAAATAAATAAATAAATATTCTTTTCGCTATATTGTATTATTATTATTATTATTAATATTTATTATCATTTAATAATGTGAATTTTTTTTTAAATAATAGTACTGTTTTATGTTGTTTTGTATATAGATAATATTTTAAAGTGTTTTTAAAACAAAATTAAGAAATGTAATTTATTTTGCAATATAGAAAGAGCTTTTGTTTAAATATAGGTTAAAAATTCATAATAAAAAAAATCTAAGGATTGGTTTGTTGAAAATTAACAGAAATCACACATAAAAAACCCGCGTCGAGAGATTTTTTTGATTGTTATTTAAAAAAGAAAATGAATATTAAAGATAAGAGTAAAAAAAAACATATTTCAATAAAAGTAAAATTCTAAATGTTCCGAAATAGAATTTGATATCATAATGAACTATGAAAAATAATGTAATGAAAAATAAAAATATAAATGAATTGTTGTTACGCGGAGTATATAAAGAATCCAATATTTGAAAAATGTATTTCCAATATTCTATCGAATGAATTTCAAATATTATATAGTATTAGAAAACAGATTACAACATCGATGAGAATTCAAGTAAAAACCCGTAGTCTTTATATCAAAATATTACTTTTAAATATGGCAATTTAAATAATAGTAAAATCAAAAATAAATATAAAAAGTTATGAAAGCAGCACCCATTTATAAAAAAAAAAGAAGAAATTTGTAAAATATAGATCTATCAAAAACTAAAAAAAATATGGAAAAATAAAATGAATGGAATAAGGAATTCTGGAATTTTATATAATAAAACACTAATAATATAAATAAAATAAAAAAAGAAGTTTTTTTTTTATAAAAAAAAAATACATACAATAAGATTGAAATGAAAAAACGAAAAATATTTACAACAGGACAGTATAGTTTATGATATAAAAAAGAAAATTATACTGATATATATTATAATGTGTTTATTGTTATTATAGAATTTTTTAAATCTATTTTTATTTTACAATATAAGATAAAAAATAAAAATGTTTCTTACCAGTTAAAGTATAATCCCAGCTCATATCCGTATCATTTTTATAAACATTCAATTTATCTGGCTGTAAAGAGAAAATACAAAAAACAAAAACAAATTTAATATAAATCAAATTTTTTCATATTTGAAATTGTTTAAATAATTCTATATGAAATTATAAGAAAAATTACAGTTTTTTTGTGAATATATGATTTAAAATTGTAGAATTTATCCGGGAAATTTTTAAATTATTATTGTTGTTATGGGTTAAAATTTTACCAACTCGTTTTTTCAATCTAAATCAAAATACATTTTTATGAATGCGATATTAAAAAAAACCCTTTTGAGCACCTTCATATTCATCATCATCACTGAGCGATTTCTACCGCAATTCTAATTAAATTGATAAATGCAATAATCATTTTTGCTAAATATCTATACATATATATTTTTGAACACATTTTTACAAAAATTCCCAAAAATATGATTAAAACAAGTTATCCCGCGCACATTTGTTTTTTTTAATGAAATTAATTTTTCATTTTTCTATCAAATAAATGCGAAATTTAACCCAACACATTATTTTATACATATCTATATAATAATATATATAGAGAAACTTGACAGTAACATTTATCATATCGTAAAATTTATATTTCACATATAAATATATGATACTATAAATGAATGTTTCTTCTATATAGATTTTCCATATATAGAGTTTTCATGTTGTTTATATAATATTGATTATATTTAGAAAATATATAACAGTTGGATGTTGTATTTATATATAGAAATATAATCATTTTATTTTCTCTTTGCAGCGATTATATTTACCGTGTGTATATATGCATATATAAATAAATATAAGTAAATTATATTCAATGTGTCAAAATGTAATACGATCAATTACCACAACCTATTTTTATTTTAATTTTCCTTATATGATATATAAAGAAATTTGAAAACATCATTTGTCATAAATATATACCCAAAAAATATATATACACAAGACTAAATGAATGAATGAATGAATATACAAATTAATATAATACGAAAGGTAAAAATATTTTACAAAAAAAAATTAATTGAATTAAACCCTTGAATTATTACTATATCTCATCATCATAAACATTATGGAAAAAATTAAGGATAATAAAGTGAAATGAAACTATATATAATAATACAATTAGATAAACATAAAAACATTTATCAATTTAAGAACAAACAAAAATATTTATAAATAAACTTTATTTTATCGATTATGTTTTTACCTGTAAAATTACTATTTATTTTTTAATTTTATTCGAAAAAACCATTTTCTATATATAAAAGAGCAAAACAAAAAAGAAAAATACCCCACAAATGTTAGTGAATGACAAAAACCAAAAAAAAAATCCTTTTATTTTATATATATTTTATTTTAGGTATATTTTTTATAATGAGATGAAAAAAAGAAGAAAAACATAAAAAAAATGTCATGGAAAATTCTACTCAATTTTTGTTTTCTTCGGCATTTATCTGTATTGATATTTACTCCATGTATATGCATACAACAATATGCAAAATGTTCATCTATTCATTCATTCATTCATTCCTTTATTTTCACAAATTCCTTTAAAATTTATTCCTGATGGTTATTTTATATATACTACAGATCATAGGAAAATCTGTTAGATGCTGTGTAAGATAAATGTATGAATGGTATAATCAGTCCCGTTTTAGCTCATACATGCGTCTGGCTTAAATAATAAAATATGGCCCCCAAAACATGATCCGTAAATGCGTAAATGGTTTTAAGACCATTAAATACCCATTTGTAAATCCGGTCGCTTGAACGGGAAGCTTTGAAAGTGGGATTAAGAGCGAATGATTCGAAGACTCGAAGTATATGATCGCTCCACGCATTAAGACTTTTAGAACACAACAACCAAATGTAACAATTGGTCAAAAACAATTCGAAACGGTTGATAAGTTCTCATATCTTGGCAGCCAAATTAACTGCGATAATGATATTAGTGATGATGTGCAATCCAGAATTGCATCGGGAAATAAATGATTTTTTTTTTGGTTCGTTAAAAAAAATGAGAAAAATGTTTTATTCTAAAACATTGAGTAAAAAACTAAAAGTAAAGTACATTGCTCATGCGTCTCAGGCGCTTTAAAAATAAAATCCTACGAGTCATCCATGGCCCGACAAGGAACAATGGACGATATCGTAGACCATATAATTTTGAATTAAAAAATCTTAAATTCACAGCCCGACTTTGTTCAAGACATCAAGTTAGATCGTTTGAGGTGGCTTGGGCATGTGGGGGAATCGTATACCGTCAAAACAGTGAGACAGTAAACCGAAGGAATGGCGAAGCGTTGGGGAGCCGCGGGGCAGTTGGAAGGATGGCATCGACGGGGATCTTGCGATCCCAGGTGTTTCCGGATCTCAGTCGCTTCCGGTAAATAGGCCCGTTTGGAGAAGGCTGCCTGTGGATGAGGCTAAAACCAATTGTAGGTTGTACGCCCATATAACTAAGTAAGCAAGTAATAATCCGGTTGAATGAACTATTAAGAACATTTTAACTGGTTTATTGTTAATTTTATTACTTAAAATATATTATAGAATGGGAACAAAGTTTTTTGATAAATGGTAAATATCTTTCATATTCTCCGTTTTTTTAAATACTGTGGTAGTAGATTTTTATATCAATAATTTGATTTAGAACAGAAATTATATATTAGTTTAAATATTTAATCGTTTTCGGCTCTGCTAGACAACGCTGCCGAGTTCGTTCGCACCAATAACCTGTATGTAGTGACGTTCCTGGATATAATAAAACACACAACAACAGCACAGCAAAAAAATTAAAATAAAATAAATAAAAATATATTGTTTTATTCATTTTATTTTCTGTCTTTTTTTATTTTTGTTATTCAAAGAAATGAAGAAAAGACTAAAAAAAGAAAAAAATTGTATGGGTATATTTTTTTGTGTATTTTCCTCTACTATTTTGTTATACATCAAATATATCGAGAATGAAACATGAAAAAGAAAAAAAAAAGAAAAGATAAAATACCACCTGAATGATTTTTGTATAATGTGCAAAGAAAAGAAGAAAAGTACTTTCAACTTTCAACAAAAATAAATGAAATAAATGATTAACACAAAATACTATATCGTGTTGTAAATATATGTGAGGATTTTTTTTTATATCTTATAATTTCACTTTATGAACTTTTTCAAATATATAACAATAGAAAATACCTATATATAAATATATAAATGAACAAGGATAAATATCTTTTTAATGAAAAAAAAAATGTTTATTTTTTTATCTTCATATCTTCACATATCAAAAACAATGATTATGAAAATGAACCAGATGTTTAAAGGAATCTTTATTCTATTTGTATATAATAGGGGATGATCTAAAAGGTATACGGTAATCATTTAGAAAAGGTCCGATGATTCTATGATGAATTCTAAATCGAAATTGATGCTATTTTTTTATTAAGGTCTGTATGATCTGGTTATATTATATTCTTTCCCATATACAAAGTGACACACCAAAATAAAATTTTTCCAAATTATATGAAATGCTTTTCTTTTAGTTTTTTTTTGTTCGTTATTACGCCAGAATTGATTTAGCGTCCGTAAAACTTCGGAATTCTATTGCCGTAAGCGAAATCACTTCATTTTGAAAACAAAAGCGATCATATGAGAAAAAAAAAACTTAAACTGATAAGCGGTAAGAAAAATTAACTCACATGTTTTCAAACAATTGTCCAAGTTGCAGTTTAGGTCTTTAGGTAGGATGAACTGCTTAATTTAGATGATTGATAGTCATAAGTAGGGGGAAATACTCTAGCTCTGGGAGATTGTCCCATATTCTTGATTTTCTTGGAAAAATAGAACTTCCTAATGTGGTTGGTTTGGAAAAAAAATAGATACTGCGTGTCTGGCAGTGCCGTTTGAGAATTTCCTGAATTATAAAAAAAGTTAATAGGCCCGGGAATTAATTTGAAAGTTTCATTAAACCATTCGTACCGGAAATATTTATAATACGGTTGTTATTTATAATATGTAATTATTTTTAATTTGCCAATGAAATTAATAAAACAAAAAAAATTTAATTAGATAAATCAATTAATTTTGGAATTATATTTTTGTTTGTTGTTGTATAATATATGTTGATAATATATTTTTATAATGATTCAATTTCCTGGAACCAATAACACCCACCAACACACAACAACCACAAATATAGAATCATCTCTCTCCATATGTATGTATTATTTTATTAACCAAAATAGAAAATAAACAACATATAAAATAGAAATCTATATATATAATTAATTGTATTTATATAATCAAAATAATTGGTGTTTATTTTTTGATGACTGATAAAATTGATTATCAAAGAAAAACAAAATATACTATTCGAAATGTATATATGTTTATATTGATTTATATAAGATTACTGTGCGGCGGAAGTATTTATTTATATATACATATAGGGATTTATATACATAAATATAAAGAAAAAAGAAAACACATAAATAAGCTTTTTTTTCGTTTTCTTTTTATATGCGGTTAAAATAAAATGGTTAACTGAACACATAAATTAAATGCTGTCAATTTTATTGTCATTTCTTTTACATGTTTTTTTGTTTTTGGAATACAGTTTTTATTTACTGATATTTTGCTTCATTTAGTCTGATGCTGTTGCTTTAATAATGCATACATCACAAATTGTGTTTGTGATGAGTATAAAATTATCTTATATAGCGAAATATTTTTTGTTGTTTTCCACCATTCCATTTTCCAACTTGTATTTATTTTTCTTTTTGGTTATATACAATACAAAAAAAAAAAATAAAACAAAAGTTATAAATAAGGATATATTAAGATCACAAAGCTTTTCTTGTGTTATTTCACATATATATAGGATTTATTAAAACAGTGTTAGTCGAAAGTATCCGGGTGCTGATATGTTATTTGTAATTTTGTAACAGTAAAGAATTTCAAAAAAGTTATAGGATTTTTTTAATGACTATATACTAATTTGTAAATCAAATTCATCACTTTAAATCTTTAGGGAATTTTCCTATATAGATATATAAGTAATGAAAATTGCTGAATACAACAAAAAATGCGAAACGTGCAAACTTAAGCTAAAATATTTTTCTGACTGATAAATTATATACTAAATCGATAGTCTACTATATATAGATGATGATAATAAAATACAAATTTTTAACATATAGAGTAATCACGAAATGTTAAATGCAATATAGAATTATAAAGATATCTTTTATTTATACTTAAACAGTGCGTATATGTACATATATAAGAAGGGAAATAAATCCAAGTAATGTGAATGTTTATTCTTATATATATATGTATAAATTATATACTATTTGATAATCAATCAATCAATCAAATGTTATATTATATAAAACATTTAGGGTGGTAGTGGTGGTAAAATGAACTTTGTTATTATTACATCATATTATATAAAAACATATATAATTTTTTATTTGAAATATTTTATATAAAGGTATTTTCTATTATATTTTATATTACTATTTATAGAAGCGAACGTGAGTATAAAATATCTATATCTATATATAGATAATTAATATTCTTCACAATTTTATGAATATACACAATATTTGTACATAAAAAACTTTATTTCATTAGTACTTTGTTTCGTATACTTCATTTATTAACTTTAAGATATAAGAACTAAAAATCATATAGTCTCATAAATATTTATATAATGTAGATATATTCGTTAAAATTTTTCAATGAAACTTGAATGGTAATTGGATTGGATTGGATTAAAAAATGTAGAAATTGAACGGAAAACGGTATATAAAATATATATTTATAAAAAAATATAAATTAATTTTCTTCAGGTTTATCACTGTATATAATATATACAAAATCATACCACCTCAAATAAACAACATATTGAATTTCATTAACCTCAATTTTGTTGGTAATATACATACCATAATATATATTTAAATTCATTAACCTGAACCAATATATATATATAATATCTGAATAATGGCATATACCAGCAGAAGATCTTTAATTATTCCTATATATATATACATATTTTAAGTTTAATATTTACATAAAATATTCATCTATATTATAGACTCTATATTTTGAAGAGTTTTAATTATATTTTATTTACGAAAATATGTCAAATTATAAAGTTCATATAAATATTATGAAAATAAAAATTAAACCAAATTTTACCTCATCATAAACGTCAAGGGATGAAAAGAGATTAACCAACAACAACCAAAAAAATACTATCGTATAAAATAGATAACACAATACGTGGGATCAATTTCTATACTATAATTTATATATCTATATATAAATTTACGCTTAAATCGTCGACGATGGGTTTTAGAGTCCAATAACAGCAGTCTGCGTTATTGGTCTAATTGTTTTGCCATTTTTACAGTGTCCATGATTAGCCGTACGCAAGAGCAGTCCTTACATTCACGCAAACGTTACACTTGCTTGGGACGCTTTTTTAACTTTTTTAATTCATGGACTTGAAATATATTGTAAAATAATTAATTCGATTCCAAAATTCTTCTTTCAAAAAACATTGGAATAGATTTCGCCCCAAAAATAAAACGCGACGTGTCCAATTTGATTTAAATATACTTTTATAATATATTAAACCTGTAATCATAAATGTTATTCAGAAGACTAAGCCTAAAAAGGGATACCTCAACAAATGGTGATGTGGAAATATATATGCTATACATGGAGCAAATATTTAGACTGCGAAGGGCGTGAAAAAGTAGAGGAACAGTCCTGGCCGTACAACCAACAGCATATGCGAAAAATACGCAACTCTGTGTGAAAATTCAAATTCAAAAGTAACCCCAAAAAGCACTATAACCATTATTGAATGTCTTCCGTATATAAAGAACTCTAAATATTTAATTCTTTTTTTTGGAATACACGATTGAATTTAGAAAATTATCATTTATTGCTAATCGAATAATTTATTGAGAATAATCAATATAATTATCAAATTCAAATAAGATCAAATCTCTTTAGAGACCATCAACGCAAAATTATAAACATTTGAATATACGAACGTATTTAATGAATACGTGCGGTGAGTTATTGTTAATTTTATAAACGACACATAAAATTTATCAATTTTAACTATATATATATAGAAATCAATAATTAATGGTTCGTTGCATGCATATACCATTATCAATGTATATAATTTTTATATAGAATATACTTTTCCATATTATGTATGTGCATATATCCAAGCGGTTTGATTAAATCGCTATCAAACTATATCTATACTATATAGTATATATATTGATTATATATTTATGTATAATAAAACAAGTATGTTTTATATTTACCCACATGTTCATATATGTATATTTATATCAAGGATGCATATCATATCATTATAGGTTGTTCATAAAGTGGAATATAAAAATTTAATTATACCTACATATATTATTATATAAGAATATATATATATATATATATATATGGATATTCTAATTTATTGAGGTATCTACTATACATATGGTATCGTATATAAATATAAATTTGAATTTTGAAATTTTATTCATTATTTATAAACATGAAAATGAAAATTCATTATATGAATATGTAGGTCAGAAAATGTGTTAACGAAATTATATATATATATGTTTATATAAATAATTAGTTTTTATCTTTATAATTATGCTTTAGAGAGTTATATATAGAAATTTTCTATAAGATTATATATTAGAGCAGATATAAATAAATAACAATATTTACATATATATATTTTTATTTTCATTTTTAATACATTGATTGATTATATAGAAATTATAAGGGTTAAGACTAACCCTTGGTTTTTTTTATATAATCTGAACGAAAACATTCTAATATTGATTTAAATATATGGAATTAAAATATTAAATAAAATTGATGTCATAAATAATTATTTTCTTATATAAATCCTTATCAAATCCTAATTTTTTTTATTTCAAATTCAATATAAATTTATGGAAATTTAATTATATTTAGAGCATGTACAGGTACACCTTAAACTTTGAGTACATATATATATAAAATATATATGATTGATTTAATTATAAATTCATTAATTTTTTGATTGAAAATTCGATTGATTGATTGCGAGAGAAAATTTTTCCTATAATTATCCATATATCTAATATACAAATAAATTTGGTATATACTAAAATTAAAGCATTTGTTTTTTTATGAATATTATCATCAAAAAAGGAAAATACAAATATGAAAAATTGTCTTTTTTTTTTGCAGGAAGTTCATGCAGAGGACAATTACTATTTGAAATGGGGAGTTTAAAGATCACGTGTCCGCGATCCGAATTGGTCACTCGTCCGCGAAAGCGGACAAGAGCGGATAGGAGGAAAGCGGCGCGGCAAAAACTGCTGGGAGCTGCCAGTGATAACAGTGGCAAGCAGGCTGAAGTTTTAACTTCAGAAAACTCCACACCGGGAGGGGGCTGATATTATAGTGGTTAGAGTAGTATTTATAGAATCTTTTAAAAATGCTTTAGAATTTTCTTCTTTATTCATTTTAAATTAAACCAAAAATTAGTTTAATTCATCGATTTTTATATAATTGGATTATAAAACATTTTATAAAAGAAAAAAGATAAAAGAAAACAAAATTCGGAGGGAAAACAAATTGAATTTGTTCATAATATTTAATTAAATTATAAATGTCAATAAAGGATCGTATTTATATATAATATAATAGATATATATACAGACAGGCATACAAATACAATACAAAATTGATTTGTAAATCACAAATTTGTATGCTGTCTAGTGTCTGTATATAAACGATTCGCGCGTCAAAATCAACCAACAAAACAAAAAACCCAACTTATCTTTATAAATAAATCTATATATATATATATATATGATTATGATATATATTAACAAATATATAAATATAATAATAATAATAAAACAATCGTGAAATTCTATATACCATATATACCAAACAAAAATAACAAGTCCTTATCAAATAATTTTAATATTCATATACAGTAAAATAAATAAATAAAAGTTTTTTTTTTTTTAACACAGATTTTATTTCATAAAATATATTGTGTGAAAAGTGTGAAAATATAAATATAATAAAATATTCATAAAGAGTTTGACAAATTCAAACTTTTTAGAGGGTGGTCATGATTTTTGTATACTATATGTATTATTTATTATATTATATGAATCATTTTGTATATTGGTATGGTTTGGTATGAATGAATGAAAATGAATATATTTTTCTTTGGTTGAACATTTTTCTAATCAGATTTGTTTATATATTTTATATACCTTTAATATTATGCGTTAAAATTAATGGATTTCATGTTAAAATATAATAGAAAATATTTTTATTATTAAAAAAATTAGTAAAACTAAGAAATTAACACAATATAATAATTATAAAAATTTCTTTAACAAACATCTGTCGAACATAAGTATATAATATAATAAAAATAATTGTATATAGATTTTTATTTTATTTTTTTTATAGAAAATTTGTTCTTCATGAAAAATTTTTTTTCGTGTATGTCATTTGATTGACATATACTATCTCTGTATATGATATATTTATCTAGACTCAATATATATATAGTTTAAAATGTTTGAATGCGTTAATATTTATTTATATGTGACATTATATTTGAAAAAAAAAAAACCGTCAGTCATATACACATAAATTTATTAAAGAACTCATCCGCAAACGATAAATGTAAATATACATCAGCCAAAAAAAAAAATAAAAAAACTAAAGTTAAAAAAAAAAAGAACATGAAAATCAACAATTGATTTATCGCGTTAGTAGTACAATTTGCATATTATGCAAACAACATACATATCGTGCGAGTTCTATACTATAATATTTTCATTTTTTCTGTTTGATAGATTTTGAAAAATGAGTTGCAAAATGTACATACAAATAAAAAAAAAAATTTAATCTATATAGATATAGATAGCGAGTTCTACTATAAATAAATATATAATATAATTTGGCAAATGAAATTTAATTTTCTTCATCACACATATAACGAGAAAACAATTTACGGTCGATAAAACATTTCAATATTTTATTTATGTAGGATGTATATATTACATTTTGTTTTAAAATATCCTTTTTATTCTTTGTCAAAATTATTCTTTTTGTAAATAAATTTGGGTTGGTTATATTAGGAAAAGTTAGGAAAAACACGTAATATTTACTTCTTCGGAATGGCCGAATGACACATTTAATTGAATTGAATGACATAGAAATTGAATATTATTTTATTTTCTATATATACAGTGATGTTCGGTAAAATAGGTGTAAACCAATTTTAATGTATTTTGATTAATTTCAAATACCAATATCTATTTGTGAATCATGCCATCCATACGACAATTTAGTACTTTGTTTACCTTTATTTATCACATGAAAAGAAAGAGATAAAAAATGTTGTCCTTCGTATTTCTGGGAAATTAGCTAGGAATATGCTGTTCGGTAAAATAGGTGCGATATATTTTGTTCTACCAAAAACACAAGAAAAAGTATTAATGTCCTCAATATTAAATAAAATCTAAGTATTTCGCGTACATACCATTTATGATTTACCATTTTGTCGCATGTCCCTTATTATAAATTACTGCCTCACAGCGATTTAGCATGAACTGCACCAATTTTTGGCACCTTTCTATAGAAATCGCTTCCAAACTTTTACAATTTCTTTCCACCGTTCTACTTTGTTTTTTGAGCCGTTTTGTTGCAACTGATGTTTATACGTGCTTCCACAAGTTTTTAATCGGATTCAAGTCGGGTGATTGTGTTGGCCATTCTATTTTGTTCACATTATTTTGTGGAAACCAAACCGATGCCGTATGTTTTGGGTCGTTATCTTGCTGATATGACCATATAATAGGCATGTTTTCTTTTGCGTATGGCAACATTTCGATTGAAAGTATCCTTATATATTCCTGTTGATCCATTGAATATTTTTGAACTAAATATATAGGACCAACTCCATACCATGATGATACCAAAACATATAATTAAACTACCACCTCCACGTTTTTTTTTGTGTTTTGCGGTAAAAACTCTGTATTTGGTCTTCGTCTAACATGTAATTTGCCATCTGATCCATGCAAATTTATATTGGTTTCATCAGAATAGAGAATATGTCGTCACTTTTTAATATCATTATCACCTGACCAATCACGATGTGCATGTGCGAATTTTAAACGGTGTTTAATGTGTTTCGCTGTATGCATTGGTGCTTGTCTAGCTATTCGCCCCTATGCTATTAACCTTTTTCATACCGTGCTTGATGAAATGCTTAGATCAAGCTCTCTTACAAGTTCCCTGGATGATAAAAAGGGCTCTTTTTTGTGGCAACAACCACTCGACGATCGTCATTGCTTTTAGTTTTACGTTTGTTACCCCTTCTTTCTGTAGTATATTTGAATTTTAATGCGTTGGTAATCATATTTTGGGAGCATTTCATAATTTCAGAAATATTTTTATATGTTAGCCCGGATGCTCTTAGATCCTTTATACGTTGCCATTCAAATACCGTACAATGTGTACTTCTACCCATTGTGACTTAGAAATATGTATTTATTTAATCCGGAATGTTTCAAAAATTAAATTTAAAACACTACTTTACCTAAAATTTATTTAAAAATTCACAAACTCACCACCAATAAATGTAATTTATTCGCAAAAAATTAATAAACCACAATTAACATAGTCCGCACCTATTTTACCGAACAGCATGTTCATAGCTAATTTCCCAGAAATACGAAGGACAACATTTTTTATCTCTTTCTTTTCATGTGATAAATAAAGGTAAACAAAGTACTAAATTTTCGTATGGATGGCATGATTCACAAATAGATATTGGTATTTGAAATTAATCAAAATACATTAAAATTGGTTTACACCTATTTTACCGAACATCACTGTATATATATAAATAAGATAATTATAGTTAAATTACCGCTGGGGTCGCACATACAATACCATATATAGATATATAGGAAATACAAAACTTGAACACAAAGTTCATCAAATTATATATATTATTATTATTATTACATATATAGAGTATACCACAAACTTTCGAAATATGTTTTGTTAAATACGTGTTTTATATATATAATAATAATAATAATAATATTTGGAATATATATATATATATATGTAAATTTCTAACATTCATTCATTTATATATTGTATAATTAAACAACTGTTGAATTTATATAAAATGTTATTATATTATAAATATAGTAGTTATTATTTGTATATGCATATATAAAATAAATATGTATATTTCTTCTGGTCATTAAGCATGAAATGATACGATTATAGAATATAGAAAATATTATATATGCCATTATTATAAAAATATATGAGTATTTTCAAGATGAAATTGAATAAGTTAAGAACACGTTTGTTTTTCCCTCGAAATAATCATGAATTAAATATTAAAAATTTCAAAGTATCGTTAAAGAAAACGCTTAACAATTTTCTATATATACACTAAAAAAATTCCAAACAATAATGTTTTGATAGACAAATTTTGGAATGAATAAGAATTTTGATGTTTTATACCTAATCTTAATCATAAATACGGATTTTTAATCTGACACCAAATTTTCATAATCCACACAATTTAATATTTAAAATAAATAATAAATTTTTCGCTATACAACCAACAATCTGTTTTTAGCGTCCAACAACAGCCTGCTGTTGTTAGTTTCTTAATTTATGGATTTTACGGTGCCGGTAATTAGCCGTACGACCAACCGCAAGGGGAAAATACAACTCTGTGTTAAAATTCAGATTCGAAAAATAACCGAAAACACAAAACATATTTTATAGATTCCATATGATTCGAACCCACGACCCCAAAATTTCGTTAGAATTTTAGGTTGGAATTTTTAACATTTACACCACAGTGTTATATTAAAATATATTACTACACCATAAAAAAAAATAATATTTTATTATGTTAAAATCTGTGTGTACTTAAAAAACAATGAATATTTTTATAAAAAAAACATTAGATATTTTTTATTTTGTCTAATTACACACACACACATAAATAAATATAACACGCGATTTTGAAATGAATTCATATACATATTTTGTATTCTAATTTGTAATAAACTTGTTATTATATTAAATTGTATATTATAGTTTATATGAAAAGATGTACAATTTCATAAAAAAAAAAATTAAAAATATACATTATACGTGTCTCTAATCTATATATACATATAAAATAATGAATATAAAGTTAGTTAGTTTGTTAGTTAGTTTTAGCAGCTGTTATATATATTTACAATTTCTTAATATGCATATGTATACTGCAAAGATTTATTATAATAACGCACATAACCCAAAAAATAAAAAAAAATAAGGTAATTATTATACATTGTATCTTATTGTGAAATTATTTTTTTTTTTTTGTTAATAAATATTATAAAGTTCACTACGTACACATAATATGTATAAAACCAAGTTTTGTTTATATATATTTTAATGAAATCATTTCTTTTTTCAAAACCCAATTAATTAAAATTAATCTATTTGATTAAACAAAATTTAGATTTATTAAATTATTTTGTATTTCATTTTGTAAAAGTATGTGTGTTCTATATTCGATATACAGGAAATTCCTAATAAATTTTTGAGTCAACTATTACCAAGAAAATACAACAAAAAAAAAAATAAAAATATTAAATAACATTACAAAAATAAAGAGGAAAAAGAAAAACAAATCCAATTCATGGAATTATACACTAATTGAAAATCAAAGAAAATTTATCTATGACGACGACGACGTCTATTACAATTTTTATAAAAACAAATGAATTGCAATAATTTAATTAATTTTAAATTTGTATTTATATAAAGTCTAATTTAAAATATTCACACAAAACACGTATATAGAATAAAATAATAAATAACGTGAAAATATATAAAATATAATTTTGAAATATTAATCTTTTTAGTACATTTCGAAAAGGATTTTAAAAATATACATCAATTTTTGGAAATGGAAAATCAAAAATAAAATATATAAAAATAAAAAAAAAAAAATGGGATGACAGTAGAATATATGTTATAATATTTTATACAAAAATAGTTTTACAAAAGAGGATTTTTTTTTGTTTATCCATATATAATTCTAATAAATCGCATATAAATAACACAACAAAACAACATTTATCATCAGTTGCATATTTTTACCATATATACAGTTTTGTGTATATATGCAAAGGATTTTCTAGGATATCTTCTAGTTATTTTATTTTATGTATGTTACATATTATATGAATTTGTTGTACAAATCTATGCAAATCTGTTTTGTTGATATCGCAAGCAGAAAACTGATTTTATAATATAAAAAGAAAAATCAAAATGAAATGACAATGATGACAACTTCTTCTTTTTCATTCATTCACAGTTGTGTTATAAGAAAATTCAATCAAAATTCAATTCATATTTATTTTTTTATATATCCTTTCTTTGTAGATTATAAAGTATATTTTTTGAAATGTGATTTTTTAGTTCAAATTAAAGAATTTAATAATATAGAAAATGTTGTAAAGAAATGAATAAAAAAAACGAATGATATGACTTGGTGGCGCCGTTGGTAAAGTATCAAACCCCAATTGCGGGTGGTCACGAATTTAAATCAATGACTGGAACTAAGTCACAATTTATTCATTAAAAAAAAATAAATAAATTTTTCACTATACAACCAACAATCTGGTTTTAGCGTCCAACAACAGCCTTCTGTTGTTAGTTTCTTAATTTTTGGCTTTTACGGTGTCGGTAATTAGCCGTACGATCAACCGCAAGCAGAAAATACAACTCTGTGTTAAAATTAAGATTCGAAAAATAACACAAAACATATTTTATATATTCAGTATTTTATATTTTATACACGAACCCACGACCCCAAAATTTCGTTAGAATTTTTAACATTTACACCACAGAGTTATTTATTCATTGGGATTATTAAAATTAATGAATATATTTGGTATTTCATTCAATTTGCCAGGTTCCCAAGGCAGGGCGACCAATGATGAATGTACGGATATGGAATACATTGAGGGGGTGCACAATGACCTGGTCATGTGCTTCGGGGGACTTAGAACCCAACCCAATTTTTATATATAATCTATTCGATGAATATTTAAACAACCTTTTTTTTATAAAACTATGATTTTAAGAGGAAATTAATTGAGAAATAAATCATTTAATATACTTTTATTTTAAATAAAAGTTAAGATACAAATATTTCAATTTTTTAAAACAAAAGAAGATCTCCTTAAATGTGTTAATTGTAAGGATTCCCATTGGGATTATTATACTATTATAATTATTAAAAAAAAAAAACAAATCACGAAAATTACTGCTTTAAAATTTAAAACCAAAAAAAAATTAATTATAAATTTATATTTAAAATCAAATATAATTCTATTTTTTGTTTTATTTTAAACTATACTCGTATATAAAAATTTGTGATAAAATTAAATTAAATTTGTTACCTAACTATCTCAAATATATATATAGTTAATTAAAATATAAATACACTATATAATGTCCTTTTCGTCCTAATTATAGTTATATAGTTTTTGAATGTTATAAACAAATGAAAAAAAAAAAACAACTTGTATGTTGTTGACATTGTTTTTGGTTTCATTTGGTTTCCTTATGTTTTTTTGTTATGGTATATAAAATTCCAAAATGATAAAGCAAAAACAAATCATTGGAAAATGGCCAATTTTTTTTTTATTTATTTATTTATGGTAAATTGGTTTAATATTTTCAATTTGGATTTTAAGCTTATCATAATAATAAACATACATATGTTTTTTTTGTATATAATACCAATAATACGTACATTATATAAGATTATATAGTAGTTTTATGTATTACAAATTACTGAACACACTTTCCTTAGTTTGAATAATCCCTTAAATTTAAATTCACTTGTTACTTCAAAAATAAACTTTGATTTTTGTTTAACAGAGGTGAATTCAAATTTCGTGATCAAAGTACATTTGTTTAAGGATTGACGAATTTCGTATTATAATGATATGGTAATTTACTAAAATATTATATTAATAAATACAAATCAAACAAAAGAATAAATAAATATAGAGAGTTTAATTTCTATACATACTAATTAATTATATTTGATTTACGTTTTATTACATATTTGAGTATATGCACAATATATATATAGTTTCAATATTCAACCATATCCAATATAATACTTTAAATACATTTTACACAACAAATGTTGTATATTTAAATTATAAATGAAAAAGATTTATTATATGTATATAGTTTGTAACATATAATTTAACTATAGTATATATACAAATACGTGTAAGCGTGATTAATTTACGCATATATACCATTTGCGAGTAAATCATATTTAATCGATCGATGGTATATGCCCGTATCTATACACATATATTTACATATTCATATTACAGGATGTAAAATTGGTAGAGTTAGATTCCGCTTGATAATTCTCATTGTGGAATGGATTGAAACGTATATACGAATTTTAAAATTTGTCAAAATTAATTCCAAAAGGGAAAAATGTATTCAATCTATAGAATAAATTGAAAAAAATTTTCCTAATCTATTTCAATATTTCCAATAAAATTTTAAATCGTTTCAGAATCAATTCTGAATTTTAATAAGTAAAATTTAGTTTAGTCTACAATAAAATATGATAAATAAAAACCGAATGATAAAATTTTTATAAAACATCATGTATATTTATAAATGATGTGGAAATACACATCACATGTGTCTGCTTTTATTTATTTGAATATGTAATTTCCTGTCTTTCACTGCTGTACATACACATAGTCAATTAAAATTCTTAACATATATATTGTATATAAATATAAATAATAATATTAATTAATTAATTTCAATTAGTTAAATTATTGAATCAATATTATTATTAACAAAATTATAGTAATATACATAGAATTAAATTGATAGACACATTTCATATATCATATATGAATATATAAAATAAATGGAAAATTAGAAATTTTTTTTATCTATCATATATATTTATATATATCAAGTACATTTAGTTTGATAAATTATTATTCATATTTTCTATATATACGTATATTTAGAACATGCACATCAGAATGTAAATATTTTGATCAATATATTTAAATTATTTTAGTTATATTATTCATCATATATACATATAGTTAAATTCAATTATGAAGAGCATTTATAAAATTGAAGAATTTTGTATGTATATCTTCAGCTCGATGTGATGTTCAAGGGTTTGTGAAATTATAAAAAAAAAACTATATAAATGGAAAACATTTGAAAACTATAGAGTTTTTAGTTATTGTTTTTAAAATAGTTGAAATTTTTTGATTAAAATTTAATTTAACTATTACACATTTTTAGAGGTAATTTAACAGGAATGTTGTTTATGTTAAATCGTAAAAGATATAATTTTAATATCAATTTTATTATAAAACAGAACAGAATGATTATAATAATTGAATATTAAAAAAAATAATAAAACATTTTTCTTATTTAATGGGAGCTCCTTTTTTTTTTAAAGTATCATATCTAGAACTTAAAACAATTTCTTTTTCATATATGTAACAATAAAGAAGAAAAACTAATCATATTAAAATTTGTATTATAATAAAATTTGCACATTTTTATTGTATATGATAAAACTATATATATATATATATAATATGAAACAACGTTTGATAAATAAAATAAAAATAACCCCCTTTCGGTATTATGATAACACAATAAAAAAAAATAGTATATATAGTAATAAAAATAATAATAATTTTAAATGTAAATGCCCATTTAGAATGAAAATTATATAGAAAATAATATAAAAAAAAAAAAAACTCACCTTTGCATAATCAATTTTAAGTGTACAACATCCTGAATATATATCGGCACCATTTAAATTTTCTCTAGCTCGTGTTGCTGATTCTATACTTTCAAATGTATTTTGTCCAATCACAAAAACACAAAAAATAATATATAGAAAAATTTTTATTTGGTTAAGGAAATTCAATGAAAAAAAAAACAAAATTTTGCAATTAATTGAAAATGTCATCTGCATATATTATTACAGATAATAAATATAATATTAAAATAATTCAAGTCAAAAGTATAGTTAATAAAATGTGTATTTTTTATATTAGAAAATATAAAATTAAATTATTTATTTCTGATATATAATATTATCTATATAACTCAATAGATTATGTATTATTTCCTAAGGTATAATACAATTCAATATTGATCCAAAATCCATTTATATGAAATTCACATATTGAGACATATGTATTTATTATATTCAATATGGTTCGGGGTATGTTTTCCACAAATACAAAGTATAATAATTGATTTATATGACCCAATGGTCAAAAATAAGGTGATTTTTTTTATATATGCTTATTTGGCTTTATATCCGTATAAATATGAAAACATACACACACACAGAGAGGATTATTTTTTTAATGTACATTTATACGATATGTTATACAGATTAAATAAAAAAAAATGGATGAAATACTTTATTATATTAAAAGATCAATGAATTCCTTTATAGCCATTCCATGTTTACAGGCAAGTACAAAACAATGATTGATAATTCACGGAGGATATCACAGTATTATGGAATCTATTAGTAATTTATTTATTATTTAAATTATTTTTTTCTATTTTTTTTTCTATTCGAATACAATGATTTTTTAAACAATTCTTATTCGTATTACTTTTCCAAAGAACTTTTTACAATTACGAATTGATGAATCCATTAAACGATTAAGGTCCCGACATAGATATTTGTATAGACAACTATCTGTATGTATAGACAACACTGTATATACTTTTACGAAAAGGAAATGTATAAAATAGAATAATTGATATTACCAAGAACTAGAGCCAGTTGTTGAAAGTTTATTTTCTAAATTTCATTAATAAAGTTATATATATCTTTATCTATCTATTCGTATTATTTATATACATATATTAATGTGAAAACTACCGTATACATACATATTTTGTAAATCAGCTTTTATCTTGATGTACATATATACAATTTAAGTAACTTATTATATATAAACTTAAATATACTAATGTATAAACACAAAAAAAAAACAAACAAAAAACCATCTATAGAATTTTATTGAGTTATAACATAAAATTGAAATACAGTAAAATCATTTGGTACTGCTGTAGTATATGATCTGGCAGGGGAAATTTGATCTGAGAAAATTTGGTGCCGGTACAACGTGTGATCTGGGAGGGGAAAATTTCCTTAAAAAATGTATTTTATTTAATTATTTAATAGTTTTAGCATTCGATTAGAAATAATTTTTAAAAGGAAAATTCCCCTTTTCCCATAAAATTCACAAAAAAAAAAATTATCTCAAATCAAATTTCCCCTTTGCAGATCGCACATTGCTCGAGTACCAATCATTTTTATTTGGAATGTACAAAAAGAAAATTAACATTAATGGAATCTTTATCCACTGAAAGTTATGAAATTATATGTTAATCGTATCGAACTTTTATTAACCGCTATAAATTGATAATTTCATATGTCATTACGATCAAATGCTTTTGTTGATGTAAAAATTTACATTCCTATAATTCACAATTTTAGTTTTAATATATCCGGGAAGGAAAACTGTATATTATTACTTATAATATACATTTCTATTTAAAAAAAAAAAAACTTTTTATATGTATTTAACTTTTTTGAAATTATTTTAATTAAAATATATAATGAAAGAAAATATTTCAAAGAATAAAATTGGACGTTTTTCTTCAGTTTTATTTGATTCCTTTGTGTGTGTGTGTATAAAAGTTTAATATAACACCTGTACGACGAACAACCAATTAATTTTCATGTACATATATACATTTATATACCGCAAAAAATGATTGAAATAATTCATGTTTATAATCAATTTTTACTTCTTCTTTATTATAGTTGACTTTTCAATGGTTATTATAAAAAATACATGTTTACAAAAAATTCTATTGTGGTTTTTTCAAAATCTATTAATTAAATACGATGATTGCAGCCATACGGAATATATTATCTCAAATTAGTTTTTAGGGACGGTAATTGAATTAAAATACATGATAATATACTAATATTTTATATAATATAGTGAATGCCTTGCAATTAAATCACGAAATCGAGTCATTTTTAAAGCGAATGATTACAGGTGATGAAAAATGGATCACATACGATAATAATGTACGAAAAAGATCGTGGTCCAAGAAGGGTGAAGCTCCTAAAACAGTAGCAAAACCTGGATTAACACCAAGAAAGGTAATGCTGTCTGTTTGGTGGGATTGGAAAGGAATCGTTCATTATGAATTACTAGCACCGAATTACTAGCACCCGGTCAAACCATTGATTCCGATCTCTATTGTCAACAATTAACAAGATTGAAGCACGAGATTAAAAAAAACGTCCAGAATTAATCAATCGAAACGGTGTTGTGTTCCATCATGACAACGCCAGACCACACACATCTTTGATGACTCGGCAGAAACTGAGAGAGTTTGGCTGGCAAGTTTTAATGCATCCACCATATAGCCCGGACCTTGCACCTTCAGATTATCATTTGTTCCGATCTCTGCAGAACTCCCTTAATGGTTTAAAATTAAATTCCGCAGAGGACTGCAAAATGCACTTGGATCAGTTTTTTGCCCAGAAAACACAGAAGTTCTACAGTGATGGGATAATGTCTTTACCAGAAAAATGGCAAAGGGTCATCGATCAAAACAGCGCATATTTGGTTTAATAAAGTTCATTTGAAATATATAAAAAAATCGTTTGAATTTTGTAAAAAAAAATTAACAATAATTTTAGACAACCTAATATATAAAATTCTATATAATTGATATTTCATTGTTTAAACAAACTAAACCGATATCTCCTATATGTCATATAAGGTAAAGCAAAATAAAAATTAAAATAATAATGAGAAAAATAAAGAAAGAAAAAATTGAGATGCTAAGAAACATGACAAGAACATCTTTTTTCAATTTTATTTTCTTATAATCTTTTAAATATAAAATTGATTATATACGGAAAAATACTTTTTTTTCTCAATAAGATTTATCAATTTTTATGCTTGTACAGTGATTTTGATGTTTAAGAGATGATTAATAGGAAAAAAATGGCAAAAATAAAATACAAAAAATCTTTTACAGGCATCTATTTTTAAATTACATAAAAACTTCTCGATAATATTTAAATATGTTTATAAGCAAAAGGATAAAAATCAATGTTTATGTATTTATTTTTATATACATATAATATATTCAAATTCATCGTCTCGATCAGAATATATATATATTTATAAAATAACATATATTCATAAAATACTGTAGTATTTTGAATAAATATTTATATTAGATATATATAGACTTATGATTTAGATTTGTATTTGAATATATATATTATATAAAAAATAAATATATAGGATAAGGATATAGGTCAGGCCACACAAAAACCATCAATACAAGAAATTTCTATAAAATGAACTTTTCATTCATTCATTCAAAAATCAAATGTATATTTAACAAATACAAAAAGAAAAAGGTGCTTTTTCACATATCAACTATACTATTTTATTTAAAATATATTTTGATTGATTGACAAAAAAAAAAGAAACCGAAAATGAATAGAATAGAAAAGTTTAAAAAAATAAATAAATATATATTTAAATATAAAAATACGAATGTGATAAGTTTTTTTTTTTTTTAATAAGCTATAAAAATGTAAATATTTTTGCTATTATACATGATAGAATTTGATTGTTGTGGTTTTTCTTTCACCCCTTTTGACTAAACGAATTTGATCGATCGATCTTTATTGCTAGACATAGAAAACGTATACGAAAATGGTATATACAAATGAAAGACGATTGAGAAATTGTAAATGAAATTGCGTTTATGATTTAAAAAAAAGAATTGGTATTTATATTTTCAACAAAATAAACATTTTAATGTGGGAAAGGAAAATATATAATATTTATAGAATATCCATTAATTATATTTCTATATATATTATATATAATATAATTTTTAAAATGTCAATTGACATTTTATGCTATTAAACATTAAAATAAATATATTATATTATATTTATATACATTAAATAATAATAATAATAATAGTTGATGAAATCTAAAATATAAACATAATCATTTCCGTCATATATATTTATTTATATTTATATATTTATATGTAAATAAATAAATAAATATAAATCGAGTTAAATATATTACAATATTAAATTAGATACAAACAATTTAAAAAATAAATATATCGGCGTGTAATACAATATATTTTATTTAAATTATATATGAATGTAAAGAAAAGATAATGATTATTATATAATAAATGTATATAGGTTTTTTATTTATTTGGATTATTGCCAAATTTAATTACTGCAATTTATATATATATTTATTTTCTTTGATATGTGCGAAAATAATTTTTTTTTATATTTATATAGAAATCTATTATAAAATAAGTATTATATAATATTCAATAGAAAAACTTATCCTTTTTTCACCTATATACATATAATACAATTACAATATTATCTTTTAAAACTAAATTATATTATATATGGCAGGTATTATTAATATATTAATTTAAAACGTTTTCTATCTAATATTTCATAATACCATTTTGTTTATATGAGATAACGCAGTTTATGTCTTGACATTGTACTTTCTATTTGTGTATTAAACAGGATAATCTAAAAGGTACAATATGATATATAGAAAATTCGGTGATGGAATAATAGTGGAAATGCAATCTTTTTTACAGGATTTACAGGAATTAAAATTTTATCATTCAAAGAAATCCTTTTAATGCCATTTAATGCCGTTTTAACTAAAAAAAATCTAAAAAAAAAATTGAGATGAAAATTATCAGAAATACGGTCGATGAGGGAATGGAAAAAAACTAGTTTAAACTTCATTGAAATCCTTAAGAATTTCCTGCAAAAGAATGATTAAATCATCTATATATTAGAATTAGAGAAATCAAATCTAAAACTGGATGATAACTTTTAGAACCGATTGTATTTTTATAAAATAATTCAATTGATAAAATTAATATTAAAACTATTTGTGGTAAGAATTTTTTTTTCAAATTGAAATATAAACGAATATTTTTTTTTATCATTGAACAAAGAAAATATAGATTTACTGAAACGTATCTGATAAAAAAATAAAATGCAGCACATGTTATTGATATATAAATTAAAATCTATTTTCTATAAAGTCTTAAAGGCATTATTAGACAATCAAAAAAAAAATAACAACTCTGTTTGTATTTTTCTATATATAAATATATATGTGTTTTTTTTAAACATGAAAGGATATATTAAAAAACATTATAGTTTTATTGAAAAATATTGAATATAAAAAAAAATATTAAAGACAAATATTATATTTGCCATATTATTAGACCCACCTCGTTAATAATGAAAAAAATAAACTACAAAGATTATTTAATAGTCCAATAAAATAAATTACCATATTTCTATATTGCGACGTTCGGCGATTTATCATTAAGTTAAATAAAAAATCCATTTAATATATATAGGTGTTGATTTAATGTTAATGAGCTACAATGACCACCATTAACATTAGCCGATTTCACACGAATAAAGCTAATTGTGAATGGGTGTCTTTGTAGAACTAACTTGTATATTATTTGGTATATAGATAAGAAATAACATGGTTTTTAACTATTCTTCTATAAGAAATCTAAAAACAAATTCTACAAGAACGATTTAATATTTTATATACAAAGGTAAAATAATGAAAATTTTTATAATATATAAAAAATACTTTGTTTTTTATATTTTTTATTATATGGTAATTTATTGATTGATATTATAGATGGTATATAGAAAAACGGTATGATAAATATTTATTTATATACAATATATATTTATATGTATATAAACAAACAAACTAAACAAAACAAAAACATTAGCTTAATATACCTTGTTGTATACGCGGTTGTGTTAAAATAAATATTGACATTATTTGAAAGTGGTTCATGTGATATTCCATCTGTGCGGAATAATGGATTTTGTATATATGTACAATTCAAAACAGTATGATTATGTTAGGGAGTTCTGATTTTTTTTTATTTTTTGAAATAATTTTGATTAAGTAAATTTTTTTTCTGTCAAATTTTTATTTTGGTTGTTACTACGGCAGAATCGGTTTAGCGCCCGTAAAACCTCGGAATTCTATTGTCGTGAGCCTGTAACGAAATCACTTAACCTTAGATGCTATACCTTAGATGTAAATACATTTAAGTGATTTTGGGTTATAATATGTGGATTAATTTATGAAATTTTGAAAATAAAGCAAACATATGAGACAAAAAAAACAACTTACACTAAAACGAAGTAAGAAAAAATCCCTCATATGTTTTCAAACAATTGTCCAAGTTGTAATTTAGATGGATTAGTTTTTAGATAATATGAAATGTTTAATTCTAATGACTGATAATCTAAAGTAGGGGGAAATTGTATTTCACGGAGACTATTCCATAATCTTGATGTTCTTGGGAAAAATAAATTTTGAAATCTGTTTGTTCGCAAAAAACTAATAGATACAGAATATGAATGAAAGCCTTTTGTGAATTTCTCGAATTATAAGAGAAGTTAATTGGTTCAGGAAATAGCTTTAAAATTTCATTACAGCATTCATGGTAATAATACCTATAAAATGTGCACAAGCTATTGATCTCCTATGATCCAATGATTCAATGGAATTTGTTATTGTTTCATTTTTGATCAGCGAAATTGTGTGTTTTTGGATTCTGTCACTAAAATGCAGTGTAGTAATTGGTGCACCATCCCATATGTAGGAATTATACTCTAGAAGTGGTCTTATAAAAGACATATAAACTAGTGCTAAATTTTCAAAATTGAGAAATTTTTCGTTCTTGTTAAAAATCCAATGCGCCGCCTTTTTGGTTGCAATTATTATATTATTATTCCATGTAAAGTTGTTTGACAAAGACATTCCCAAATTTAATAGGTCATTAGATTGTGGAATAATTGTATTATGCATAATTATTGGGTCAACATTTATGGATCGTTAGTTTGAGAACAAACAATTGGTATTGGAACCGATTAGGATTTTCGCATACGTCATCCAACATTTAAATGGAAAAAAAAACATAAAGAATGTTATCAAAAGATGATAAATTAAAAAAAAATGTTATCATAATATTTCACTGTAAAGCAAGTTTACAAAATTGACTTTATGATAAAATATAACCGTACAAAAAGTCACGATCGCGTTATCATTTTACCATATCATTAGTAATACATATATATCAAATATATAGAAAATTTAATCGAAAAATTCAAAGTTTTTTTTATTTGAAAAATATATAAATATAAAAAATAAAGTTATATTGTTTATTAAATGACATGGATTTTGCATAATTTTTTTTATATATTTTTACGTGAAAGTCATATTTTTTTTTGTATATTAAAACATATGAATAACGAAAAAAAAAATATTAAATATAGAAAATCGTTTTAGTTAGTGTAGTATATAAAAAAAAATACTTTATATCATAATTTTTCATAAATATTGTGTAGAAAATTGAGTGGAAAATTTTGTTTTAAAGTAATTTCTTTCTTTGCTGTGTAAAAGTAATCTATAGATGGTTTTATTTGTTTTCTTTTAACAAAACAACAAAATTGCAATATAGTTTGAAAAACCAAACAAATAAATAAATAAATCATTTACTATTTCTATATATGTATATATAGATAGATGCACAAAAATTAATGATATAGAAATTATAATTTAAAGGAATATATATACGTATATATATTATAGATAACTTTTTGTGATATAGGTAAAAAATATTGGAAAAACTTTATTATTTATTATACATATAAAACGACTAAACTATTTATTTATTTATATAAAAAATAAAAATGATTTTTCATTTTATATTGTGTTTTCATTCATTTTGTTATTTTTTTTTTTAAAAGTTTATTATTCTGTTTATTTTTTTTTTTCGTTGTTTTCAAAACATAATATAATTTATTCTTGCTACTTAATTTTTATGAAAAAATTCTAAAAGAAATTTATTGGTATATTCATATTTTGTTTTGTTTTGTTTGTGTTTAATGAGTTTTTATATAAATTTCAAGAACTAAAAACAAAAAAACTTATATTGTTTAATGTTAATTTGTCATTTAATTCGATTTTTCTATAAATGCGAGTTTTTGCAATCATTCTTTTTTATATAGAAATCGATTTTTTTTTGTGGAAATCACAGAAGTTTATTGATTTTGTTAATAAATCGCTTATTTATCTGTTATTGTTTGGAAATTTATATACATACATATGCCATGGAAAATGTATTGCCATGGAAAAGCTATTTAAAGTCCTTAAAAATAGATTTATTATTATGGACAATAAATTTAACAAACATAAAAAAGAAGATTTCATCTAATTACATGTTAAGATTTTTGTGTAACTTTTCCACCTTTGAAGTTAATTACTTTTTATCACAAAAGAAATGTAAAATAACTTTACAACGTTTTTATTTTTATCAACAAAAGATCAATTATTATTAAACTATAAACTAAACATTCACATATGCAATTATACAAGTAAATAAGAAAAAAAAACATACTGACAGATGTTTAAAAACAAGATAGAGAAACATATTTTTTCATCATATCAATGAATATATTTGAATTTAATTGAATTGAATGTAGAAAAATATTATAAAAACAAAAAAAAAAAGAAAATAAAATCCATAATTTTAACTTAATGGCGCCAAAAAATTAAATCGAAAGAGATCGTCATCATCAAATAAATCTAATTTTAAATATGTTTTCATTTACGTGAATAAAAAAAAGTATTTTATAAATAGTAAAAACTTCACCGCCAATAATTTAATTTTTATTATATAACAACAACATTTTAATTTTTCATTTTTTATTTTGGTTTGTACTATTAATCTTTTGGTAAAAAATACAAAAAATACATTATTTATTTATTAATCAAAATAATCCCGCACTTAAAATTTTCCTTTTTTTTTTAATAAGTATGTAATTATTTATAATGTTCAAAAAAAAAATAATGTGTATTGAATTAAAGAAGTACCGAAGAATGATTAAAAGGAAAATATTTATAAAAATAGAATGAAATTGAATGTATGTAAATAATAATAAAAAAAACCAACAAATATTCAATTAACTATTTAGCATTAGTATGTATATAAATGTGATATTTTTATGATAAATAAATAAAATAAATCTATATATCTTTATTTATATTTATTTTAGTTAGTTATTTAGTTAGTGAAATAATAATTCGTTTACATTTTATACTTAACCGAATATGGAAGATTATATTAAAAATTAAATTCAGACGAAATATTTATCTATAATGGATGTATATATATGGAAGGATGATGGAGATCCAATAAGGAACTCAAAAATTATATATAGAGAAAAATATTAGAAAAATTAATTCAATATTTATAGAATTTTTCTACAGAATAACTAGAAATGTTTATATATATTGCGCCAATATGGTAAAAGTTATTTTTAGTGTTTGGAAACATCGAAACAATCCAATATTTTAATTAATTTCATTTATATTTTATTTTTAATAATATAATTTTGTATATGCGTTATTAAACAAATTAAAAATCATATCCCCCATCTCTCTTACCATACCCTATATATTTGTATATGACATAAGATTTTATTTTATGCATATTCTATATCTTTTAAGACACAAATAAAATTATATATATTATATTAGATACATTTTATATCTACAGTAGTCGCTATATAAGGAACTGGAATTGATTGCAGGGGGTCGTTCCCGATTACGAATTATCCTTATATGGAAGGCTCCGTAAAAAATGTTAAAATAGCTTGATAGCTGGAGATATCTATCAAACGTCGGAAAAGGGGTTAAAATCAAATGATATAATTTATTTAATTTAGACAATTATTTTGAAAAACAATGGAAAAACAAGTGAATTATTTGGTTAGAACCGCAAACCAAATAAAAATTATGTATATATTATGAGTATAAAATGCACATACCGAACAAATAAACAAAACAATACATGTTTGTGAAGCGTGTGATTGTGAGCGATGGGAAATAACATAATTACATTAAAAGACTTAAAAATACATAATTTCAATAATTTTGAATACCAACACGTGAATAAAATACACCAATCGTTCCTTATATCGAGGTTTCGATTTATTTAGCGTTCCTTATTTAAAGGCTATAATATAAAATTTGACAGCGTTCCTTATTCCGAGGTTTCCTTATTCAAGGGTATCTTATATCGCGGGTCTACTGTATAACAATATTTAAAATTTAATTAAATTTTGAATGGTACATATACCATACATATATTTTATATTATTATTTATTTATTTATACATCTGTCGGTATATAGTATAATTTAGTATTGGATTAAAATATATATAGAATAATTTAATTTAATGTGAAACCATATAATAATAAATATATATATATAAATAATTATAAAGATATATATAAAATAATATTTTATTGACTATTAAAAGTGTGTATATACGAAACGAGTAGTAATTGTAAATTATTTCAGTTCGGTGGTGGGATTTATTGTAAAATGTAACAAAAAGGCTATACTTTAAGGGAATGACTTATTTATTGTTAGTAAAACATACTTTATATATAATAATAATTCAAACCAAAAATTATTTGATTTATAAGGATATTTTTATAATAGCATTTCCTATATATAGGAAGTTATTATTATATAAAAAAAACATCCTACATTAAAATGAATATCGAGGTGGAAAATTTTATCTATACCATACAATTTAAAATTAACTTAAATTGTATTTAAAAACAATATTATTATTTATACTTTTGACTTTGAAATATTTTACCAAAAAAAAAAAAAAAGCTGTAAAAAACCAAAATAAATTTTTTTTTCTAAATATATAATATTCAATATATATATAAAATCAATGATATAATAAAAAGGATATTCAACCATAGCTTGAACGCCATTTTTCTTAAATATAACAATTCTCTGTACTTGGCCATGTGGACTACTGATTGTATATAAAACATCCTGAAAAGAAAAGAAAAAACGAAAAAAATTGTTAATTAAAAAATTCAGTTAAAATGTTCAGTAAAAATTAGAAAATAAACATCACATCATATATTTGTATATATCGTTAATTATTCCATAAAAAAAATTAATAAATTATATCACGAATATGTTACACAAGGCAAAAATAAAAAAAAGGATATTTTTTAACTTTATATATTTAAATCAGTTTTGCTTTTCGTTTAATAAATTTTATATAATATAATATAAAATTTATTAAATGAAAAGCAAAAAATATAGTCGATTTTCCTTATAATTATGTCTTTTTATTTCATATATAATTTTCGTCTTTCTTTTTAAATTTTCATTTACAATTTTTTATATATACAATAATGAAAATTTCTATATACTATATAAAATATTATATTATGGTTAAATGCACATATAAAATATAAAATAATAATATATGTATATAATACAATTTAGGTCAATTACAATTTTTTTTTTTTGTGTTTTACAAATTACGTGTATGATGCATATAATAGTATAGTACTATATTAGTATAATATTCTATATATATATATATATATATATATATATGCATATTATATATACGAAATAAGTAGAGTATAATAATCTTTAACTTGATATATACAATATATATTTTTTTCAAAATTTCTATATACATGCCACTTAAAGCTTAAAGTTATTATATAATTCAGAAATGTATAATGTGTATATATATAATATAAATATATAATTAAGTTTTAAACGTTTTACATGTTATTTAATTTTTTTTTATCGTCGTTACGTAAATATATAAGGATACTGTTATTTTTATTTTTTAACATGTTGATATGTTAATTATCATTTATATATATAGAAAATATATTTGACTGCGTGCTTAAAAAACAAAATTTAAATAAATTTTTATACACGAAATGGTGAATGCAAAAAAAATGATGTCGTAAAATTTGTATACCGAATAAATTTCAAAAATAGTTCCGATTTCTTCGTTCCAATTTGTTCACACAATTCATTAAATGGTATTCAAGAAGTCAAAGAATATTGAAACTTTTCAAATGCAAAATCATTTGAAAATCGATAGGTGGACAATTGGTAGAACAACTCTCGAAGGATGGCATCAAAAATGTATTTAAATTTCAATATATTGACGGAATTTAAAGTTTTGATCAATCATACAAAAAAAATGATGAACATTTTGTGAAAATTTGCCAATAGATTCTTTTAAATATATAATGAATTGTTATTGAATCATGAAAATTAAAATTGTAATAATAAATCATTATTATTATTATTGTTTACTATAACAAATAAAAAAACAATCCATACAATTCCTATGAAAAATTTCCTGCGGTGTGATTTGCCAAAGAAAAATCCAATGTAATTTTAATTCAATTATCCTCAATTTTTTCAATCCAAAAAACAAAACATACAAATAATTTAAATTTATTATATAATTTTGCAATTTTTGCACAAAAAATAAATATTTTGCAAAATTAAATATACCTTGAAATGTTATAATATTAATCAAATACCAAAATGTATTACATTTGATAAATATATATAATTTACAATTGTAAGATGTAACTATAAAAATGAATTTTCCTTTGATTTATTTTTACCATATAACTTAAAATATTGTGAAACACGCAAAATATACAAACAAAACAAAATTTATATATGTTTATCATAACACTATATGGTTTTATTACAGATATAGAAATATAATATTTATATATTCTATAGCTTATATATATATATCTTCTCAACAAGAAGCAGACAGAGTGTACAATACAAAAAATAAAATGTTATATACAGTGATGTTCGGTAAAATAGGTGTAAAGCAATTTTAATGTATTTTGATTAATTTCAAATACCAATATCTATTTGTGAATCATGCCATCCATACGACAATTTAGTACTTTGTTTACCTTTATTTATCACATGAAAAGAAAGAGATAAAAAATGTTGTCCTTCGTATTTCTGGGAAATTAGCTAGGAATATGCTGTTCGGTAAAATAGGTGCGATGTATTTTGTTCTACCAAAAACACAAGAAAAAGTATTAATGTCCACAATATTAAATAAAATCTAAGTATTTCGCGTACATACCATTTACGATTTAATATTTTGTCGCATGTCCCTTATTTTAAATTACTGCCTCACATCGATTTAGCAGGAACTGCACCAATTTTTGGCACCTTTCTATAGAAATCGCTTCCAAACTTTTACAATTTCTTTCCCCCGTTCTACTTTGTTTTTTGAGCCGTTTTGTTGCAACTGATGTTTATACGTGCTTCCACAAGTTTTTAATCAGATTCAAGTCGGGTGATTGTGTTGGCCATTCTATTTTGTTCACATTATTTTGTGGAAATCAAACCGATGCTTTGTTAGCCGTATGTTTTGGGTCGTTATCTTGCTGATATGACCATATAATAGGCATGTTTTCTTTTGCGTATGGCAACATTTCGATTGAAAGTATCCTTATATATTCCTGTTCATCCATTGGATATTTTTGACCTAAATATATAGGACCAACTCCATACCATGATGATACCAAAACATATCATTAAACTACCACCTCCATGCTTAATGGTTTTTTTTGTGTTTTGCGGTAAAAATTCTGAATTTGGTCTTCGTCTAACATGTAATTTGCCATCTGATCCATGCAAATTTATATTGGTTTCATCAGAATAAAGAATATGTCGTCACTTTTTAATATCATTATCACCTGACCAATCACGATGTACATGTGCGAATTTTAAACGGTGTTTAATGTGTTTCGCTGTATGCATTGGTGCTTGTCTAGCTATTCGCCCCTATAAATTTGATGCTATTAACCTTTTTCATACCGTGCTTGATGAAATGCTTAGATCAAGCTCTCTTACAAGTTCCCTGGATGATAAAAAGGGCTCTTTTTTGTGGCAACAACCACTCTACGATCGTCATTGCTTTTAGTTTTACGTTTGTTACCCCTTCTTTCTGTGGTATATTTGAATTTTAATGCGTTGGTAATTATATTTTGGGAGCATTTCATAATTTCAGAAATATTTTTATATGTTAGCCCGGATGCTCTTAGATCCTTTATACGTTGCCATTCAAATACCGTACAATGTGTACTTCTACCCATTGTGACTTAGAAATATGTATTTATTTAATCCGGAATGTTTCAAAAATTAAATTTAAATCACTACTTTACCTAAAATTTATTTAAAAATTCACAAACTCACCACCAATAAATGTAATTTATTCGCAAAAACTAAATAAACCACAATTAACATAGTCCGCACCTATTTTACCGAACAGCATGTTCATAGCTAATTTCCCAGAAATACGAAGGACAACATTTTTTATCTCTTTCTTTTCATGTGATAAATAAAGGTAAACAAAGTACTAAATTGTCGTATGGATGGCATGATTCACAAATAGATATTGGTATTTGAAATTAATCAAAATACATTAAAATTGCTTTACACCTATTTTACCGAACATCACTGTATATAATAAATATGTGATGATTAAATTAATTTTCTTATAAAATTTATAAATATATGTTTCTTTACCGACACCACAGACACAATACCTATAATAATAAGATGTATTTTAACATATATTTATATACAATAAAATACTATATAATTTCTACCAAAAAATTTATTACAATACACTTATCATTTTGCATTTAGATATAGCCAAGAAAATTATATGTGTTTCTTTTAATCATATATAAATATATATATAGGAATATGTACATCGTCGTCTTCGTTGTCGTCATCATCATCATATTTATCATACTATTATTATCAAATAATATACAATACAAAAAGATATGTGATGTGTTTATATATAATATATATATATATATAAATATTAATTAAGCCATTTTTAAACATAAAAGAAAATGTCAAATGGTACCTCGTTAATTTTACTTAATAATAATAATAATATGTAATAACACAAATCAGTCTTTTACTCTTTTGAATACATATTTTATATAAGAATTTCTTAAATATATATTTTATACCTATAGGGTAGAGTGGGGCAGGTTTGGCAGACTTTTTTTCAAAGGTTCTGGAAGGCAAATTTATTTTTTTATTGTTTTAGGAAAAATTTATTCAATATAATAAATCCAATATAAAAATTCTGAATGTTATACGTCGCTTCACATCGCATATTTCATAGCAGCAGATCTAGTCGATTCCAATTTATTAATAACATCATTAATAGCATTTTAAAAAGCTCTTTTATTCAACTGTTTGCAGATTTGATTTGCTTTTATAATTTCGTACCATTTTAAAAAGACATTGGAAGATAACCACCATTATTCTTACTTGATAACTTAATTCGAGCACTTTCGCACATGACCAAAACTGTCCCACACTCACTTGGCCCAAAAAAGGGGAAACTAATTGAAATTATTTTAAGGAATTTTCACTAATTTTATTAATTATATAATTATTAATTATCAACCCTTTTGGCAAGAAAATCTAATCTAAACTGACAAAGTAATTGCATAACAAAAATGCAGAAAAGTTTTAACAAATGTCTTTAAAATAGAAAAGAGGCTAAATTTTAATAGGTATTGCTTTTACACGTTTATAACATGTATTAATAAACAAATATGAAATATCATGGATATATTAGGTCAAAGATGCATTGTCAAAAGGGAGCCCAACGGCCATACCTGTCCCACTCTACCCTATATACAGATATCACACGTATTCATTTTGCATATAGACATTTGGTGTAAAAGAAGAAGAAAAAAAAATTAAATTAATTTACATATGAATAAAAAAATTAAATAAATTTCTTATTCTATATTCATGTGTGTGTGTGTGTGTGTTGAATTTATCTCATTTTAACAAATAAAAATATATTACAATGGCGGCATAAATATACCAAATTTTATTATTATTTATTATTATTATTATTATTATTATAGGTATATAAAATTTTATAGAATTTGTCAACACGAAATAAAATAATTAATTATGTTTTTTTTTTTCCTTTACAATTTTTTTTTCTTTTGATAAATGTTTAATGAACGAAATGGTATTTTTTTATATAAAATTGCTATATGTTTAAAATATAACCATTTAATTCTTTTAAATTAAGTGAAATTTTATAACAAAAAAAAAATTGCTGTGAGTAAACACAAAAATTCCTTTATAAATATAATTATATATATTTAACACCATCAACATTTTTAAAACATTTAATTCTGATAGTGATATATAGAGAGTAAACATTTTAACTGTTAATTATATATAAATATATAATTTTTGTAGCCTGATATTTTAATTTGTACATATGAATGACTTTTTATATGACAAATATTGATCCATATATAAATAATACATATTAACATGGTATGTAACATACATATACTTATATTTAAAAGCTTTTAATATAATTATAAAGTTTGGTACAGCAAAAAATAAATAAAATAAACTGGATACTTTTTTTTTTGTTAATTTTAACACTATTTTTATAACTACTTTTTTTTTTGAAAATATATACAAATATGAAAAGGTATACAATTTAAAAAATTGTGGTGACATTTAAATAAAGTGAGAACAAAAAAATAAAAAAAATAAAGAATTGTTTTTCAAATTTTCCAACTTTATTATATTAAAAACTTTTTCTGTATGCATTTTTTTTCTATACGTATTATGTGAATTCAAACATCAAAATATATACCCGATAGTTTAAAATTAAAAACACTACTAAATGATTACGTCAACGATTATGATGGATGAGGAAAAAAATATTAAATAATATTAAAATTGCATTATTTATGGAAATTTAAACAGCAATTTGATCATTTTAATATAGTAAAAAATCTAAGAAAATGTATGTGATAATAAACATGATAGTAGTTCTTTTATAGTAATGCAATTTTCCATTGTAATCTCTACCAAATTATTCGATCATTTTCGTGAAAATCACTGTTAAAAATCAATAATACTTTGGATTCTATACAAAAATACTTTGCGTTGTCTATTTGTATATCAGCCGATCGGTTATCGGAAAATTATTATATTTGATTTTCACATTCATTTGTTTATAAGGAGTAAATTTTGCAGGAACAATCGTATAAAAACAATACAAATTGATGTATTTGGCAAAAACAATACAAATTGATGTAATTTTTCTAAATATTACATTAAAATTTTGATATGATAAGATTATATGAATAATGTCCCTCTTTTTCACAAATTATTTCGAATTTTTCGTTATTTCTCAAAAACCCCAATCAAATGTTATTGTATATTCTTAAAGGAACATAAATATCTGTTTTTATTAACTAAATTCTCTATTCGTTCAAATCAATTTGTTATTGTTAAGAAATGCCAAAAAATGTTTGTGTAACAGTAAAATATTGTAAAGAAAAATAAAGTGGCGATACAATTTGACATTCATTTAATTATTAATTTTTTACAAATACACAATCAAATAAATGAGCCGCCGCGTGTCATTCAAATATATTTACTATATGAGAAATTATTATCTATATGTTTTATATACCAAAATTCCTTCGTTTCAAATAAGAAAAATATAATATAAAAATTATGATTGCAAAACCATTAAAAATTATCATGACCCTATAAGCCTATATATATTAATTTAAAGTAATTCAAAATTGGTTAGTTAATTAGAGTATAGTTGTTAAAAAAAAACAAATTATCTATGATATGATTACCTGTTATATTGTTATATATATATGATGATAATTTAATTTAATAAACATTTCTGAGTATTAGCAGTATTAGTAAACAACATTTGTATATAGTGACAAAGATATAAAAAAAAAATATTATACCGATTGATATATTATATGCATATTAAAGATAAAGTAATATTTTATTTATGATATATGCACAAAACCAAGATAACAAAAGTGATAGTATACGAGTAAAATTTTAGATAACAAATCAAACCTATTCCAGAGACTAAGCGAAACCTTTTCCATTCCAAATGAAACCTATTCCAGACCAACCGCAACATTTTCCAAACAAAACGAAACCATATAATATCATGAAATAAATGATTTCATTTCATTTATAGAATTAAATTTTGTTTTTATTGTTTCATAAGATTTTTGCTTTGTTAGCTGGTTATGTTCCAAAATAGGGTATGTCAAACCACTCCTTTCTATTCTAAATTTTACGAATGTTCGGACGTTTTTGTTTCTTAAATATCACGAAGAGATTTAGATATATCTTCTTGAAATGTTTTATATCGAGTTATGGTAACAAATGTCAAAACATTGAATTCCCGGAAAATTTTTCTCATCCCACTCTTTCTACCTGCTTCCACCATACAAATATAAAGCAGTTTTCTGAAGTGTCGCAAATCATTTAATTATATATTTAAATGGTTTTTTGATAAAATAAACGACCGCTTTCCCCCCTGGCCATACGGATCTGGATTTTAAATTAAATAATATTCTAATAAAATAAATTTCGTTGTTTCTCTAAAAGGCTTCGTTTTGTTTGGAAAAGGTTTCGGTTGGTCTGGAATAAGTTTTATTTGATCTGGAAAAGGTTTCATTTGACCGGAAAATCCTATATACAAAACACGATTTGAAATACTGTTGCTGCTAAATCAATTTCAGATATTTTGTACTATAAATGATGTAGATTTAAAAAAAAATTACCAAAAACCAAATCGATTAAAAAATTAGCTATTTGATTAATAAGCGGCACACACCAATAAAATGCGTTTTTATTAATTATGGATAAATATAAATAATACGTAATGATGCGAGTCGAGGATTATAACATAAATATTTATAAATCATAAATTTTTTATATATAAAAATTTAGTTCAATTATTTTCATTGTTATTTTTTAATTTTTATATTAACCACAAACGTAATTAATATACATATAGTATATACGAGAGCTAATCAAATTTATATGATTATTTTTCGTTTAATATTATGAAAAATGTATAGTATATATGCATGCATTGTATATTCAATTGTAGATTCATTCAAAATATATAATAAAATGCCGATACAGAGTGTAGAAATTATACTTAATTAGGAGCCAAAAATTCATTGAAAATTCCTTTGGAAATTGTGGTAATTTACCTAACCAGAAATTGAAATGCTTTAATCATTGATTTAAATGGTTTAAATAACATTGATTAGCCATATAAAAAAAGAAAGAGGTAATCTAAAAAAAAATGTACCAATCATATTCGTTTTTCAGTGAAAATTTTCATTTATTTACATTATTATAAATAAAAAAACCACCCTGTATGTATTTATGTATGCACACAAACGTTCCATAATCGTATAAATTATGTTTTATTTTAATCAAAAGAAAAAAAAACATTTCAAAGGTAAAATTATTGCAATATAGCATTTGTTTGGATGTTATTTTGAAAATAGATATAGTTAATTAGTTAAAATAAATGATGAACAAAATTTAAATATATATCTATATCCATATACGAGTATATATTTGTATATATAGAATATTGATTAACTCAATTGATCGTATATGAATTATTATATAATGAATGAAACTTTTGTATATATAATTGCAATTATTATATCAATATTAAATTTTATATATGTTATGTATATAAATATAACCAAATTAGTTAAAAATTGATTGAAATTCTATGTGAAAATATAAAATTATGCGAAGGTACAAATGAATGAAAATACCAAACATATATATTCAAAGGGAAAACGTGAATATTTTATATTAATTAAAAACAAAAGGGTATAGAATTTAAATAAAAATCTATTAAAACAAACCCTATAACTAACTATATATAAAAACAATATAGAAATTGTTCAAGCATCAATTTGTATATACACAAAATAATTTTCTGCCCGCAGAGTTTTGTGCATTTAGAATTATTTAATAAATATTAGGAAATATTACATATAAAATACTTTTTAAACAATTTTTTTTTTCTATTTTTGCTAGTAAAAAATTATAATAAAATTTTTTGTACGTGTTTGTGTTTGTTTATATATTAGAAATAGAACTGAAAAAAACAAATACATAATTTGCTAGATATATGTTATATTCATTTCCCATTAAATTTGTTTTTAAAGTAATATTTCTTTGTATATGATATATGTACAACTATGTGGTATAATTTGTTTTTTTTATAAACTTAATGGTTAAGTTTTCAATTCTTTCGTAGATCTATATATATATATAAAACAATTGAGAAAACTAAAAATAAAATTCTATATGTCAGGACAAAATTTTTATTCAACATTTTCAAAAATACTAAACAAATTTTACATTTTACAGAAAAACAAAAACTTCAACTTAACATTATAGTAGGAAACTAAAACAGGAAAATAAATAATATAAATAATTCGTGAAAATCTTAAATAAACAATGAGAGAAAATACATAAAGCTTGGTTATATGTGAAAGGGTAAATCACAAAATAAATTCAAATTCCCATAATAATATCTTTAAAAATTACTTTCAGAATTCGAAATGTTTGATATCATTTTTTTTTTTTGAGATAAACATAACCAAATTAAAAAAATTCAAAAATAATGAATGATAGTATAAATGATATAAATTAAACAGTCAATATTATTATTATATTATCCCATATTGTTTACGAAACGAAAAAATGATTTACTACATTATTTTCTATATTAATTTATTATCTAATCTAATTTTTCGGCTGCACTATCTGAATAAAACTCCACCAAAAAAAAAACCTCTTTGTAAATTCAATCTTTTAATTTTATTTTTAATTAAATTAGTATCGTTTTGTAATTTGTCGGCGGTTTTGTAATATAATAAATATAATTCAGCAGCATTCAATAATCCAGAATATGTTTTTAAAATATTTTATAGTTATTATATTAATATGTGGTAAATTTTTTCATTCAATTTTATTATTAGCTTGGTATTAAATTAAGTTAATAATATTTTTTCTATGTTTTTTTTTTAAATACAGGCTCATTTGATCAATGGATGGTCAATGGTCAAAAAACATTTCTTCCCGATATAGTTGCAACTCCATTTTTAGTAAGACTTTGAATATTAAAATTGTTTTTTAAAAAAAAATATAAATACTATCTATTCTATATACATCACGCAGGTTTCAATTCAAACGGATACACGTCAACATGATCGTAATGGTGTTATGATAAGCCAATATTGGTTAGTAACATCGGCTCTTTCAATGGACGTTGATATAACGTAAATTAAACTATAACGAATATATTTATTGTTAAAATATAATTATGATTTTTTTTTTAAATCATTTAGACGACAATACGTTCAATATAATTCAACATTTACATCATTGGATTCGGAATTTATCGTTCAAATTGAAACGATTATCATACATGAAGGTTTTACATCTACATATGATGAATATCAAAATATGAATTGTATAAGTTTGATAAAGGTTGGTATAGTTTTATATATAGTTTTTGTTTACTCATATATTATGTCAATTTATGTATATAGACAAGAACACCTGTATTAATTACACGTTTTGCACCACTTCCGGCGCAATTCTCTGATATTATGCCCGGTGCTATGGCAATCACATATGCATGGGATCCACATCCAGTTAGTGGTGCTCAATTATTACATAGAGCTGAAGTACCAATTATTTCCGATAGGGAATGTGCAAATGATATGAATGCCATTCATGATCAACAAGTATTTCCATCGAATATTTGTGCTCGCATTGGTGATAATGGCGGTGGACCATGTAATGAGGTAATATTAACAAATTGTATAATGTCATAACTCTATATATATGGTATATAATTGATTTTATGAAATTTCATTAGTGGGATAGCGGTAGTGCCATTTTTGTAAATGGTATGTTTGTGGGTGTATTTGCATGGACTATTGATCCGCCATGCGATGAAAGTGATCCAGTGGCGTTTACACAAATTTCCTATTTCCGTGAATGGATACGTCAACGATCAGGGGTTTAAGAAGATTTGTATTTTAGTTTTATTTATGATGTATTCATTATATTAAAATTATGTTTTTATTTTATATTATTATGGGATTCAAATAAATACATTTTAATAATTTTTTTAGGATAAAAGAAATGCGTTTTTTTAATTACATAATCATTTATTTAGTTTCATTATAAAACTATTTATTTGTTATCTTTAAAAAGGCAATATTGAATGGGACATTTTATAATTGATATTCCTTCTCGGAAAGGGTTTCGGTATATTTTATTAAGAAAAATTTGAGGTTTCTATGCGGAAAATTGTATATATCATTCCAAAATGAATTAAAAATTGTCATAATATGAACAAAAAAAAAGGTAGATTTTCAAACATAATTCTTATTGTACTTCTCTATATATACCTTTGGTGCGATTGATATACAAAATATATAATTGAATTTTATACTTTTATTATATTACTAATCACAATCACCTAATGTTAATGTCATGTGAATTAGACTTATATTATTTAAATGAAAGATTTACAATTTATGCATGATTAAAAACCAAATTCTAGGCAGATTAAAATAATCTGTTAAATAAATAGATGAATTATATTTTTAAATACGCTTTCAAATTGATGGGCTTTTATACAGAGAAAGTCTATAGTCAATTTTCAATAGAAATATAAAACAAATGAATCAAGATAATGTAAAATTAAATTTTCAATATATCATTCAGTTAATTTATTGCCTATATGTATATAAATTGAGATAATACCTTTAATGTGCATTTTATTTATTATATGAAAAAATTAATAAATAGATAATATAATTTTAATTGTGATAATTATTATAATTGAATGGGGTCCATTAGACAAAAAAATATGACCATTTAATATCTTTAATTTATGGTTTTCGTTTTCAATTAAATAATTTAACATTTGATAATATTTTAATAGATTTATTTTGGATAGAAAACAGACAAAAATTAACACCAATTTAAATGTGTTAATTAAAATTGTACATTTTTAAAATTTCATAATTGATTATAATAAACGATTATTTATTTTGAATATTCCGATAAATTTAATTTTTATCAATTAAGATTTATTTAAAGGTCATTTTTTTTTTCGAAACTGTGGCGATTTTTTAAAAAATTATAATGATGTAAAATGAGCTCATTTAATTTTTCTAAAAAACATTTTTTTTAAAATATATTCATTAAAAAATAATACCAAAATAAATATATTTGTTTTTATATTCTTTTGAAATATAAATATTAATTATTTATTAAATGATCTAAAAGAAAAAAACTAAAATATTTTCGTATTATTTTTCCTACAATATTCATATAGATATTTTCATAAAAATATCTATACATTATTTTCTTTGATCTTTTCATATTTCAAATTCAATACATCAGTGACCTTTAAGAGAGAATTGATAGATCACAAATATTTAGCATAAACAACTAATTATATATATATATGAAATAAGATAGTTAATTTATATAGTTTTTTAAGAAATTGGAAAAAATATGATATTCTTATATGAGATTATAATTAAAAATAAAAAATTAACTTTTCATAAGAAATATTTGTATATATTTACAAATAAAAACGTATCAAATTATAAAAGTTTTAAATTTTTGATATATATGAATACGCAAACATTTCAGCAAAAAAAAAACAAAACTCTTTAAATTTACTTTAACCCTTTAAATTAATCATATGTAATATATCTTCCTCTTCTGTTATATACTGTATAAAAATTATACATGAATTCTTTAAAACAAATATATTATACCTATATACAGCTATATCTACCTGATAGATATAGCTTATATTGGTTATTTATACATATATATATATATATATATATATATATATAAATGGTGTAAATAATACCAATACGTATATTTAACCCATCAGTAGTAAATAAGATATTTTCCAATTTTATTCTATTTTTTACTTTTAAATAAAATAAGAAAATTTGATTTATTATATTTTATATATAAAATATGTATACAACCTGTGGGTTTATGATACGAAATTGTGTGTAACATTAAGTAAAAAAAAATAAATATTTTTCTAAATCCATATAAAATGATGATATATACACAGAAATCTAACTACGTCAATATGTATAAATGTTTTGAGAAGAACATAACATTCATTCAAAAGTCTATATAAAAATATACGGGGGGTTTTTTTTTGTATCTATACAAATATAACATATATAATAATAGGTCGGAATTCAGAATATTATATCGTACAGGTAGGTGAAAATTTGTATTATATAAAAAAAAATGTTAAAAAAATCCTTATCCACATTTTTTTAAATAAATTGATAAAAATTGAAAAATTGTGTGAACTCTGTGATGTGTAGATGAGATACTATATACATATACATAAGGATGTTTGGCAAAAAAAAAATGTGGAGAGCTTTTCTATATATATGGTATATAAAGATAAACATAATATTTATAGGGTATATAAAATAAAATATCGAATATGTGCTTTATGTTTATTATTATATATATTAATAATATTAATAAAAACGGCTTATAAAAATTTTATATCAACTTAAACGTATATATTTTGAAATTCATATATACCACATAGCAATGAATATTCTAAAATTTAAATAAAGGCATTTGTTTTTGTATGTGTTAAATCCCTTATATAATATATTCACAAGATTTGTGAGATGGTTTTTAATATAATTATATTTAGTATATATTATATATAGAAGTTGTTTTATAGAGATAAATTAGTTTTTAATACAAACTTTGAAAAAATAAAGAGAAGTAAATTCAATATAACTGCGGGTGCTTTATAGGGGTACTTGATTAAGCTGATGGTGATTATTGGATGGATTTTAAAAGTTGAAATTATCGATATGTTTTGATCGTCCATGGTTTTATATTATAAGATATTCCAGAAATCTTGAATTTATAGAGAACTAAATCAACAAATAAACAAAAATATGTCACATAGTAATTTTGACTTAAAAAAACATATAATCAATGTGATTGCTGCTGAATACCTTTTATTAGAGCACCCCGATAGTTAAATATTACTTTACAATTTTACATATATATAAAATATTTAAAGCGAAAAAAATTTTGAATACTACTATAACCACTATTATATCGGGCACCTGCTATTTTATTCGAATGCTCGATTTTGGGATGCCAAAAAAGGACTTTAGACAACAATTTTTTAATCCTTCTAATTTTATTTCATAAAATGATGGTTTTAGTTAAATAATTGCGCAGACAGAAGTAAAAAATCTTTTAAATTCAATTAGTTATGGAATTTATTTCAAAATGATTCACTTTAACAAAAAAAAATTTGACCATTATAATATCGGACACTTATATAATACGCCACTAATCTCCCTTGTAACGCCTCCTTTGGCCTATATGACACCATTCATTCTCTTAGACGTGGTATTTACTAAATTTTTACATTCATCCGGTGTTTTTGTATTCCTCATTTCAATGATTTTTCCTTGGAATTCTTCACTCCTTCAATTGTAACTTTCATATCATGCTTTTACTTTGTTGTATTAATGCCCACAACGATTCTATTGGATTTAAATCGGGACTGTTTGGTTCCTTTTAATCTTTAATCTTATTATTAGTAACTAATTATAAGTCTACCGTATCAGATATTTAAATAAAATGCGATTTAACCGGTTCATTTGAGTCACAGAAAAATAAATGGGGTGTAAAATTTAATGATACTGATCGTGATAAACGCAACTGTAGAAGGATTAAAAAATTGTTGTTTAAAGTCCTTTTTTGGCGGCTCAAAATCGAGCATTCGAATAAAATAGCAGGTGCCCGATATAATAGTGGTTATAGAGTAGTATATAGTTCATAAACTATCAATAAATAAAAATGTATATATGACTATATAATAATTTACAAAGACGATATAAAATAAAAATAAAAATCATTATATAATTTGATAAAAGGGGGAAAAATCATTTAAGATAAATTTTCATATAAATATACTAAAGGTTAATTTTCATTTCATTGTGTACCGTCAATAATAAAAAAAAAATAAATACGTTCTAATCAAATCATCACGTTATTTTGTATATAAATATTTTTGTATTTTTTTCTTTAAAATTATTGCACACTCTATATAATGAAAATATAAATACATGTTAAATTTGCTATATTGTATATAATACAATATATATATAGAGTACAGTGAATTAAAGAAAAATAAACTTAAACACATTATTATTAAAACGTGTGCCACATTTATTTATTCATTATATATACATTATTATATTGTATATATATATATAGTATATAGTAGATTTTATTCTGAATATATACAATTTAGAAATTTCACAATATCACGTGCATATTGCATATAAAATAATATAGAAAAGGTGTGAAAAATATATAGAAAATGCAAAAAATAACATTACAATATGTTATTTTATTTTTTATTTTATACTACAAAATCGTATACAGTCAACAAGGTGATTCCGTAGGTTGGATCGTTGGATGTGATGCTCAAATACCGATAATTCATTATTATGGTTTATTTTAAATAATTGTTTCAGGGTATCTCTGAAATACGCGTTCAATTGTAATTAATGTAATTACTATAGAGAATAAACTTTATGAAATAGATTTTTTAAGGACACTTTTCTTCATCAACTTAATTTAACATACATTTTCGCTCCTTTGGGGATTAAAAAAAATACCTTCATGTATTATTTTAGAAATTATGATTCATCAAACTGAATGTTTTTGTAAAACCGTAAAGCGAGGGCGAAATTTTTAAAACTCAGTGAGAGTTATCTAAGATAGTAAAAATTTCACTACGCAAATGTAAATGGGCCTTACAATAAACTAAAAATGCGCCTCTCGCAATAATTGATTAGCATCCATATATAGGTTTGTGGACCACCGTGTATTCGCAATAATCATACAATCATATACCATTTAAATTGCATATAAAAATTAATTATACTACCAATTTGTTATGGTATTGTTAGATATGGCAAATATATATATATATATATATTATTATTTGTACAATTTCTTAATATAGAATTATTTTTTGTAATAGAATTTATTTATTTCAAGATTATGACGAACATGTTTGAATGCATAAAATCTTTTGAATATTCAATTTTTTTTTTTTGTAATATTTATAATAGTACGTAAAAAAGCAAAATTTTATGTTATAATAAAATTCATATATCGAATTTAAAAAAAAGAAAATATGTTATAAATCAAATTGTTATATTTCTATTATCAAATAAATTATCTACATACAATATATAATACAATACCATATATATTATTGTATATACACTTCATTTAGTGAAACAGTTTGATATATAAGTATATATCTATATAATATAGTTAATGATTATTATATTACAATATTATATGTAAAATGTCTGTGTATCTGTATATAGACAACATCAAGATTATATATTCAAGATATTATATAACAAAAATGCTGATATCCCAAAAGAAAAGAAGTGTATATATAAGGATATGAATGAACATCGTTCCTTTATAAATAAGAATAAAAAAAAAGTATATAACAAACATATATATATAGAGATATATAAATTTCTTTAATCCATATGAATTCAAAGGCATTAGGGAATATATTCTTATATATATATAATCTATATCTTAAAAAGCAGAAAGAAACTGGTGTGAATAATATATTCATTGTAAATAGAAATATCGACCGATTCACTTTATACAAAAAATATACCATTTATATATAAAAATATATATCTATAATATTAAATATCCTATAAAAAATCAAGCCAATCTTCATTTCATTGTTTTCATATAGCAAAGAAACAAAAAAAAAAACATACGATATACAAATTTTAACTAAAATAAGAAAATCAGTTTAGCCATTTCCATCTATATACATATATAAAATAAATAAAGATGTTGAATTCCCAAAACAATTTAAGAACAAACAATGCAAAAACCAAAAAAATAAAACCCTCTTCTATATCGGGTGGCCAACGGTCATTATCATTATTTACGCAATAAATATATAGTAATTTAATTTTTATATCAAATATTTAACAAATATAAAAAAAATAAATTGAAACGAGTGGATAAAAACTAAATATGCAAACGTTTTTTTTTTGTGTAATAAATACATATTTTAGATAAAAAAAAACATTTGTAAGATATTATAAAAAATACATGTTGTTATTATAATAGTAATAATAATAGAACATAGATTAAAAAATAGTAATTTTGTCACGTATAATAACATATTTAAAATAAATTTTGCACCTACACGTACAAATAAATTAATATATAGATGCATTTGCAAATCTAAATGTAATTATGCATTATGCATTTGGATGGAAAAGCATCAACGTAATTACATTAAAATTCATAGTATTTTTAAGAGTATGATACAGAACAGAAACATATTCAAGGGAATACGAGAAATTCCATTTCATTCGTCGTCAGAAAAATATCTCAAAATGATTCTTTTTTTAAATATCATTAATTTCACTTTAACAGCATTTTGCATTGGTTCCGTATTTCCTATAAATTTTATCGTATTTATTCTGCAAATAATGACTTAACTCCCGCATATACAAATAAGATATTAGGCCTGTGAATCTCTTCATTTGTTTAATGGAATGTATAAGTAATATTAAAATAAAGCAAAATTATACGACCTTTACGGATACAAATATATTAATAATAATAATAAAAAAATAAACAAATAAAATCACTTGACAAATGAAAAGAAGATGTGGTGGCGATGGTGATGATTAATATTAATATAAAAATAAACATTACACATAACAATTATAAAAAAAAATCTCAATCCTACACGAAATAATTCAATTGCATTGAATTGCATCAAAATATATTTATTAAATATATTATGTTAAATAATAAAAATATATTACATTTAATTTGTTATCAACTTTTAAACCTTGATATTAAATCTTCCTACCTAAATATATCTAATATAATTTTTCTTTCTTTAATTAATCATTTTTTCTTTCTTACAATTTAGTTTAATAATTCTTTATTGTTGCGATATGCGTAGAAAAAACTTCCTAATAGAAATTTTTACCTTTTATAGTTAAAATAAATTTAGTTTATTTTTATAACAAATAAAAAATAAACGTACTGAAAATCTGGTAGTCATTTTTCATTTAATTCATAGAAAAGTATTGAGAATTACACTTTGAAATTGTTATATAGGTATTTATATTAAATCTCCGCTTACATTTTAAATATCAAAAAACATTTTTTAAACTTTATAATAAATCAAATAGACAAACCATTTCAAATATTCTCGCGGTTAATAAATAAATGTTTTAATATTTTTGTTCAGTTTATAAATATATAGAAAATACCTATATAATTATTATAGGTTATATATACATAAGTTACACTTTCATTGTTAATAAATTATTATTTAAATTAAATACAAAAAAAAATTCCATTTCCATGTTAAAAAATATCTATTTATATATAGAATAAATAAAAAATAGAATAAATAAATATATAATTTATTCGAATAACGCGCACTATAATAATAATAATATACAATAAATATTCGAACGTGTTTAAAATATTAAAAAAAAAATTTTTTTTTTGCCATTTCATATTTTACTGTTAAATAATTCAATTGAATTTAATTATTTTAATTTTTTTGTATATATACCTTGGGGTGAAGCGGATCGAAAATTTTACATTTTTCTTAATTGTGCCTTTAAATGATTCCGGAAAATTTCAGGAAAAACAATTTAAGTTCTTGTGTCCATCTAAGTTGTAAATTCAAAGAAAAAACAAATCTTAAGTTTTACGAAACGAGCAATAAGGGCACTGAAACACCGATCCACTTCACTGCACAAGATTGGGTGAAGTGGATATGCTTTGGTTTTATAACCATATATTGCTGGAGGATTGAATAGTAATTTGTTGGATTGCATTATATCGATAAACAATACGAACTTAATGAAATGCGCTAGATAAAATGTGTTAGTATTCATTTCTAGAACGTTTAATTAGGTATAGCAATGAATCGTTTTTAACAAATATGAGACAATAAAAGTGATTGATTTCGTTAAGTTTTTGAAATGCGATTGAAATCATTTTAAAGAAACAACATCAAATTATATCAAATTTATAGTTTATTTAAAGTTCATTTGATTATTAATAAAATAAACAAAATTTATCGCATCGTAGTTACGTAGTCCAAGATGTCTCTTTCCATTTTATATATATACGCTGCATTATCCACTTCACCCCACAATATTTAACATTACACAATTTTATTGTTTTAAATCACCTAATAACTAATTTTTTTTTTATATTCTACTTTGAACATTTGCTCTTATCATAATACATAATTAATCAAATTGTAGCACTTTTCAGAGTGACTAAGCTACAGTTTCTTTCATGATTTTTTGTAGATGAGAGTGTTTGAGAAAAATATTGTTGTATTTTTTTTTTAATTGGATAAAAGAATTAATGTATATTTAGAATATAAATCATTGTGAGAAATTAATTGTAAATTTAAAATATTATTTATAAAACAGGAATTGTTTTTAGAAATTACAGATATTTGAAAAATTATACAAAAAAGATTGAGGGATCAACTTCACCCCACTGTATCCACTTCACCCCAGTTTACCGTATATTTGGATTATAGAATATTATTGATAAAATGAATAGTCATCATCATCGGTCGTCATCATAATTGAAAATACATTTTATATAATAATAAATGTATTATTAAATTTTAAAATATTTTTTATTATGTGATATGTATATTAATAGTCAAATCAACAAAAACAATTAAATATATTTATATATCTATGTATATTGAAACACATATGATGATAATAATAATAATAATAATAGCATATAATTACTTTATATACCCTATTGTTATTTTGTATACGTATTTAAATTTATTTCATTTAATGATGGTGGGGGAAGTGATTGAAATTGAATATTTATAAATAAATGCATATTCATAATCATACATATACTATATATAATATATGAATATGTACATATTATTTGTATTTATAGACAATTGTTTTCAATTAAACATATTTTTATTTTATCTATATAAAAATGTATTCATAAACAATTTCCAGGTCATCCGGTATATAAGTATTTAAATATGTATATATGGTAATTAATTACATAAGGCACTTACAATTCATTATTTAACCGATATAAATAGAGAAATATGATTTGAAGGAAGTCTTTTTTAAATATCATTTAAATATCATAAATATCGAACAAATGTATATATATACATTAAGGAAGCAAGAACGCAAAATATTGTTTGATATTTAAAAAAATTTAGGAAAAAATTATATAAATTCTTTTTATCAACAATTTACAATATACAATCCAAGTCAAAAGATACTCTATTGAAGTTTAGATAAAAAGAAGAAAAAAATTTGAAAGAACGTAAAATTAAAAAAGTGATTGAAACGGAATTGTAAATAAAAATTACATAATATTATGGCTGTAAACCATAAACAAAAAAAAAAAAACATAAGTGAAAATAAGAAATATATGAGTATTCTTCTTTTTTTTTTTATTACAAAACTACAACAATACATAAAATTATCTAATTGAAAATGTTCAGCATTACAGTAAAGTTAATCTATTTTTTTATGATATAGAGTAGTTGATCTCTATAATAATTAAATGTATCTATAATAAAAAAAAACAATTGTTGCATACATTTGAAATTTGAAAACATGAATATTGAAATTCATGCAAAAACAATACAATAAGTAATTAAAGAAAAAAATACTTATGTATTAGATATTATTTTTTTGCTGTTTTGTAATCTGCAATGTATAGCTTCCATATAACTATGAGAATTTTTATATAAAATATATATATATATCATTTTGAAAGGTAAGTATAAAAAAAACAATGGTATTGTTATGTGAAAATATAGATTGAGTAACTATAAAATAAAATATAACTGAATTCTTATTTACATTTTTTTTTTTTCGTTTTTATTATTAGACAAATGTTATAAATATATTTATTATATGTACTTCTGTTTATAACTTCTGGTTTTAGATTAAATATGCGGATTTTAAAGATGTAATGTTTTTTATCAGAAAAAGGTTATACCAAAACAAATCCTACAAGTGCATATTTTTTGTTTAACACAAATATTTTTTATCGCTCCATATATAATAATAAAAATAATAATTATAATATATCCATACAATGAATTAAAGGTTTTATGCCAAAAAATATCAACAACAAAATATAAAAGTGTATTTAATAAACATCATCCTCAGTTATAAGTTTAACAATATGATGTTTGTGAGCGTATGATGTTTCAAATACCGAAATGCTTGGACTTGTTTCTGAGGGCGCCCATAATCAACGATTGCTGACCCTGTTGAATCAGAAATAACGTCAAGCGTAAAAGCCCGTATCCGACGGTCTCATATCTTCGAGACCAATTAAAATTTTTTTTTTAATACAATATAATGATATTCGAGTAGTATAATAAATCCTTTGGGTCGCAGTACACGGGGAGGTATACCTATACTATTAAACCACGGGGTGGGATTTTAGTCGGTAGGACGTTACATTCGGTAACGAGAGTCGGACACTATGTCCGTAAAAATGATTTCCTCACCCCACAAATAAAAAAATAAACATTATACACGACTATGCGAGGGTCTTTGAAAGTTTAGTTGAGAAACAAAAATACATTTATTTTGATGTTTATATTTTAGAATTAACTTATTTTTTAACTTTCGAGAATTACTTTTGCGATGTTTTAAGGTCAGGTGAGGTCAGTTAATTAATTCTAATATTTTTTGTTAGATTTTTATCATCTTTTATTTTATTGAAAACCTCTAATGCATTGTTAGTTTTGTGATCTGCCCGTTGTGCATGAATGGCTTTCATTTTTTGTTAAATGAAAAAAATAAATATCCACATACAAAGCTATTTAACAATTCCATTATTATTATTATTTATAAACTATATGTATTTATAAGGGTAAAAATATACATTCAAGCATGATGATGAGGGTATATTTTCTGGTGTGGAAAATATGGAAAATACGGAAAACATATACTGAGCTAGATATAAATTATATATGCTTATGGATTAAAATATTAAAATCTATGTCATGATTTTGTATGTAATAGCCTTTTTTTTTATATATTTTCATTATTATTATCATTAGTATAATCGTTGTTATTATTTTATTGTTATCATATAAGAGAATATAACATACCAAAAACAAAAAAAAAGAGAATAAATAATACCTGATATATAAAAATGTGTACCATCGGAATTTATGTAAAAGGTCATCAAATATATAAGGACCCTAACAAAAATATCTTTGATATTAAAAACCCAATGACTGTGACTATATATAAATTGACAACTTTTGATATTAGTAATTTAATTAAACCATTCGAGTTAATTAGTATATAGTGTTTTTTTTTCAAACTACTATCCTAATGATGAGGATATTTCAATATCTATGTATAGTATAATAAAATTTTTTATAATATTCCGTTTTAATGTCTGTATATAGAAAAATATGATTATAAAATATAATAGAAAACAATACATGATTGTATATTTTAAAAAATATCGATTTCGATACGATATGATCATCATATACGCAATATTTAATGAAATGTAACAAAATTATGACCTGCTTTTGTGTTTCAAATGGTATTTGCCTATATATAAGAATATTACTATATGAAAAGGTTTCAATATAAATATAATGTAATAAAAAAAACAACTTAATTACACATAAACAAACAGAACAATTCAATAACTGCAAAATTTTCCCCCTTAACTAAATACAAATTCTTTACAATATTTTGAATAATATGTGAATAAAAATCAAGTGTATACATCTTAAGATGAAAGTATGGACGATTTGGTAGCGAAGTCGTCGATTTTCAAACAAAATCTCACTTGTAAAAAAAATGAATTACAAGTGAGATTTCCTTTTATTAGGGGGAACATGGTTGTTCGATCTGCATTGATGTGTGTATGAGCACGCGGGCGGATTTCCCACAAGGTTTATATATATACGGATCGCGTTGGTGTTTCTGCCATCGTGCTTAGTGTAAATATATTCCCGGCTATCCCGAAAAGGGACACCCCATGCGGGGGTACCTGCTCTACATCTAAAAATAACTATAAATCTTAATCGTTAAAACCATTAACGATAAAAACGATAAATAAATAAAAACAAAAAACAAGAAAAAAACAAATTTGTTATTCTAATATATTAAATTTTTCCATTTAACCTATAACCTTTAACCTATAAGTAACGATAGAGGAACTGGAGGAACCAATTCTATAATGTTGTAAAATCTATTTTATTAATTATAAGATTTATTTGTGTATGTAATTAGAAAAAAAAACATAATTATAAACCCAAATTGAACAATATGAAACGCGTACTTGAACTTTTATGAATATTATCTATTTATTTGTATGTAAAATAGGTTTTGTTTTTATTAAATGCACAGTAAAAAAACCAACTCTTCACCCAGGAGATAGTTAAATCTAAAACTGCACATATTTTTTAGATGCCAAATTTAACTTTATGAAATTGCTAAAAATACAAGCATCATTTTAATAGTTAAAAAAAAGTGGTTTTTTAAAGCAGATTTAAATGATATAATCTTACCTATTCAGTGTTGGTAAAATTAACTATAAATACCATATTTTTATTTAAGTTATAAATATAGGTAATAATCGCATTTAAAATATTGTAGTAATTTTTAGCTACCAAAGGAGGGTATTTTTATCAACATACAGTATCAATTTATATAGAAAGAAAACATTGCTATTTTAAATAGTTAGATGAATTTGTAATAATAAATACTATACATTGGTTTATCTAGATTAATAGTTAGTTGAACTAAATGAATATGTTTATTCCCTATAATTAATATATGAAATAATGTTACTTGTAGGTATTTATGGTGCTTTTTTAAAATAAACATATATGGTCATATAAATTATGACCATACTTGTACCCATCTTAAAAAAAATCGAAAATATAAGAAAACAGATCTATAATTCTTTAATTAATAATAACGAAATTAGATACTATATGAATATGTATTGAGAATATTATTGTCGTATGTTATTTTCTTGTTTTATTCAATATTATCAAACGATTGTAAGTATTCCTATATCAAATAAGAAACAATGGATTTGCTTAATTTCTATATAACACATAGCTTACATTTATTTCACGATATTTAATACTTAAAATGTGTAAGAATTACCTATATCAAATAGTTGATAATAAAAAACTATCTCAGTCACTTATATTTAACTATTTATTCTAGTAAATATTCTTCGAGACGTTATATTGTTATATAGCGATTATATGTGTTTGTGTTTATATAGATACATGTGATTGATCATATATGCAGGTAATATATAAGGAAAATATTAAATACTTAAAATAATGAAAATTACCTATTTCAAAAAGTTAACTTTAAAAAACTATTTCAGACATATATATTTAACTATATATTGTAGTCAATCATCATGGTGCCGAACAGGCGGTATGGCAGTAAATTATATTCCTAGAATTTCAATTTTGGTTCAATGTGGTGGTGTATGGTTTGATGTAACATGTAAAGTAAATCCCATTTATTAGTTTCATTTAGTGTTTGGCGGTTTAATGGTGAACATTTATACAATTTGTAATTTGTATATTGTTACATTAAAAAAAATAAATAAAAGTAAAAACTGAGACGTGGAAAAAATAGCAAAACGTGGTGGTGGTGGAAATAAAATCGGTAAAAAAATTCGTATTGAATTAAAAAGTGAAACGTGGTTGAAAAGGAAAATTCGGTTCAAAGTGTTCAAAGTTTTTTTAAGTTTTATATTAAATAAATAAATCGGTATTCAAAGTATATATACAAAAAATGGATGTTATACCTAATTCCGAACTAAATTATATATTGAAAGTGAAATTCAACGAAAACACAGTATACGTGTATGTTTGTTATAAGGATACAATGTATTTCGAGGATTTTATAAAATCAGGTAAGTGGCACATTATCATACATATGTATATATTACCGTAGTATTTTAATTTTTAAATATTGTATATTATCTTCATTCCTGAAATGGATTTTTCTTTTTTTTTGTTTCTCTTATCCATGCGATGTTAACCTCATACAAGGTTTCCAGCTTGGGTCCTGTATGCATATATATATAGTGTGTCCAAGTACCACTCTACAAGGGGAGGGGACGCCTTACTTCCATCCCTACCACGTTACAATTATAGCATAGAAAGCTTCAATGAAGAAATAATTTCGATGCAGTCCGCGAACGCTGTCAATGATTTGAGTGAAATTCTAATTCAACACAAAACAACGTACATCGTTACGGTAAATACTAGTACTAATAGTTTTAAGCAAATCAAATAATATTATATGTTACTAATTTTCGAATTACTAATTTTAAAATTGGATTAGGTTGATATAGATTTAGAATGCGCATTTCCCGGAAAATCCAATTTATTTCACGAAAAATACACGGAGGTAAAGCAAAAGAAAATTTTAGATTTATCAAGCAAGGATTTCATATTCGGCGACTTTGAAAAATGTAGGTAACGGTTGCTATTAATATAAAATACATTAATGTTTATATGTTCTAAATTTTTTATAGCATTTGATTCAACGATAGCGTCCTTTTTCGGGTTATTGGTGTTAGTTCCTCCAACATCACTTGGGCGATGAAAATCCAACAAAGCCAGATTAAGTGACTGTTTTAAACGTGTAATAATTTTTCATGAAGTGTGTATTTCATTTTATGTACCATTTTGCGAATTTTCAATTTTATAAACACTTTTTTATTTTTATATTTCAGGTAAATCAACCTATAGTGGATATCAATTAATAATTAATTAATAAAATAAACCCAGAGAATGCGCCGATCATTATCGCATCTGGAACATCTAAGGATAATATTTCTAAATATTACATATATATATACATGGGAATATTTTACCTACCAAACAACAAGTTGATAATCGAAAATTTATAGTAACTAAAAGTATAATAATATAATAATTATTATTATTATTATTAAAAATTATGTAGAATATGTAATAAAATAAGCAATTAATAATAAAAAATGTTATTTTTCTATCAAAACAAATACAATAAATATTATATATAAGGTTAATTAGAGCACCGAATTCTTTCTTTATTCAACAACCATGAATACTTGCGATCTGAGGCATATAAAACCTAAAAAACAATTCATTTAAAACTTAAAATTAAGTAACACAAACCGTTTCTTTTGAGTATTAAAAATTTCAATATTAACTATTAAACGTTGTGCCAATCTACACCATTTGATAGTCGAAATAACCTATATAAACTATTTTAAAAATATTTTCCAATAAAAAGTGTTCAATTTATCAATTAAAAAGATTTATTATTTGCTAAATTGGAAAACCTCTTTTTACTATTATTGATTGCTTTTTTCTTTTTAATAACCGAGAGAGCAATATTGGTCAACCTAAATATGCTAATATTACCTATAAGAAATACATCATTTCATTTATATAGTAGGTTAATATTGTACTTAACTACTATTAATAGCGATTTGTAACAATTCATGATAATACATTTCTAAAATTAAAAATAAATTTAGACTATTTTAAAATGCAAATATTACCACTTTAGATTTTTTATCAACGACAAATAGTTAAATTAAATGCTACTCCATAGCTAAAAATTTACCTCTTTTATATAGTATGATTTTTTCAAAAGTTTAGTTTTCCATAAAATAGGTAAAATTAACTATATCTGTGATGTCACGTAATTTGGTCTCAATTTAAGTATTGCGAAAGAGTTAAAATATGGGTTTGTTTTTTTTCTGTGTGTATATAACAAATTTATCGATATATATTTATTTGGAAGATAAATTGCACAACTGACCGCCACAGCCACTCCTACCCCATATTCTATAAATACAAAATATTTATATTTTTTGTTATTTATTATACTTATATATGTATATAGACAAAAATTACTCCCATGGGCACAACGCACAAGACACAAGACGTTAAAACAATCGAATATCAAAGAAAAAGAAAAAGCAAAAATAAAATAAATAGAACCTTCTTAAAAACTTTTATTTTTTTGCCTATTTTTATTTTGTAACATTTGAACATATGCATAAATAAATATAGATATATCTATAAAAGTTAATCTATTGATATACAAATTTTTTTGTTTTTAGGATTTTTTTTTTGAACACAGAACTATATTTTATCCTTTATTTCTATATTATTCTTATTACTCTTAATCTTTATGTTTTATATATAGCGGAAAAATACATCTATTTTTTTTATGTTAACAATAGCAATAACAAAAACAATGTCAACTAAATGAGAGTATGAAATGGGATGATAAAACAACATTTAAAAAAATATATTTAGCTATATATTTGTTTTATAGAGAATTACATGACAGATGGACACCAAAAAAAAAAAAGAAAAGAAAATTTAAAGAAAACACAACAAAAAATGAATGTTTACTGTTTGCTAAAATATTTATAGTTATATTACCTTTTTCTCATACTATGAAAGCAAACACTAAAAGTAACCCTATATGGCTATATATCTACAAGAAAAACAACATATATCACTGTACTGCATATATACATAAAGTAAATAGTTAATTTATGTTCGTTTAAATATCACATATAATAGTTTAGTAATACATCAAAAAGAAGAAAATTTTTTGTTTTATGTGAAATGTTATATAAATATTAAAAAGGAATATCCTTACAGAAAGGATGAAAAATTTCACACACAACAAAAAAAAACACAGATATAATGATAGATATACATTTGTTATTGTTTCATTTGTATATAATAATATATTGTTTTATTTATACAACACCCTCTTTTATCACAAGATTTATGGACAATGTACGTTAAAATATTTCCATACAAAAAAAAATAAATATAAGATAGATAATAAAAAAAAAATAAAATAAAAATAAGTATATAGACATATCGCAATGCAATAATTTTAATAATATATATATACGAATTTTGTAATTTCATTTACGTGTGTGTAAATTGTTTTTTTTATGTTCTTGTTATGGAAATAATTTATTTAAGTTTAATTTTTTCAAATATGCGAAATGATATTCTATATATAAAAAATAATTTTTTTTTTACAGCTCCTTTTGTATGCATATAAAATAAAGTCAAATTTTAATTCTCTTTATGAAGATTATGCATATTACAATACAATAATAATGACAGTCATTTATTTCTACGTTATTTCATATACATATAGGTATATAAAAATTTCACAACATTTTCATTTTTAACTTTCTTTCTATATAAATGAAAAAAAAAAACGAAATAAAAATACAAGATTTATTTTTTTTTATGTTACATTTTTTTTCTACTTTTATTGCACATCCAGCGTAAAAAAAATCTCTAAAGTTTCTATATATAGATATAAGAAAAAATAATTTCTTTTATGGATGATTTTCATTTGTTTGTTATTTGCAATCATATATATTATAAATAATACATATAAGTATGTATACATACGGTCTTCGGTATTCAAAAAACCCTTCCCATTAAGCAATTGTATGAAAAATAATTAGAGCGATTACAGGAACTATTGTTAAAACCATCTTTACGTTTATAAACAACGTCGTATTGCAACCAAGAAGGTATTATAAAGCAATAGGAGACATTTTCATTTCCCGAAAACATTTAAATTGTTTCTTAACTCAAACTCTTAACTATTAACTCATTTGAAATTTATTACATTTATACTAGTAAATGTGATTATTTAATTCCAAATAAATTAAATTATTTCCGTTTTTGTTTGTTCATTTCATTTGACTTTTCAGCTAGACGATCGATTTCCTATAACAAGTAAAAAAAAATCAAATAATTTGGCAACAATACTTTCTTCGGCCAAACCGTTTTTGTTTTATGGGAACTATACCAAGAACTATTCCATCTATGTATATATTATATAGAGGTATATATAGATAGAAATGTGTATATTTTTTAAATATATATTCATTTCAATGAACATTTATACGAAATTGTAAATAGAATTTTCTGTATAATATATTAATGTTGTATATATGGTAACATCGTAACATGTAACAAGCAAAAGCAACAGTGGAAACAGCAATGGAAAAACAAGAGCACGCAGCTGTAAATGTAATGAAATAAATATATGTTATACATATAATTTGTATCTCTATATATGGTATATTCCAAGTTACAAATACTATACATGATGTTTCAAAATAAAATACAGATATGTATATATATACAATTATGTATATAATAAATGCATTTATATTTAATGTTAAGAAACGTTGTATACTTGAATGTTCTCTATATATGTATTATATAAAACATTTTCAAATCAATATTTTATATGAAATATTTATGTATACAGTATATATACAAGAATTGCAACATAAAATATATAGTGTAAAATATGTTTTCGTGTGTGTTGCTTTTTCTCAAAATTCAACTTTAATACAATCTCAAATCTTGATATATTATACAATATAATAATATAATACATATAATAATAAAGTATTCAAAATCTGTTTAACTATATATATCCGCGCATATAGATATGTTGTATACCAAGTGCTTAGTAAATATAAATTTTATATCTATATTTTTTACATCTTTTTTTTATTCGATTTTTAAACATTATTCATTTCATATATAGAAGGGTTAGATATATAAAGTATAGAAATCTATATAGAGGTGATGTACTCTTTTTTGTTCAATGATACACTTATATTATAGTCGTAAATAGATATATGCAATATTATCGCATATATTAAAATGGGATTTCGTTTTTTTTAGTCGTTTATATGGGAACAAACAACATACATACTTAAATAATATAAGAAATACAATTTTTGTTTACACATATTTTGCATCGCGGATAATAAGAGCTAAAAATATTCTATTTTATTCAATAAATCTTGAAAGGAGAGTATCCAATATAAGTCCAATATATATAGTATCCAATATAGGCAAGGGTGGCAAAAGTGTAACTTAGGAATTCTATATACAGTGTTTAAATGGATACAATTAAGTAAACTATAAGAGATAAACAAAAATGCTATGATATTCAATCAGATTTTCCTAACAATAATTAGTTCACTGACATAAACTTTATATTCTGCCTTAATATCACTATATAAATAATTCTATATAAATTTCATATAACAATGAATTCACATATAGTAAAATCTTGACTATATATTTAGTTCTTCAAACGTCTGAATTTAAATTACATTTTTTGTTGCTGTTTTGATAAAATATTAAAATTGTGAAAATCTTAATAAAGTATACAAAAAATAAAAAATATAACAAATGAAATAAATAATTCAAACGTTTCCAAAAAAAAAAATAATGAAAAAACAATTCAAATCAAAAAACTATACACAATAAAAAGAAAATGTACTTAACAATTTGTAATATTGAATTATAAATTATATATAGCATTCGTGAATACACATAAAACATCATCCAGAGTAAAGGTCTATATATCAGATGGTAATATTTTATTCTAAAAATAATACTTTTTAGATTATACACACATAGTTTTTGTTTGAATGAAATAAATTTAATTTAACGAAAAATGAATTTTTTTTCAAGTTTAAATGTTTAAATTAAATTTTTTTTTTTTACAAAACATGAGAAAAATTCCCAAATTTTGTTATATAATAATTTAAACCATATAAGATTTTGAGCAGCGTATTAGAGAGTTTGCACAGTTTACAAATAAAGAAAATCTAATATAATAAATGCATATATATATATGGATAATAATAATAATAATAATAATAATATATATGAAAATGCCCGGTGGTCATCTCAAATATACACATTACATGTACAACAAATACAAAATTGTTAGACATATTGAATTTTATATTGGTTTTATTTTCAAATATCCAAATACATATATGATAAAGGTTAGTTATGTTATATATAGTATAGTATAATGTACATATATATTTAATAAAGTTTAATTTAAGGTAGTAAAACAAAACAAAAAAATGGTTAAAACCAAAAATGTATTTTTTTTTTATTTTTACCACACAATGGTATTTGAAAGTAAAGAATATACTAGTATTATGTTATTTATTAAAAAGATCATATTGTATGTATGAATGAATGTAAAAACGTATTTTACGTACATGCGGTTGATTGTTTTACTTTAATGTAAAATGAATGTAATTATATTTTATTATTACATTCATTTTACATTTATATACCTGAAAATTGTATATGTATGTAAATTAGCCTTTTTTACAATGCAATAAATTGTATGTGAACAAACAGTGAATCAAATTTTTGATCAAATGTTAATTTTTGAAGAATATATTGAATTGGGGTTTAAAAATATATATAGAAATCGTACTATTTATATGATTATAAATTTGTTAATTTTTCAAAGTATAGTAGCGAATTTTCTTATTTTAACATCACTTTGATTTTCCATTTCCATTATCCCAAGAAATTATTCGATCTAAAGCGTTGAGTCACTGTATATTGAATTACATTTGAAATATACAGATTTATTATTACAATTAATTAATACATTAATTATTATATATATATTATAATATATATATATATATATATAAAATATACAAATAAAGATTTACTTGTAATTTATGATACTATATTTGTTTATTATATATAATAACTATATATATTATTATTGTTATATCATATTATATAATTTAATGTAACTGAATAGAGTAAATTGAAAATGTGTATCGTATACACAATTATCTGTATTGTATATGATTATATTAAAGATATATACATAATAAGATTTAAAGCTAATCATCTCAATGGAAATGGATATACAAATTGTAATATACAAATACAATACCAATCTTCAATTTTTAAAGGTGAGCTTTTACACGATATTCACGAAGTATTACCAAATATTGTAATAAAGCATTAAATAAAACTTTTATGTTTTTGTGATTTTCATAAATTAATTTAACTTAACTATCCATTATATAGTTAATTTTGCGATTTTTGTATAATTAAATCACTTTAAAATCTTTATAATTCATTTGTTAATGTTCCCCTTTAATATTTAAATATATATACCACTCTAACCAATGTACCGGCTGGAATGTGATCGACATCACCGTAAAAAAAATTAACAATAGAAAGTTAGTTATCATCAGACAAAATATTGATAAAATTTAAAAAAAAATATAATAGATCCTTAAGAGATTATCGAATTTTTTTTCTGGGAATCTTTATATTTAGACGAGAATTTATTTATTTTTTATTCTTATATATGGTTAATGATTTTTTTTTGTACTGTTTAAATTAGAAATGTGTTTGTTAGAAATGCTGTTTTTTATCATAAATTTATGAATGAATTTTTAACACATATTTTTTCGCTTAAAATTTAAAACTAACCCTGCATATACACTTATTTTAAGTGAATATTTTATATATGACACTTTCATGTATATGTGCACACAAAATATATATGGATATAAATATAAAGAGCTAATGGTCAATTGTTTATTATCTGTAAATTTTAATCCACTATAAATAAATCTATATATGAATATATATTGTATATATCGATTCAATATATGCCATCGATAAATTTATTACAACATTGCGTTTTAATAACTATATAACTAGACATTGTATATATAATATATAGAAATTTATATATATATGATCTTTATGCTTCAATGTACTCACCCTTATTTTAAAATACCAAAACACACTCACACACAAAATCTATACTATATTCATGTTTGATATGGATAATGCAATGGTTTATGTAATAATGCATATCAATACACAAAAAAAAAAAATAATTATAAAATTTTAATTAAATTTCATAAAATTTTATACATATATAGAAGAGATATGCGAACATGAATGTATAACCTACATATCATATTTAGGAAAATTGATTGGGTGTACTATACAACAAGAGATTTCAATTTCACATTTATATACATATATGACAAATCCTATATATGTATATAGAATTTTAGCCATTAATTATAATAAATTAAAAAAGTTATTGATCTCTTTTGCATATCTGAATTTAATGCAATGGCATATAATTTATATATACAACATAACATATATATATGTATATTAAGAGATTTTGATATACATCTATTTATATATAGATTAATGATAAATGAATATAATTATGAAATCAGAATGTCAATTCAAGTAATATCCATATCGTATATAACTATTATCATATATGTATGCATGCATATATTGTGTAATTGTTTACCTATATATATATATATATTTGATTTCTCTTTATCTATCCATTTATATTAAGTATACATTAGGATATTTATGTTGTTTTGATTGACATTTTCTAAATACGCATATTATATAAAAGAAAAAAAACAATATAAATTGAATTAATCGTAGAAATGCTTTTATACACAACATTATTTGTAATTAAATATAGTTAAATCTATTTGTATATATATTATAGGAGCTAAATTATTATACTATATATATAGATGTTTTTGCAAGAAGGTTTCCAAATTAATTTGAATTGAAAAATATAAGGTATAAAAGAATATATAGACTGAAAAAGTCTTGTAAAGATTCACAACACCTTTAAAAATATTTTATCGTAATGAAATACTGTATCATTTCAAAACTAATTAATTTGATAAAAACATCAAATGGACGCATTTATTATAATTATTATATCACTGCCAATGGTATATAACTTTTTTGTTTGTTAATTGATAGCGTGACGCAATGATTTAATTTTTATCGAAACTGTAAATACCAATGATTACACAAAAAACAAAAAGAATAGATAAATATGTCCAATTTGCAGAAATGGTAAATGGAAAATATTAATGTAGATTTTTCGGAATCGTTTTGTATAGATTTTTTTTTAAATAAAAATTGTTATATTTATTTGTAATATCCTATATTGGTATGGTATTTATTTATTTATTTATTTACTTATGCAATGTTTCTATACAAAACAAATAAATTCTGTATTGAAATATGTATTATTTAATTTGTATAATTTAATAATAATCTACATATCTGGCTGAGTCTGTCTGCGTATATACATAGTTATAATAGTAAAATAAATTATAGTAAAATACAATTTAATTTATATACATTTAATTGAAATTTATTATAATATTACATTTATTGGAAATATTGAATTTATTTCCATTTAATTTTCAATATTTGTATACAACAATTTTTACATATAAAGAGTATATTGGAAAAATTTTCAGAAAATCTGAATAGTATTAATTGAGTTTTGATTTTATTTTTCTATTATGTGTTTATAATAACGCGTATAACAAGTTGTTTTACACATGTATTGTAGATATACATTTTTTTTTTAAATTGAAAATCCTTAACAGGATATTGATGTGACAATTTGGATTATTTGCAAAATAAGCCTTCTATTTATAATATAATAAAAATAATGGGCTTTATATATATATATAAAAAAAATTAAATTGCAATTTATTAATTTAAAACTAATAAAATTAATGATTATTATATACCTAATAATAGTATATCAGATAATCAATATTTAACGATCTCGTTTTATTCATAAATATACACAAAATACATATAACAATTATGTTTATATAATAAATTATTTATAGTTAAATTTTGCGTTGCGTTTATATACGTTTTATAAATTTATAATTTAGGTATAATATAATATTGCATGAATTAATATTGAATTTTGTTTGATGTTATTGTGCTGGTTTTTTTTTCTTTCTTGTTTTATTCAACAAACAAGCGTTGAATGTAATTAAAAATTGATAAACAAAAAAAAAAGGAAAACTTTGTTGCATTTTATATATACTTATAGAATAGTTGTTATGTTATTTATATATGAAATAATTTCCATATATTATTTTTATATACATATACAATATATTTGATGTAAAATACACTTCATCATGCACGTTGTTAATAAATGTTTTATATAATATTTATATGGAATATACAATAGGGTTATTAATATTTTAATATCGTTAAAGCGTTGAATATGGAACTGAACGGGACATTACCACACATTATTATTTATAAGATATGCATAAAGTGTAATTTATACTAATAAATAATATACCTATCGTTTATATTATAAATATACATATATGTATCTAATGATATTGATTCAATACGGGCGAGTTATTGTCGATTATTTCGAAAAACAAACAAACAACAAACATGAGGTAAAATAGCAAAAAAAATAATTGCGATATAGAACTTATAGGTAAAATTATATAACAAATATATGTTATTCGCACAGTAATTCAATACAAGATAATTTAGATTATGTATGTACAAAAATTATGTGTTGTTACAAAGTTTAAACATTTTTGTGGCCACAATCACTGTTTTTGAAAAACATAAACAATGATGGTGCACATAAAAGTTACACATATATATATGTTAAAGTCAAAATGGCAAAAATACCCTTATTTAACAATATATAAATAATACATCTCATATCCATTTATATGTGTTATATCAGTGGCGGATCTGGACCTCCAAGGGTACTTGTTCACTTTAAAAACTGGTAAAGAACAAAAAAAACTACTAAACACCTTGGGGGTGGGGGGGGGGGGGGGGACAACCACCTGGAATAATATGTAACTCTGTAATACAGAGTTAGCAATAAATCACATATTTTGGATTTATTAATTTTGCAATGGATTCAATTAAATCATTTTGAATGATTGGTGAGGTTCCACGAAACTGACCAGCATTATTTAAATGTTGCGACAGAATTGAATCATATTTGGCTAAAACATTCATCATTTCTATGAAATTTCCTCTATTCACCGAATCAGCAGTCTCATCATGCCCCCTAAAAGACAATTCTTGCATACCAAGGAAGCATGTCATATCAATTAATCTTCTCAATACCAAGCGATTTTTTGTAACATTTTCATTATGAGTAGTTACGGAATGTTTGAGTTGTGAATCCAACATTAAATCAATCCGAACATCACCAAAAGTTTTCATATCTAGTACAGCAGTTAAATGACTCATGGTTTTTTCATGATTAAAAACTGCTGCACTTAAATGATTTAAATCTGAATAACCAGGATTCAACCAAATGGTGTCACGATTTGGCAAAAAAAATAAACATGGCCAACAAAAAATTTTATTCAACTTATTGCAACCAGTTATCCATTCATGTTTTTGATAAATCGACACAGGAAATCGACGAGTGACTTCTCTGCCTTGAGTTTTGCATTGTTTCGTTAAATTTTGCAAATTCGGTTGTGGTCTTGCGAGTTTAACCAATATATTTTTTATTTCAACAGTTCGCCTTGAAAAAGGCGTTTTTAATAACTGTTCAATAATGCATCCATCATTTGAATTACATTCATAAAAATTCATATTACGATTAAATGTGAAAAAAAACAGGAAACAATATTAAAGAATATGGAATCAAACAATTATCAAATTATAAAGTTGCGGAATTTATTTAAATGTGTATTGAAATTGAAATTGAAATTATTTAATTGAACAATGTTTGGAAAAATAATGAAGTACGCATAACAAGCATTTGCGAAAGAATGAAAAAATATCGCATATAATTTTATATAGTAAATAATATCTATTTTTTATTCATGCCATATAGAAATGAGAAAAATAAAAAAAAAACACAAAAAAAATATTTATATATTTTCTATGATTATATACACCGCAGCAGGCAGTATATGAGTATGCGAGATTTGAATGATAAAAAATAAAGCATACAAACAACCATACAGCATATATAAGAAAAAAGAAACAAGCATTTGTATTATTGTTCACAATTTATAGTGAACGAAAATTAAAATAGTATTTGTATTATTTGTATATTCGTATACCTCGCATTTTCGGAAAATATAAATGTATTTGCCATATACAATTAAACAACTATGTATAACAACAATATTTTTTGGTTCATTTAAAATTGTGCACACTATGGGAGTGCGATTAAAAAAATGCACAAAAGAAAGAGTATATATAGATTAAAGGTGTATTTATTTTTTCGTTTTCGTTTTTCTTTTATGCGACGTTTCTTTATATATATGATATATATATCATTGTGTTCATTATTTAAAATGAACCTAAAGAATATTATCTCTTATATTTTTTACTGATATAATGATATAAATAATCAGCGCTGCAAATTTTTTGGGACACTTAATATTATTTTATTCATCAAAAATTAAGAAAAATATTAAAATCTGTATTTTCTTAATTATTTATCAATATTTTTAGCAGGTGGTTCACTGAACAGAGTGAACAAAACCAAGATACGCGTATGTGTTATATATATGTAATGAATATATATACACACAAAAAATTAAGCTTCAACGTCAAAATTTTCATATACACCTTATTGTTTAAATAGGAAATGTATTATATTATATAATCATGATATAATATATCCATATAAAATCTGAGATATATCTCATTTTATCGTTAAAAGTCAGTGTTATACAAATTATAAAAAAAAAACATAAATGGGTTATTTATAAGTAAAATTATTAACGGCTATTGCACACCATATAAAAACCTATACAGAGTGTCCCGGTACAACCCCACAAAACCGAATACCACTATTTCCAACAAAAAATCCTTTTGGAAGGGGGTATCTAACTTCAGCCCCTACCGAGTTACATGGTGTTGAAAAACATGGGTTCACTTATTAACTCATAATTTCCAAACCGTTAAAGCTAGATACTATATATATAGGTAAATGAATTACCTTTAATTTTGCTCGGGATACATTTTTCGCTATCTCTAGTTCTCATTTGGAGTTATTGATGCTCAAAGTGAAAAAATATCATATTTTACCGTCAACTTTTTCAGAAAAATTGATTTTTCTCAAAATTTTCCGTGGTAAAATTCTTTTTTTCTAAGTAACTTTTGTGTGCAATAAAATTCCCTTAAAGTCCACCATACAAAGTTAATCTCTGCGACTTATAAGTAATAGAATTAAAAGAGACTAAAACAGCAGTCTCTTGAATTCTATTTTATAAATATGGAGTTATTACGTGATGAGTAACGGCAAAACCGAAAAAAATCACGAATTGAACAATTAAAAACACATAATTTTATTAAAAGATAAGTTTTTACGTTAAAATACTATGAAATTTTTATAATCGGCTTTATTTTACCGAATTTTAATGCAAAAATGTGTTTTCTAAAAAAAAAAATTGTTTTTTTTAATTGTTCAATTCGTGATTTTTTTCGGTTTCGCCGTTACTAATCACGTAATAACTCAAATTTATAAGGCGTACAGATTAACTTTGTATGGTGGACTTTAAGGGAATTTTATGCTGAGTATCTGTTTTTTATTCTAGTTTGAACGGTTTGGAAATTATGAGTTAATAAGTGAACCCATATGTTTTTCAAGGAACACCAATTTTTTCAATTTTTTTCTCGGTAGGGGTTGAAGTTAGACCCCCCTCCCAGAACGATATTTTGCTGGAAATAGTCACAGGAACACGTGGTATTCGGCTTTGTTGGGTTGCAGTGGGACACCCTTTATATGCCTTTTATCGCATATATATAATAAATTTTAGATTGATATATTTGTTAAAACAAATGAAAGATCAAAAGGGTCAGATAGAGATATTTTACAAAAGAAAATGGATTTTACATTATATTATGTAAATACAAAAGCATATTCATAAATAGAATTCATATATGAACGCAACAAAATATTCTTTATACAATATGAAAACGTTTAAATTGGAATAAAGAAAATATTTCCATTTCACAAATTTTTATGTATATTTGTAAAACAAAAATAATTTATTTGAATGCGTAAAAAAAATTTAAATATTATATATAAAATAAAAAAAAACCAACATTAAATTAACCGCAAATTTAATTATTTACCTTTTCAAATTTGATTTTTTTATTTTTTGTATTAAAATGGTTTTGTGAATGATGAACTAACTATGACTGCAAGAGAGTTGGGTAAATATAATTTAACATTTATAGTAATTTGGTTTGTTGTATGTTTTTTTGTTATATAAATTCATTAATATTGAATTATTTTAAAATTACGTACGTACCACCGCATTGAAAAAAAAATTTTAAAGATATGATTCTTTTATCAAAACAATTCTGATTTGGTTAAAAATGTTTTATCAAATAAATTTAAAGCTGATTGGTAAAAAAATTTCATTGATTGCAAAAAAAAATAATTAAATGAACTATTGTTGTGTTCGTTAAAACAATTTAATTTTTGTTATATTTAAGCTATCTCCAGTTTATATATATACAGAAAATTCAATATATAATGATTGTATTTAAATATATAGTAAAACTCAAAATAAAAACGAATAGATTCTTTTTTGTATTTTAACTTATGTATATTATAGAAATTTGTTAAAAAAAGATATAGTATTTATTTGATTGTTCAATTGTTTTATTGAAAATTTGTATAGAATTTTTTGTTTGTGATTCACTTGCTACATGAAGCAATCTCGATATTTTAAAGAAAACCTTTATACAATTTTTTATTTAATTCTGCTGATATGAAAATGTTAAATAATATTGGAGAAAAAAATAATCAATGTATATACAAATTTTACAATAAAAATAAAATGCATTTAAAAATACGTATATAGATAAAAATACAATAGATAATTTTTATAGATAACCAAATACAATAGATATAATAATATATGTTTAAATAACAAAAAATAATTAATATTATAATAACAAAACGATTTGTGTATTAAATATTTATTTTTAATTATTTTATTATAGATTCTGTATTTATTATATGCATTGATTAAAAATATTTATTATATTATTATATATATATTACAAATAATTAAAATAATAATAATCATAAAATACATAATATATTACATGTGGTTTATTTGAATGCAAACATATATTTTTGGATTGGATATGCAATCGTATATATATACAAAACCTATATATCTATATATTTATTGAAAATGTATATATAACATCGTCAACCAGATGTGACCCATTAACTTTAATATGTAAATATTGGAATTCAACATATATATATATATATATATATATATATTGTATATTGTATATTATATCAACAAGTGTTTATTCAATATATTTATATATTTATATACATTGAATGAATTACATCGAATTTATACCAAATAGGCAATTTGGTTTAATTAAATTTATTATAGATTAATTTTTATTTTAAATTAGGGATAATATTTTGGAATATATAAAAATATAGATTATGTTAAATTAATTATATCTATGTTTATTTAATGATGTATTTAAAACAGTTTAAATTTTAATTTTATTTCCGAAATAAAATTATTTCAATAAAAAAAATAAAAAAATACATTTAAAAACGGATCTTCCACATATCAGATATAATAATGTAATATACTGCCTATATGTTTTGTTTTTTTCCAAATGACGAAATAACATTTTGTGACACAAACGGAGGGTATATATACTTATTTTACGTGAGTTATTTCTTAAAATAAAATTTTCCTTTTAAAAGCAAAAGAAAAAAAAATCATTATTTTATAATATATATATATAGTAAGTTGAGTAATAATATAAGAAGAGGATGATGCAATGCATTAAAAAAAAATTCAAAATTTTGTATTTCAATTGAAAAACAATTTTTTTTTTTCTTCATTTGACATATACATAGGTAAACAACATTTGATGTACGTATGCTATGTACATAAATATACAAAAATAAATTATAATATATAGGAATTTCACATGCGGAATGTAATGAAAAAATAAAAATGAAAACATTTTCAAGTCACGTTTTTAAGGATCCAATCATCCTTTATATATATAGTACATATAATATAACAATTTTTATATTCAACAATATGAATGAAAACTTTGTCATACATATAGAATTGTATGATATATCTATATATGAATGGGCTATGGATTGTTAAAATTTTCCAAAGAACTAAAAAAAAAAAATTATGTTTTTCATTCAACAAAAGATAAATGAATAATCACGTATTTTCTTTTTCCGAAATATATTGTAATGTGATATTGCAATATGAATGTACAAAAATTGTCAAGTATTTTATTTTAAATATGTCACAATGTCACATATAGATATATATAGACACAGATGACGATACAACACAAACAAGATCGTTTACAATTAAAATATTTTCATGAAAACAAAAAAAAATTAAAAAGAAAATTCTTTAGTAAATAATATTATATTAATTTCTTGACCATGTTGGTCATTCTTTTTTATTATATTTTTATTCAGAACAAATAAAAGGTATATTTAAAAATTTTAAGAAATATATTGAAATTTTTTTATAAAAACACTGCCAGAGAAATCCATTTATTTTAAGGATCTATATTTTTTTATTCATAAAAACCTGAAGGAAGGGTTTTAATGCATTTGTTTAACATCAAGGAAAAATCTCAAACCGTAGTAAAAAAATGTGAAACTGCGAAACAAAATAGTAAATCACCCACCGCCTAAAGTATATCTATCTAAATAGATTTTCAGTTAAATTTTAAAATATTTATAAGTAATGATGTGTGAAAAATCCTCAAATATTTGAGGATATTTTTTGTGATATAGTAAATTATAATCTCTATATATTGCAGATATTATAAAAATGTATAATGTATGATACAAGAAATTCTCATTTTGTCTCCGGGATTAAACATTTTTTTTTCTACAAAAACCAATTCAAATATTATTGTATTAATAATAAAAAAAACACATCATATATATTACAAAGAACTATATAAATCAAATTGTTCAGATATTGATCCTATAATGACATAATGATGATCCCCCAGTTAAAAATTGGTCAATTTATTCAACAAATCCCATATACATTTATAAGAATATCAAATCTATATTTATATGTTTTTCGAATATACAAGTATATCTTAATATATACATATATATATATATACTAATATAAATATTGTGCGTGTGAGGTCGGTCGTTCGTTCGTTCGCTTCTTCTGCATATACCATATACATAAATATAATATTATATGATATATTCATCAATCATTTTTTTTTTTTCATTTTGATTTTATTTATTTATATGTTGAATATCACATGTTGTGTATAACATGAAGAATAAATAATAAAAAAAAATCTAAATGATGAACGAATTTTTGTTTTTTTTCTCTTCATCTTAAATACACATAGTATTATATATAAACTTATTATACTCTATAAAAGATAAGATTATTATGATTAATATTGATGATGTGGATTCATTGCTTTGCGAGTGCGGGGAAAATGAATAAATGAATGAATAAAAAAATCCAAACAATTTAGCAAAAAAAAAAAAAAACCCAAACCAAATTAATATTTGAATTGGAAATAAAATTTTGTATTATGCAAATGAAAGAAAAAATTATATCGCATTATATACAAACAAATATTCTACAAAATCATATTTTAGAGTTAAACTTTTATAGATCTGTATATGTATACAAAAATGCGAGAATTGAATATAATTTATAACCATAAATTATTATAAATGATTATTTATTGTAAATATACACACTCACTTTACTGTATATTTAAAATAAATATATAAAGTTTATATGTCTATAATAAATATATTTAGAGGAAAATCTATGGATGTATATAAGAAATTTATTCATAAATTTTCTTTTTGAAAATATTTTCTAAAAACTGATAGAACTTACACATAAACTACTATATACACATATATATGTTTAATAACCATTTAAATCATTTTTCTTTTTATATTTATTATTTTTTTGAAATCAATTTTATTGGGCATAAAATTCAATAAACAGAAGTATCTTCATGATATAGGTGAAGGTGGATAAAAGAAAATATTTGAATTGATATATTTATATAAAAGAAAATTGTAAATCTTTATATATGGATAAAATTTATCTATATATAGATTAAAGTAGTTTACTGTTCGGCCATCCCATGCATGACATGAAATACCTTTAATTTAATAACCAATATTTTGTATATTTGCATATTTAAAAATTACAATTGAACGAAAAAAAATTGTAACCCACGAAACATATAATATTTATATAAAATAAATTTTACAATGACCGCATATAAAATTGGGAGAATTTTCCAACTAACCAAACCACCACATTCAACAAATAACCTAGATAACAACAAATGAAAATATATACATTTATTTGTTCAAATAAATATAATATATAAAGTATAAGTTTTTTTTTATGTGGAACAACGAAAAATGTGGTATGATATGGTGAAAATATATATATATTTGTTATATAAATAAAACTTCAATAAAATAAATCATTGATTCAAATATATGATATATATTTGTTTATCCACTATATATACAGATTTTCAATATACCATGTATAAATCTATTCAGATTTTGTTATCTATATATTTGGTTTTTAAATTATATCCATAGATAAAAATATATATATATTTCGAGGTAAGTAGCAAATTGAGGTGGTATCAAACAAAAAAAAAATACGTATTTGACAGAATCAATATATGTAAACCACCCCCTTATTCTATATTTATACATCCGTACGGTGACTACATAAGTTTTACATATAGATAATCAATATAGACAACTCTGTTTTTGCTTATTGTTGACCAAATAACAAATTCTTATATGGATATTTTCTATTTAAACAACAAAATATATATACATGAAAACATATATATGCGATATTCAAATTTTTTTTTGTAACATAAATATTTGTTTGTATAAAAAAACATCAACATAAATATCCATTCATTGAGATAAATAAACACAAACATAAATTTGAATTGATTTTGATTTGAAGACACATATTTTTATATATATAATGTTTTTTTCATACAAAAAAAAAACGAAAACAAAACAAACAATAAACATGTCATTTATTTAAATCGAAAAAAAAAAACAAAACAAATAAATAAAATTCTCAAAGATTTGAGAATTGTTAATTAAAAATGACAATATTATGTCAATTGTCAATATATATACAATATATTTTTTTTATATACAAATATATATAATCATGGTCTATAGCTGGCTAAAAATAAAAAACGATATATATACAATTTTCTATCTTCTATATATATCAATAATACCAATAAAATATTAAATAAAAATAAAATGATTTTAAAGTGATGATCAAAAATAAAATAACATACATCCGATTTCATAATAAATTCATTTATATATCAATAATATATCAATTATTTTAACGCCGCACCGCAATAAAAAAAAAAAAAAACATTTTTCAAATCTCAATTGACCGAAAAATAATAAAATGGATTATTTTTTATATTTATATAAATGTACATATTTAATAAATATGGTATATGGATAACGCTGATAAAAAATATTATTATATTATTCATTTATTTTTTTTTTATATAAAATTGTGCTTCCGTTGTTTGTTTGCGTTGACAAATGTAGCAAAAAACAAATAAATAAATTAAATATATACATTTGATGGAACTGTACAGCAAAAGCGAATGTTTATAGATGCATATATGGAAAATGTTCAAGTTAACATTAAGACAACGATTCCTGCATGATAAAAGAATTCTATAGAATATTTCTAAATGATAATATAGGACTTTTCCTGCAGAACATCAAATCCAAAGAATATGTATACTGAACAAAATTATCAGTGATTCGTTCCGTTACGCAGGTCAGTGTATACGAAAAATCTACTATTTTTCAATAATCTATTGGGACTTTGCATTAATAATGTCGATTTGTATAATAAAATGATTGAGTACATTAACCAACATGTTGCCCATCGTTAGCTATGACTTCCTCCCATCTTTTAGGAAGTTTGTTGATTCCTCGTTTGAAGAACTCCTCATCTTTTGTCCCAATCCATTCATCGACCCATTTTCGCACTTCTTCAGCATTTCGAAACCGTACATCTGTCAGGCTGACCTGCATTGTTATGAACAAATGGTAATTAGAAGGAGCAAGGTCTGGAGAGTACGGGGGGTGATCAAGATGATCCTAACCGAGCCTCTTTATTTTCTCCTTAAAGATGTTTGCACGATGTGGTCTGGCATTGTCATCGTGCATTAAAACTTTGTGTTGTTTTCGAGCTATCAATGTCGTCGTTCAAGGTCGTTTTTCATTCAATTTCTTTGCCAATTCGCCCAGTTGTGGTCGGTAGCGATCAGATGTAACCGTTTCATTCGGTTTTAACAGCAGCTCATAATACACGACACCCTCCTAATCCCACCAAATGCACATCATAAGCTTCGATTATGAATATCTGTGCTTTAATGAATATCGCGTTTTGATTGTGAAGTTGATGGTTGGCCGAGATCAACATAGGATGCTTTACGTTTAGGGTTGTCGTAATACACCCACTTTTCATCGCCAGTGACAATTCGACTCAAAAACTATGTTTTTTGTGCTCGGCAAGATGTTTATGGCATGCATCGTTTCGTGCTTTGAGTTGATTTTCATTCAGTTGATGTGGGACCCATTTTCTTAGCTTTCTGATATTTCCCATTGAATGCAAACGTCTAGAAATGGTAGAGGCATCTACATTCAACTCTAATGCAAGCTCTTGTTGCGTTTGACATGAATTTTCATCCAACAATGCCTGCAATTCTTCGTCTTCAAATTTTTTGGTTGACCTGGTCGTTCTTTGTCTTCCACTTCAAAATCACCACTTCTGAAGCGTGCAAACCACCGTTCACAAGTTTTTTGAGTTGGAGCATGTTCACCGTAAGCTTCTACCAACAATCGATAACTATCAGCAGCGGTTTTCTTCAAATTAAAGAAAGTTATTAAACTTCCCGACAAAACAACTTTTTCAGGAATGTGTTTCGACATATTCGAAGCAAAAAAAAACTTTATTGTTTACACTTCAACGAAATGACATATACTGAAATTTATAAAGTAATGGCATGTGTTCCGATGCAGACAACGCTAGTTACGCCATCTGTTATCTAAATCGACATTATTAATGCAAGGTCCCAATATAATCAGAAAAGTTTTTATTAAATTGCTTGAGAAATTCTATTAAAACAGAAAATTCAGTAAAAAACGTAATAAAAGCCGATATGTGTGTGTAATATATCAAAGACACGTTAATCAAAGACGCGTTAATGAATAATATGTAAATATTGCAAAATTATTACAAAATTAAACTTTAATAAAAAAAATAACCAAATAATAATATTTACTATAAGTGTTTTACTATAAAAATCACATACAAGCGATATTTGATAGAGTTCCTAAAGAACCTCTTTGATAAATAATGCAATAATATTTTTATTTTGTTAAACTGACTAACAAAATTCGATCAATAATATAATTGATGATATTATATTTTTATTTTTTTTTTAATATATTTGATATATATAGAATTGAAAATGGCTATAATTATATATAATTTGTACATTTCTGTAAATATAGGAAACATCAAAAACTTATCCATGGACAAGGTTATTATAGTTATCATCGTATATTCATAATTTCATATATATCATGTACATATCGCAATGTACACACACAAACACAAAATAATAACATAAATAATCAATTGTAAATATTTGATTTATAAATTATTTAAAATATACAATACGTGTATTATAAACGTTCGGGCATATATAGTGATGTTCAATTGAAATTTATTTTGTTACTGTGTAAAACCTCTCATGGATAAATATTGAAGAAATCAATAGTCAATTTTTATTTTACTATCATACAAACGATTTATCTATTACATATATAGAATATATATTGATTTATTGTATATTTCTTATATAATGATATTTTTCTATAGTAATTATTTATCATTTGTTTAGAACTTAAGAAATTTTTTCAAGATCTTAAGATACTTAAAATCTTTCAAAAAAAAAAACAATCTTCAGTATGAGTAAGTAACTAAACTGTACTTATAAACTATATGCCATATATTACAATTACAATTTTTAAGAATCTTCTTAAACTGAAATTGTTATTATTTATTTAAATATAAAAAATTATAAATTATGAAAAATTTCCATTAACATTTTGTTTGCAATTACGCAACGACCCGTGATTTTACTATACCAATAATATTTACCGTATAATCCAAATAGTATAAAATTTTACATATTCGTCAATTATTATATTTATTATCATTAAAAAAAAAAATATTAAATGTAAATATAAACGATTTAATTCTGTTTATTTTTCAGGTTTATATACAAAATTATAAATGTATCCATATAATACATACTGCTTGATATGGTGACATGAACACGAACGCACAAAAACAATTTACTTCTTTTTTTTTTTTTGTAAACGCATTTACGTTTGTTTTTTTTTTTTGTATTTTTTCAAATCAATTTAATTCATCTATTTATAATATATAAATAAATTATACACGTTTTATGTTGAAATATACGTTGGTTTTTTTGTTTTTTTGTTTTACCGGGAAATGATGATCGCTCACAGAAAAACATATGTTTTTATTGTGTGTGATGCGCGGCCGGTCGATCGGTCCATTCTCCTCCGATTTACAATGTTTATTAATATAAAAATACATCATATTTTTTTTGTTTTTTTTTTAAACAATATTAATAGAATAAAAAATTATTCAATTAACTAAAAGTAGTTTTTCAGTACAAAATGAAATTTCATCATATTTTGTTTTAATTTTTCTCATTCATTTCTTCAAATTAATATATTTAAAATTTAATTTATAGTTGGTATTATAAAAATTTGACTCAACTCTGACTCAATTTGACTCAACTCTGTGGTGTAAATGTTAAAAATGCCAACCTAAAATTCTAACGAAATTTTGGGGTCGTGGGTTCGAATCTGAATTTTAACACAGAGTTGTATTTTCCGCATGCGGTTGGTCGTACGGATATTTACCGACACCGTAAAAGGCACAAATTAAGAAACTAACAACAGAATCTGTTGTTGGACGCTAAAACCAGATTGTAGTTTGTATAGCGAAAAATTTATTTTTTAATTTTTTATTATTATAAAAATTTGAGCAAAAGATTCACAAAATGAATAATGCATGATATACAAAACATAATTTTGGTTCTTATTTTATAAAATTACCAAAAAACAAAAATATCTAATTTTCTTCAAATTGAAATCTATACAAATTAATTTTATTATATCCATTACCAAAAAAACAAAAAAAAAACGAATGAAATTACATATTATTTAACAACATTCAATTCATTCATTATCGTGTTCCATCCACACCGTAAAAAAAATCGAAATAAATAAATTATATCATGATCTGTGGCAACTAAAAAAAAAAAAAAAAATCATCATTATAATGATGATGCGATATATAGCAACCAAAAAAATAATAAAAAAAATGAATAATGATGGCACAGAAAATGTATGAAGAAAATCTTTATTTTATATATATACACAGTGAAAAACTTCTATAATAATAATAATAAAAAAAAATATATATTCCATTTAATATATACCATCATAAATTTACATGAACTTATAAATTTTCAGTGTTCTTTTTTCTTTTTGTATACTCATTATATTAACACATATAAGAAACATCACGCAAAAAACAAATCCAATGATTTTGAGACTATACCATAATACACAACATAAATAGTGAATCAGAAAACGTGAGAAAAATACAAATTTAAATGTTTGTTTATTATAGACGTGAGTTTAAAAACAAATTTTATTTTATTTTTTTTTTTTTGGTTTATTTTATTCATTTTGTTTTTCACATCTTTATTAAAGGTTATTTTATCATTTTTCTATTATATAGTTATATAAATATGGGTACTTCATTCATTCATCCACCCATCGGTTCATTCATCGCCCCCCATAATATACACAAAACGGCAATTGTTCATTATATAATTGATACAATATAAACTTAATTTTAAGAATATGTATATATTTAATGTATACATTTTATTTTAAGAAGTAGGTCACTTGTTAACAAATTTTTGTTTTTGTTTTTTAGCATCAACGCTTAAAAATATATCGGGAAAATTTTTTTGGTTAGTATATTCAATCAACATTTAATTCAAAATATAATTCTGCTATTGACAGTTCCTATGACTAAAAAACATCATTGCGAACAAAAATGTTTCTATTCATAATTTAAGTATTTTTTTACAGATAAAATTTTAGGAAAATAACTATATAAATTTTTCTATTTTATCTAAATATAAAATCAATATACAAATATTTTCCACTTGACGTGCGATTTAATTTTTGTTATTACCAAAAACATGGCAAAAGAAAATTATTTTAAATAAGCAAAAAAAACATCACCGGTTCCCGCATTCAACAAAATAGCAACAAAATAAACAAAAAAAAAAACACGTGAAGATGATATTTTTAGGTTTATTTTTTTTTTAGTCATCAAGAATAAAAGTCTCAAATCTATCTATCTATAATAAATAATAATTGTAAAGATATATACATTGTATATAGCATAATCAACATCTCATCATCATCATCATATCTTCTCGGTATATATCGTCGTTCAAATAAAAAAATTAAAAAACTGACACATTCCAACAAAAATGTGTGTTGGTAAATTTTTACTTTTAATATATATATTTTACTTTTAATATATATGGATGATATATAAACATAATCATAACTTACGGCGGTACATCATTCGCACGTCAACCAAATATAACATACGTACACCAATCATTATAATATAATAAATAGTATATAGATATAAAATAAATATTTATTATCATTATTTTCTGTATACATTCACTGCCTTAAAAAGAATCGTACAATAGAATTTTGACATTATTGGCATTTGGATTATATTGGCAATATTGCATTAATTATTTAATTTTTTAAACTTTTTTATTTAGTTTACGCAGTCAAATTATATATTATTGGAATCATAAAATATATCTGGATTTATTATTAATTATGAAATGAACCAATTAATAGCAAATTCGTTGATCTCGTTGATCCTTCTCGGCATGGCTTTAATATAATTTTTGAATGTAATTTTCATCTAATTCATTGTCCCCCCGTAAAAATAATTTTTTTTTATTCATTAATTGTGGTTGAATGGTTTTATTTTGTCTTCATTATTTATACATTCTATATTCTAGGTGCGAATCTTTCTAAGGCACTGGGTGTTCACATATAAATATATATATATTGAGATGAGCTATTTCGTGGTTATAATTTTATAAAGTAATAATTGATCACAAATAACAGATACTCGTATATAGAAAAAAAAATGAAAATTTTTTTTTTTGCTAGTTTATTTCACAGTTCAGTTGTTGTTGTTTTATATTTTTGTTTTATATAATAATATAAATAAATACATTTATAAACAAATACACAAATAAATTAAAGATTTATTTAACCTTGTATTTTACACTGTTGTTGTATATATAAATGCTTTTTTTTTCATCTTCTGTTCTTTTTATTTATATAAAGGTTAATGTACCGCATATTATTTATTCAAAGATTGAGATGCTGCGAGATGATACATATTATTTATTTATGTATAATATAAATATTTTTTTTTTATATGACATTTTTTATATATGTTAGTTTATAATTTATATAGATTTGTGGGTTTTGATATTTTTTTTTTAAATATTTAAATAAAATCAGTATTTTTGCTTTTATTTTTCAGAAACGCATGATATTTTAAATTATATCATATTGGTATAATAAATTTTAGACCAATATTTTAAATTACTCTTTAACGGTTTTATAAGTTATTTGCAAAATCATATCATAAAATATATATACTTATCTTATTGAACATTTATCTTATGGATATAGTACAGATACTTGTTTATGATTGATGAATAAAAAATACTTTCACTTACCTGTAAAGAGAAAAAATAAAAAATATAATTAGTAAAAATAAATAAATAAATAAATGAACATTAATTAAGTTACAATAATATACTATTAAAAATAATCGTGAGGCGATTTTTCAATTCGAATTGTAAAATGATTAAATACCAAATTTTACAGTAAATATATCAAAACAATTATTTCCCCTCCCAGATCAGACGTTGTACCAATACCCAATTATTTGTCCAAAGACAGTGGTATTTTTTTTTTGAAAACGTAATATTAAATTTTATTAAAATTAATCATCAGAGACGGTATTCGGTAAATGTGATTTATGAAAAGAGATCATCAATTTTATTATATGACTACGGCTTTTACAATTTTTCTGTTATTGAAAAATAAAGAATTGAATCAACTCAATTGTAATAAAAATTCCAATCCATTTCAAATGCATTCAAAAGAAAATAATAAATAAATATTTATTTTTTTTTGGGTAAATTTTCAAATATATAGTTTTGCAATGTCAGATTATAAATTTTATTGTATATAATTCAATATTATATATATATATATATAAACTTGCATAAACTAAATTGCTTTGAAATTTACTTATAAATATATCGTAAAACTAAATTTTTTAACATAATAATAATATTTTTATGTATTATTTAACATAATAAAAATAATAATTCAATAATTTTATAATTTTATAATTTCTGAATTATATATATGTAATATATAATAAAAAAATATTTATATAATCATTTATATACAATATATTTCATGTTGTTTAATATTATTATAATAATAATATTGTTGTTAATGAAAAATGAAAGAAAATTATTATAATATAAAATAATTCTTTTGAAAAAATAAAAAAACATATAAATAATGTATAATAAAAATCAAATTAAATTAATATTTATTTGAAAAATCAATTTAGGTCATGGTTATGGTCATTTCCCCTTCGATCGTAATATGTATATGTACCAAAACAATAAACAAAACAATTATATTATGCAATTTAGATAAAAAAAAAAGAATTCAAAATAATTTTGTTTAAATGAAATTCATATTCAAAATATAAATAAATATAAATATTTACATTTCAAGATAATTTCAATAAAAAAGAAATAATAAAAAAATAATATGCATTTTGTGTGGATTGTAATTAAAAATGGTTTATTTCAAAATATTTTATAACGTATTTAGTATTTTAAATTAGTTTTTGTTGATATTCAATGTTTATTAATTGATAAAAAATTAAAATTCAAATACTTTCAACTTATATTTGTGGAAAATCAAATAATTTATATTTTCTTTAATATATTTATTGATATATATTTTACTATGCATTTTATTTTTTTGCAAACTTTTCACACTCACTAAAATACTTTCCATAAACACACAAATATTATTTTTATACATAGTTAAATTTTTATTACTTTATTTTTAAAAAAAAACGAGTTCTTTCTTCTTACAATAATTTTCTATATGATAATAATATATAAAATGTAATTTAAATAATTTTATTATTATGTTATATAAATATTTTATATTATTATACGCATAATTTATATATGCATAATAATAATAATCTAATACACCATCATTTAAAGAATATATAAATGTATATGCGTGTATTTATTTATCATCGAAAGATATTAAATATATAGGTACATAAATATTTTAAAGTTTTTATCGGATATTAAATGAACATTATAAAAAAGAAAATTTATTAAACAACATATAAAATTGACGTTGTATTGGCGAAATGCCACAAACAAATAGTTATTATTATTATTATTATTATGATAAGACATATAGAAAAATTATTTAAATACACAAAGGCAAACACAAAATATAGTAAATCTGTATTCGAGGTTCCATTGATTTATGTATTGGTATATGATGCAAATATTTCAGTGAAATTTGATGAAAACCCATCAAAAAAAAAAAAAAAATCAATAGAAAAATAAATAAATAAATATAAATGAGTAACAAAAAATATATTATAATATATAGACGACGTGGAGTAGTAAATTTTCTAATATCTTATTTTTTAATGCAAAACAAATATGAAAAGAAAATTTGAAAATGTCAGTGCGACGGGTATATGGATTTTGTTTGAAAAGGCGACAACACTTTAGTGAGTTACTTCAAAAGTGCTATTGAGATTTTATCCGAGTATGAAAGGTGAGCTCTTTTACCAGGCTAGATTTATATATTGATATTGTGAATCTTTAAATTGGAAAAATTACTCCCGCATTATAGTTTTGCAAACTATAAATTATTTTTCAAACAGAATCCACAGCCATTCATGACCTATGACCTGGCACATTTATATAACCACTATCCATGACTTATAAATATATGAAACAACAATTTTGGAATTGAAAAATATGTATAATTAAAAAATTTAATACAAATAAAAAAAATTTATGTATAATGGATTATTTTTAAAAATAAATACAGTAGACTCGCGATATAAGGAACAATTAATTGCCGGGAGGTCGTTCCCTATTTCGAAGTTTCCTTATATGGTAGGTTCCGTAAAGAATGTTAAATTAGCTTTATAGCTATAGAGATATCTATCAAACGTCGGAAAAGAGGTTAACATCAAATGATAGCTATTCTATTTAGACAATTATTTTGAAAAACAATGGAAAAACAAGTGTATTATTTGGTTGGAACCGCAAACCAAATAAAAATTATGTATATATTATGAGTATAAAATGCCAATGAAAAAAAAAAACAATACATATTTGTGAAGCGAGTGTTTGCGAGAGATGGGAAATAACATAATTTCATTAAAATTGTATGTGTAAGTAATACATAATTTCAATAATTTTGAATACCAACACGTGGATAAAATACACCAATCGTTCCTTATATCGAGGTTTTGATTGATTTAGCGTACCTTATTTAAAGGCTATAATACAAAATTTCAAAGCGTTCCCTATTTCGAGGTTTCCTTATTCAAGGGTACCTTATATCGCGAGTCTACTGTAACTTTTTTTATAAATAGTTCATCTTTTTTTTTTTTATAAAAGACAAGTATAAGTAAAAAAACAAAAACCATATGATATGAATCATATTTTTTTTTCGTGTATTTTAAAATTCTAGATGTACGAGTAAAAAATAAAAAAAAAAATATTGACGAAATATATTCATTATATTTTTTTTTTGATGTCGATTAATGTTGCAAAATAATTTGATAATTTTAAATATTATACAAAATGTATTAAGTATTATTTTTGTAATATATATAGAAATACGAAATTTTTTAATCATTTTTATGGTTGAACGAATATTTTTTTTTTAATTAAATTAGAAATTAATTAATGGAAACTGTGGTCGGATGCGATTGAGACAAATAATGAAGATTAATATATTAAATATATTTTGAGTTAAGGTTAATGAATGAAAAAAATTAATTAAGAAAAAAAATTGTCTTTTCAAAAATTATTAATTTTATATTATATAATATTTGCTAAAAATTTTTTATATATAATATATATATACACAGTGCGATAGTTAATATTCCGAACTGGTCTTAGGAAATACATTAAAAACATGATTTTTGAAATTTTTATTTTTTATTTATTCAACATATTCTCCTCCTGATTTAAAACAACTGTTAAATCGATTTAATAATGATTCAAATGCGTTTTCCAGCTCATTTTGTGGTATTGCCTCTAGTGCGCGTGTAGATGCTGTTTGAATGGTTTCAATATCCTCAAAAAAACATCCTTTCATTGTCATTTTAAGTTTTGGGAACAAGGAGAAGTCACATGGTGCTAAATCAGGTGAATACGGTGGATGATTTAACACACAGACGACTTGATTTCGAGCCAAAAACTCACCAACAATAAGTGAAGTGTGATTTGGTGCATTATCGTGTAACAAACACCAACTATCTGATTCACGATATTCAGGTCGAATATGACGAATCCTGCTCATTCACTTCAAACGCTCCAAAACTTCGATATAATATGCGACACTGACTGTTTGACCAGTTGGAACAAATTCTTTATGGATAATTCCCTTGCTATCGAAAAATGTTACGAGCATTGTCTTGATTTTCGATGGAACTTTTCTTGTTTTTTAGCCATCCACGAATCGTTTATACCACTCAAAAACTTGTGCTCTACCCATACAATTATCGCCATTAACTTGCTGCATCGATTTGAACGTTTCTGTTGCAGATTTACCAAGCTTTGCGTTGAATTTAATGATACTGGTCTTTGTTCCATGTTACAATTTCTACTTTAACTAAAATATTATTTCACAAGCAATGTCATAACTTTTTTATTTGTCAACCAAATGCAATGAAATTTTTACAGACGATAGAGAAAACATCAAGCTCCAAAACGCTTGTTCCATCACATAGATCGTCCCACTGGTTATTGAGATATGGTTTGAGTCCGGAATATTAATTGTCGCACTGTGTATATATAATATAAGGATATTTATCGCGATAAAATTAAATTAAATGATATATAAAAAAATACATATAAATTAAATTATTTATAGTAATTTAGTATAAAAAAAAGTGTTAAAGAATCAAGAATGTTTTTTTTTTATAATTAATTTTTTATTTTTAGATTATAAACAATAATTTGTTTGTTCTGTAACTACTATAATAAATGTGTACAAAGGAATTTGATATAATATAGGAAATTCATATCACAAAAAAAAAAAAAAATTTCCCATATAAATACTTGTATAACTTTTTGTGATAAAACATTATATAATATTTAAAGTCTTATATATTAGCGCGCTATTTCCTTTATTTATTTTATTATTATTATTATTTTCTTGATATACCATATATAAATTTCAAGTTTAAATAAATTATTTCCATTTGTATTTTAAATAAAAAAAAAATAAAACAAGCGTGACTCTAAATCGTTATTATTATTTTATTAATATTCATATAATATAACACTTTCGCAATCAAATAAATTATTTATATGCATATTAAATATATATATATATCGATAACAAAAGTTTTTTTTATGTGATATGTATATCGTTAAAATATTAAGACTTGTTGTAAGTCTAAAGAAAAATTAAATGTATATTGTACGATGTAAACGAAGATTAAACATTTCTTATATACATATATATAACAGCTTAATCTCATTTATCTAATGGTTTTTTTTTTATTATTATATAATATATGCAAATGATTTTTAAACACTTTTTTTTTCTTGATTATATATATATATCATATAATTAATAATATATAAACTATAAAGAATTATTAATTATATATTTAATAATAATAATGTTATTTTGATATTTTTATTATAACCAACATGTTTGTTAAAAACATTTATTTAACCATAAATTATTACATCTATTAAATTACTTTATATATATATATATATATATACAATACATACATTTTATAACATATATATAGGGAAAGTATATAATGAATGACATGCAAAGTTAAATATATCAAAATACTAACAAAATTATGTAAATTTGAAAACACAGCAAACACACACATACATACACACCAAATATGTTTAGATTTGCGGTATATGAATATTATTTGTTAATATATATGACACATATCGTTTAAATTTTCTGATTTTTGGTATAATTTTTCCTAATAAATTTCTTTAAAACCCCTATCAAATGCAATACAGCATGAAAAAACCCCTATCCATCGTCGGAGGTCAATTCGTACCGATACGATAATTTGTTACAAAATTATAGCAATTTCGCTAAATGATTGAAGTATTTTATATGCCCTCACCTCTATATGTGACTTATTCTAACTTATTACAATTTTCCCTATACAATGATTTTCATTCCTTATAATTTATATTACAAAAAAAAAATACTCTTATAATATTTTAAATGAATCACATATAAATTATTTCTAATTCTATATTATATATTATACTGTGTTATATATGTTAAAATCCATTCGCCGTTCCTTTTATCTATACATATCGCTAAATTGTTTCTATATGAATACAGATTTACACGCATATATATTTACACCATAATATAAATTATGCAATTATATAGAGAAGTTAAAAGATGAAAGAAAAAAAAACCGCCAAAGTTATATACATAACATACATATGCATATATTATAAATGTATATCTTTTATTTATAACATATGTTATGTATTTGTACATCTAAATTGTATATATTCTAGATATAATTATATCTATACAATATTTATATATATATATATATTTATTAATGACTTCCAATTAATGAATATATATATATATTCGTAATTATGATGTATTATTTTATATTGTAAAGATCGACCAAAACTGAAAAGAGAAAGGATTTTTAATTGTTGTTTGAGTTGCGAATTATTTTTTGTATAAAAAAACCGCCCTCAATTTTTATAATACAAAATTATAATTGAAAGAAATAAATCAATAAGTTTTAGTATTTTTTATTGCCTGAAAACAATCCAATATTAATTTTGATTGCACAATAACAATATATAGTACAATTCCTCAGAGTGTTGAAATACAGTTTTAGAGAAAGCCAAGAGCTATATCAAAGCCAGCACCGTATACACTGCAATTAGTAAGAGTATGGCGAAGGACCTAATCGAGAAATGGATTATTCCCGAACATCAGGAACGATGGAAAGACTCTATAAGACAATCTATAAGATAACACTTGGACGGAGGGTAAGAAACACAAATAGGGAGGTTCATGTCGTGAACTCTTAGAAAATTAGAAAATTGTTGGATTTGATGGATTTCAAAACTTGACATGGATGCTTCAGGTGACAATTTATGGGGATAAATATTCTCAAGAATGGCACGTTCAGGCTCTGTCTTGAGGACGACGAAACAGGTACGCACATTATGCGCAAATGTCCGGTTTTAGATAGTATAAGGATGAGGGTGACCCGCGGTCATCCGTTTTTTTTTCTGAGGAAAAGTTCCGCGGGTGTTAAAGGAGACATTTTATCTTTGACGACGCCAAAGAAAAATGTTTCTGTTCAGTTTTTGGTATACATATATATTAAAAATTAAAAAATCTGTACAGTCTAACAATTAAAATATTATATAATGTAAAATTTTCCGATATACTTTATATAGTATTTATTCCCAAGACAATGCACATTCACGCACTGTATATATTTGTATATATCATATTGTATATTGAATGACATGAATGTTAATTAAATTAGATAATCATTTTGTTTTTGTATGTACGTACATATATGATTAATATATGTGTGCTTTCGTTCTTTCCATTAAATATACGATGAATATACATTACAGTTAAAATAAAATAAATATGATTTGCATTAAATAAAAATATACATACACCATATTTTGAAATATAACATATATATATGATAAAAACTTTTACTTTTATATTTTATCTATTTATATATTATATATATGAATTTATATATATGTATGAATATGGCATAATAATTTCTTGATATTTATCTCATACGATATATATTTCTTTATATATAAATTAAAAACGTATAAATTGTTGAAAACTTTCTTATATATCGTTGTACATAAATAATTGTACAAAATATTACATACAACAAAAAATATCCATAAATTTATATTACAACGCAACAAGAAAAGTGTATGCGACAATTAAAAAAAAAAATAAAGTTATGTCTTTTATATTTATTTATATTTTTTTTTTCCATTCATTTGTTATATGAACTTTTTGTTATATATAGTATGGAGAAATAAATAAACAATGAATGGAAAAAATGTTTATCTCTGTTTAAATTGTTAAATACGCGATAGGTATTTTCTTTTATCTTAAATTGTTGTATAATTAGAAATATTCCATCAATACATTCCTGTTTCATGATCCATGGGGTTTTATACATAAACACATAAACAAATTAAATATATTAAAAAAGGGTTTATTTTTCAAATCATTATTTAATCATCCCTTAAATAATGATTTGAAAACACATTTCTTGTACATATATCGAAAAATTATATAGTCCTTAACAATTGTGTTAATTGTATTATGAAGCAAAAAATGGGAAAAATAAAAGCGGGAAAAAAAGTTTCTATATGTTTATAATATTAATAAAATCATTCATATATTTATTACTATAAAAAATCCTATATATATCCTTACGGAGGACTTACAGAGAAAGTATATTAATAAATATATTATAGATATAATGTAGGCGCATATTTTTCATAATACTACCTTATGAAAATCTATATAATGATCTATTTTTAGCATCAATGGTATCTTATTTATAAGCTTTTACGCCGTAACATTATAAATATTCAAAACAGAGAATCTCACGCAATATATATAATTATGTATATGAATATACAGGGTGTCCCAGTACAGGGTGCCAACCCGAAACAGGCAGGTTCTACACCTCATTTCCAATCAAAAATTGTATGGCGACCCCATGTCTATCTCTCTTGGTTTTCGAGCTAGCTCGAAAAAACGATTTCGTTGAAGTTCAAGGTAGTACGTAGATGTTATTTACCATATCTCAGCAACCACGTATCGGAATCCAATAATTATTACCTTGTTGGAAAGGTATTTTAACTATCTTTAACTCTTTCTAATAACACAAACATCGGCGACAACCCGTTTTCATGCTATAGCTGGTCAAACACAAGAAATTTCAGCGGCCTCAAATATTTTTGTTATTTTGCAAGCCGAGAACTATAGAACTTTTATGTTTATCAGCTGTCGGTTTTTAGAAAAACTTCTTTGATGTTTTAGCTTTAATTTGATGTACAAACTTTTAAAATATGTCAACTCGTCTTAGAGATATGACGAAAATAATATTGAAATATGACGAAAATAATGCAAATTTTTCAAAAATTTAAAACATATTTATTAAATTAAATTTAAATCTTTATTACAAAAATTGCTCAAAATGGTGTCCATTATTTGATCGACATATTCGACACCGTTTTAATACTGCCCTAGTAGCCGATCGAATTTGATTTGGATTATTTTTTAAAACTTCAAACGCATTATTAACGCCATTCATTAAATCTTCCCTGGTATGAACTGGTGTTTTATAAACCATGTCTTTACAAACCCCCCATAGATAAAAATCTAATGGTGTGAGGTCTGGCGACCGTGGTGGCCATTTAATGGGGCCATTTCTTCCAATCCATCTTTGACCGAATGTGTCATTTAAGTGTTCTCTTACACTTCGTGCAAAATGTGGAGGTGCACCGTCATGTTGAAAATGAATGAATCGCAAATCAGCTAAATTAACATCATTGAATAAATCGAATAACCTATTTTGCAAAAAAACTAAATATGAATCTGAATCCAGTCGTCCAGGTAGAAAGTATGGACCAATTAATTGATTTCCAATCATTCCTGCCCATACATTGAATGCTATTCGTTCCTGAAATGCGTGTTGCCGAACTGAATGCGGGTTTTCCTTTGACCAATGATGATTATTTTTAGCATTAAATATCCCTTCACGTGTGAACATTGCTTCATCCGTATATAAAATTTGATTTAATATCCTGGGATCTTGTTCATAACTACGAATCACCCAATCACAAAAAGTTATTCGGCTGACGTAGTCTATTTCTTTAAGTGCTTGTACTTTTTGCAAATGATAAGGATGTAAACCAGCAGCCTTCATTGCACCCCAAGCATAGTTTTTACTTACACCAATTTGGATGGCTGCACGTCTTGTGCTTATTCTTGGATTTTCTTCGACCATATCCATAACATCTTCATCGCGAGAACTTCTACGTACTCGTTCTTGTTTTCTTGCAAAGGTACCAGTAGTTCTTAGTTTCCTAAATATGTTTGAAAACGATTTTCTTGATGGTTGTATTCGATATGGAAATCGAATTTGGTATTCAGCTTTTGTTTTGCTGGTATTACCATCACAATATCCATAAACATATACCATATCCGCTAATTCACAATTTGAAAGTGACTGCATATTGCTTTAAATTTCTTTCACCGTTTCAAACTTCCAAATTATTCTTTATAAAACAAACTTAATTTTCTAATGAATATTAAACGTAAAACAATGTAACGTACAAATGCCGAAGAGATGTAGCATAAAAAACAAAAGAATTGAATGAATTTATGACGGTAATAGATTTAACTGTTTTTATTTCTAAGTAACCATTAAATTAATTGCAATCCCTTGAAGTTATGTTACCCAGATAACGCGATAACAACAGAACATTGAACTTTGCAATGTAATAAATGTGATTTAAATTTGCATTATTTTCGTCATATTTCAATATTATTTTCGTCATATCTCTAAGACGAGTTGACATATTTTACAAGTTTGTACATCAAATTAAAGCTAAAACATCCAAGAAGTTTTTCTAAAAACCGACAGTTGATAAACATAAAAGTTCTATAGTTCTCGGCTTGCAAAATAACAAAAATATTTGAGGCCGCTGAAATTTCTTGTGTTTGACCAGCTATAGCATGAAAACGGGTTGTCGCCGATGTTTGTGTTATTTGAAATAGTTAAAGATAGTTAAAATACCTTTCCAACAAAGTTATAATTATTGGATTCCGATAAGTGGTTGCTGAGATATGGTAAATAACATCTACGTACTACCTTGAACTTCAACGAAATCGTTTTTTCGGGCTAGCTCGAAAACCAAGAGAGATAGACATGGGGTCGCCATACATTTTTTGATTGGAAATGAGGTGTAGAACCTGCCTGTTTCGGGTTGGCACCCTGTACTGGGACACCCTGTATAAAGCATTTCATCGTCATAATATTTATCAAAAGAATGGAGTGTGCATTTTATATTTTTTACTTGTTAAAAATTGTTTAAAATATCATTTTTTTTCTACATATAAGTATAATAGATACACATCTTAAAGTGTATAAAAGGTATATATTTTATCATATTATATTGTTATGAATAAAAATGTTTTATACCCTTCGTAATATATAAAAAAAAGCATATATACGCACATTTATAAAGTACTATAATAATAATTTTTTTTTATATATTTACTCTACAAAAACAAGATAATAAAAAAAAAACCCAGAAGATTTATGTATAAAATTATATAACAGAAGAAACATTTATTTTTTATGGTGTATGTATATATACCACATAACCATATATACGATAGGACATTCATATATATAAATAAAAGCTCACTCATTTTTTTAAGTGCTTGATATGGAATTTAAATTAATTTATGATTATATGCGATGAAATTCTATTTTTTGCTATGTGATATGGGGGGAAACTAACAACCGCGAGTTACCTATCCATACAGTAATAGTACATATACGATATTTCATTATATACATTTTTAGATAAAAATTAGTACATTGCGTGAATGTTTTTTTTTTTAGTTGTTTTATAGATTTTCAGATATAAATTTAAAATGTAATTATTATAATAAAAATGTTTCTCTATATATATAACATTTCAATGACCGCAGCTTACAAATTTTTTTACAAATACACAGAGATATTTAAATTAAAATAAAAAAAACTGTGAACATTTACACAACAATGCAAAAAAAAAAAATTGTAATCATTACACACGCAATCATATATAGTAACATAAATTTTAAAATACACATTTATATAATAATAAAGTGAAGTTTTTTTTTTATATCCTGAAATGACAAAATGAAATGAAAAAAAAAACAAGAACATTTTAAATTATGATATAAATTCTTCCTTTTTTCATTTTCACACATACACACAACGTATTCAGTTTTTATTTACATAATTTTTATCAGTAAACAAAAATTTCAACAATTTTGATTTATTTTACTATATAGTTGACATATATATGATATATATGAATGAAACATTTTACTTCCGATGCGTTAATATTCCGACGACAACATAAAAGACGAATAGTTGTTTTTTTTTATTTAATTAATTATGTAATAGTGGAGTAAGTCGAGTTGACGTGAGTATTGCCCGTAAAATCCTGTTAATAATTTCAGAATTTTCATGGTAAGATGAAAAATGTTTTATTTTTTAAAAATGGGAAACTTTTATGGAAGTAATTAGAAGAAATTTTTTTTAAATTTCATATTGTTTAATACACAAAAAATACCCGTTTATCTTTTTTAAAGAGTATATTTTTATAAAGGACATAAAAGGACGAAAAAAAAAAAAACAACAGATATTATAAAAAGTTTTTGTAATGGTGGTGGTAATATATAAGAGAGGAATTCATAAAAAAAAAATCACCCCCCGTTCTTAATATATTCAATATGAAGATGTATATATGGTATATATATTCAAATATTTATACCTTTGAACAAAAATATACATAAACAACACTAATCATTACATTATTTTATATTTATTATTTATGTAAATTTGTTAAACGTGCGGGATATCTGATACGGTAGACTTACAATTAGCTACATTAAGTTCGTTAGGAATATTTCGTATTGTTCTTAATAATAATAAAGTTAAAAAGACTCATAAAGTCCCGATTTAAGTACAATAGAATCATTGTGGGCATTAATAAAACAAAGTTAAAAACATGATCCGAAAGAGTGAAGAATTCGAAGGAAAAAATCATTGAAATGAGGAATACAAAAGAGAATGGATGCTATTATAAAGGCCAAAGGAGACGTTACAAAGGCCGTATAATATAAGTGTCCGATATTATAACGGTCAAATTTATTTTTTGTTAAATTGAATCATTTTGAAATAGATTCCATAACTAATTGAATTTAAAAGTTTTTTTACTTCTGTCTGCGCAATTATTTAACTAAACCCATCATTTTATGAAATAAAATTAGCAGTCTTAAAAAATGTATGTTTAAAGCACTTTCTCGGCATCTAAAAATCGAACATACGAATAAAATAGCAGGTGTCCGATATTATAATGGTTAGAGTAGTATATATATGTATATTTTGTTAATATATTTTTGAATATCTTTTATCACAAAGAAGCGAGATATTATAGGTTTTACATTTCAGAACTTTTTGTTCCTATATCGGTATATATGATAACATTTTTACTAAATACATTTGATGAGTGGTGTTTACTTTTAAATTATTATCGGATGTCATTCAAAAAAGAAAGAAAAATTATTATCAATTTTGTTTTTTTTTATACAAAACTTCTATGAATTCTTAATAATAAATCGAGATGTATTTAAAAATATCCTATATACCGTCAAAAATGTAAAGAACATGATTCAGGGAGCGTTGGAAAGCCGCGAGTGTAGTGGAAAGATGAAATTGAAGCCAATCTACGGGCTGCGGGTTTTGGGCTGGCGGACGTTGGCGGTGCGAATAGATCACGTTGTAGAAGGCTGTTGATGGATGCCCAAACCAATTGCAGGTTTTAGGCACGTCAAAGTAAGTAATTATATAGTAAATAAAAAGTAAATGAAATAATCGTTTTATTGCAATTTTCCAATATTTAAATGGATATATTTAAAAAAAAGGGGACCATTCATTATGGTTTCATTTTTTTTGTATGTATACCCGAAACTGTAACGAAATCTAAATGTTTTTTTTCTTCAAAAATAACAAAAAAAAGTAATGGATGCAATTTTTTTTTTTAGTTTTACCTTATTGGTATACATAAGAACATTTTACACCATATGAATGCTATCATGTTATACAACAAAAAAAAATACTATATATAATTTTCATCTACATACCCATATACATTTCTCAATTCATATATACATTGCACAAAAACACATAATGCATTCGGATTAATCCCTTTTATATATATGTATGATAAATAATAGGAAAAATTTTATATACATGAAATATTTCATAAATTGTAATAAATTGTTCAGACTTAAAAAATTATTGTAATTATTTTATGTCTAACAAAATTCTATATGGTATACAATATACGAAATGTACAAATTAAATTTAATTCATGTGAAAAATGTTACAAATTATATATATACAAACATTATTTATAACCGAAAATAAAGAACATGTATTAATTTCCATATATATAACTAACAAATTTCATTAAAAAAAACGACACACACGCAAAAACCAAAAAAACTAAATGGAATTAAATATAAAATTAAACAAAAATTATATTCATTTCAACAAATCTACAGAGATTTAAAAACATATTATAATACATGGAGTTTATATACATACATATAACTAAAAATAATTATTATTAGTAACTACTATATATGAAATTGAATGTATTTATGTGGGTGTGCCAAAAAAAAAAAAGAATGTGTTATAAGGATTTCAATTATATATATATATATATTATTTAATATGTATAATAATAAAAAAAAATTATATAATAATCGAATGTGTTTCACACCCTTGCCTTTTATATATATATATATATTATGGAATTTTTCAAACGGTTAGTTTGGTGTTCATTTTTCTCTTATTCATATAATTAACAACCCTCGGAACAGTCACATCAGAGCACTTTTTATATATAATAATAAACATAAATCTTTTTGTATGTATATATGCATATAAAAGTACAGAATTTCTTTTATTTTTATATTTATCTTTTTATATATTATTCATTTTCATTTCTTTTGCAGTTATGGTAAAAATTTCATTATTATTTTCGCAATCATATATATATTTTTTTTTATACCATTTTTTGTATATATATAGAAATATGTATACAGATTTTATATACAGCGGTGGTCAGTTAAATAACACAGTGGTACGCCAAATATTTTAGTTTTACAAGCACAAATTATATATACAAAAACCGATAAGTTTCTGGAAAAATGTGTTATGGACCGATGAATCAACGTATAATCGATGTGGATAGGATGGAAAAGTTTATGTACGACGTCTTCGTAATCAAAGCATCAATTCATTATACACATTAAAAACAGTAAAACGTGCTGACGGTAGTATCATGGTTTGGGGAGCGCTATATTGGCATGGTATTGGTCCAATACACAGAATAGAAGGGAAAATGAATCAGTATATGTATAAAAATATACTTGAAAATGCAATGGAACCATACCAGCTGATGATAATATGCCACTTAAGAGGAAATTTATGCACGATAACGATCCAAACTCATCGCTCGTTGCATAAAAAGATGGCTGTTAGAACAACAAATTAGTGTATTGGATTGGCCGGCACAAAGTCCGGGATTGAATCCCATATAGAAAAAAAAAATCAAACCACTATGTTTTTTTTTAAATATACCAAATGTTTTTTTTTTAAATATACATATAGAAGAACCAACAGAATCCCATTGAGAATTTGTGGGGAGATGTCGAAAAAGGGATTAGTGAAAATCGACCAACAAATTTGGACAAATTGTAGTGCAAGTGGCTTGGCTTGCAATCGCATAAGGTCGATGCAAACGTTTGGTAGAAAGCATACGTCGTCGGTATGCTGAAGTAACTAAAATGAAAAGGTTCCCAACAAAATATTAAACCAACTTTTAATCAATTTTTTATTAATTTTTTATTTTGTAATGCATATAAAGCCAAAGTTCGCGGACTTTGCTATTTACATGACCACTTAACTTTAAGAATTTTTTACGTTTTATGTTCAGAATTTTTTTGTTAAACAAAATATAGATATTCATTTAGATTAATTATGAAATTATGTATTACTGTATCATTTCTATAAATTCCATTAGTCAGTTTAACACTGCTTCCAATAGATATTTTGAAGAATTCAATCCAAGAAATGGGTGTGTTATTTAACTGACCACCGCTGTACATGTTTTTTTCTTCCTTTTTTTATATTTCAAGAAAATTTCTCGAATTAACATAGCAAAATTTAAATGCATTCGTTAAGGATTTTATTTATTTTATTCTTAAAACATACGACCGGCGGGATGCATAGATTCGATTCTGTATATATAAGTATATATATTACATTTTAACATAATAACAGAACAACAGAAAAATCTACCATAATGTTTATTTCACACATAATTACCACATTGTACATAAGAATAATAACAATAATATACTATAAATAAATATATATACATATATATATATATATATATTTATGAAGTTGAAAATTATAAATTATACATCATTATATTTAGTATATATTTTTGTATTGTATATAGGGGAAAAATAAAATAAAATAAAATTAAGTACCTACTCGGAAAATAATATATAGAAAAAAAAAAATCAAACCACTATTTATAAAATAAAAAAAAATGTTTTTTTTTAAATATATATATATATATATATATATAAGAACCAACAGAATAAAATATAAATATGTAATGACCATATATTTTAGATAGAATTAAATTTATATAATGTTCTGTAATATATAAATATAACGAAATATATATGGTATATAGGTAAATAATTAACTTTTCTTTCTGGCTCATTTATATATAAATATATTAATTTTATTTTCCAAGTGGAAAAGACAGAAATTTTTATTTTTCCATTGTTGTTTTATTACTTTATTATTTTGTTGTTTGGTATATTTTTTTCATTTATTGTAATGAAAATTCAATTCAAAAGACTGATATTTTAGAGAAAATTACTTACTTTTGTTTTAAAAAAAAGAACAATTAAAATGAATTTGATTAATGGTTTTTATTATAATGGAATTTTTTTTTCAAATGTTGTATCTGAATTGTATAAAAATCATGTTGAAATTTAAAAATTTGACATTCTTTTCATTAAATTGCTTTTATCAAAGGGAAATATTTATAAAAATCGGGTTATTAAAATTTGGAGAATTGGAAAAACAGCAAATATTTCAATATTTTAATATATAAATTCTTTCGATCACGATATCAAAAAATATCCACATTTGTTTTTACAGAATTTTTGGACTAATATAATTAAAATTTTAAATAATATAATTTACAATTACTGCAAGTAAATATAAAAAGAGATAAAAATATTTTTATATTAATCATAAATTATATACAATATATTAAATATTTAAAAGGATTGAGAAAATATTCCTTTATATATAATTAAATTACTTTATAAAAGTTATTGCAAATAAATTTTGTTTTAAGGTATATACAGGAAAGAATGTTCTAAAGGAATTTGTGACAACATTATATATTTATATTTTTATTATTAAAATATGTTCCCTATGTATATATATATATATATTTATTTATATATAAATAAAAAAGAAACAATAAGGTATTAGAGATGGTATTATTTCTACATAGATATTTATATGTAGTGTATATAATAAATTATGTTATAAATGTTCTTTAAATAAAAATTTCTGCAACAAAAATGTTGACATATAAATTTTAATGACTTTATTTGGAAAATTAATTATTGTTATTTAAAAATCCTATACGTTGTGCAATATTATAAACTGTATATATATTTTGTAAACTAAACATCCATCGCGCTTGGGGTTATTTCAAATGTCACAGATAAATTCATTTAGACAAAAAACAATTTATTCTGTATATTTTGTTTTCTGGTGAATTTTTCTTTCATCAAACAATTAATTATTTTTGTTTAACGTTTCAATAATAATGGAATTGAATCAATTCAGATGATATAATTTTTTTAAATGAAGTATATAACAATAAGATTTAAAAAAACCACTTTAACGGTTGAACGTGCGAAATACCAAACTGATAAAATCTACCCGTAACATTTGAAACAACCTTTAAAAATAACTAAACATTTTAATTATATACCGTAAACTGGGGTGAAGTGGATACAGTGGGGTGAAGTTGATCCCTCAATCTTTTTTGTCCAATTTTGCAAATATTTTAAAAACAATTCCTGTTTTATAAATAATAATTCAAATTTACATTTAATTTCTCACAATGATTTATATTCTAAATATACATTAATTCCTTTATTCAATTAAAAAAAAATACAACAATATTTTTCTCAAACACTCTATCTACAAAAAATCATGAAAGAAACTGTGGCTTAGCTACTCTGAAAAGTGCTACAATTTGATTAATTATATAATATGATAAGAGCTTATGTGTGTATCAAAGTGGAATATAAAAAAAAATAAATTAGTTGTTAGGTGATTTAAAACAATAAAATTGTGTAATGTTAAATATTGTGCGGTGAAGTGGATAATGCCGCGTGTATATATAAAATAGAAATAGACGTCTTGGAAGCGTAACTACGATGCGATAAATTTTGTTTATTTTATTAAGAATCAAATGAACTTTAAACAAACTATAAATTTGAAAAAATTAGATGTTGTTTCTTTAAAATGATTTCAATCGCATTTCAAAAACCTAATGAAATCATTTATTGTCATATATTTGTTAAAAACGATTCATTGCTATACCTAATTAAACGTTCTAGAAATGAATACTAACACATTTTATGTAGCGCATTTCATTAAGTTCGTATTGTTTATCGATATAATGCAATCCAACAAATTACTATTCAATCCTCCAGCAATAAATGGTTATAAAACCAAAGCATATCCACTTCACCCCATCATGTGGGGTAAAGTGGATCGGTGTTTCAGTGCCCTTATTTCCGGTTCCATAAAACTTAAAATTTTTTTTCTTTGAATTTACAACTTAGAAGGACTTCCGGAATCATAAAAAGTCACAACTTAGAAAATTGTAAAATTTTCGATACACTTCACCCCATTTTACGGTATTTTAATAATTTTTTTTTAATTTATATTTATATATTGTTCATTGGTTGTTATATAAAACAATTGGGGAGTAACGAGCTCATTGCTACTATAAATACTAAATGTGCATACGTACATTATGTTATGGGTATTATAACTTTATAATATAATTTCTAATTTACCTGTAATATTTATATAATATAATATATAGATATTCAACTCTACAGGAGGGATTCACAAAGAAACAATAAGGATATGAAAATAAATTACTATTATTATTATTATTATTACTTTATATGTATATATAGAAAATTTTACAAGGATTATAATATACAATTTATAATAACATAAAGATAATTAATGATATTGAAATAACGTATATTGTAATTAAAAAACATAAAAATAAATCAAGTAAAGTTTATAAACTACCTGAATTTGTTATTCCAAATCTATATTATCTACCTGTATATAGTTTGATAGACAACTATGTTATTTCAATTCAACATAAAGAATTCATCTTTAAATCAACTTCCATCCAATATAGATTAGTAAAAATAAAATAGACGCGTTCAAAGTAGATTAATATTATTATTATATTATATTACATCATATCTCTCATTTAATTTACAGGAAATTTTATTACACTTTCTATCTATAATATATAATACTATATAAAACGAATTTTAATATCTTTTTCTCTACTAAATATATGCATGTCTAATTGTAAGTCAAGATTTTATATTATAAATATTAGCTTTATCGTTATTATTATACTATATATGAATATATTATTAAATATATATAAATATAAATGTGTATAATAAATTTATACTTTTGTAAATCATTAGAAAACATACTACACACACACACATTCTTATCGCTTAAAAGCTTAACATATATTAAATTTACATAAAAACATTTAATAAAAACACATTTATATTTTATATACTATAGAAATACATGAAATGAATGCATATGAATTTATTTATTTAAATATAAAAAAGGATATACATAATCTTGCAAAACATATATACAATATATATCTATCTAATAAACAACTTTTACTTCCATATATATTCATATTTTCTATATCTACTATATATGAGAAATTTCAAATGATTTTATTCAATTTTCATCATATATATGTATATAATAAAATATACACTTTAAAGGAAATGTATTTTAATATTCAAATAATAAAAATATATATACAAGACGGTATGATGTTTATATTAAATAAATATACACATATATAAAAAAAATAAAGTTTTCTTTATATATAAAATTTTCTGCGTTTATATTTAGTATAAATACATGTTACTCTATACACTTTATCAATGATAACGATGATGATGATGATGAGGATGATGATGTTCTATATAAAATTTAAACGATTGTTTCCCATATATATTTATATATATTAAATAATTGTGTGCGATAAGATATATATAATATAATAAAATATTAGAAAAGTTTAAAAAGCTCATCAAATATAATATTATTGTTTTATATATACTATAAATTTTTTTTTTATATTGTGTTTCTCCAGGATTTGACAAATTGTTTCATCATCATCATAATATAATTTAAAAAGAGATATATAAAATATATAATTAAACCGAAATAAAGTATATAAACAAACAATCAAATAATGAATTTTTATAAGTTTTTGTATTTTTTTTTGGTTGTAACAACATAATAAAGTCATTTTATGATGAAGTTGTTAGAAATGTAACATTTTTATATTATTTACAATTATTTTTGATATGGTCAACATAAAAATATTAAATCCGAGATTATATTACATGAAATTATATACATTATATATATGAATATAGAAGTGGAATAAGGGATATAAAGGGACGACGACAACGATGAGAATTTTATGAATAAAAAAAACTTTAAAATGTAATGGTCGAGAGGGGTTTGATTTAGGTTGGAAATAAAATTTAATTTGGTCATTATCAAATGCAATTTTTATGACATCGTAAAGGGAAAGTAATACAAAATATTTTTTATTATATTTTGCTTAAAATATATATATAAAAACTTATTTTAATATATAATGGTCTATATACATATATATAATACGCACCTATGTGTTATATTTGGAAAATTTTAATTATACATATGGTACGACGAATATATAAATATACATTTTAATACAAATTTTTATTATCTTCCATTCCAAAAACTATTTATTTCATGTTAATCTTTTCCATATCATTTGTATATGTATATGAAAAGGATATGATGCAAATCAGGGACACATTTTGGCTAAAATCAAATGGATTTCGTTTTTTCTTAAAATTTCGCTAACAAAATCTATTTTTAATTTTCCTAATCAATTATTAAAGAAAATTTTCCGTAGAATTTTCCTTTCAATTTTCCGACAAATCAATGAAAATTTAATATTGTGTTTTTACAAATTAGAAGAAAATTTTCATCATTCTGATTATAATTCTGGTAATTCTAATAATGATGAAAAGGGGTTATTTTACAACTCAAATTTAAAATTTCCAGTAAAAATGAAGAAAAGGAAAGACAATTTAATAAAAAATGTTACTGCTTTGGATAGTTTTTTCTTGTAAATAGTATGTAAAAATATCTGCGTGTAACAAAATTTCACAATTTATCATACAGATTGATTTACTAAACAATCCCTGAACAATCCCTGGATAAAAAGTAGTAAAGTTATCATTAAAATAAAGTTAAAATAAATCCCACCACACATAACACTAAAAAAGTACAAGAGTATTTATATATACCGAATAAATGTGACACTATATATATTTATATATATATATTGCTTTTTATATCGATTTATATTATACAAATAAATGTCTTTTAATAAACTATGTATATAAAATTACTATATCTATGTCTATAGATGATATTATATCCCATATATAACAGAGATCTTATAATATTACAACATATGAATACAGATAATAGTAATAATAACAAATTCACGTATAGAATATAAAACATGTATGTTTTGAATATATTATTTATATATACAGATAAATATGATTATGTATAAAATGTATATATATATACGAATTATACATAAAACTAAATATGTACAATTGTAAATCTATTCTATAGGATATAGGAGATAAATAAAACTATATATAGATATAGATTAAAATATATATATACGTTTTTAGCAACAATGAATATATCGGTATGGTTTTAAGATATATAAATGTAAAATTTTATTTATATATGTATAACAATTTGTAGATATGTATATATATATATAATATATATATATTATATATATATCAAAATGACATTAAAATTCGCGTGAGGTGACATCCCCCATATATATTTGTATATATTGTGTGCGGATCACACCACATTTTATTTATATATGTAAATGTATAAATATATCCTATAATTTTTGTATCGTTTTATTTAGTCCTTTATTTCTCTTTATTTTCCATATCATATATTATATTATTATTATTACATGCATACATATATATTTTATATCATTGCATACTATAAAAAAAATCGGAAAAATACATATATTTATAGAGTTTTATTATCTATATTCTATTTTATATATATACATATATTTAGTGAATAGTATTTAATGCTTTAAGCGTTTCCCCATTTTACATATATATATATATATAAATATATAAGTTTTTTGCAATGTAACACATTCCGCATTCACATTTTATAGTATACAGGGTGAGTTTTTTAACGTAAGACAATGGAATATCTCGGAAACTACGCGTTTTTAAGAAAAATGTTTCAGACAAAAGTTGTTCAGTGGCTAGGGGGACATAAGATGGTTGTGTGTTTTGACCTTGAGTCAAGGTCACATAGGAGATATGACGCAAAACATACTTTTTTTAAATGGCAACCCCTATTTATCGATACGGATTCTTATTCTATGTCAAAAAATAAGACCATTTTGTATCCGAACATTTTTTGATTAAACTCCAAATTTGGTCGTAAACTTGATTTGAACTTATGTGGTTTTGTTTGACTTTTATTAAATCTGATGTGACATTTCAGATTTTTGCCTTTCAATCGAACATGAAAAAGAGAGATCAAAAAAAATTTCAACAATAAAAGAAATCAAAACTAAACTGACAACTATTTTAGATAAAAGGTGTAGGGTTAAAACTTTGATAAAATCGGGATTTCATAAAATTGATCAAGATCAAAAAATACATAGATTTTTTAACCTAATCAAAAATGAAAATTGATCTACAATAGATAAAAAAAAGATTGATATTTTGTGCCAATAGAAAACTACATTAGTAAAAATAAAAATTAATTTAATGATTTTAATTAAATATAAATTTATAATTTGTCATGGTGTGTTAATATTTAAAGGAACATGTCATGCATTATTAAATTAACCATTATTGGAATAAATGTTAAAAAGTGGACAAACATTTCATTGTTCTTATAATGAAACCATCGATTGAGTGTAATACCGTTTCCGGATCTACTGAAATGCAAGCATTTCTAATGGGCTTCTTCATATTTTCTGGTTTCTCTTATCTGAGCTCTCTTGGTAAATCTTTGCTCTGAGGTATCCTCATAAAAAAATCTAAAGCAGTGTCTTACATGATCTCTTCCCATATAGGTTCAAATAATGATATAATTTTAATTTCGGCCTGTTAATAATAACTTTCGGTTAGTTAATAATAACTTTGACCATTTAACCCAATAACGGTTAATTTAATAATGCATAACATGTTCCTTTAAATGTTAAATATTTAAATGTTAACATATCAGGACATATTATAAATTTATATTTAATTAAAATGATTAAATAAATTTTTGTTTTGACTAAATTCAAATCAAGTATACGACCAACTTTGGGGTTTAATCAAAAAATGTTCGGATACAAAATGGTCTTATTTTTTGATGTAGAATAAGAATCCGTATCGATAAATAGGGGTTTCCATTTAAAAAAAGTATGTTTTGCGTCATATCTCCTATGTGACCTTGACTCAAGGTCAAAACACACAACCATCTTATGTCCCCCTAGCCACTGAACAACTTTTGTCTGAAACATTTTTCTTATAAACGCGTGGTTTCCGAGATATTCCATTGTCTCACGTTAAAAAACTCACCCTGTATATATTTATACATAATCCCATATATCAAGTAATGTTTTTTTATTTTTATTTTTGGTTTTTCTCGCTTCTTTTGTAACCATTTTACCATTAGTGTGTGTGTATATGTGGGGGTATTAAACAATATAATTTGTAACTTCTTTTATGCATATATGTAACAAAACTATACTCTTATATATAGAATAGAATTTAATTGTATATATTGTACATTAAAAATATATACGAACGATGTATATCTAAAACAATGAATGAATGAATGAATAAAGTATCGAACATACTATCGAAAACGACGAAACGAAAACGAAAGCATCGAAAGCATGAAAACATACTATCGAAAACGACGGAATGTTTTTTTTGGTTTAACCTCATTTTTTTTTAAATAGTTTATTTTGATTTAACCTCATTTTTTTTTAAATAGTTAAGATAATAAGATTTTCTTGAATTGATTTGTTAGTAAATATAATTCATATGGATATATTTCAATGAAGAAATAAACAAATAAAAACAAAATAATTAAAACAAGATTCAGATAAATAATTCAGTGCACAAATTTTATATATAAACATTAATTTCACATATCATCATATCAAGGTAGTGGATAATATTGAATAATAATAATTGAATAGTGAATAGTGAATATAAATTAAAAAATAAATAGTAATAATAAATAATTTAAAAAATAATTTTACAAAAAAAACTGTCGGCAATTTTATATTTTTATTTAATTTGTTTATTTTTCTATTTAATTTTACACACTCACATAAAAAAAAAACAAATTATACTAAATGTATCAACACAAATGTAAAAAAACGAATGAAAAATAGAATCATTTCTATTTACCTTCGAAACCGAAATGAAATAGAAAAACATCGCACGCTCGTTTCGGTAGTATATTCGTTTACATTAGAATGCATGCATTCTATTTGAATTCGTTTCGTCGTTTTCGACAGTATGTTCGATACTTAAATGTATATATTATATAGATATATCTCTTTAATGCTATAGTTTATTTATTTATTTTTTAAAGTGTTACAAAAGGAATATTGTAAAGTATTATTATTGTATTTTTTTACTACTAACTAACTTTACAAAAAGGAATGTAGTAGTTTTTTTTTTACATATATACAAGGATTACGGAAAGTTGTTGCGTTCTATGTTTTATTTATATCTGGATAAAGAATAAGAAATTGTGTAACAATAAGTACCTTATTTGTATGTACATACATATATATCGGAATGAAAAAGTTACAAAAGGAGTGTTGTCATTAATGTATATGTGAAATATAAACTCGTATGAAATATAAACTGAAACTAAAAAAAAATCAATATTTGAATAATTTGATGTTTTAGGGAAATCTTAAAAATTAAGACAAAAATTCAATAAACATTAAAATGAGTTTGTTTAACAAAAAATATATCGATAAAACACGGATATTTCAAAGTTTTTTGTTTTTAATAATCGAATCGGTTGTTTAACAATAGCCTAAATTTGAATTATTTCAAAATATGTTATGTGATTTGTAAAAAAGGTAAATATAATGTAAAAAAATTGAATTTAAAGTTAAAAAAAAACCCCCCCATTTATGTTTTAATAATAATTTTCCATTTTATTGGAAAAAAAAGTATCTGATATACAATTTTTTCTATAAAAACCTTTTATCATTCTTTGTTTGTTTGTTATTTATTTGTTTATGGACAAACAGAAATAGAATATTAATTTAAAATAATAATTGATAGATACATAATAATAATGATGATGATGATGATAATTTTCTTTTATCTATTTATGGTATATCATATTTAATATTTGTTTTTTATTTATATTGTAACCATAGCGTGCACACAAAAAAAATTATAAAATCGATAGTCTATCTGTAGAAACAAAACCTTATTTATTGAATATTTATTTAAATATGAATTTTTGCGGAATATATATTAACAAAAAAAGGTAATTTCTGTGAAATATGAAAATTTTCATAAAAAAAAACGATTGGTAGTTAGAAATTGTTATTGGCGAAAACTGTGATTTTGGAGGGGGTTTAGTTTTTTTTTTTGTAATAAAACAATAAGTTCATTACCCTTTATAAAAATAAGATTTAATACAAAAAACAGTTTGTAAAAATATATATTCTAATGGATTTTGTTTACCAAAGAAACACAATAAATATGAATGGTCGTCACAACGGCAAGTAATCTTTAAGAATTCGAAAAAACTGTAATAGTTAATTTACCAAAGAGATTGTATTAATGAAATGCAACGAAAAAGTGTATGATTACATTTCTTGAATCCATTTAAATATAATGGTAATGATAATACAATTCTATAATGCAATAACAAAAACAAAAAAAAAGGATGCAACTTTATTATCTGTAATATAATACATAATACATAGATCTAAATAGAGATATTACTACTATATATTATTATACAACATATTGATATAATCAACAATGAAGTAAAAATAAATGTAACAAGATTTTTATTTTATTTTTTTGCCATCCCAAAATATATTTACAAGTGCATTTATCGATGTGGACATTATAACAACAATCAACAAACAAATAAAAAATATACCATTTATATGGTATATAATCGCAAAAAAAAAAAAAACAATTGAAACGAAAATTGAATAGTTTATTTATTTTTTTTTTTAAATTAAATTTTATTTTATTTTTAAAATCGCCATTCTTTTATTTCAACTTAAATGTGATAACATCGAAAAGGAGTGGTATTTTTCTATAATGCTTATTGTTATAGTATATTTACCATATATATACTATTTTAAAATGTACAAAAATAAGAATATATATTGAATTTCGAAATATAAATCAATGTAATTGTGCAAAAACGGAAAATAAAATGATATATAAATGCATTAAGGAAAAATTACAAAAAAAAAAATATAAGAAACACACCGGAACTTTAATTTATTTTTAATAAAGAAAAAAATGTTATAATGCATTTTCAAATATATTAACTTGGTAAATCAGATTTATTAAGTCAAAATGGCATTATTTAAAGATTTTTTCTTTTATTATATTATATTATCGACATCATTAATTGTTTTTTGTTCGTTACGGCAGAATCGGGCACCTATAAAAACTGGGAATTCTATGGTGATTAACCTATGATGCATTGAATACATTTACATTTTATATACAGTAGTAATGAATATATCAATATTTTTCTATATTCTTATATTTATTTATTTAAAACCAAAAAAAAAAAAAATATCCCTCTGTGTACCAATTTCCAATTATTGCACAATTTTATAAAAAAAAAAATAAATGAATATTATACATATACATTAAAATATGTTCTATTTTACATATCCATATTCATATAGTTATTATGACATACATATATATATATTAGGTTGTCGAAAAAGTATTGTTAATTTTTATAAATAGATGTCATTATAATTGAATATTTCAAGTAGTACTAATATGATCAGGTAACACTAACATACGTTCGAAAGATGACATTTCGTAGATAAAAAAAAAAAAAAAAATTAAATTTGTTTAGTCATTTAAAAGTTGTAGTGCATTAAAGATGAGCGAAATTAGTGAAAAAATTCGATACATTTTACAATTTTGTTATGAAAAAGGTGAAAATGCAACGCAGGCACATGAACAAATTTGTGCAGTTTACGGTGAAGGAACTTTATCAAAATTAACAGCCTATAGATGGTTTGCTCGATTTCGTTCCGGTAATTTTGATGTCAAAGATGCACCTCGTTCTGGTCGACCAATCACTGAAAAAGTCGATGAAATCATATCAAAAATTGAAGAAAATCGACACGTAAGCAGTCATGATATCGCTAAAGCACTAAACATCCATCACCAAACAGTTTTAAACCATTTGACAAAGGCTGGATACAAGAAAAAGCTCGATGTTTGGGTACCACATGAATTAACACAAAACAATTTATTGAACCGAATTTCCATTTGCGAAACGCTGTTTAAAAGGAACGAAATCGAGTCATTTTTAAAGCGAATGATTACAGGTGATGAAAAATGGATCACATACGATAATAAGGTACGAAAAAGATCGTGGTCCAAAAAGGGTGAAGCTCCTAAAACAGTAGCAAAACCTGGATTAACACCAAGAAAGGTAATGCTGTCTGTTTGGTGGGATTGGAAAGGAATCGTTCATTATGAATTACTAGCACCCGGTCAAACCATTGATTCCGATCTCTATTGTCAACAATTAACAAGATTGAAGCACGAGATTAAAAAAAAACGGCCAGAATTAATCAATCGAAAGGGTGTTGTGTTCCATCATGACAACGCCAGACCACATACATTTTTGATGACTCGGCAGAAACTGAGAGAGTTTGGCTGCGAAGTTTTAATGCATCCACCATATAGCCCGCACCTTGCAACTTCAGATTACCATTTGTTCCGGTCTCTGCAGAACTCCCTTAATGGTTTAAAATTAAATTCCGCAGAGGACTGCAAAATGCACTTGGATCAGTTTTTGCCCAGAAAACACAGAAGTTCTACAGTGATGGGATAATGTCTTTACCAGAAAAATGGCCAAGGGTCATCGATCAAAACGGCGCATATTTGGTTTAATAAAGTTCATTTGAAATATATAAAAAAATCGTTTGAATTTTGTAAAAAAAATTAACAATACTTTTTAGACAACCTAATATATATGATTAAATATATATGTTGACTATAATATCCGCTGTCTTTATGTATTATGATGATGTATATAAAAATAAATGTATATATATTTTCAAATTATATCATAAATAAAAATATATTAAACCTATTCGTCATCATATATGTTTTTGAATTCACTATAGAACATATATGATTTAATTGAAATATACATATACAAAGTAAAAAAAAAAAAAACATAAGGAAATTAAATTAAACGATGTCGTTATTTAACATATATACAATTTATTATAATATTTTTGTATATATTTCTTTTGAAAAATCTACAGTAGTACAATCATATAGCAAATTAAACAAAATTAAACAAAATTACAAAATAAAAATAAAAAATAAACTTTAAAGATGCATTTCCTGTTCAACATATATAATATATGTCAATAGAATAATTATAGATCTATATCTATATATAATAATAGTATAACTCTATAGATCTATATTTATCTATATATAGATTAGTACAATCAATTAATTTATCTATTAAAATGTTCTCTTTAAAACAAAATTAAAAAACAAAAAAATCTTAATTGTTTTAATCTTTCAATAATAATCCAAATACAGATACTTATTTAATAGATATACGACAATTATTAATTTAAAAATGAAATTGTTTGCTTTTTGTAATTTTTGTAAAATGTTTCTTAATATTTTCTATAAATTAAAAAACATTTTCTGATAATCTGAAAAATTAACTATTTACATAGTATTTTTTCTTCTATATTTTAATGAAAAAAAAAAACAAAAACTTTTTCATTGTGTAAATTTAAATGACGGCAATTGTTAATAATTTAATTTTCAATTATATCCAATTTCCTATATATGAATATATAGTATATACAATATTACACGTTCGTTGTTCTTTGAATTGTGCTATAATTTTTTTAATGAGTTTAAAATTTTATGAATACAAATTTTACTGTATGATATCTACACCAGTACAGATCTATCAGGTCTACAGATATGATAAATGCGAGGACAGATACGATAAATGCAATATAAATAAAAGTTTTTGCGGATATATTTTTGTTGTTATATAAACAATTTACTCATTTGAATGAATTCACAAAATAATAATAATGATGCTTTTGTACTTGGAAAGTATTTTGTTGGATAATATATCTGATAGATTCTGAATAGATTTTGAATATAGGTATTGTATGTGAATTCTGTATATAGATTCAGCATAAATTTAAGTAGCTTTTATTTTATAGATTATTGTACTACTTTTAACATATAGAAAGCGCATCTGTGGTGTAACGGATAAAAGTACCTACTGAAGACATAAAATACATTTTGTTATTTTCCGAATCTGAATTTTAACACAGGTTTGCATATTTTTCAAAACCGTTGGTCGTACGGCTAATTACAAACACCGTAAAAACCACAAATTAAGAAACTAACAACCGAAGGCTGTTGTTGGATGTAAAAACCGAAAATTATAGAAATTAACATTTATAATATACAAAAAAATATTTTTAATTATACATTATAATTATTATAAATATTTATATACAATATACAACAAATATAATTGAATTGTATCCGGTTTTGGAATGGGGTGAGGGAATGCAGGAGTATATGAGAGAGAACTTGGTATTTGAGGAGACAAGGGCTATAATGCGGGCTAGAGCAGATTCATTAGGGTTGACTGCAAGGATATGGGGAACGGTGGAAAAGTCGGTTTGTAATATGTGTGTTAAGGAAACGATGTGGCATTTTCTGGGGGAGTGTCCGGTATTGATGGAGGTACGATTGAAATGGTTGGGGGGTTGGGGGGTTGGGTTGTTGACGAGGGAACAAGTGAAGATGATGTTAACAGGACAGATGGAAATGGAAACGGGTAATGGGAGCAAATGGAAAAAAAATAGCGGGGGTAATATTAGAAATTGTGGCGTATAGGGGGATGATGGTGAAGGAGTTTAATAGATAAAAAAGGGATAAGGCTAAACTTGGGGTAACAAAAAATAATTGAATTATTCGGTTTATATATCATTAAACCATATATTATTATATATTAAGATGATTATTATATTTGAAATCAGTATTATATTTCGTAAAATGTAATAATAAATAACAAAATATAATAAAAATTCCCTTTGAAATTCGCATATATAATACAAAACGCTCGTTTTTTTTGTTTTTATATAAACAAAAAAAAACAAACAAACAAATAAAATTTAATTTGCTATTAAAATCATCTTCAAATTCAGCAAGCACACACAAATATATTTTATACCTATATATATACAGTGATGTTCGGTAAAATAGGTGTAAAGCAATTTTAATGTATTTTGATTAATTTCAAATACCAATATCTATTTGTGAATCATGCCATCCATACGACAATTTAGTACTTTGTTAACCTTTATTTATCACATGAAAAGAAAGAGATAAAAAATGTTGTCCTTCGTATTTCTGGGAAATTAGCTATGAACATGCTGTTCGGTAAAATAGGTGCGGACTATGTTAATTGTGGTTTATTTAGTTTTTGCGAATAAATTACATATATTGGTGGTGAGTTTGTGAATTTTTAAATAAATTTTAGGTAAAGTAGTGATTTAAATTTAATTTTTGAAACATTCCGGATTAAATAAATACATATTTCTAAGTCACAATGGGTAGAAGTGCACATTGTACGGTATTTGAATGGCAACGTATAAAGGATCTAAGAGCATCCGGGCTAACATATAAAAATATTTCTGAAATTATGAAATGCTCCCAAAATATAATTACCAACGCATTAAAATTCAAATATACCACAGAAAGAAGGGGTAACAAACGTAAAACTAAAAGCAATGACGATCGTAGAGTGGTTGTTGCCACAAAAAAGAGCCCTTTTTATCATCCAGGGAACTTGTAAGAGAGCTTGATCTAAGCATTTCATCAAGCACGGTATGAAAAAGGTTAATAGCATCAAATTTATAGGGGCGACTAGCTAGACAAGCACCAATGCATACAGCGAAACACATTAAACACCGTTTAAAATTCGCACATGTACATCGTGATTGGTCAGGTGATAATGATATTAAAAAGTGACGACATATTCTTTATTCTGATGAAACCAATATAAATTTACATGGATCAGATGGCAAATTACATGTTAGACGAAGACCAAATTCAGAATTTTTACCGCAAAACACAAAAAAAACCATTAAGCATGGAGGTGGTAGTTTAATGATATGTTTTGGTATCATCATGGTATGGAGTTGGTCCTATATATTTAGGTCAAAAATATCCAATGGATGAACAGGAATATATAAGGATACTTTTAATCGAAATGTTGCCATACGCAAAAGAAAACATGCCTATTATATGGTCATATCAGCAAGATAACGACCCAAAACATACGGCTAACAAAGCATCGGTTTGGTTTCCACAAAATAATGGGAACAAAATAGAATGGCCAACACAATCACCCGACTTGAATCCGATTAAAAACTTGTGGAAGCACGTATAAACATCAGTTGCAACAAAACGGCTCAAAAAACAAAGTAGAACGGGGGAAAGAAATTGTAAAAGTTTGGAAGCGATTTCTATAGAAAGGTGCCAAAAATTGGTGCAGTTCATGCTAAATCGATGTGAGGCAGTAATTTAAAATAAGGGACATGCGACAAAATATTAAATCATAAATGGTATGTACGCGAAATACTTAGATTTTATTTAATATTGTGGACATTTAATACTTTTTCTTGTGTTTTTGGTAGAACAAAATATATCGCACCTATTTTACCGAACAGCATATTCCTAGCTAATTTCCCAGAAATACGAATGACAACATTTTTTATCTCTTTCTTTTCATGTGATAAATAAAGGTAAACAAAGTACTAAATTGTCGTATGGATAGCATGATTCACAAATAGATATTGGTATTTGAAATTAATCAAAATATATTAAAATTGCTTTACACCTATTTTACCGAACATCACTGTATATATATATAAAACACAATCAACATACGCATACAGTGAGTGCAATAATATAACAGAACAATACAACTTTTGCTTAATGTCACGTGATTGGTAAAATAAAATACTAATCTAATTACTATAAAATACTAATTTGGTTGATTTTGATTCATAATCCGTCTGCAAAAAGTCTGCAAAAGTATCGATATAAGAAAATTACTCCATACATCATCATTATTTCGTCCATCAACATTATATTTTTCTTTAGTTTTCACACACTTTCACGCAAATGACCATATTATACATTCTGTACAAATATAAAGAAATTAATCTATTTAAATCTCTGTGCAATGAATTTTAAATGTATTCGGAATTGTAAAGTACAGAAATTTTGTATATAATTCATGAATAAACAACAAGGGCAATTTTTCCCAATGTGTAAAATCATGAATAATAAGAAAATTTTCTTTAAAAAATCATTCATTTCGAATACATTTGAAACGCACTGTATTCTGTATATACAAGCAATAATATATGTTTTTTTTATTCCCATGTTATAGTTTAAATATATAATAAATGAGAATATAGATCGCTATATAATACGTTTATATTTGTATATACACCTGAACATTACAACCATTTTTTTACCTTCACATTACCCGTATATATATATATACATTTATAATATATATAGTAAATAATAAGATATATAAATTATATATACAAGATATTGTAGAAATAGGTATATAGGTTTAATTTTATAAATTCAATTCTCTTTATAATATATAAAGTTAGTTATGTACAATAAACACGAAACGTATATATAATAAATGATGAATAAAGAAGTGAAATGAACTACATTAGCAAAGATGTATCATTTTAAATATTCATGAATATATATTACAACGAATGATTTTCATATGTTGTACAAAATTTCATTTATACAAAAATACAATTCATGTATAAAATATTATATTATTTATTTATATATCGATGTGCCACATATTGGTGAATATGTATGTTTTTTTTTATATATATATATTATACCATTTTGAGCATAGATACATGTTTTTTTTTCTTCTTCAGACATTACATAGGGCATCATATAAATGCTAATAACAAAACAACAACAAGTGATACAAAATCATATATCTATCATAAAACATATGTAGATTTTAACCAATGTATATGTAATGTATTCAAAACACCTCTATATATTATAAATATTTTTAGATTAGATTTTGTACATGTTTTGGGATTTAAAGATTTTCATATAGGTATGTACCATATATAATAATTAGTTTTATAAAATTCATATAAATTATTATGTGGATATAGAAACATACGCGACAGCTGAATATTAGATTAATTGTATATTAAAAATGCAAAAATAAGTATACAAGACATACACAAAAAATAAATAAAATAAAATGTAATGTTCCACAATTATATATATATATATATATATATAATAAATATATTCTATATAGAACCGTATATGTATGTATATACAAATTTTATAATTACCATGAATATTTATATCTAGAATATTACATGATGATGATATGAATAAAAATTTGTTTTTTTTTTTTGTAAAACACCCAATTACATCAAGATTTTAAGGAAAATCCCACACACATATAACATTCATCATCATCATATATTTAACGCGAGATGATATAATTTAAGTATAATAATATATGTATATACAAACAAATTCAAAATTTAACTTTTTGTTTGAATTGGTGTATTAAATATGAATGTGAAAAAACAAAAAAATGTTATTAAAAGATTCACGCAAAAACACACACATAATGTAGGTGGTATCATGTAAATTTGAAAATCACAAAATATTTACATAAAAAATATACGTAAAAAAGCTTTATTATACATTGAAATACTTTTAATATATATAGAAATAGATAGATATGTGATTATATTTTCATATATAACTATATGCATAGATAAATGAGTATAGAGAAAAATATACATATTGGGGTTGAGAAAGTTGATGAATATAAATTATAAGGATTTATAGAAAAAATTCAGTGAAAAAGTTTGTCATTTTGTTAGCGTTTATGGGTAATTTTTATTATTTTTCTAATTTCTATATACAGGGTGTCCCAGTACAGGGTGCCAATGTTTGTGTTATTAGAAAGAGTTAAAGATAGTTAAAATACCTTTCCAACAAGGTTATAAATATTAGATTCCGATATCTGGTTGCTGAGATATGGTAAATAACATCTACGTACTACCTTGAACTTCAACGAAATCGTTTTTTCGGGTTAGCTCGAAAACCAAGGAAGATAGACATGGGGTCGCCATACATTTTTTGATTGGAAATGAGGTGTAGAACCTGCCTGTTTCGGGTTGGCACCCTGTACTGGGACACCCTGTATATTATAATTACATAATTTATTTATATAGAATCTTTCCCCTAAATAGGATTATTCACATCAATCGATATATAGATTCGCTTTTTTTTTATACAATCTATATTTTTATAAGCCATACACAAAAAAATATGACAAAGAAAAAGTAATTACAAAAATTTCTATATGCATAAGATAAAAAATCTTTTGCAAATATTTATTTTAATATATTGATTGGGATTTGAGAGTAGCATTCTTGGAATGGGTAATATCACTCTTGGTTTTGTTTCATTCTGATTAAAATTGTGTTGTCAACTCACATCATAGGCTATAGCGACAAAACTGAGTGATAATTCACTTTATATTAAAAAATTTTTGTATTCCCAAGTATATTTATTTTAATATTTTTGTAAATTTAAAATGAATATATATATATTATATGAAATTGTAAGAAATTTTTAAATTTAAAAAAAGAAAAGACTTATCCATCATAAATAAAATCATAAATATGCAATTTTGTACACCTATAGCTAGATATAAGAATTAAAAAGTTTAATTCCTGATTGCGTGTGTTTTATAATATAATATAAGCCCTTATGAAGAAAAATAAAACTAATCCATTGAAAACCAGAAGATATGCGAGACATAGAAGAATATTTTCATTTAAAATATAATAACAAATATAAAATACATTATATATTTTAAAGATGACATTTGTCTTATTATAATTATTATTATATATATAAATTTATGAACAAAAGATTCAAGCTCAAAATTTCCTATATATATATATACAAAAGTATAATGAAATGTAAGTTATTATTATTTTTAGAGAGGGATTTATTAAAATGAAAATAGCAAAATAATAATAATATATAATAATATAAAATAATTATGTTTTTATTTTTGAAAACGACAATGAAATATACAGAGAAAAAAAACACAAAATATAATACTTATATTTTTAAATATAAAACCGGATAATTAAAATTTAGTCTTATCAAAATTCTAAATTTATAAAATTCCATAATTGTATATATTTTATTTATATAATATTTCATTTTACATGAAAAAAATTCGGTGCGATGCTAAAACAAACCAGAAAAATAAAATAAAATTTGTGCGGTTATAAAACAAATACATTTTTGTTTTTGTGTCAACGTTAAACATTGAATATATATTTTTTGTACAGGATGGTTTCTGGGATGCTGGTTGGTTCTGGTTGGTTCATTTTATTAAAATAATAAAAATAAAATAATAAATTTTTCGCTATCCAACCAACAATATGGTTTTAGCGTCCAACAACAGCCTTCTGTTATTAGTTTCTTAATTTGTAGTTTTACGGTGTCAGTAATTTGCCGTACGACTAACCGCAAGCGGAAAATACAGCTCTGTGTTAAAATTCAGATTCGAAAAATAACCGAAAAAATATAACTATCACAGTTTTATTTTACACTTACATTTGTATTATCTAGGATAAAATTTTTGACCTATAACAATAGATATTCTAGTTATAGTTATCAAATTCAGAAATATTTTTCAATAAATTTCTTTCAATTTGACCATAAAAAATTCATTTCCTCCACGATTGAAACATTTAAAGTTAATCCGCATAAGTACATTTTTATTTTTATCATAATTTTATTCAAATAATCATTCAGAATTTAGTATCCAGGTCAGCGGAGTCACCCTTTTTATATATATATATATATATGTTTTCCTTTTTTTATATGGGGGAAGGTTTTTTTTTATAATTATCATTATATAACTGTATAAATTCTATATATAAATATATTTGTTATTCAAGAAGACAAATAACATTTTAATAAATGCATTAAAAAATGTCAAATCAAATTGTAATTTTTTTTTTTACATTTTATTTTTAACCTTGGTAGATGAATTTTTAATGACAAAAATATCTCAGAGTCTGTACTAAATATACTAATCTAACCACTATTATATCGGACACCTGCTATTTTATTCGTATGCTCGACTTTGAGATGCCGAGAAACTTAATGTAGCTAATTGTAAGTCTACCGTATCAGATATTTAAATAAAATGTGGTTTAAATACCGGCATTTGAGTCACAGAAAGTGGTGTAAAATTTAATGTTACTGATCGTGATAAACGCAAATGTGAAAAAATAGGAGAACTGGTATGAGTGATATAACTCTAAAATGGTCAAAGCGTGGTCGCACGAAAGTGGACAAGCCAATGGATTCATAAAACGAACTGTATGAATATAAGATAAAAATATAGACATATTTTATTAAACAATGTTTTTTTCCTAATAATAATCCCTAATAATTTTTTAGCACAAATCAAAGTTCCTTTCGATTGTTTTGCAAAAACAAAACAATAAACAATTATGCGGCAATGGAATAGCATTATATTTGTATGATGAATGTAAATTTGTTATTGTTGGTGATTCCGATAATCGAGTAATTCACACACAAAATGAAGCATTCCTTAGTGATTGTTTAAAACGCACTGTGAAATTTTCAGCCATTTATCAAAATCATCATTTTATGAAATAAAATTAGAAGGATTAAAAAATTATTGTTTAAAGTCCTTTCGCGGCATCTCAAAGTCGAGCATACGAATAAAATAGCAGGTGTCCAATTTAATAGTGGTTAGAGTAGTATATATAAATCTTTAATTTGAATCATTAACTTTATAAATATAATATTGGCATATATGGAAACATCTTTATTAGGCGTTAAATGTTTTACGAAAATTTTCGAAAAAAATCTTAAACTTCTTTTAATACACCTTAATCCTTTGTATTTTTTATTAACATTTATTGGCTATTATGAAACTAGATACATTCTATTGAATTCAATAGAAATTTTAGCATTTGAAAAAAATTCAGTAAACCAAAAAAAAAAACAAATCTATATTATTTTATATAAATACAAACACGCATAATTCAAATAAATTCATTAATATTTTCATTAAAATTAAATAAATAAATAAAATTATATTATGTTTATTTTATCAATCATGTTTATCTTTTTCTTTTTTTTTGTTATAATTATTATTATAATATATAAATTGATTTACATTTCGTATAAATATACATTTTATTTTTCTTTTTAAATCGATATTCAAATATGTATATATATAATTGAAAAAGTAAATTGAACATTGTTATTATATGTATATTCAATATATTTATAAATGAAATTATATTTTTGATATATTATATTTATTTATTTATTATTTTCTGTATAATTTCATTTTTATTTTGATATATTTTATTTTTATTTTTTATCGTTTTATACATAATTCATATACAATACGCAATAACAATTGATTTTATAATGAATTTATATAATTTAATATTTTATAAATCACATAAATCATTTTCGAAAGTCAGTCAAATGTTGTTAAAAAAAAAAAATTAAATAAAATAAATATACGTACGTTATATGAGTTATATAAAGTTTATTAAATGTTTGTACAATACTCGTTAAATATATAAAAAATTTAGATCAATATATATATATATATATATAATATATAGGAAATAATTTGCAGTTTTAGCACGCGTTATTGTAAAAATTTAATATTAATTTAGAAATAATTGGGTTAGTCAGGTACAATGACATGCATTTCAAATGAACAAATTAACATTAGCAGAATTAAATTATAATTACATGTAATTATATGAATAAATTTTTTAATGAGTTTTTATTTATTGTATAATAAAAAATCTATCAATATATAATTTAAAAAATTTATATTAAGCTATACACAAAAAATGTTTTATATTATTAATTTGAACGTCGTTTTTTTTCTCTTAATATTTTTTTTAAGTCGATGAACTTTTGAAAAAAAAAAAATAAAAAAATATTATTAAGCCAAACTACAGGTTATTAAAATATTAAAATTTATTATATACTTCGTTATATTACTTCATGACTATATACATAAAAAAAATGTATAAATTAAAATATTGGGGATTATCAATATAGCATACTAAAGAAATGTATTGTATATATAGATTAAATTTTATTTATCTATTATAAGTATACAGAGTCGTGCTCAACTAATTAAAATACATTATAAAATACATATTAATCTATTTTTATTTCATATATGAGACTTAATTATGATATGAAATAAATGCATTTATTAAATTCAAAGTATTAACATGCACTGCTGAGTGTTTTGGTAATACCAATCACGATAATCCTAAATAAGGTTTTGGTAAAAGTGGTGGAAGAACAATGTTGGAAAGAGATTGTAAAAAAGGAGGAAAAAGGGCGGAAAAAGGAGTGATCGGATATATTCGGAGTTGGAATGGGGTATAGGAAGGCAGGATTATTTGGGAGGAAATCTGGTGCATGGGGGAAATGAGGGCGATATTACGGGCGAGGGGAGATAGTATAGGATTGAATGCGAGAGGGAGGGGGCCGGAGGAAAACTGAAGATGTACGCTATGCAATAGGAATGAGTGGCAGAGTGTGTGGCATTTTATAGGGATTTGTCCGATGTTGAGAGAGGTGAGGAAGAAATGGTTGGGGGTGCTGAAATTAACGAAGTAAAAGGTTAAGGAGGTATTATCGGGGAGAATGGTTTTTTGGAGTGGAAAGATATGTGAGTGGTAAATGATAGGGGGATTTATAATGGAAATGGAACGGTATAGAAGGGAGTGGGTAATGGAATACAATGGGTAGGGGAAAGGGGACTGGACTCGACGGCGACGGTCAAATGACCATATCGTAGTACAGTTTTGTTTTCTTATTTTTGCTTTTGTTTATTTAACATAGTTTTATTGTATTATATTGCATTGTTTATATTTTTTGTTATTTAAATGTTATATTTGATTTTATAAGAAAGAAATAAAACTGGAGAAAAAAATCCTAAATAAAAGTTTTGCGTAACTATAATTGAATCAACATTAAAACAAATCCTTTTTGCTCTGCGTACTTAACACTTCAATTTTCCAATAGATATAAAATCGATTTATCGAAATGTCATTTCTCGGATGGTCGTGTCCATTATGGAACAAATCATAGATCCAATAAAAACATCTCAACATCTAATAAAAAAGGTTCTATAGAAATTTCAGACAAATCGCAATGTATTCCAAAATTGAGCAATTTCTTCGTGCAAAAAATTCGTTAATTTAATGAAAATGAAGTTTTGTGTACAATTACAACAGATATCAAAAATAAAAAATGTATAAAAAGCTTCTCAAGTCCATATGATATGATATGTAAATGATGATGTAAACCATATATAGAAAGTGTATCATTATATACAGATGATTGCCCTACATTTTTATATTTATTGTAAAAAATCTACTCTATTAAACGTATAATTTCTTCTAATTAATGCTGTACCATATTTATGATTTGAATACTCTGCTCTATATTTGGAAAATATTAAATTGTAAAATTGTATAACTAAAGTATGTGATGCGATGATGATCTATTATTGCGTTTGTTTTGTAAGAAAATATATCTTGAATATATTAAATTATATACTTGTATAATAAATAATAGAATGGGTGGAATTCATTTTAATAAAATAAAATTATTATTATTATTATTACAATTTGAATTATATATATACATAACATATATATATATATATATACGAAGACAAATATAATAAATTATATGATAGATGATGTTGAATTTAAATTAATAATCATGTCTAAAAAATAAAAAACATAGATCTATATAAATATAAAAAACTTTATATAAGAAATAAGATACAAGAAGTTTTAAGAAAAATATCTTTTTTTATTTTCATTGAAAAATATGTACGTGCGGGGATACTGCGTATAGAGATCAAATACGACGTGGTGTATATTATTATTATTATTACAATATATTTATATCATATATGGGTAATGTTGATATTTCAAATTAAAATATCACAAAAGAATCCAATTTTGTTTAATACAGAAAAAACCGGTTAAAAAAAAACATTGATCTTTCATTATAAATATTATAAATGAGATGCTGATCTAATTTTCTTATATGAAAGGTAATAATAAACTGATTTGATTTTATTTTTATTATTATATTATTAATCTGTTATATATATAGATTTAGATATATTATAGAATGTACTCTTTTTTTCCAGTTGGTTGGTATTTCTATATACAAGCAGTAAAAGTTGTATAACTATTTTATTTTTCATACAAATATATTTTATTTATACACATTATAAAGAATGCAACCTAGTATTTCTTATTTTTTATATACTATTTTAAAAATGCATTTTATATGTTTGTGAATAAAATAAAATTGTATGTATATAATTTTCATTTCATTTTCTTTGAGACATTAATTAATATAATGAAAAAGAAAACATGTGAAAAGAAAAAAAAATTATATAAACAATAAATAAAATATTATGATATATATAATAAAAGTAAAAACATAATGTTTATATAATTTGCTATTTTGTAATCATATATACATAAATATTGTGTGTATTGCATATACATAGTATTATTATATTATAATTATATAAGAAAAGAAGTTTTATGCTAATCCAATAAAATATAATAATATGTTACTGTTGTGCGTGCTTATATTAATATATAATAATAATAATAATAATATAAATGTAATTAACCTATGTTTAGCAAAAGGAAAATAAAAATATTTATGTATATTTTACTAAACGGTTTACATAAATATAAATAATAATAATAATAATAGTCTAGTAATAGTATACTAATAATAATAATAATATGTTCAGGTAAATAGTGTTACTTTATGTAAGTATATATACATATGTAATAAAACATGAAACTATTACATATTAGAAGGATGAATGGGGGAGCATATATACTATCATAAAAAAAAATCCATGTAAAATATAGATGTAATAAAAAAGTGTGCTTTCATTGAATAAAACCAAAAAAAAAATTAAACCGAGAAAGAATTGAGATAAATTTATCAAAATTTGTATATAATTTTCTATTGAAATCAACTCAAGTTGCCGTGGAAAAACAAACTATCTATGTAATTACGTTAAACGAAATTTACAAGAACGCAATAAACTAAAACATTTCAAACCAACAAGAGATTAATTTTGACCGGCCTTGATTAATCAACAAAAAAAAAAACATAATAATAAAAAATTCTTTTGGTTATTTTTCTATTTATTGAATTTTTAAATACAAAGTCATGATTAAAATTCACAATGGATATATTTCATATATACATATGTAATATATATATTCAATGTTTATTTATATACTTATTTATAAGAAAACAATTGTATATAGCAAAAATAAAGTAAATATTTTAAGAAAAACTAAAATAAATATATTTTATTAAATCTTTAAAATAAAAAAAAAACGTTATTCAAACTAGGATACGACATTGTTGTTTGAAATAATAATAATAATAAATTTCTACAACAATATTGTTTATATATTCATCAAATTGTTGTGGGTTATCATAAAAAAAAATAGCAAAAAAAAAACACAACATTTTTAAGTATATAATATAAAAATTACAAAACATAATTTTATTTTTTTCTAAATTAATTTGAAACATAGAAAAATTAAATATATATAACTGATATAACTAAACAAAATATCGTAAAAACTGTGTATTTATTTATGTATATAAAAAGAGATGAAGCGAATGTATGTGAAAATGAATGTATATTGCATATATATGTATATAAAACAAAAGAAAATTCTTTTCATTTCTGTATAAATTTGTTATTTATAATATATATACAAAATGAATATACCAAACCAAGCGATAAGAGTAAAGTAAACAATTTTCAAATATAAAAATTAATTCAATAAAATTACACACATATACATATTTGTATAAATGTAGATTTTTCATATTCATCAACAAAATGTGTAAAGAAAACAAAAAAAAAACTAACTGAAATAAATTTATTTACATACATTTTTATATTTACATGTTCTATATATGTATATATAGAAAATAAACCACAATATAGTAATACAATTTCTATATGCATACATGAATTGCAATTTCAATTTTAAAACTCTATATATATGTGCAATAAGTTTATTTTATTAAAACTACCTCTATATTTATTTATTTATTTACCTTTTTGATGTGTTTTGCTATATATATTATGATATTTATTCTATATATAAATACATGTCCCTTTAAATATAATTTATACAATTCTTAAATTGAATGGGTTGATTTTACTATTTTACTAACAAGGGAGGTAAGTTTTCTGTCCCCTGCTGGCAATACCCGGACCCATTACGAAAAAGTTCACTTTGATTTATTTACCGTCATAATTAGCTTACGCAATTGCAATAACATTTGAATTGGTAGTCTTAATATTTACGCCAGGTATAAAATTATGATCAAAAATTAAATAAATATTTTATTTCAAAATACAGAATACAAAATACATTACAGAATAATTTCGATATTGCATGTATGCATGCAAGGGTAGCCGCTATCTTGAATGAAATCGCCGTTTGTTCTTCTATGAAATGTGCAGATTAGTCCAAAATTGATGTTTGTTCAAAGTTCAGTTTTTTGGCCCATAATAGTAGAAGTTATCTAGTTAGAAGTATAAGTTAATTGAACCAATGAATCATCCCTTAATGCCTTAATGGATTATAACCATTCATATCGGAATGTAACTCCATATAGTTAAAGAGTTTTTTTTTGTGGCCCGTTTTTCATCTATATAATGATATTTTTTATTTAAAGCAATTATTTTAAACATTTATTGAACCATTGAACGCAGTTCATCAACAAAAAACCGAACCGAAGTATCTATCAGATTTTATTTTTATTTCTTTTAATTCATATGATACATTAAAAATACTTTATATATATATATATATATATTTGAATACTAAAGCCGTATATTTATCGTTTTCTACCAGTAAATTTAATTATTTTTTTTATACATATCTTTCATTATTTTTTTAACCATATAAAGATATGTATCTTTATTTTTATATACCAGTTATAAATTTATGTCTATATATATTAATATAAAAAAAAATTTCGTTTCTATATATTATCCAAAACATTTTAATATATAAATTTTATTAATAAAACAGATGCGATATATAACTATACAGATCATATATTTATACAAACGCGCGTATGAAAATATAAGTACTGATTTTACTATATAATGAATAAAAAAAAGAAGAAAAATGAAATAAATCGCCATATTTATATATATGTATGTGAGTACTCGTCGTACTGTAATGATAATGACTAAACAACTTTCTTTTAATAAAAATTTATTAACAAATTTTTCATTTTTGTTTTATATTTCAAAGTTGTTTTGCCTGTTATATTGTTAATTAATAAAAAAAAAACTTTATCTATCTATATATATATATAAATATATAAATATCATGTTGTCAGTATGGCATATATGGTGCGACGACTGTAAATGGACCATAATAAACTTAATCATACATATATATATATAATATTGTTTTCTCAAATATACATTATAAGAAAGTTTTTTTTTTTTTTGAATTTTTGATGGAAAATCTATTGAAATTTATATCGTTGTGTGTGAGTGAGAATATACGAAAAGACAACAAAAGAAAAATGTTAAATTAACGAACAAAATAAAATAAAGAACACAACGCGAAAAACAAGTAAAAATATTTTATTATTAATCATCATCGCGCGTCTATATATATATAAATAATAATCAATGAAATGTAAAGTATATATGTAAAAACATTATAGAAAGAAAAATTATTAATTATCACTTGATATTGCTTCAATTTTATTTCTTCTTATACTTTTTGGTTTATACAAAAAAAAACAATTATATTATCATAAAACACTTATCATAATGTGATATTATACACTATACCAAAATAAAACCACAACAAAAAACATCAATCAAATAAATGATATTGAAATAAATTTGTATATAGATGAATGGCGAATGATGACGACGATGGATGTATCGAAATATACATACCATATAAATATAAGGAAAATAAATGATATTAAGATGAAAATTGTAAAATAATATATCTCGTTTGTTGTTTGAATGATATTTTTCTTATGAATTATATGCAATATAAAAAACAATAAAAAAAAAATCTATACAAATTTAAAAACCATAAATGCAATTTAAATGGAAACCATAATTTTTTTTTTTTGTGCTTAAGTCATTATTTTAATTTATTATTTCTATATTGTGTATATACTATATTAAACTATATATAATTGATTTTTATAGTTTATTTATATATTTTAGCCGCATTAAAACCGACAACAATAATAAAAAAAACGACAAATTATGATATTCCGCATGAACTATAACGATTTATAAATATATATAGATACATGAATTAATTAAAATGTGCGGTTTGGTTTAACCATACAAAAAACTTAACTATAGTTTTTCTAATGACAATGTCGTGTGTGTACACAATCATTAAATTATATTACAATAGACTTTTATTCTATAATATTTTGTTATTGAAAAAAAGAGAGTTTTTGTAGCTATATAATAATTAGTTTAAGGAAGGCGACTTGGTGGTGCCGTGGGTAATGCAGCCAACTCAATGTAGGGTGAATTCATGAATTAAGTCACCATTTATTCATTGGGATCCAATTAATGAATATTTTTGGTATATTGTGTCGGACGCATCCAAAGATTAACAAAGTCTACACACACACATACTCAATTATATATGAAAGTGTATAATAAATATTCATCATCATTATTAAAATAACATTAATATAGTTAATATTAATACGATTTCTAATTCCGGTAAAAGACAAATAGATCGCTTTTGACGATCTGATTGTAATCTTGATGGAATCGTCACGATATTTATAACAACCAACATTAATCCATGAAAACATCTAGGTAAAAATACCACAAATTTGATTTTCATAGGATATTGGACAGTTGGAATGTAATATCAATCTTTTGGTTTTTTTTCGTTCTGATATTAAAATTTTTTTGTCAACTCATCCGGTTATAGCGACAAAACCACTTTTAATGAACTGAATGTTCAATCGGTTTTATCGCTATAGACTGAAGAGTGGACAAAACATTTTTAATATCCGAACGATACAAAAACCAAATGAGAGATATTCCATTTCAATAATTCGACTGTCCAATATCCAGATTTAAATATAATAATTAAAATTTGTTATAAAATTTCTGATTACCGGCACCGTATAAACAACAAATTATGAAACTTACAACAACGGAAAAACGGCAACGATTCAGGCAAGGGAACAAGGACAATGATTTAAGCGGACCTTCGGGCTCTCGGTGTGTCCGGCTGGCGGACGTTGGCGGTGAATAGGCCCGGTTGGAAAAGGCTGTTGATGGACGCCAAATCCAATTGTAGGTTGCAGGCGCGAATAAGTAAGTAATTGTTACAAAATTTTATTGTATATCAAATGATTTATAAGAAAATTGTATTTAGAAATGAGTTTAGATAACTATATTTCCAGAAAGGATTTTTATCTGATTAATTATACATTTATATTATACAGTATATATGCAAAATTTACCGGACACCATCAAAGGAATAAGAATGTAATTTTAATTATTTTAATTATTTCCACAAACAGAATCATTCAAAATTCAATAATTTATTATATTTACTATAAAAAAAAACTATATAATATTCAAGTTCAACCCAAAACCCTATATACAAACATAGATTAAATTGAGTATACATTTACATGAAAATGAATAAAATAAATCACTATAAAATCTTCGGTAAATCCCATAATTACAAAAAGAAAATATAATATTATACCCGTAAATATATACTTAAATAATATACACTATATATAAATATATATATATAGTTATAAATAATCTATTGATTAAAATGTATTGATAAGAAAATAAAAACCTATACTAGATAAATAATATTATATATAGTTATATATAATAATATGCTTATCTCTTTAATTGTATATTATTGAATTTATTAATTCAGTTTAATACCACAAATAAAAAAAACGAATACGATGCGATATTAATAAATATATACACAACAAAATTCTCATTTATTATATGTGCGATGTATAAGTTATATAGCCTATACGATGGATTATCGTATATTTGTGTTTGCGGGGATCACATTATTTTATTATACATGGATTTTAGGAAAATGTGTATATTATATGAAAATATAAAACTTATATATAAAAAGTTCACATATTTACTATGATAAAATTTTTATGAATTTTAATCAAATATCATTTTTATTCCATACCGTCAATTATGCATTAAATTTGTATATACATACATTTATAAATAGATTTTATTAAAAGACAACGAAAAATTTAAAAACTTCTTATATTTATCTAAATAATATCAAATTAATGAAACATTAGATGTTTATCTATATATTAAATATATTTGTTTTTTTTTGTTTGTTTGTTTGTTGTTGAAACTTTTAAGCGGAATTTTTACAACTTCCAATCGGAAATTCATATATAAATTTTAGGATTATTATTTTGGATATTTATATATATATATATATACAATATTCTATAATCCTATATTCTATCCTATATATAAAATATATTTATTTATGTTTTCATGTTTATGTTTTTACGTTTTTTACGTTGAAAGGATATTTCAGTAAATCAGTAAACGCCGTGTAAATAATCCAATGAAGACTTTATTTCAGATAAATTTTAGTCAATTGAAAATTTTTTTTTTTTAGTTTTACATTTTACATTGCAAAAATTCTCAACTTTAAAATTCTAATTTGATTTTCAATAAATGGAAAAGGTATTTCTGTTTCAACTTCAATCCCATATATAGAGTTTTAAAATAGATCAATAACATTTTTCATGAAAATATAGTTAAGAAAAACAAAGGCATTTGAAGGAATTTTGTTGCGTATTCGAAATGTTGTCGTTAATAATAAATATTTTAATTCTTAAACATATTGAAATTTAAATAATAAATTTTTCACTATACAATCAACAATCTGGTTTTAGCGTCCAACAACAGCCTTCTGTTGTTAGTTTCTTAATTTGTGGCTTTTACGGTGTCGGTAATTAGTCGTACGGCCAACCGCAAGGGGAAAATACAACTCTGTGTTAAAATTCAGATTCAAAAAATAACCGAAAACAATGAACAAAAAATCCCACAAGATAATTTCCACTGAATCTTTCAAATCAAACAAAAATTCTTTTATCCGTATGGCATTCACTATATTGACTAAAACACCCTGTCTGTTGTATATATATATTAATATATATCTATGACTATAAGCATATTTATAAGTACAATAAAATGATAAGAAAATGTTTTAATGTAGTATAGAAATGTATATATATGATGGTGGGTATATGTTTATTTATATGTATATATATATATCTATTTTTTTAATGGTTTGAATCTTTATCTTTAATTCGCGAATATCAACTATATAAATATATTTGATAAAATAAATTAATAAATTATATATATATATGTGTGTATATTATATATATGTATATGTATATTATCAAATATAAATATATTGTGTTTTTTTGTATCCGTAAATAAATACATAAGGGATTATATATATTTAATTTAATTACTAAAAAACTTTTGGGAGGATATATAAAATTTATATAACAGCATTCGTATATAGGATATATAAATAATAATAATAATATTATAAATGGCAGTTTAATTTCCTATCAAATGTTAACTTTTTTGAAGACGAACGCAACAAATTCATAATGAAATTTATTTGAAAATCGCATAAAAAAAAGATATTAGGTTTTGAATATATTTGAAAATTCGGGATTTTAACTTTCTATATTATCAACGGAATATATATAATTTAAATTCTAATAACACAAATATTAATTATTTTACCTGTTTGACACATTTAGTTAAGATATATACTATCTCAATTAAAATTCAAAAACACCTTTACATACGAATTTCATAAATATATAATAGAGTACATATACTTAATATTTAACGTTTATTAGCCGTTCGTCAAGCATATATTATTCATGTAAATTTAACAGCAATATATATAAATTATAAGTGTTGGAAATTAATGACTATTTGCAGGTAAGTATTTATATATAAAAAAAAAATTTATCAGAGGAAAGTGAACAATAATAATAATAATAAAAAAAAACTAACCCAAAAATTAATATACCAACAAAATAGAAAAAAAAGAAAGAATATAAAAAAATAAAATAATTATATATAGAAAACTTTCTCTTACAAAATTTTCTGAAATATACCAATTTTTTCCTATATATATCTATAGATATATATTTGCAGATACAGAGTATATATACAAAATCTGTTACGCCAACGAATACTTCAAATATATATACAGATGTTATAAAGTTAATGTGCCTATATAAATGAATGTGAATATGACTATGAGAAGAAAAAAAAACGACAACCAAATGTTTCTTCTTATATTTTGTGTTTTTATTTGCCTCAGATTTACCAATGCTTTTTTTTTTGTTTTAGTTGTTCTTGTTGTACTAACTGATATACGTACATATACTCTTTATAAAAACAGAAATTGTTTTTATTATATACCTAGTAACATTATTTTGTATTAGTTATATATATATACGCGTTTTATTTTATTCCTCAATATTATATAGTACATATATAATACGAGAAATTTTACTGAATAAACTATAATGATTAATTATCCATGTCGAGCGTATTCATATACATATGGTTATGGCATTATAATAATATGTACATATAGTATATAGAAATTTAATAAAATGTAAAAGACAAGTTGCAGATGATAATATTTTAGTATATATATTAGAGTTATAATTATAAAATGTATAATTGGTTTTTTGTTGCCTATTATATGTTTACAAGATTGAATTAAATCGCATACAATATTTGTAATAATAATAATAATAATAATAATAATGATTTTTTTTATATATAATTTGTTAAATAAATAAATAAAACTTACCACTGTTATTGGATAAACTGGATTAATGATTGTGAATAATAAAATATGATTTGGTCTTGATGATTCATGGCGTTTACGTCGTAGTTCATCATTTGTATTATTTTGTGGTGCCTATAATAAACAGAAACGAAAAGGAAATAATACAAAAATATGTTATTATAATTATTTGTGCGTATATAGTAAAAATTCTTTTATTCTTAAAACAATTAATTTATTATTATTATATATAAATTTTCTTTATAGATTTTCTTGTATTTTCATTATATATTTTAAATATAAATTCATTAAAATTTGTATATGATGAATGCGTCTTTTATTTTTTACCCTTTTACATTTAAATATTATTTCAAAATCTATTAAAACCACATTTATTCTATTCCATTTAAAATATATATAAATTTGTAAATAAAATAATCTTTATAGTATTTATATTGGCGAATGTATCATAAAACCCAAAAAACAAAAAAAACAAGAGATATGACTGTCATAGTTCTGTCATAGTTTTCACATTTACAATTAGTATAATGATAATTATTTTAAATTGTACAATATTCAATTTTGTATATATGAATAATTATTATATACGATATATAGTACTATATGAACTGAATGAAAATCAATTGCATATAATTTGATTTGAAAAATTTATATTTCATTTTTGCTACATGTCTTTATATATATTTATTCATTCATGTGCATCTTCATATTCAATTTGTATATTTGTAAAGGTTTAGTGTATAGTTAAATGTACAGGATATTTAAAAAAAAATGTGTGTTATAAAAGTATGGTATTATAAGTAAAAATTAATGTTGTTTTTTTTTTGAATAATTCATCAATTTAGGAATTATCTTGGCAATCACAAATGTTTATATCTTTATTTCTTTCCATTTAACAAAACTTAAATCAATTTTTCATATAGAAAATATAAATACTCAAGAGGCTTCACAGAAATCAGAAATAATTTCAAGGATGTCAAAGATTTAGACTTGTAATTTTCATTATAAAATCTGCACCATATAGTAGTAGTCTATAACTTTTCATCACATCCTGTATGGATAATGTTGGACGATAGCCAATATCTATATAATGTCTAATGAAAATTTTATTTAGAAGAAATGTAAAAAAAAGGATATAATACATATATATTTATGCAAAATGTATCTGCGATAATTGCTATACCATGTATATTTAAAAAAAAAACATAAAATTTGCATACAGTACAGTCTAAAATGTATCCATCCTTCGTGATGATGAATTCAAAGTCCATGACATATTTATTTTTTATTGAGGTATCTTTTTTTAAGATATGATCACTGAAATGATATCTTAGATCTTATACCAAAAAAATTGTTGTAAATGCAAAGAAAGAAATAAATTTCGCATTAAAACCAACAATCGGGTTCAACTTAAAGTGTATACAGAATCATTATCATCATTGTTAAATTGAAATGCGGTATGTAACTTAAAAAAATTCAATTAGAAAGAATACTTTTTTGAATTACGTATAGATATATAAAGTGTTTTTTTTTCTCTATATTATGTTCTATTTCACTGAACGTTTATGAATAATTAATTTTTTTATTTTTTATTTATTGACAAATTCAATTTTTGTAATTGACTGTGAACATTTTTTTCTGTATGAGTATGAGCTGAGATTGTTAATTATATAAACAATAGATTATGAATTTTTTTTTTCTATTTACTTTAACATTTTGATAATTTTAATATCAATGCTAATTAAATTATATAGATATTTGGTTTTTAAAGTTGGAATTTATTCAATTAAAGAGAATTATCATAATATATAATTTAATTATCATAAATTAAATTCAATTAACAAATTTTTTAATTGGATATTTTGTTAAAATTGATTAATTGGTTAGTGAAAAAAAAAAACTTTCGAATTAATTTTATCGCAAAGGAAAATAAGATGTAGAAAATAAGACAAATGAAGAAAAGAATTAAATTGTAGGAAAATTTAACGAATATTGAAGGGGATTTTTTCAAGGATATACTACTCTAACCATTATAATATCGGACACCTGCTATTTTATTCGTATGTTCGATTTTGAGATGCCGAAAAAGGACTTTAAACAATAATTTTTTAATCCTTCTAATTTTATTTCATAAAATGATGGTTTTAGTTAAATAATTGCGCAGACAGAAGTAAAAAAAACTTTTAAATTCAATTCAAAATGATGCAATTTAACAAAAAAAAATTTGACCATTATAATATCCGACACTTTTGTTATACGCCACTAATCTCCTTTGTAACGCCTCCTTTGGCCTTTATGATAGCCTCCATTCTCTTACACGTGGTATTTACTAAATTTTTGCATTCATCCAGTGTTTTTAAGTTCCTCATTTCAATGATTTTCCTTGGAATTCTTCATTCCTTCAATTGTAACTATCGGATAATTTTTTAACTTTGTTTTATTAATTCCCACATCGATTCTATTGTAACTTAAATCAGGACTTGAAGACGCCTATTTCTAAAAGTGGACTTCTAAACATATTTCTTTAGCTTCCAAGCAATTCTTAGTTGCTTTAGCGGTTTGTGGTAGAGCAACATCTTATTGATATGTATATGCGTAGAGTAGTAGTTGAAAAACCCGTGAATTTTCTCGTCGCCAATTTTTACAATGTTAAAAAGAATATTTTTGACAAAATTTGATAATGTAATTTCTTTATATTTATAAGTTCAAAATGTTTATATCCTTAGTAAAAAACATATATATATATGCATAAGTATAATATTTTCTATTAATAGAATTCAATTTTATAAATATGTTTTGTGAGTTTCATAAAAGAATTTATAAAAATGGATGAATGCATACGAAATATATATTAGGATATTAGGTTATATAGGTATTTGAAATAATTCAACTATTTGTGTTGTTTATTTATATATATAAAGTAGATAATTTTATATGCCTTGGGTTGTTTATTTATTTCCTTTCCTCATATATATACAATACAATACAATACAAATATTTTATGCAATGGATATATATAGTTTTATTTTATTGTCTATTTTAATATGAATATTGGAAAACCAATATCGAATATAGAGAAAACTCTACTTTATATATATATAAATAGAATTTATTTTTTTACATACATGCTGGACAGGAAATATCTGAGTTCTAACAGTATGTATATAAATGTTTTTTTATATATAGAAGAATTAACAATGTTAATTCCAATGGGAATTTATGAGAAATTAAATGAAGAAATACAAAAATTTCCAGTTGTTATTAAAATTAATTGTTTTAGAAATTTAATTGACCATTAACCACGATTAAGTATTAATACTTTTCTTTTGTATTGTATTAAACATTAAAAAGTTGCCATTCAGCAGATACTATTGTAAAACCTCTGGAGTAAATATTATATTCAATATTTTCTATCCATACTGTATTTCAAATTATATATACAAAAGTTTGCGTGTTTATTTGTGATCAGTCACAGTCTATTTCATGATAGAATTTCCTTTCATTTCATTTTTTTTGTTTTGTTTTTTATATTTTATAATCGATTATATTTTCCAATATTTTTATATATTTTTCACGTCTATAAACATATTTATGTCTAATCTATATATATATATATATGATTGAATTCATATATACATTGTTATAGAGAAAAGCTTTTAATTTTTATATAATTCAATTCAAAAAGAAAAAAATAAAAAAAAAAAAAACATAAAGAATTTATTCTATATATAATATAAATTGACCGTATATATAAATATTATTATTCTATATATTTTCAAAGTTTTGTTCGTATTCAATTCGGTATAAGAATTCCATTCTTATATATTCTATATGATGATGTTCTATATATTTAATAGAAATAACTTCCAATATCTGTATTATTTCGTTTTATTTCATACTTTTACAAAATATAGTGTTAAAAAGTAATTTCATATAGTTATATATGAGCTCTTATTAAATACTGTATATGTATATAAAAATATAATAGTAAATTTATTTAGCAATAAACTTTTCTATTATATTTATATGGTCACTCACTACATATAATAATAATTATAAAAGTTTCTATATATTTTTATGATCTTTCTTGTTACATTTATAGTATTTCTATATGTATAATTGTAGTAAATATATAATTGGTACGAATTATATATATTTATTATGAATTATTTATACTATAAATCTTTAAAATTATATCCAATTTGTATTTCGATAAAATTTTTATATGCTCAATTTTAATCCCCGCATCTAAACACAATTTGAATTGGAAATTATATTATTTTTTTTGATCAAAGATTGATTAAATTATTCTGAACATTATATATTAGAAAAAATTAGTTAGTTTTACTACATTTTTTATAAAAATGTTATTACAATCGTAATTTTATAATCATACGATTATCTTGCGTGGTTTCTAACTTAACATTTAATACATTCGAGTATTAAAAACTTACAATATATAATATTTGTTTTTATTTTATATACTATATTGTAAAAATAATATTGACTGGTGTAATGCGGATAATAACAATGGATAAGTATTCTGTATCGTCTTCTTCCTTTATATAAAAAAATGAGTTTCGTATAAAATACACTATATACACAGTGCGATAATTAATATTCCGGACTGGTCCTAGGAAATACATTAAAAACACGATTTTTGAAATTATTTTTTTTTTATTTATTCAAAATATTCTCCCCCTGATTCTATACAACTGTTACGATTTAATAATGATTAAAATGCGTGTTCCAGCCCATTTTGTGGTATTGCCTCTACTGCGCATGTAGATGCTGTTTGAATGGTTTCAATATCCTCAAAAAAAAACATCCTTTCAATTTCATTTTTAATTTTTGGGAACAAGGAGAAGTCACATGGTGCTAAATCAGGTGAATAAGGTGGATGATTTAACACACACACTTCATTTCGAGCCAAAAACTGACGAACAATAAGTGAAGTGTGACTTGGTGCATTATCGTGTAACAAACACCAACTACCTGATTCACGATATTCAGGTCGAATACGACGAACCCTGCCCATCAAAAGCTTCAAATTTTCGATATAATATGCGCCACTGACTGTCTGACCAGTTGGAACGAATTCTTTATGGATAATTCCCTTACTATCGAAAAATGTTACCTTGTCTTGATTCTAGATGGAACTTTTCTTGTTTTTTTAGCCAGTGTTTTAGCCATCCACGAATCGTTTATACCACTGAAAAACTTGTGTTCCATCCATACAATTATCGCCATTAACTTGCTGCATCGATTTGAACGTTTCTGTTGCAGATTTACAAAATTTCCAAATTTAAAATTTCTACTTCAACTAAAATATTGTTTTACAAAAAATGTCATAACTTTTTTATTTGTCAACCAAATGCAGTGAAATTTTTACAGACGATAGAGCAAACATCAAGCTTCAAAACGCTTGTTCCATCACATACTTCGTCCCACTGGTTATTGAGATATGGTTTGAGTCCGGAATATTAATTGTCGTACTGTGTATATAAAAGAAAATTAGTATAATCTATGATTAGCTTCACAAATTCCTGAACATTGGCCGTCAAGTAGTCCTGGTCGGTTAATTATAAAATTAGTTTGATTTTATCGGCCAGGAGTTTCGTCTCCATTAAATTTAACTCCTAATGAAGGAATTTTTCAAGAGCGAAAGACATCAGTCGAAGTAATTACTACAATTTTGACTATTTAATTAAGTTTTCAGTTTAAGTTTTCTTCAACCGGTAAGTATTTGAAGAGTTTTATCTATTATTATCTTAGCTCCCATTTTACGTATTTCATAATTTCTTTTTGCAGTCATGCCTAGAGGTAAACGTTTGACGGAGGTTGAAATTAATTCAATAAGTATTTTCAAAAACCTTGGATATTCAAATCGTAAAATTGGACGTCAAATCAACCGTTCGGAGACAGTCATTCGAAATTTTTTTAAAATGGGCAAAAATTATGGAAAGAAAAAACCCACAAAGGGCAATAGAAAATTGTCAAATAGGCAAATCGGTCAAATTGTTATTGAAGCAACAAAAAACAGATTAAACTCGCGACACATCAAGGATAAACTCGATTTACCGGTTACAAATAAACATGTTGCCCACGTTTTACGCAACAAAAAAAATGTGAAATGGAAGAAAATGCAAGGAAAACCTCGTTTAACAAACCGTCATAAGGAGAACAGACTTCTATTCGCACAGAAACACATGTCTTGGACAAAACAATGGGAAAATGTTATCTTTTCTGACGAAAAGAAGTTTAATCTCGATGGTCCAGATTGTTATTCCTGTTACTGGCACAATTTAAATGATAAAAACGTGTTTAAATCGAAACGCAATTTCAAAGGCGGTAACGTGATGGTTTGGGGAGCTTTTTCTTATGACAATAAGCTCCCTATTTGCTTTGTCACAAATAAAATGAACTCTGCAGCATACTGTGAGCTTCTAGATGATGTTCTTATTAACCATCTTGAAAACACGGAAGGAGAGTTCATCTTTCAGCAGGACAACGCTGCAATACATGTCTCAAAGCATTCTAAAAAGTGGTTTGAAGAGAAACACATCACAACCATCGAATGGCCCGCTTGTAGTCCTGATTGTAACCCGATTGAAAACCTTTGGGGAATACTGTCATCAAAAGTGTATGCTAATGGACGCCAGTATTCATCAGTGCAAGAACTGAAACAAAGTATTAAAGACTGCTGGGAGAGTATCGAAGTAAACACGATGCACGCACTTATAACATCAATGCCTAAGAGAATCTTTGAAATAATCAAGAACAAAGGTGGACACACAAAGTATTAATTTCAATCTATCTATAATATTTGTATTAGAATTAATCATTTTGCTGTAAAAATTAACAAACAAAATGTGCGTTTATACGAATATTCCCCTGATTTTATTATTTTTATAATAAATTAATTAAATTGACTTATTTTGGCATAATTTGGTTATTATTTGACTTATTTATAATGTAATAAGCAAACAGGAACCGTTATTTAGACACCTTATAATTATTATAATACAAAATCTCTATAAATTGCTCTGCGTTTATACGAATATGCACCACTGTATTATGTAAGCATCAAATTCAATATTATTAAATTCTGAGGATTCATATCTTCAGTATCATTGTTGATGTCCATTGGTGGGATGGATATAATCATTAATTTTAAATGATATAAATAAATATGATTTTTAAAAACTATATTTTAATGTCTCTATATTAAAATAATATCCTTATATATATATATAATTATAGTTGATATAAAAGGAGTAAAAAAAAAAGAGTTTTAATGCCAGAGTCTAAATAAATTTATATCAATGCTCGGTTATATAAATATGTATATATTTTATTTTTTATCTAAACACAGTCACTTTATTTTTATCATATGCATGTGAATGCGATATGGTATTAAATTAAATCATTCATTTTTAAACATATCATATATATATGAATATAATTTTGTGAAATACTTTTGGTGGGTTTAATTTTAATATAAAGTTATATAGAAATAAAATTTATCAAAAAATAAATAAAGTTCTTTATATGTCTGTCTATATTTATGTTATTTTTAATTGCGGTATATCATTTCTCAAACAAAAACATATGTTCTAATAGAACTTTTTTGAATATAATATTATATATACAGAGAAAAGTTCTTATCTTTAAAGATATAAATTTTTCATACAAATATATACAGAAATTCCCCCTTTTTATGAGAAATCGCGTGGATCTGAAATATTTTACATATTTTTTTTTGGAATTTGATTGTGTTGTAAAATATTTACTAAAAAAAAAGGAATTCATATATACGAAACAAACATGCGAATTATTAAAATAAAAAAAAAACAAATAGGGAATACTGTAAATATAAATTACATTAAATAATATTATACATATATCGTTAATATATGTAAAAATGAAATTGAGGGAGTTAAAAGAATTTTCTTTTTTCATATTATATACAACTTTTTATTACATATATAATTATGTAATTTAAAAGCTTTCTTTTTTTTTATATATATATATAAGAATTTATACAAAAAAAATAGAAATAAATATTATATGTGTTTATTATTTATATAGTATATATAAATTGTTCGTATATATGCATGCATAATGTGTTAATTAAACACAAAACGGAAACTTTTATATAAATACTTTACGTTCCATATTTATATTTATATACATATAATAAATAACTAAAAATAAAATTGTAATCATAACTCTTAAAATAAATAATATATAAATATTATGTACTCTATATATTGGAATAATAAAATATAATTGCAAAAAAAAAAAACTATAATAATAATAATAAATATTATTTAATGTGTCATAAAGCATTTATAATATGTATAAATAAATATGAAAAAAAAAAATTAAATTAACTTGCATTGTATTGATTGTATATAATGGAAAAAATTAATATATGCAAATAGTTATATAAAATCTCTCTTTAAATATGTACAATATATTGGTGTAAATGTGATGTAAATGTTAAAAATGCCAACCTAAAATTCTAACGAAATTCGAGGGTCGTGGGTGGGTTCGAATCATACTGAATGCATTAAATATGTTTTGTGTTTTCGGTTATTTTTCGAATCTGAATTTTAACACAGTTGTATTTTCCGCTTGCGGTTGGTCGTACGTAGGCTTGTCACCCGTCCTCCTTTAGCAGGAAAAGATCTTCGTACTCCACGAAAGCAAAAATGTCCTCCCCGCACAAAGCATAAATCGAATTTATGCATTTTATAAAATTTAAGTACATTTTATAACATATCTAGATTCTTGTGCTTGTTTCAAAGAAAGTATTTTTTTGTATTAAAACGGCATTTGTGTTATTTTTTTTTAATTACATAATTTTTTAAACACTTATCAGATAATGCTCATGACATTAGAATTCATGACATTAGAAGTCTAATCATGACATTAGAATTTATTGTTTTTTCTTTTTCCTTCATAAAATAAATTCTAATAAATAAATTCAGATTTTGTGAATGTCCTCCCATGGCATTTCTAAAAGGTGACAAGCCGAATCGTACGGCTAATTACCAACACCGTAAAAAGCCACAAATTGCGAAACTAAAAACAGAAGGCTTGAGTTGTTGGATGCTAAAACCAGATTGTTGGTTGTATAGCGAAAAATTTATTTTTTTTTTTATTTTTTTTTCTATTTTTGTAGGAATTTTTATGATATAAACTGAAATGATTTCATTATCCGTATTAAATCGGCAATTAATAAACAAATCAAATTATTACTGATGAAGTTCTTCAACTAAACACCATATTGGATGAAAATCTATATGGACTTTTAATATCACATATTATAAATGTAATGATACTGCAAATTGATATTCAACTTTTCACATACGCAGGTAGAGAGAGATTAGGAAACTTGAGAAATTGACTTAGCTTTTTTGAAGCTATATATAATAATTCAGCAAAAATTCATGCTTAAAATAATTCAATTATTAATTTGTTATATGAAAAACGATTATTAAAAGTCAATGAATATCGCAGTTTATATCATATGATAATATAATATTTTATTTATACGATAAAAAACTACATAATACTATTATAAATTTTATAATATAAAAAATTTACAATTGACACAATAGATATTATTTCTATAGTAAGCATTTACCATATATAAAATTTTAACGAGTATTTTATATACAATCATTTATAGTAAAAAAAAAAGAACTTTAAAATAATTTTTTTTAATAAAGGTGAATTATATATGCATTTTATAAATAATTGGCAATGGTTTTCATTTCATTATATTATATAATGCTATTATTATTTTAAAATTTAAATATACATACAGAAACATGTATATGGTAATTTATTTATTTAAAATTTTGTTTTTGTTGTGTGATTGTAAATCGTGCGATAAAAAGAATTTTTCACATATTATTGAAAAGTTTTTTATATATTCAAAATAATTAAGTTGATATTTTTGTTTATATTATATTTACAAAGAATTTATTGTAATATCCATTTGGTTATATAACTCTGTGGTGTAAATGTTAAAAATTCCAACCTAAAATTCTAAAAAATTCCGAAAAAACGAAATTTTGGGCTCGTGGGTTCGAATCCTACTGAATGCATAAAATATGTTTTGTATTTTCGGTTATTTTTCGAATTTGAATTTTAACACAGAGTTGTATTTTCCCCTTGCTTGGTTGGTCGTACGGCTAATTACCGACACCGTAAAAGACACAAATTAAGAAACTAACAACAGAAGGAAGGGCTGTTGTTGGACGCTAAAACCAGATTGTTGGTTGTATAGCGAAAAATCTATTTTTATTTGATCCATTTGGTTAAGTTCTGTTTTGAAAAGCATTTACTATAGTGAATTTGTGCTAGTGAACTTCGTTGGAAAAAATGTTTACGAATAATTTAGATTTTTAATTCGGAAAACAACTAATGGCTATTCAATTAAAATAGTTATGTTTAAATCGTCATTAATTTAGTTAATTATTTTTTTCCCCTTGCATTAAATATTGAAGGATAATGATAATAATAATAAAATGTTTATAGTATACACATTTATAAAAAAAAATTTAAACAGATTAATTTTATTTGATATAAAAAAATATATAATATATAAATTTTTTGTTTGTTTGTTAAAAAAATTGATTATAAATTATTGTAAAACATCTATAAAATGTGTGTTATTTATATACTATATCTATAAATATATAGGAATGGTTTATCGTCTGCTTGATTATTATATGACTTATAAAATTAAATAAAATTTTATATAAAATAAATTGTTGATAGATATATATATAGTTATTAAGATTAAAAAAAAAATAAAATAAATACCCGTATATCTATATTTTATTTTTATAAAGCTAATATGCGGTATTTATAAATAAGATAAGAAAAATTATATCCATATAACTAGTACATATAAAATAATGTATATTTTAATGTAATATAAATAATTTAACAAATCATCGATAACAATCTAATCAATATAAATAAATTGTATGTTTATATGCATTATATGTTTTCCCTACCCGGTCTTATTTCATCATATATAACATATTTTTGGTTTTCTATATCTATATTGCGTATATATAATTTAATAATTTAATTGGTATATGCGATATTAATAAAGTTGGAAACATTTCAAATTTCGATATAATAACGATATGAACTGAATTGAATGACATCAATCCGATTTATATTCTGGAAATTACCGACAACATAACGGAATGTTGAGTTTAAATTCTTTGAATGGATTAAACACAAAACATCTATTGAATAATATACACCGGTCAAAAATAAAATCTAAAGCATAGAAAATTCGTTGAAAGGCCATAATCGACAATGAATTGCTACAACCAAATCCAAGATGAATACGGACCAAGAATAATTGAAACACTTAACAAATATAAAAGAGAATTTAATATAAACCGGTCAAAAATAAAATCTAAAACATATCTATTGAATAGTTTTTTTTTTATTTTCAATCACATTCTAACCGCATTCTTAAAAATTTCGATTGACGATCACTTTAGAATTTACAAAATATCTTAAAAATACAATTATTTGAGAGTATAGAGTTTGCTTATTGCGAAGAAGACTGCGTGGTTTTATCAATATTCTACCTTTTCCTCTTAATCATTAATACCTCCTTTTTAATATGTAAATTATATTTTATTTAGTGACAATTTTAGAAATAGAACTTTTATCAATTGGTTTTTTTTAATCCTAAATAAAATGATTTATAAATTACAAATCCAACGTCATGTAATAAGATATTTTTTAAATAATAATAATAAAACGATGGAAGGATATACAGAAATTTTAAAATGAATTTTTTGTTTGTCCTGAAAAATTTTATGTATTTATATATATTAGAGTTGGAATTATATTAAAAAAAATAATATATTTATATCCTGTGTTTTATTTTAAAAACCGAAAAACAAAATTAATATTACAATGCGGTCACATATAAGAAATAAAAGAAAAAAAAATAACAAAACAAATCTTCATATTATTTATATATATTTATATACTTAAATATCATAATAATAATAAAAATAATAATAATAATAATAATATAGTTAAATGTATACGTACGTTTTTATACAGTATAAAAGGTATCTAAGAAGTAAAAGAAAAATATTAAAAATTAAATCCTTCTTTTATTACAATTTTATATCAAAATATTTATGTATTTACATATAAAAAATTGAAAAAAAAAGTATAGTAACAAATAAAATAAAAAGAGGCTATATAATACTCTACTCTAACCATATATATTTCGAACACCTAGTATTTTACGGTTAACTCACAAAAATACATTCTTATGTTAAATGACTACATTTTGCAATCGACTATTAAATTATGTTCAAATGGCGAATATACATTTCAATAAGATGTTGCTCCACCATAAACCGCTCAAACAACTGTTTGCAAACCAAAGAAATCCACTTTTAGAAATGGACATCTGCTAGTCCTGATTTAGGTCCAATAGAATAGTTACGGACATTAATAAAACAAAGTTAAAAAATTATCGCAAAGTTACAATTGAAGGAGCGAAGAATTAAAAGGAAAAAATCATTGAAACGTGGAATTTAATATTTAATAATACCGGATGAATGGCAAAATATGTAATAATTTAATTTTGTAATAAATTCCGTAACTAATTGAATTAAAAAGTAGTTTTTTACTTCTGTCTCCGTAATTATTTAACTTATAAAAAAAAAATTAGTAGGAATAAAAAATCATTGTTTAAAATCCATTTCTCAACATCTCAAAATCAAACATACGAATAAAATAGTATAGGTGTCCGAATTATATATGGTTAGAGTAGTATTATACAAAATTATATAATAATATATACTAAAATGATTCATTGTCCTTAATTCTATTCTATTTATATTTTATATATATACAAACTAAATACGATACTCAACGACTATACTAGATTTTATATGCATATATATATATGTATTTATGTATGAATATTTTTTTTTTGTGGATTGTTGATTTTGTTTGTTTATTTTTTGTTTTATTTTGTGTCCTCTGGTTTTAGTTAAAATATTTTGTATATAAAACAATGTATATTTCTATAAAGATTTTATTTTAATATGTACAAAGTCAGATTATAGGAAAATTTGGTTAAAGGACAAAAACCAAAACAAAAATTATTAAATTTAAATTAATAATTAAATAATGAATTTTGTATATAATAAAACTTTTATGGTTATGGAGAAACGTTTTTCGTTTTTTGACAATTCTATAAATTTTGTTTGAGAGTTTCAGTCATGTGAATAAAAAAAAAATCATTATAATTCAACGGAAAAGATAAAATTTAATAAATAATAATTTTGGGTTTTTTTTTTCATTTAACATTTTTTAAGTCATTAAATTTTCGTATATAGAAATGGTTAATAGTTTTTTTTTTATATTATTTATGTAACAGATGGAATAAAATCTAAAATTATATCATAAATTATTTAAACTTTGAGATTTATCTTCAGTGTTATAAAATTGGATAAACATTTTAAATAATAATGGGGTTTCTTTGTATAAGAACACAATTTTGATTTTGACAATTTATTGTAATTTTAAGAGTTATTTTCTTCCAGTGATGAAATCTCAAATCCCTTAATGGAACCCATTAATAGACCCCTAATAGTGACTTAAGAATACATTTTTGTAATTTTTTAAATATTTGTAACAATTAACAAAATGAATCAATTCTAAATTTCACAATTTTTATATAATATTAGTTGCGTTCCATTCAATTACCGGGAGTAGGTAGGAGTAGATAAGAGTAGAAATCATCTACTATCTACATCTACTAAGCATCTCCGTAATATAGCAAAGAGTAGTTCGGAGTAGAAAACATCTACTCTTTTCTACTCTTACCTTCTCTTACCTACTCCTGGTAATTGAATGGAACGCGGCTATTAAATATGATGAAATATAATATTATAATATCAACGTATATTCACATTCATCGATATTTGGATAAACATATAAAGAAAAACATTACCGAAATTCTTTTTCCTTTCTGTATGGATCATATAACAATTTTACAAAGTAAAAATATTCTATACAAAGTTATTTGATATATCAATCATCACCAAATCAATATAATATACATTCAATTCGATAAAATGTTTTAAAATGTGATACGATGATGCTATAAAAATATATAATATTGAAGAAAAAAAATGTTCCTGTTGAATTTATTACATATATATACAATTATACATATATGAAAATAGATTGTGAAAATTATTCTTTTAAATTCACATTTTATTTGCACACGCATATACAGACATATACTGGATCGCAAAAGCACACGTGTTTTATATACATACCATATATTGTATTTTAGATTAACACAACAAAATAAAAATTATTTTAATTAATTTTATAAATACTTTTAGTGATTAAAAGAAAAATCTTTGTTATGTATCTAAAAAAATGGAAGGCAACATTCCTATATACAAATTTTTTTATTATTTGTTTACTCGTCTTTTTTTTTTTTTTTAATTCGTCTTGTTCGTTTATGTATTTACCATATATATTTATTTATATATTTTAATTAACATATTTATTTTCTGCAACATATCTAAAAATCAAATATTTTTGTTTTTTTTTTTTTTAATTTAATTGCTATGTTTCAATATTATGTATATGTATTTATATACAATAGAAGAATAAAATAAATATATATAAATAGAAAAATAAAAATACATATAATTATATATTTGAATATAAATGCAACAAGTTTACACTTGTATTTATTTATCTATTTCAATATATATATAGTATTCATTTGAGTAATGTTATTTAATTGTATTTATTTATAAAAAAAAAAAAAAAAAAAAAAACATAGAAAAAGTCTATCTTTTGAAATATACAAATAAATAATTCGACCGCATTGGAACAAAACCATATAAATTTTAAATGACAAATATACAAAGAATTTCTTGGCAAATGATATCATTTATTTTATATATATATATTGTTATTTATTTATATTTTTTTAGATCTATACAGTATATATAATATTTTAGAATCTCTGTTTAGTATGTATGGTATATTCATCATTTTAATACTATATTATATTATATTATATATGGTATATATGCGTTAATAATATAAATTACGTTTTTTTTTATATACATATATTCTATACACAACAGTATTAGACATAATAATTTAGTGATGGTTCTTTGAAAAAGAAAATTATTTGTAATTTACATTAGAATGTATTCGTTATATATATATAAAATTGAATTAATTCTAATTTATAATCTAATTCGTATTATTCAGACATGGAAGATTGCTGCTATTTCTGTAAAATTCTTCCATTGATATAATAATTGATGGTATATGAAAATTTTATGGAAAAGCATCTTACGGAAATGTTATAACCACGAATAGCAATGAGAAAAGTAACTATTTTTATGACAAATAGAAAATCAATAAAATTAGATTGATTTGTTTCGAAGGCAATTTAGGGTAATTTATTTCAGATTTTATACTGTTCAATATATTTGTTGATTTTTAAATGGTATTTACGTGAATACTTCATAAGCATATACAAAGACAATATGTTTCCAAAGTGGTTAAATTTTTAGCACCATAAATATAAATATATTGTATGCTAAATATTATTGAATATATAAGATTGTTTTTATTTGTTCGTTAGTACGTCAGAATCGGTTTAACGCCCGTAAAACCTCGTATTTCTATTGCGGTGAACCCGTAAAAAAAAGCACATAATCAGGTGATGAACCTATGATACATTGAATTTACACTTAAGTGATTTTGGGTGACCAAACATTTATAATTATAAGAATTAAGTAATTTTTTTTCGATCTTTTTAAAAGTTCAATGCGATTAGCTGCATTTTAAGCTGCAATAATTATATTATTTATCTATGTAAATTTATTTGACATTCCCAAATTTAATAGGAATAAAAGTATTAAATTCATAATCATTGGAACAACATTTATGGGTAATTTTTTTATTGAGAACAAACATACCTTTGTTTTAGATGGATTAAATTCCATTAGATGTATCCTTCCCCAATTAGATTTGGATTGTAAATCTTTGTTAATTGAAGAAATTATCTTCTGACTAAATCATTTGGTTCGCATAATGATTACAAGGTAGTTCATTCGAAGAATGTAACGTACTATCGTCAGTGTAATGAGTTTTCTGTTACTATGATAAAAGATCATTAATGAAAATTAAAAACATGGTGGGTGATAGAGCAGAACCCTGGAATAGACTGGATAAAGATCTGAATTAACTGCATCTAGTACAACCTTAATATTTATATCAGCTAAACAGTTGCCAATCCATTTACAAAATTTGGAATATAGTAATGTAATGAAGTATAAGAACTTTTCTTCAAAATGAATATATTTACTTAAAAAAAATGTAGCCATTATACAATGTTGGTATATTCATTATGTACAAAATATCCATTTGAAACTAAATTTTCAGTATTTAATAAATCTATTATAATGTTGCGATACGTCAATATACATATAAATTATAAGCCCATATCATCAAAATCCATTATTTAATTCGTAATACATCATTTAAAAATAGACAAATTTGCAAAAAAAATAAATCCCTTTTATTGTAATTTTCATTTATAAATATGTAAAATAATAATTTACTATACGCAGACAAATTCATATATACATATCTCATGTATAAATGGATCTGAGAGTGAAAATGCATTTATATATATATAACTTTTTGTATATGTACATAAAATTGTATTTATTGCATATATACATTTTGACTATTCAATTAATTACCTAACGAATTAAAATATAATTAAATGACATTATGTAATTTATTATATATATTCGGGCACGTACATTTACATATATTTATATAATGTGTCTGTGTATTTATTCATTTATATAAATTAAATAGAGTATGCAAAATATATAATTAATGTCTGCATTTTTCTACATAATAAATTGTTTTGTTATAATTTTTAGAAAAATTTATAATAAATAAAATTCTTTTTTTAATATTATATTAAAAATGGTGTGAATTAGGCACACTACTGTACTGGGATACTGTTTAATATGTTGTTTGGATGGAAAAAATCTGTGAATCTGTTTGATGATTACGAGTTATTTTCGATTGTAATTCAATATTTTTCAAAGATTTCTTTATTTAAGAAAATAAAATATTCTCTATTAAGAGGGATATGCAAAAATTGCATAAAAAATTGTTTATTACTTCTTTTTTTTTATCTCCAAACCAAACCTAAAATTCAATTCAATTTTTCCATAATAATTATTTCGTTATACAATATGACAGATTAATTTAATAATAATAATTGAATTCTTTTTTCTAGATATTATAACATATATGAAATTTAAAAATGAATTTGCTTATCCTAGTGTATCCTTTTCATTATAATATATAAATATACTTATATATATATATATATATATGTAGAATAGTTCTTTATAAAGTGGTTCGTATACGGTGTTATGATGACTGTTTTATCTGTTATATATTTTGTGTTTCTTCAATATACAATACATAGGAAGAAAAATAGGAAGAATTTATATATGCGTTTTTAAAATTAAATGAAATGCAATATTTTATAATGATAAATGGGGTTACATACATTAAATAATAATCTAGAGACATTATTACACTTTATAGATTTTTTTTATCTTCTGGTTTTCATATTCATTTTTTTTTCTTGTTTTTTATTTTAATAAAATGCACTTGCAAAAAATTTAATTTATATGTTATATATCTACTATGTATTATACATATTGTTTTAGAGAAAATCTACAGACCATGTAAAAATTTTATATTATACAATAGGAATATAATTTAAATTGTTTTCTTATGCACATTGTTTTATATTTGAATCTCGTATATATATGATAGAAAACAAAAAAAAAATAAATTATAAAAATAATAACGAAGTTGAAAATCAAAAAATATAATTAAATAGAACAGAATACAATAGAAAAATAATTCTTTATTATATTTTATATGTATGTATGTATATGAACATTGACATTTTATGCAAAAAAATTATGCTTCTTTATAAAACAATATGATATTAAATTATAATTATATATTCATATACTACTCCAACCATTATAATATCGAACACCTGCTATTCTATCGGTATGTTCGATTTTAAAAATGTCGAGAAAGGACTTTAAACAATAATTTTTTAATCTTTCTAATTTTATTTCATAAAATGATGGTTTTAGTTAAATAATTGCGCAAAAAGTAATAAAAAACTTTTAAATTCAATTAGTTATGGAATTTATTTCAAAATATATTATACGCCACTAATCTTCTTTGTAACGCCTCCTTTGGACTCTATTCTCTTAGACGTTGTATTTACTAAATGTTTGCATTCATCGTGATTCATCCACTGTTAAATGATTTTTCCTTTCAAACCGTCACCCGTTCAATTGTAACTTTCGGATTATTTTTTAACTGTGTTTTATTACAGCCCACATTACAATGATTCTATTGTACTTAAATAAGATATAATAAAAAAAAATTGTTGTTTCTCGGCATCTCAAAATCCCAAACCGACCATACCATAAGACCATACGGATAAAATAGAAGGTGTCCGAAATTATAATGGTTAGAGTAGTATATAATTATATCATATCATACATATGAATTCAGCAGTTGTTGTTATTGTTTGATGTAAATTAATTACATATTTTACATTTTTTGGCAATGTAAGATTATAATCTTTTTTTTTTTTTTATTTTTGTATAATGCATTTGATATATATACAAAATAACAATATAATTAAATATGTACTTTAAAAAAAATTAAGAAAATAGTAAGTAATTTTTGTTTTTTTTTGTTTTTTCAAATATAGATATTCAATTACAAATATCTTAATGCTACATTTCAAGCATAACCTGAGGTAGAAATTCAAAATATATATAATTAAAATATCTTAATGATTTTTTTTTGTAAATGGATATTGCCAAAATGATGAATGTAATCTTAATATATTAATGTTTTTATGAACTAATTTTTTTTTGTCTATTAATATTTTATTTATGTTGCGGCTGTGTATTTACTTTTATGTTATGTCAATTATTTATTTATTTTTTTTTTTTGATTACATTTTTCTAAACAAGCTCTTTATTATTATTATTATTAAATGTTATAAAACAACACATTCACTTCAAAGAAGTAAAAAGAAGAAAAATTAGTATTTGTTAAACAGAATAATATACATATGTATACTTAATCATATTGATGTATGTTGTTTGCGCGTATGTATATTTAGAAAAGAAACAAGAAATAGAAAAATTAAAATATTTTCATTTCTAATTTTAACATGAACCAATTTAATTTTCATTTTTTTTTTTGAGGTGTGTATCAGAGATTTTTTTTTTTTGTTTCAGTTGTTCAACACAAAACCAACAACCACAATTACAATAATTTACCGAGTAATACCGCGCGACACAAAATGAAACACATCAATAATGTATACATATATCCATAGCATCATGTTTTGTATATGTAAATATTATATGACATTTTTAATATAAATATATTCGTATAGTTATGTTGTTGTTATATATACCAACGATAGATAGATGGATGATGATATTCTTTACCGCCGACAACCAGTCAGTGGTTTTAATGTTTATTTTCCTATAATATAATATCACCCATATATAATATATAATATACAACAACTACTAACCATACAAAACTACTATATATATTTTTTTTAAATATATAAATATTATAGTTATATAAAAGAAAACTTATTTATATTATATTATGTATAAATATTTTTTTTTTTTGGTTTTGTTTACAAACTAAGTTGTCAATAAAATTAAACATACATTTATCTTATCTGCGTTTGGTGGCATTTTTTTTGTTGTTGTTATTTAATTACATCTTTTATATATATATATATATAATTTTTTTTCTAAATAACTCTATTTTTGTAAATAAGAATCATATACAGAGATATTATGCATATTGCTGAATTTCATATTTTTTGAATGCATATAGTCATTTTCGAATGAGTCAAAATGACATATGAATGAATAATACCGAAATGAAAATATCAATTTTATTTTATTTTTATTTTTTTTTCATTATATATTGGTCTTGAGATTTTTTTTCCTCATTAACCAATAGTAAAAAAAAAATCTATTTATAAGAGTTTAAAATCGTTTTTTTTTTTAGATTTTTATTGAGTTCTGAAAATGTACATCTTATTATAAATATCCCAGAGTGTATTTCATTAGCAGCAAAACAGATATAAATTCAAAATATAGCAAATTTTTTAGTTTCCAGTAATCCGGATGGGTAAAATATTTACATTATGAATATTCACAGTCTGGATTTCTCAATAACTTCTATATGCCGAATTATCGATTTAATATTTTTATTTTAATTCATTGGCATAAAAATCTCAAAGCAACAAAACAAGGAAAATGATTGTGGAGTTCTGATGACGAGTTACCGTTAAATCAATTAATTTTGCAAAGCGCGAATTTAGACGAAACTCATATACGAGAGTTGCTAAATGAAATTAATCCGATGGAAGATAATTTACATGATAATAATAACAACTTAAATGAATGGATTAATGAAGAAAACTATGAACAAAATGTTTCTAAAAGTAATATACATATATATAAATATTACCACAAAAAAATAGTATTTGATGTTTGAAGACAGTTTGAAATGCAGAAATCACAATAGAAATATCATGTTTATTAAATGCATCTTCTACAATCCGGATATCTCTGTTATCCGGATCACCTATACCAAATGTAAGCCCTCTCTAATCCGGATAGAAATTTGGCATAATTGATCCGGATAACAGCGGTATCCGGATTGTAGTATCTGCATAAAATCATAATCCCTCATCCATTTGGGAAAAAAGTATACAAATCGCAATAATACAATAAGAAATATATAAATGATTTTAATGGCATAAAATATAAATTAAAAAATATACAACTCTGTGTTAAAATTCAGATTCGAAAACACAAAACATATTTTATGCATTCAGTAGGATTCGAACCCACGACTCCAAAATTTCGTTACAATTTTAGGTTGGCATTTTTAACATTTACACCACAGAATTATTATATGGCATAAAATATATATAATAAAAAAATTCCAGTGTATATCAACGAATATCAACAAAACACATTATATTATTAACATCGCAATTACTGCAAAATTGCATGTAAAAAATTCCAATGATTTTTTTATTTTGTTTATGGATTATTTGCAATCAAATAATGTATATATAATTTCATTTTTTTTTTCTTTTGCTCGCCTTGTCTCAAGGTTATCGCGCGTACATTAAACGATATTCTATATCTTAAATGCGATTTGCTTTTATTTTGTACATTGTTCAAATTCTTATACTATATAGTTACAACATAAAAACCTGTTCGATACACCTTTTTGATAAGCGCATATATAAACATTAACATATATAAGTGTATATAGTATAAGAAACAGAAAAAAATAATCTTTATCGCAGCTAAATAAAAACAAAAAAACTAGTATATAAAATTGACGATTAAAATAAAATGTATGTTGTTTTACGAAAGTTTAAAGAACCTTAAGCGCAGCAGAGTGAGCTCAATGAAACAATAACATTTTATATTCAAAATTAAAATTTAGCAAAAACAATAAAATTTCGCAGTGAACAAACAAAAATTCATTCAATTTATATATATGTACTTATAAGATATGTATATTGATAATCGTTCATTATTTTTCGTTATCGTATTTTTATTAAACCATTAAAAAATTAATGGAAAAAAAAATTATCTCTATATATAACTAATAATTCTTTGAAAATGCATTTATGAATAAACAAAAAAAAATAAATAAATTGCGATATATTTAAACAATGATAAATTTTTATTTGTAAAAAATTGTCTGCGAGCTTCATATTAATACAATTCTTTTTTTTTATTTTATTACTTTTTCTTTAAAAAAAAAAACAAATAGATATTAATGTAAAAAAAAAAAATATTGGGGATATTTTTTTTATATATGGAAAAAAATGTTTAAATAGAGAAAGCAGCTTGTTACATTCCAATTTAAGTCTTCTCTTTGAATTTGGGGAGATTGTTTGTATATATATATTCAGCAATTCAATGAAATTATTAAAAGAAATGATTGTCCTAAGGGAATAATTTTTAAATCAAAATTGCAAAAAAAAAAAAAAAAACGATTGGGTTCACCTTAAAAAATATCAATTAACAAAATTTGAACTAAAAATTTCTGTTGGAAATAAAGCAATCAAATTTAACTATACAACTTTTATATATTATATTAACAATTTAATATTCATTCGAGAGGCAATACTTTTTTAATACACTACCCGCCTGATATACATATATGATGATATCAACTTTTAAGTTATTGACTTATAAATGAACGTATCAATGATAAAAAAAAATGAAAAAAAAAAAAATTCACATTAAATACATTCTTTTTTTTTTTTTTTTTTTTTTTATATTTTTCAAGTGTTTAATAATCGCACGTATTTATTTATATAAAATATATATATAATGCGATTGGTGCTCGGTGATATTATTAATATTTATATACATTTATATAAGATTGTTGTATATTGATAATGATTGCATGTTATCTTTTATATATTTATGCAATGTACATATATACATACATTTTATATTGGAGATGGTTTTTGAACGCAAATGACAAGAAAATCATTATCTTATCTTTTACTTGAATACACACAATTTTTTTTCTTCATATACCGTATGTAGTCGTCTATATATAAAAAAAATCTTATATAGATTTTTTTGCTATATATTATTTGATATTTTAATAAATTGTTGTTCAAAACGTTGTTCAAAACTCAGCAACAATTCTTATATATATATATTGATAGACTTATTTATTTTTTTTCTGTTATTTATGTAGTATATTTGAAGTTGTGTTTGCATATATACATGATGACAAAATAAAAAGTTCTTTAACAATCTATTACAAAAATATATAGATTTTATGATTAAAATTGTTTATAGAAAATGTTTTCATTTTAATTAAATCAATTAAAATCTATATGGTCAAAATGTTGATTCTTAAACGACTTAAAAGAAATTTAAAAAGGTAGAATGGACTAGAAATGATTCCTTATAAAGAATTTGTAAAAAATAAATCAATGAAAAATCTAAAACTAAAGTGAACGATTTCCCAGCAGCAAAAACTTCTAATGGCCGGAAAAACAAGAAGTGAAAGTAAATTTTATATTTAACATTTTTAACAATTTTTATTGATTGATAAAATAAAATAAAATAAAAATACCTATCACATTCAAATACAAAAGAGAGAAAAAAAAATACGTATGATTCAATTACAATATAAAAAATAATACCCAATTTTTTTGTTTTGTTTATTGAAATAAATATATAAATTTGAACAACAAAAAAAAACATGTATATTTTGTGTTAATCAAATTTTCGGTATCGAATTTTATGTGATATCACACACACACACAGTTATAGATATATCGAAACATGAGTTTATTTATTGACAAAAATATATTGTATATAAATAAATGTATAATTGACAAATTCGATTGACATTCAAGATATTTATTTTAATCAAATGGATTTATATAACAATAATACGCACGATTTTGTGTACAAAATAAAAAAAAAACAGCGCACATGATTATGAAATTAGAGATTAAAGAATTAAGTTTTTTTTTTTTGGGTACGTAAATATTTTTTTTTATCACAGTATAAAAGCAGGTAATTTAAAAACGAGTATAGGCCAAATCATTTATGATATACTTTGTATTATAAAATATTTATTAATTTAATATATATATATTAATTATTAGTATCATTTTTTGGATTGTGATAAGAAAATGAACAAAAAATAAAATGGATATATCGAAATGAAATAATTTCAACAATTTCGATTGGTGGTAAAAAGACAAAATAATGATATAAAATATAAAACATTAGAAAATCACGCAATATTAATCGTTTTATCGCTTCCGATAAAATTGCGTTATAAAATTCACGTATTCGGATTCATTCAATTTATATTTTTTAATAATACGATCTCAACATTTTTTATATCGTTTTTAAAATTCAGTAAAAAAATGTATTAAATGTTTTAAAAAAAAAAAAAATATAACAAAGGAAAAACAATGAACATTATTTATTGCTAAATGCATATTTAATATTAATTAAATTTTAATGCATTTTCGCATTTTTTGCATTTAAAAAAATATTATACTTAAAAAAATTCTATTGTTTATAAACAGTGGTGGACAGTTAAATAACACAGTGATTCATTACGCCAAATATTTTAGTTTTACAAGTACAAATTATATATACAAAAACCGATAAGTTTCTGGAAAAATGTTTTATGGACCGATGAATCAACGTATAATCGATGTGAATCGGATGGAAAAGTGTATGTAAGAGGTCTACGTAATCAAAGCATCAATTCATTATACACATTAAAAACAGTAAAACGTGCTGGCGGTAGTATCGCGGTTTGGGGAGAGCAATCTTGGCATGGTATTCGTCCAATACACAGAATAGAAGGAAAAATGGATCAGTATATGTACAAAAACATACTTGAATATGCAATGGAACCATATATGCTGATGATAATATGCCACTTAAGAGGAAATTTATGCACGATAACGATCCAAATATCATCGCTCGTGGCATAAAAAGATGGATGTTAGAACAACAAATTAGTGTATTGGATTAGCCCGCACAAAGTCCGCGCTTGAACCCCATTGAGAATTTGTGGGGAGATGTCGAAAAAGGGATTAGTGAAAATCGACCAACAAATTTGGACAAATTGTGTGCAAGAGGCTTGGCTTGCAATGACATAAGATCAATGCAAACGTTTGGTGGAAAGTGTGCCTCGTCGATGTGCCCAAGTAATTAAAATGAAAGGTTTCCCAACAAAATATTAAATCAACTTTTAATCAATTTCTATTAATTTTTTATTTTGTGATGCAAATAAAGCCAAAGTTCGTGGACTGTGCAGCTATATACATGACCACTTAACTTTAAGAATTTTTTACGTTTTATGTTCAGAATTTTTTTGTTAAACAAAATATAGATATTTATTTAGATTAATTATGAAATTATGTATTACTGTTTCATTTCTATAAACTCCCTTGGTCAGTTTAACACTGCTTCCATTAGATATTTTTAAGAATTTCTTCCAAGAAATGGGTGTGTTATTTAAGTGACCACCGCTGTACATATAGAATTATAGAAATAAATATTGTATGCTTGTGTGAAGCATCAAATAAGCTATTAATAATTAAATACTTATAAAGTATATATTGATGATAAAAAATCGTTTCTCTGACTGTTCAATTTTTTATGAACCAATTTTCTTTTTGTTTCATTGTATTGTAATTTATATTTTAGTAACTATATATATGTAATTAATCAATATAAATAAAAATCCAATTTATTTATAAATACTTATATAAAATAACACTTTGAAAATATATATAGTAAAATTTAAAATTCTTATACATTCAATTACATATAGAACTTATAGAGAAGTAGTTATTTTTCAATCTATTTATTACCTCTATATATAAAAATATTTTTAGACAGAGTGGTTTAAAAGGTATTTTGGATGGTGATTTTATGATAAAATTGTATTCGGTATTACATGTTTTTTATATTTTCATTTTAATTAATTAATTCATTTTTCGCTATACCACCAACAATCTGGTTTTAGCGTCCAACAACAGCCTTCTGTTGTAAGTTTCTTAATTTAGGGCTTTTACGATGTCGGTAATTAGCCGTTCGACTAACCGCAAGGGGAAAATACAACTCTGTGTTAAAATTCAGATTCGAAACATAACCGAAAACACAAAACATATTTTATGTCGTCAGTAGGATTCGAACCCACGACCCCAAAATTTCGTTAGAATTTTATGTTGGGATTTTAATCATTTACACCACAGAGTCTTTTCATTTAAATGTCTTTAATTAAGAGATTTGGTTTCTGGAAACCGGAGTAAAATGTGTCTAAGACACAATTCTGTATAGAGAGAGGATATAATGCCGAACTTAACTCTCAAAAGGAAATATTTTTATTACCATTGTTCTTAATCGCGAGTAATGGGTCGTAAAATTGAAAAAAACAGTGAAATTTGTTCAATATCATGAATGTCATATCATGAATTTAGATCCATAAAGTAAAAAAAAATTTATAGATATTTAGAATTCATCATTCGATCGCTGCCATTTATAACCTTTCATGAACACCATGTATATTTTATTTATATACAATATATAATATACATTTTAATGTTGCACATTATGTTTTATGTTTTATACGTTTTTAAGCTGTTTTATAATCTAAATATAATGCATATATATTTTATATTAATGCATTTCAATTTGCATTATCGTAAAATTTTATTTATATATTCATCAGTGTGAGAGAGAGTTCATTAACATATATAAAAAATATATAATTAAAATGTGTTGCACGTAATATATAGACAAATGGTATACTAACTAATAAATATAATGAGTGATTTTTTTTTTATATAGCAAATAAAATTGTCATAAATAATTTTTGTGTTATATATCGTATCTATAATTTTGATATATACTATACGATTAAATACAAAAAAATAAAAAAAATAGAATCCCTTAAAATATTCATACAAAATACTACCATACAGAATTGAACACAAAATTATCTTTTTTATAAAAAAAATTTAAAAAAAAAAAGAGACGTTAAACAAAAAGTTAGTAAAGACTAAAAGAATATATATTAGAAAATTGTAATATGTGTATAGAAGCAAAAAATAGAAAATAGAAAAAATTGGGTATTTTATTTTGTTTTTAATACACTACATACTACTTATATAGAAAAGTTTAAAAGTCAAGTTGAATTATTTTTATACATAAAATGTATATACAATTTTTTGTTTTGCATATGTACATTTTTCGTATTCGAGATGTCTAAAAATCTACATATATTTTTATATAAAAAAAAATAGTTTATATTTAGACAAATGTTGCATTTATTTTATTTTTTTTTTTTTTTGCAAATTATATACTAAATCAGACTATATACAGAAAATGCAATATATATAAAAACAGTAATATTTCGATTGTACGAATTGAACCTGTTTATATTTGTCAAAAGATCGTATAGGTATGTATGCATTGCATGGCAATTGTGATAATGTCAAATGTATTTATTTTAAATAAATGGATCGCATCTAAACAGATCTATGTATATATGATGGGAGCTTATTATTATTATTTGCATAATAGAAATTTCTCTGTTTTATTATTGTAAAAAAAAGATAAGAAAATGTTATAGAAACAACAGACATTTATAGAATATTTTCAAATATATATAGTAAAGTTTTTTTTTAGTTTTTATAATACAATATTAATTTTTTTTTTTACTTTGTATCATAGAATATTCTGATATATAATATCCTTGTATCGTAATGTGTGTGGGGATCTACTTAATGGATATTTTCAAGAACAAACTTCTTATTTTTATATCCTGTGTTGTATTTTGAAAAAATATGCATATACACAACACACACACACATTTTCTATTTGTGTTATAAAACAGTTAAAGAAAAAGAAGTTAAAGAAACTTTGGGCATATACTTACGTAAAGTTTTTTTTCTATCTTTGTACTTTTTTTTTCAATTATATTTGGTCTTTTCGATTATCTTTGTCTATGTGCGATCAAGAACAAAGAAAAACAGTGCAAATTGTTTTAAAAAAATTCTTTTTTTTAGGTATTCTATATCATATATAAATAAAATGAAAACTTATAAATATATTTTTTAAAAAAAACTATATAGATCTTTAAGAACGCAAGGCGAGATATCAACAATGTAAACCGCATAATGTAAACTGAATTTAGGAACTCCGTATACAAAACGTTGACGGAGTTCAGCAAGGGGATCCTTTGACTACATTATTTTTCGACGTTGTATTGGAAAAATGTATAAGAACAATTAACACCAACAGCACAATTTTTACCTCATCTGCTTAATTACTCGGCTATGCCGATGACATTTACGTAGTGGATAGAAATATGGGTTGCGGTTAAAGAAGCGTTCTTACTGTTGGAACGTAAAGCTTCGGAAATAGGATTAAAGGTAAACGAGGAGAAAACAAAGTAATGAATAGTAGGTTTATGGCACAACATCACAACATCGAATCGAATTGGTCAAAATAAATACGAAACGGTGGACGGGTTTATTTACCTTGGATGCCGAATAAACAGTGAAAAAGATATAGTTGATGAAGTTCAACCCCGGATTGCTTCAGGAAACAAGGCCGTTTACGGTTTACGAAAGATGTTATTCTCGAACACATTGAGTAAAATATTGAAAGTAAAGTTATATCAAACACTTGTTCGATCAAATGTCACCTACGGTTCAGAAACGTGGTACATGACACATGCCAATGAACGCCAACAAGCCAACGATATGAACATGAACTATATAAAATGTATGGCGAACGCGAAATTATTCCGTTTATCAATATTGGTCGCTTGAGGTGGTTTGGTCATGGTGAGTATGGTTCGCGATCGTTTACCGTCAAAAATGCTGGATAGCAAACCTTGTGGATCAAGGAACTTTGCAAGACCGCGAAGAAGGTGGAAAGATGAAGTGGAAGCTGACCTTGGGGCACTGGGAGTTTTCTGGGAGGTGAACGTTGGTGGTGAATTGGTCACGTTCGAGAAGACTGTTGATAGACTTCAAAACCAATTGTAGGTTGTAGGCACGTAAAGTAAATACACAGTGCGACAATTAATATTCCGGACTGGTCCTAGGAAATACATTAAAAACACGATTTTTGAAAATTTTTTTTTTTATTTATTCAAAATATTTTCCTCCTGATTCAATACAATTGTTACATCGATTTAATAATGATTCAAATGCGTGTTCCAGCTCATTTTGTGGTATTGCCTCTAGTGCGCGTGTAGATGCTATTTGAATGATTTCAATATCCTCAAAAAAACATTCTTTCAATTTCATTTTAAGTTTTGGGAACAAGGAGAAGTCACATGGTGCTAAATCAGGTGAATACGGTGGATGATTTAACACACAGACTTGATTTCGAGCCAAAAACTGCTGAACAATAACTGAAGTGTGACTTGGTGCATTATCGTGTAACAAACACCAACTAGCTGATTCACGATATTCAGGTCGAATACGACGAATCCTGCCCATCAAACGCTTCAAAACTTCGATATAATATGCGCCACTGACTGTTTGACCAGTTGGAACGAATTCTTTATGGATAATTCCCTTGCTATCGAAAAATGTTACGAGCATTTTCTTGATTTTCGATGGAACTTTTCTTGTTTTTTAGCCTGTGTTTTAGCCATCTACGAATCGTTTATACCACGCAAAAACTTGTGTTCTACCCATACAATTATCGTAATTAACTTGCTGCATCGATTTGAACGTTTCTATTGCAGATTTACCAAATTTCCAAATTTAAAATTTCTATTTCAACTAAAATATTGTTTCACAAGAAATGTCATAACTCGTTTTATTTGTCAACCAAATGCAATGAAATTTTTACAGACGATAGAGAAAATATCAAGCTTCAAAACGCATGTTCCATCACATAGATCGTCCCACTGGTTATTGAGATATGGTTTGAGTCCGGAATATTAATTGTCGCACTGTGTATATACAGAAAATATCTTTGTATTTTAAAAAAAATTATCATTTAAGAATGAATATTATTATTTAGCATTTTTTAAGGTGCGAAAACATTTTTGCATAATTTGTCGCGACATTTATTTTATATATATTTACCAAATAAAAGATTGTATATTTTTTATTGAAAAAAAGTAAAGAAAAGAACTTGTATAACCAACTAACAATATATTTTAATTGAATAAAAAAACATTAAAATTTATATAATTAAATTCTCAAAAAATCTGTGCATTTCCGATGAAATTTTAACTATTTTAATATAAAATCTATAAATTTAATTAATAACAACAAATTTGTTAAATAAATATTTAAAAAAAACTTAATAAACAAATTTTTAATTTATATATGTATGATTATTTTTTTTTTTTTGGTTCTGTTATATTATTTATTCACAATATAATAATTAAAAGAAAATAAATAATAATAATCTGTAAACGTGAGAGTAAAAAAAAGAAGATAACAGATGTGTGAAAAAATTAAAAAACAAACATTTTATTACACTATTTATCCAAATATTAATTTTATGTGTATGTAATAAATTTTACAAAATTATAAAATGTCTGTGCGCGATGACAAAATAATTGAAAAGAAAACACCTGTTGGTTTTTTTTTGTATACAGAAAATAATTTTTAATATATACAGGTTGGTTTTTAACCTAAAATCCATTTAATAGAGGGATTTTCATTGGTTCATTTAAAAACTGTATTGGGAAAAGTAATTTTTCATAACAAATTGTAACTCAAGTGATGTTAAAATTTAGAACAAATTATTCCCTGATATAGATAAAGAAATTCTCTAGATTTTTTGCTTAAAATTGGCCAAAGAATGGACGAAAGAATCAAAAATCAGGACCAACTTGTATATAAAACAACGGACACGGTGTTTTTTTCCACCTTTATAACTCTTTTTTATAAGAATATTGTATAATAATAATAATAATAATAAAAATGTTATTCTCAATAAAATCTATTATCTAACAGATAATTTTGTTAAATTATCTCTTTAAATCAAATAAATAAAGTTAGTTCATAAAGTTTTCATAAATTTTAAATTATTTCATGTTTAAAATATTTTTGGTGTTTTTATTTTCACATAAGAAAATTAAAATATTTTAATTTAAATTACTATATTTAAATATAGTTTTCATGTACATAATTTGTTTTTTAATTTTTAATTTTTACGATTATGTTCCGTTTTGTATATAATAATAATTTTATAAACATGCAAATAATTCTTGGAATAATTCTAAATAATATAATATCAATTCAATTATATATCGCTATATTAAATATATAAGAAAAAAAACTTTATTTTTATTTAAAATTGGGACACATAAATTCTAATAAATTAATTATAGGTTTTTCTGTAATTTTAAACCGTAATTATATCATGAATAATTATTATAAAACAAGAAATTGAATGAATATTTGCGATGCGAATGGACATTAAAAATCATTAAATAATACTAAAATTATTTATAGGTATATTATAAAAACTATTTTTAAACACATAACCCAATTAAACCAAAATAACCCATAAATATATAAAAGAAATAACAAAACAATGTTGCATTTATTTTTTTCAGTTCAATTCAGTTTGTAATTTTTTTAATTTTTTCTTGTACTTTTGTTAAATCAAAAGTGTATATATACATTTTTGTTCTATATAAAAAAAAAAAGCAATTAGATTTAATCAATCAAAACATATATATAATAAAAAAAAACAAAAAAGTACATGCACGCGAATAAATAAATTCATTCAGTGGAAAATTGTATTATTTCTATATACAAATATACTACTGTGTACAAATATGAGTAAGTTTTCTTGAACTAATTTAAACTACCTTGGTTTATCTATTTGGACAAATGCTTTTATTTTTACGTTGGTATTACTGTTATTGACATTGGTGACAAATTTTAGGTAAATTGGTTCATTACTGTAGTAGTTACGTGTGTGTGTGTGTGAACAAAGAAAAGTTGTTTATTCGATTTGTTTATTTTTTGATAATGTCTGAAATTATTCAACAAAGAAGTAGTATTAAATTTTGTGCGCGAAATGAAATATCGGCCCCCAAAACGTTCAGAATGGTACTGAAGGCCTTTGGTGAGAAGTCGATGTCAAGAGCAAGTGTTTTCGATTGGCACAAATTGTTCAAGAAGACAATTTGAAGACACGCGTTGAAGACGAACCACATCAAAGACGACCAGAACCTCTACCGATGAGCTGCACGCCAACAAAATCAAAGAATTGGTGCTGCAAAATCGTCAATTGAATACTAGAGAGCTTACTGATATTGTTGAAATTTCAAATGGGTCAGTCAACACCATTTTGAAAGACATTTTGTGGCTGAAAAAAGTAAATGTCGATTGGTGCCAAAAACACTCAATTTTTTCGAAAAACATCGTTGCATGGAAGTCTGTGAAACGATGCTTTCTGACTATCAGGATAATGAAAAGGACCACCGTATTCGCCAGATTTAGCTCCGTGTGACTTCTGGCTATTCAGCAAACTCAAAAGACCACTTCGGGGACAACATTTTGATTCGATTGAAGAGATGAAATTCGAATCGAATAGGGAACTGATGGCCATTCCGGAAAACGAGTATAAATAATGTTTTGAAAATTCGGGGATCATTTTGAGGGTGATGATTTAGATTTAGAAGAATAAATAATCATTTCAAAAGTTATAAATAAACTCTTACTCATATTTGTACACGGTAGTATTATGAATATAAATGCATTTATTATAAAAAAAAGGTATATATATATTTTTGTTAATGTATAAATTTATACCAACGATATATAAATATATAATATTTGTATTTAATTTTAAAGTTACAATTTCAAATCAAACCCAAATAATATGTAAAAAAAAAAACTATATGAAAAATGACACAAAAACAATTATATTCATTAAATATTGTGTTGTTTCCTCTATTCTTTAATATGCTGATACTCAAAATAACAAAATTTGGAAAAATATTATATCTATAAGAACTAAAATAATTGAAATTACAACAGATTTTGTATAAAATGTTTCTTTAATATTGGGAGTTTGCATTAATGCATGCGGATTTTTTCGAAAATTACAGCTTTATTGTGAAAAAATGGTTATACATTCAATGATTAAAGTATTGTCCATTGGAAGCTACAACATTTGCCCATCTTTCTGGCAGTTTGTGGATTCCATCCCAAAAAAACTTCTCCGGCTTGGTGGTGAAGACCGAATCGAGCCAATTTTTTATACCCTGTTCAGAAGTGAACCGTATTCCGGGGAGGGCATTCTGCATTGATCTGAACAAGTAGTAATCAGAAGGGGCTATGTCTGGACTATAAGGCGAGTGAGGTAGAACTTCCCACCCACTGTTTTCCAAATAGTTTTGAACCGGTCTTTAAACATGTGGTAATGATGCAAAATTATGGATTCGTGTCTGGTTGCATATTCTGGTCGTTTTTCCGCAATCGCTCTCTTCAAACGAATTGATTGTGCTCGGTAGAGGACCCCTTTGATCGTCTGACGCGATTTCAACAGCTCATAATACAGCACACCCTTCCCACCATCCCACCAAATATAGAGCCCAATCTTGGCACCATGGCTATTCGGCTTTGCTGTGGATGTTGATGGTTGGCCGGGCTTCACATACGATTTCTTGCGCTTGGGGTTATCGTAATGAATCCATTTTTCATCACCAGTGACAATCCGATGCAAAAATGACTTGTGTTTGTGGCGTTGAAGCAACATTTCCGACATGCAGAATCGGCGTTTGATACCTCTTGGCTTTAATTCATACGGCACCCAATTTCCAAGCTTTTGGATGAATCCCGATGCTTTTGAACGTCTGGAAATGGTTGTTTCATCAACTCCCATTGATTTTGCAAGATCTTGTTGCGTTTGGCACACATCTTCATCAAGCAATGCCTCCAATTCTTCATCTTCATCATCGTTTTGGCTGTCCGGGTCGTTCATCGTCTTCTAAGTTGAAATCGCCACTTTTAAACCGTGAAAACCACTTCTGGCACGTTCTTTCTGCAAATGAACTCTACTAAAATACGATGACTTTCGGTAGCACTTTTCTTCATGTTAAAGTAATGAAGAAGAACTCCAGGCAAAAACACTTTTTCTGGCACAAAGTTGGACATGTTCCAGTGAATAGAATAAAATGTTGTTTACGCTTCAATCAAATGGCTTATACTGAAAAAGACGAGCAATAACAGTAGCTTTCAAATGAATATAGTCACGGATGAACACGACGCGAAATAATACTAGTAACGCCCACTCTTAGAAAATCGCACGAATTAATGCATACTCCCAATAGAAAACATTCAAATTCATTTGAAAATATAATTATTTTATGCATACAATAAATACAATAAATAAATATACAATTGGATTCAAATTTGTTGCATGCCAAATGGTTATTTTTTATCTAAATCTTAATGTTCTTTCCATACTATAAATTTAAACGAAGAAATATTAAAAAACCAATACATTAACCTCCAATATTAAAAAATAAAAATGATTTCAAGTAGCAAGTAGCAATTACAAAAAAAAAAGATTTATAATCTTTTCATATATCTATCAAACATTTATTCACAATATAACCTGCACACCAAATACATAAAAGATAGATTTTGTCAAATCTATTCTTTACAATCTGAATCTAAAAATATATATAAAAAAAAATACATTTTTCTTTTTCTTTAAAATTTTTATATATTCAACAGAATAATATACTATATTTTTCATTATCACATCACCACACATCATAAAAATAAAACGATTCAATTTTGTAAATATACCTGTCACACAACTACAAACAACATAATAAACTTAAAGATTATCGAATTGTTTTGCAAAAAAAAAATAAAAAATAAACATTAAAAAAAATAAGAGGGTGTTTATCTCAAAACAGTTTATCTTAATTTATATCCATGACCCCTGTCACAAATATAATTTGATTTAAGTGTAAAATTTAAGTACACAACCAAAAAAGAATAATTTTAAATCATCATAAAAATCGATTGATCGACCGAAACGAACCGAACCAAAACAAACAAAATTTTTCCATTCTTTTATATTATTCTTTAGAATTTACATTTCACGATGTTGTATTTTTTTTGTTATTTACAAGAATAATAACAAAAAAAAAAGGTAAATAAAATAAAATTCAGTAAAAAAAAACAAAAATGGTTTACGATTTGTTTGATTTGTTAATTTTGTTGTTGTTGTTGTTGTTTATTGTTGATATTATATTATTTGTTTTTTTTTCTGTTAAATGTTATGAAAAAAAAAAAACAAAAAAATAAATAAAATATCAAGGTAAAACACAACATCAATAAATTTTAATATAAACTTCAATTAAAAGCAGTGATTTTTTCTTTCGCAAAATGATTTTCAAAAGTTGTTTGATTTCTTGTCAATTTTAACTACAGATAACTTTACATAAGAAGAATAAAAAATCAGAAAGAATTTTTTCTATTATATTATAAATTGCATATGATCTTTAAATTGATCCAAGGTATTATATGATATTTTTAAGATGCTATTTTTTTATATTTTTTTTTGTACTATAAGAAAACATTTTACTAAATCATGTTCAAGTTAAATTGTTTAAATTTTTGTACTTTACGCGCGTATACATTCAACAACAAATATTTTAATTAATATGTTTTTATAAATATTTTTCTCATATATATATATATATATATATATATATATATATATATATATTATAATATGTATATGATTTTTAATTAATTTTAATTTAGAAAATAGCATTTATACGTTTTGTTTTTTTGCTGTGTTTTGTTTTATTGACCCAAATATTGGTCAAGAATACAAAAGAATGTTTTAATTAGAAATTATTTTGTTATAGATATAAGTGAATATGAAAAAATATAAAACACAATGTTATTATAACAACAAGGTATTATATTATTTACCAGGTATACAGGTTAATGTCCGCCGCTCACAACAAGCGGATGTAGTAAACCAAAGTGGCTGAATTTTGTTTTGTTTAAAGCTGTCAAAATTTCTCTCCAATAATTTGTTGACAGCAGACCTCTTATCGAGCAACAACATTGTTAAAAAAATAATTTCAAATGTCGAATTTTAGTGTCAGTAAAACGCGAAATGCGGACAGCATTGCTTTATGGTTTTTGTTTGGATAAAACTGCGGCAGAATCACATCGAATGGTTGTAAAAGCTTATGGTGATAATACCGTATCCGAAAGAATATGCAGAGAATGGTTTCACCGATTCAAAAGTAATGATTTTGATGTGGAAGACAAAGGGCGCCCTGGACAGCCGAAAAACTTTGAGGACACTGAATTGCAATTTCTGTTGGATGAAGACGACACGCAAACGCAACAACAACAATTTGCAGAACAAGTAGGAGTTGCTCAACAAACCGTTTTGCATCGCTTGAAAGTCATGGAAAAGATCCAAAAAGGAGGAAAGTGGGTGCTACATGAATTGACTGAAAGGCAACAAGAAAATCGAAAAACCACCTGTGAAATGCACCTTCAACGGTACAAAAGGAAGTCTTTTTTTTCATCGAATCGTGACTGGTGATGAAAAGTGGATTTATTTTGAGAATCCGAAACGCAAAAAAAAAATCATGGGTTTCACCAGGCCAGCCATCAACATTGACTGCAAAGCCAAATCGCTTCGGCAAGAAGAGCATGCTTTGGATTTGGTGGGATCAGAAAGGTGTGGTGTACCACCAGCCTCTGAAACGGGGCGAAACTGTTAATACTGATCGTTAACGACAACAAATTATCAATTTGAACCGTGCTTTGCTGCAAAAACGACCAGAATATCAAAAGAGACAACACAAGGTAATTTTCCTACATGACCGTGCACCATCACACAAAGCAATACCGGTCCAGGAAACGTTAGAGGCGATTCGCTGGGAAGTTTTATAGCATTCGGATTATGCACCAGACTTGGCTCCTTCAGACTACCATTTGGTTTCATCGATGGGCCACGCCCTTAAAGACCAGCACTTCAAAACGTCTGAAGAATCCGAAAATTGGGTCTCTCGGACTGGTTTTCATCAAAGGAACAATAATGTTTTTGGCGTGGTATCCACAAATTGCCTGAAAGATGGACAAAATGTGTAACAATTTATGGAAAATATTTTGAATAAAACATTTTTGTATTTTCTCCCACAAAAAAAAATGTGTTTTTTTTCTATTTAAAAAAACGGTGGACATTAACCGGTATACCTGGTATATATCTGATTTTGAAAATTTTGATGTTTTTATATTCAAATTTATTTATAGTTATTTATAAATAATATAATGTGCAGTAAACAAACAGCAGATAAATTCATTGTAAATTTACAAAAGATTCATTTAGGTAAATAAAAATATTATTGTTATTGCATATTAATGAATTTACTTTTACTAAAATAAAAAAAAAACAAATAAATATACCAAATAAATGCTTTTAAAGTCACTGTTTATAAATCGTTTATAAGATATAAGGAAAAAAAAGATGATTTAAAAATGACTTCTGTTAAAAAAAACAGAAGTAATCATCCCCCATAAAAGGACATTATTTTTAATATAAATGATAAAATCAACAAATTAATGTTCTGTATATGTAAAAACGAAAGTTATATTTGTTAAATTATAAATGAAAAATAATTTTTTTTTTCCTAATTTATATACGAAAATTGGCAAAATTTATTTATACCCATTAAATACACATGCCATCATATAGACAGAAGTTATGCATTTGAAATATTATGTACAGACATACAGCAGGTTGTTAATAAAATTATTCAAAAATATTATTTAAATAAAATTATAATTATAAACACATGAACATAAATCTAAAAATAAATCAAAAATATTTAAATTAAAATAATGTTATTAATAAAAATAAAAAAAAAACCAACATTAAATATTTATAAAATTTGCATATGTCTCACGAAAATGAAACACATAAGTGCATATAGCAAACGACCACAGAAATTGCAATGTAAATTTTTATTGACATATATAAAATACAATTGATTACATTTAAATTTCGGTCTTATCAGAAAGTGTTGTTGCGATTTTAAACACATAACAGGGGGATTATTTTTAATGAAAGCATTGAAACAAACATACGGAACTTTCAAAATTTGCGCTGTCATTCACAAATATATTTTGATAAAAATAAATAAACATCTATATATTTTAAAGAATATTCGATATATAGAAATAATTGTAAAGAAAGTAAATAAATTCATATGAAATGATCAAAAATGAAAGTGAACAAGTGTATTTATAAAAAGCAAAAATAAAAAAAACAAAATATGAATAAATGATGCCACTCCACTCGCGAAAATGCATCATATATATTATTTATTATATATATATATAAAAAAAATACAAAACGTAAAAATAAAATAAAATAAAAAAAAAAAGTATGTTGTAAAAAAAATAAAAAATAAATATATTTTATGTATAATAAATAAATTGTTGATGTTTTATAAAAGAGTAAATAAATATATAAATACACATAAATTTTATAATATGTATTGTATATATAATGTGAATGAATGTATGTATGAATGAATGCAAGCGAATATTATTGTAAAGGATGATTTTTTAGCTATTATCTTTTTGGCAACACTGGTTTAAACATCTGACGCACGTTTCGTATTTTGTTTCACTGTCAAACATCTTCAGTTTGGTCTATAATTTAACCATGAATCGTCTTACAAACGAATAACGCTTGCAAATTATTGAATTTTATTATCAAAATGCGTGCTCTGTTAAGAAAGTTCATCGCGACGAAATTGTGTTCAGCGACGAAGCTCATTTTTGGCTCAATGGGTACGTAAATAAGCAGAATTGTAGATTTTGGAGTGAATATCAGCCAGAAGCATTGCAAGAGCTACCAATGCATCCAGAAAAAGTAACAGTTTGGTACGGTTTATGGGCTGGTGGCATCATTGGACCGTACTTCTTCAAAGATGATGCGAATCGTAACGTAACTGTGAATGGTGAGCGCTACCGTGATATGATATCAAACTTTTTTTTGCCCAAAATGCAAGAGCTTGACTTGCATGGCATGTGGTTTCAACAAGACGGTGCCACATGCCACACAGCACCCGCAACAATGGACTTATTGAGAGGCGAGTTCGATGAAAATCTTATTTCACGTTCGGGACCGGTCAATTGGCCGCCTAGATCGTGCGATTTAACGCCTTTAGACTATTTTTTGTGGAGCTACGTTAAAGCTCATGTCTATACAGACAAGCCCGCTTCAATTGACGCATTGGAAGACAACATTGAAGCATTTATTCGTGAGATACCGGCCGAAATGTTGGAAATAGTATGCCAAAATTGGACTAAGCAGCGGATGGACCATTTGAGGCGCAGCAAAGTCAACATTTGCATTAAATAATCTTCAAACATTAAATTATATGGACCGTATACTATCGATTCAAATAAAGATTTCATGCATTTTTCTGAATTTCATGTGTTTTTTTTTTTTGAAAAACTTTCCTATAGCTTTTAAAAAATCACCCTTTATATGGTTTATTATATGAAATTTATTGTAGAATTGGAATTTATATGAATTTTATTTTTCGAAAAAAAACTCACCATTTTTATGCAAAAGTATGTAAGAGAAATTTCCGGATAAAATGAGTTTCCCCTTTAGAATTGTCGTATCTAAACGTTAGAATTTCCCGATTTGTTGAATTATTTATATGTGAAATATTATAAATTCGTGGGTATGTATTTTACAAAAAAAAAATCTATTCCATTTAGATATAATTCTTATTGTATGTATTACAAATGCAATTTCCCTGTTGTCTTCTTATTTTAGCAATAACAATATTAAAAATAAAAAAAAACATCATGAAAAACGTAAACATACCATGAAAATGCAAAATTGATGCGTAAATCTTTTATTTTGTTTTTGAAATGTACAAATTTATTAATAGCATAAAATTTAATCTATAAATAAATTGTCATATTTATTTTTTAGTGTTTTGTTTTTCAAAAAGAGAATAGACAGATGATGATGATGATGATGAGAAATGTAAATAAACATAAACATTTTATTATTAAATTAAATTAATTGAAATAAAATGTTTAATTGATTTAATTTTATTTTTATTTTTTAATCAAATACTGTCATGTTTTTCTATACACTAATAGAAATAATTTTTAGAAAGTAGTAAAACTTTAAGATAAAAATAATATATAAAAAGTACAATATGACATTTAAGGACATTGTTGGAAAATGTGGTTAGACGATCTGTGCGAAACATTTTACTGGAGAACAATTTCTCTGTGGTGGAAAATGATAAACTCGATTTTCTATTTTCAAAATATGTATTTCATAATTCAATTTCTAGATATTTTATAGAAGAAAAGCCTTTAGGAACTTTTTTATCATAATTTTAATTATAATGGATTTTTTCTTGTTAAATTTTCTTTAGGAAAAATCAAATAGATCTTTTGTATAGTGGGTTCACAATGAAAATACTTAAGGACTAAGACCTGCGAGACCCAAGGTCAAAAATAATTTTCAATGGTTCAAAATGAATGTTTTTGATCAATGAAAATAATATACAGAAACCATTACGGTTTTTGACCTTTTGACCAAAGAAACCGTTAAAGTTTGATCAACTTTTATACGGGACAAAAGTCATAAGCTTTCAACGTGAACAATTGTATGTGTCATCTCTCGCTCGGAAGTCACCTTGTCGTGGTGCGAGAGCTTAGGTTGCAATGAACCGAAGGTCTATGCTGATAGGGACACCCATATCCGAAAGGTCTACGGGGAGGAATGCATTAAGAACTTCCAACTCCCAGATACCGGGCGCCCTCTGGGAGTATTAGCCTTACCATAGAAAGAGGCTCTTCTATGGCTGACCAACCAATCCTCAACTACAAGTCTAGAAGTCTGAACTCCAACCGAACTAAAGATGTGTATTTTAATATATCAAAATAAACAACGGTACTTTGCCGTTTCATTCAAGACACGACGTCTGACATTTCAAATATTTATTTGGAAATGTTTGGTCTTGCTTCTTAGGGCTATCAGTCAACGACTGCTGAGAATGTTGAATCAAGTCAAACGTAAAAGGCCCAAGTCTGGCAGTCTCATATCTTCGAGACCAATTAAAAATTTAACTTTTTTCAGGGGGTACAATAGATCCAATGGGTCGCAGTATACCGAGCGGTTTACGCAACTACTCCAACGCACAGGGAGGGGTTTTAGTCGGTAGGACGTCAACTTAGTTGGCGAGAGCCCGACACTTCGTCCGTAAATGGATTTCCCCTCCCATAAAAAAAAAATGTATTGCCATGTATTTAACTTTATTTTAGATCTTAGGTATTAGGACAAAAGTCTTAAGTCTTTGTAAATCCACTGTCAGCATCTAAACAAAATAGAAAATTTACATGATACATTCACCATATTTATTTAATTTTCATTACAAATGAGAAACATTTTAAAATTTTATAAAATTTATAACAAAATCAATGTTTTATAACTGTATATTAAAAACTTTGTAGAAAATATATTCTCTATTATCGTGTCGATACAATACGAAATAATATATCCATTTAATTTTCAATTAGAGAAAAAAAAACTAAAAGAAAAAGCCCTAAAACAACATAATAATAAAAATAATAATAACAGTAATGAACTAGATCCCTTTCATATATTATAAATCTATATATATATATATAGAATCTATTTTTGTATTTGTATTTACATGATCAATACATATATATATATATATATATTTAGAATCTTTGATGAGCACTTTGTTCAATAAGGTGGATATAATAAAATTGATATATTGATTCTAAAGGAAACAGAATATAGAAAAAAATTAATATTATCATTCGCAGACATATTACGTATATTGAGGGATATGAAAAAATCAAAAAAATTATTAAACCAACGATACAAACTATAGAAAAAAACAATTATCGCATTACAACCAACGATAGGTTTTAGCGTCTTTTTTGCCGTACGACCAATCGCAAAGGAAAATATGCAACTCTTTGTTAAAATTCAGATTCGAAAATAAGCCAAAAAAAAAAACACAAAACATATTTTATGTCTTCAGTAGGATTCGAACCTATGACCCCAAATTTTTGTCAGAATTTTTGTCAATTACACCACAGAGGCATACAAACTATAGACGAACGCTAAAATCAATCGTATATATAAGGTTGGGAAAATGAAAATTTTCTATTTATATGTGAAAAACTAAGTAAAGAATATCGAAGAATTTGGCAATATTTCAATAACAAACAATTAACAATTGAATTCCGTATCAATTGTCGGAATCGAAAAAAAATAACAGCAGCTTAAATAAATGCATTTCTAAATTAAAATTCAGGAAAAATACAATGAATTCAGTTTCCAAATAGAATCCAACCAACAATCCCGTTAAATTGCTACAACTTGAAGGTTATAATCACAATTATTTCTTATATAAATAAGTAGAGTTTTAGAATAAATCAGAGTACAATTCACAATTCTGTGATTATCCTAAACTTTATTTTTAAACAACCTGTATATAAAAAATATCGATATTTTACAAAACATTTTGTATATATTTTAGATTAAATTAATTTTCCATGTTTTTTGTTTTCTCTATATAAAAAAAAAGTTTATATACAGTACAATCTTGGTAATTTGCAAAATTCGATGTTTGATTTGTCGATAATTTGCAAATTTTCAAACATTTTCAAATTATTTTAAATCTAAATAAAATTAAAATTTTGCTTAAATTCCCCAAACAAAAATATTTCTGTTTGTTTTTAATAATGAATGTGTGTTCTTAATATTCCAATAAAAGGTGTTATTGCACAAATTCAGTGTTTGCACATGGCTTGGTTAATATAATTCTGTGGTGTAAATGTTAAAAATGTCAATCTAAAATTCTAACGAAATTTTGGGGTCGTGGGTTCGAATCCTACTGAAGACATAAAATATGTTTTGTTTTTTCGGTTATTTTTCGAATCTGAATTTTAACACAGAGTTGTATTTTCCGCTTGCGGTTGGTCGTACGGCTAATTACCGACACCGTAAAAGACACAAATTAAGAAACTAACAACAGAAGGCTGATGTTGGACGCTAAAACCAGATTGTTGGTTGTATAGCGAAAAATGTATTTATTATTTTAACATGGCTTAGTTTTACATTAGTGCAATTTTTGAAATTATACTGTATTATACAATACGCAGCAAATAATAATGAGGTCGATTTATTTTTTATTTTTTTTAATACACAAAACAACAGACAGAAAAAAAAACATAATAAACATTAAACAAAAATTATTTGCGGACAATTATATTGGAATTGATTGTGAGGAGTGAGGAGGTTTCGATGAAAATTATACAATTGACAATGATGATATTAATGCAAATATATAAGATAATCAGAAAACAGAAACAAAAATGATGAAAATAATGATTTCGAAAAATTTTAAAATTAGAGGGGTTGATTTAAAATTAAAATAAAATGTATAGTTTATATATTAACAAAAAAAGAAAAAAACGATAATGGATAAATTCAATTTTTCCAAATTAAAAAAAAAACAAATTCATTTTAATTAACTTTTTCTATACTCTATATATTTATATATAAATGTATATAGATAATTAAAATTGATTATTTAAAATTGTTTTTATATATTTTATATATATTTATATTGTTGTATTTCATTAAACAAAAAAAAAAAACAAATAAAAAGCATTGTATTGTATTTTTATTTTTTTTTAATAAATATATATAAATTTTTTTGTTTATAGTCTCCCGTTTTGAATGGATGTTGGGGATTTTCTTTGTTTGTTTTTTTTTTTTTACAATTTTCATTTGATTTCGATTTTTGTTTAATCTGCTATTTGATACGTATATACATATAATAGTATATATTCATGTCCAGGCACATGTTATATGTTTTTATGATTGTGATATGTTAGACAACAAGAGGCCAACTATTTTTATATGAAATATATACAAATATAATTTAGATTATATGCGTTTTAGTTCGTTTTTCCGTTTTGATATAAATATATTAATGTTTGATGAACGACTAGCGAACGACCCAACCGAATCATTCATCAATATATGTATAAATTTTTCCAATTTTTATTTATTTATTTTTATATTTAAACTAAAATCAATAATCAATCTATCAATGTCATTTTATGTATATTTAGAGAAAATTGTAAATATATATTTTTTCGATAATATATATGATGAGATATATATGCATATATTTATATAAACCAAAAAAAAAACAAAAAAAAAACAAAAAATTTGGTGGCCAATGGTGTGTTGAAAATAATAATAATAATAATACAATTAGGTATTTGGCCCATATAATATTTATATTATATATATTATAGCCGGAACAATACAGCATGTGTTCATAATTTCATATGGTTTTATTTTTGGTATTTTTTTTTTTACAAAACTTTTCTATACAGGATGATCTAAAAATAAGAAGGTATTAGCGTCATAGAGTCGATATTGATGAAATCATACAAGAAAAATTAGTTCTATATCATTGAAATACAAAAAAAAGATGTTATCGCATTTACAACCAACAATCGGTTTTCGCGTCCGCTAAACCACAGCCGCCTTCTGTTTCTTAGTTTCTTAATTTGAGGATTTTAAGGTGTCGGTAATTAGCCGTACGACCAATCGCAAGGGAAAATATGCACTGTAATTCAGACTCGAAAATAACCGAAAATACAAAACATATTTTATGTCTTCAGTAGGATTCGAACTCACGACGAACCCAAAATTTTGTAAGAATTTTAGGTTGGTATTTTTATCAATTACACCACAGAGGCAATGATCATTAAAATACAAAGACATGTAAATCAATAGTTTCGTTAACAAGACAAAAACTATTTAAATTACAATAAATTATCATAAATATTCATGTAATATAAAGTATTTTGTATAAAACATTCCACAAATCATCCATATCTTGGAACCAGATGCATAAAAAAAACTTTATTTTCGCCTTAGAATCCATCATGCATAGATTGCCTATATACAGGATCTATATGGTTAATAGTTTTTCGAGTCTCCCTGTATGTGTGTATATACATTGAAAATTACTTATGCGGAAAATCAAATATATTTTATATTAATATAGAAAAAAAAATATATTATATCGGATAAATTTACCATATATACAACAATACAAGAAAGAAAAAAAATAACCACAAAAATTGTGTAAAATATGATAGATTAATATCAATTATATATACCATAGTGTACATATAATATTTAAGTATGGTGACAGAGTATGACGAATTTATAATCATTCGATTTGTATACTATTTTATATATATGGTAATAAATGTCATATATATTATATTAATGTATATTCTTGTGGGTGTTAAGGTCTTAAAGTTTTTTTTTATTATAATACATTTTTATTTTTAAAAAGTTCTTCAACTATACACATACGTGTTATTGTTCTATATATAATAATAAAATATAATCATATCAATAATACACCTGATATTAAAGTTCAAATTAATCATATATATATAAGTTTTTAAGGATATTTATACAAAAAAAAAATAAAAGTCTTTTTTTGGATTAAATGTATTCTTACTGACCGCAGATTATCTATGATATATTAGTAAATAATCTCTATACAAAGGTTTATTTAACGATCAAAAGAATCAAAATAAAAAAAAAAAAAAGTTTATTATTATAAAAAAGTTAAGCCATAAAATTTCTTTAAAAAAAACACATTTAAGATTATCATCAGCAGATTACTTAACAATACAAGAAAATTCATATAACAATGTATTTGTAAAAAAATAATTCATAATGATCACAACAAAAATACAATAGAAATAAATAAATATTTAATTGAATTAAAACGTTCTGATTCCTATTCGTTCCCGCCATTCGCCGTTCTTTTACTAATTGAAAGATCATTCATTGAAAAATAAAATTATCACAAATGGAACGATTATTTTGTTGTTAAATTCATATAAATAAACTACAGTTACTCAACTTTTTGATCAAATGTTTACATGTTTTGAGATATGCTATAGGTATATAGTACATGTTTTCCCTAATTTTTTTTTTACTCAAAGTAGTACGGTCGTTTAAGCTACGGCAATTAAGAAAACTGAAAACGAAAACGAAAATTAAATATCTCAAAAATTTTCGTTGTCAAATATAGATTTCATATAAACTACACGGGTTGGCAACCAAAGAAACGAAAACGAAATGTAAATATTTTTCGTTGACGACTATTTAAAATTTTAGTTTTGATTCTATAATTTTTCGTTTCTCTTAAACTTCGTTGCTCGTATCGTTCTCAAATGATTTTTTTTTATCAAATATTCATTTGATTTTGTTTGTTGATTAGTTTTGTTGTGCTGTTTTGTTATTGTAAAAAAAAAATTATGCTCACCGAAAAATTTCTTAATTGCCACACATCACAAAACTGAAAAAATTTTCGTTTCGTTATCAGTTTCGTTTTCGTCTTAATTGCCGTAGCTTTAGAGAGCTATTTAGAGAACACATCGCCGCATATATTACGTAATTCCACAAATTATTGCCTCAGATATTAGGTAAAGAAACAAATGTTGCATTTGATCAATTGAACATGAGTCTAAAGAATTGTGCCGATAATACCACTGGGGAATAAATTTGAGCTAATAATTTTGACAAGTTTCTATGCTTTTTTGATAAAAAGTAAGAAAAAATTGAATTTTGATAATTTTTGGAAATAGTTCAAAACTATTACTATTTTTTTTCTATTATTCAAGATGCGAACATTAAGTACCGTACTTAAAAAAGAAATCGAGAGATTGGTTGCTGAAGGCGGGATACATTTGAAAATTGTTAAGAAATTTGGGTACTGGTACAACGTGTGATCTGGTAGGGGAAATTTATCTGAGATACTTTTGTTTTTTTGTGAATTTAATGAGGAAAAAGGAATTTTCCTTTTAAAAATATATTTTATTTAATTATTTATTAGTTGTAGCATTCGATTAGAAATAATTTTTAACAGGAAAATTCCTTTTTCCTCTCAAAATTCACAAAAAAAAAGTTATCTCAGATAAATTTCCCCTACCAGATCACAGGTTGTACCGGCACTGAAATTAGTCTCTAACGCATAAGCAATGTCCATAGAAATATGGAAACCTCCGTTTCAAGTAATGGCCAAGACCCAAAACCTATCATTACGGAGCATTACCAACGCCTAATTCTAAGAGAAATTCAAAATGGCGTACATGATAATGCGGTCCAGGCTAATAAATTAATTCATCAATCAGAAACTATTATGGTGAGCGACGAGGCAATCCGCAAACATCTAAGGAATAAAGCGGGATATAAGGGCCGCGGTAAAGTAAAAAAACAACTACTTACTCGGCGACCATGGAAATTTCGTTTAAGTTCGCTAGAAAATGAAAATTATATATGATTTAGAGTAAAGTGATTTGCTCTGACGAATAAAATCAAAACTAATAGGTTTGTATGTGAAGGGTGTCTGGAATGGACTTAGAAAAAATCAAAGGAAATCTACAATATAATTTGGTGGATTTTTCACTTATAATTTGGGATTGTATGATGACGGAAGGGGGGTAGGAATCACACAGAAAACTGAATGACCCATGTCCGCTACAGCAACTTATATAAAGATTTTTGAAATGAAATTTCAAATTTGGGGCATGCAAAAATGGGGCAAAACTGTTCAAAATGATGTTTTCCAAAGAGACAACTACACCAAGCCCAAGAAAACCAAGGATTTAGGTTACTTGATTGGCCGCCACAGTCTCCAGAACTAAACCCGATCACCTTTGGAATGAGTTAAAACGTGGTTTGGGACGACATAATATCGATTGTTGAAACCTGAATGAATTCTGGTAACGTGTAAAAGATCAATGGGGTGCAATAACTTCGGAAATATGGTAAAACCTAAAATAGAAAGCATACCACGACGTATTCAAGCCGTTATAAAATCCAAGGGTGGCTGCATACAAAATTAAAATATCAAAATTCTGCTAATAAAATTAGAATCAACTATAATTGATTAAATGCGTATTATGCTTAAAAATACAAAATTCGCATGAAGTATACATTAATTACTTTTTTTGATATTTTTTTTTAAATTGCAATGAATAAAACCGAAAATGAAATTGTATCTACTTTTAATTGTCAAAAACAAAAATTAGAATGTAACACTTGATCAAAAAGTTGAGTAACTGTATATATATATAATTATGCAATCAACAAAACCAAATAAAAACCCCCAAATTTGCCATTATCATATATACCTACTATACTATTTTATATTTGTTATATTTTTAATACATTCAGAATTGTGACTGCCGAAGATAAAAAAAACTTATTTGATATGTTTTTTTATATTTTATATTTTTCTTAACAAATCTATACAGAAAATTGCTGTATAAATATTATATAGAAAAATATATAACTTATAATATATTTATACAGACATTCTCTATATATACATAAAACAAATATTATATATGCGGTTAAATTATTCTGATTATATTCAATTATACTTTACTTACATATATATATATATATAAATAATAAACTATAGTGTAGTTACCAGTTAGTTATGTATATTTATGATGCATTTTATGGAAATAATTCCATTTATTAATACTACATACCATGTATAAAGTCAGTCAAATATTATAAGTATACATATGAATATATAAGGGTATTAAATTATATATGTTAAATTCGTTGACATATATACTGACACTTATGATATTTGTTTAATCAACAAATTATATTCATATACGCATTTATATATATATATATAGAAAATATTTATAATCTATATATAAAGAGACATGTGAATTATAATAATAATAATAATAAAAAATTTTGTTTAATACTATATCGTAATGTTTTTTGTTTTCTTTCATTCAATGATGTTGGAAAATTGGCTTTTCTGGTATTTCATTATATATAAAACAAAATGATTTCTTTATATATGAGTTGATACATTACGATATGGTACTTAAATTAGTATATATAAATTTTATAATAAAAAAAATCTATATGTAATTATTTATATATGACTCTATATATAGGCATTATGTTTACTAAATAATATAAACTTATAAGCACCCTTTAATATCACCTCTCTCACACACACACACCCACACACAACCCCTTTTTCAATTAATTCTTCAATTTCATATGTATATAGATTATATATTTTTTGTTACATTTATCAACCCATTCATTATATTTCATTAATCCCATATATCTTTCGGATTGAAATTAAAACAGATTAATCATTGAAAATTCAGTGTGTATTCATTAAACAAAATGGAAACAAAATATTTTTACACTCTATGTCTAATCAGGCCCGGTTAAGCTCATATGAATTGCGCTTGGCTCAAATAATAAAATATATAGCGTCCTAAAACATGATCCGTAAATTCGTATATGGTTTTTAAGACAATTTAATACCCATTTGTTAGTTCATTTGTGAATGCGTGTGATTGAAATAGTTTTACCACATTTTATTGTAAATTTTATTATAGAAAAGGATGAACGTTTTTTTTTTTTTTTTGGTGAATGAAGTTTAATAATCAGTTGTTATTTTAATAAATATCTCTCATAATTTCCGTCTTTTTTTGAAAATTTACTCTGGCCGTCGTTTTTTTGTTTCAATAGAACAGAAATTTTATATTATTTAAAATATCTAATCGTTTTCAGCGCCCATAGACAATGGCGTCTGGTTCGTTCGCACCAATATCTTGTATTTAGTGGCGACACTGTGTCTAATTGACCAAATATTAGGTTGTCTAAAAAGTATTGTTAATTTTTTTTTACAAAATTCAAACGATTTTTTTATATATTTCAAATGAACTTTATTCAACCAAATATGCGCCGTTTTGATCGATGACCCTTTGCCATTTTTCTGGTAAAGACATTATCCCATCACTGTAGAACTTCTGTGTTTTCTGGGCAAAAAACTGATCCAAGTGCATTTTGCAGTCCTCTGCGGAATTTAATTTTAAACCATTAAGGGAGTTCTGCAGAGACCGGAACAAATGATAATCTGAAGTTGCAAGGTGCGGGCTATATGGTGGATGCATTAAAACTTCCCAGCCAAACTCTCTCAGTTTCTGCCGAGTCATCAAAGATGTGTGTGGTCTGGCGTTGTCATGATGGAACACAACACCCTTTCGATTGATTAATTCTGGACGTTTTTTTTTAATCTCGTGCTTAAATCTTGTTAATTGTTGACAATAGAGATCGGAATCAATGGTTTGACCGGGTGCTTTGCATTTTCACCTTTTTCATAATAAAATTGTAAAATGTATAATGTAATTGTAAAATGAATTTTTTCACTAATTTCGCTTATCTTTAATGCACTACAACTTTTAAATGACTAAACAAATTTAATTTTTTTTTTTATCTACGAAAAAACGTAGTACTACTTGAAATATTCAATTATAATGACATCTATTTATAAAAATTATCAATACTTTTTCGATAACCTAATATATTAATTATTAAGGATAGATATGAAAATAGAAAGAAACATCACCGAAAATAAGAACGGAACCCATTTCGTATACATAATCTTTTTGAATCAATTTATGAATGGTTTTTTAAAATAACTAAAACCTACAACAAAATTTGCTTTATCTCATCTCAAAATACATTATCCATATATTTATTTATTTATTTTTTTTTTACCAAAAATTTGTTTGGTCTATTTTTGTTACTATTACGGTTAAAAATAAATAACAAACATACAGAAAATCTTATAATAATTGAAAAAGTATAAATCTCAAGTGTTTTCACATGATTTTTAAAATATTTTTTATAATATTAATATAATACCAGAAAGAAAACAATTAAAAAAAGAAAATAAAACAAATTATTGCTATATTTTTATATTGTTGATGGAATACAACAATCGTTATATAATTACTGATTAGTAGAGTCATTTTGAATGTTAATTAGATTGTTCAATGTTCATTAATATCTTATGCAATTAAGTGTTGGGGGCAAAGGCGGGTGTGAGTCAAGTATGTGGGGTATATTAACAAGGACAGCTATTGTGGTGGAGCAGAAGTTAAGGGTGCTGGATGGGGTAATTCGGAGTATTGTTAGCTATGTTTGTCAGGTATGGCGTATGAAGTAGAGGTATGAGGAAGTAGATATATTCGAGAGGTATGTTCTGAAGAAAATGATGTGGATTAATATGGGATGTAAGGAGTGCCTTGTATATTTGGAATTGGGAAGGATGTGGGTCTATTGCTTTAAGTTGCACTTTCGGTATATAACTGGAATGTTAGGTAAAGGGAAGTCAAGATTGGTGAGAAAGGTTTTATGGCAAATGGTGAAAAAGAATATAGGATGGATAAATGAGTGGAAGAAGACTGTTGTAGTGTTGTGGAATGTGAAATGGAATGGAATTGAGAGTCAGGGGATATGGAATATTGAAGATTGAGAGCCGAGGTATTGGTAAGAAAGGTACAAGAAAGGGGTGGGGGAATGCAGGAATCTTTTAAGAGGAAGTTGGTGGTATGAGTGGTGGGGGAATGCAGGAGATTTGTGACTATAGCGGGTCAACGGTCAAGTGGCCAAGCCCCTAAATCGGGTTCAATGGGTAGAATAATAAGTATATTTTAATTTTGTAAAAATACGTTAATTTTTAATTTTGTATATAAGGTTAATGCCTCTGTGGTGTAAATGTTAAAAATGCCAACCTAAAATTGTAACGAAATTTTGGCGTGGGTTCTAATCCTACTTAAGACATGAAATATGTTTTGTGTTTTCGGTTATTTTTCGTATCTGAATTTTAACACAGAGTTGTATTTTCCGCTTGCGGTTGGTCGTACGACTAATTACCGACACCGTAAAAGATACAAATTAAGAAACTAACAACAGAAGGCGACTGTTGTGGGACGCTAAAACCGAATTGTTGGTTGCATAGGGAAAAATTGATTTTATTTTTTATATAAGGTTAAAAGAAAAATAATAAATAAATGAACTAGATTATTAAAAATAAATATTGTGCAATTAAAACAAATAATAAACGACGAATTGAATTTATCTAATTAAAGATAAAACAGACATTTAATCACTTACATGCATTTTATAGTAGGATTAGATTGCATTTTCAACACATTCTATCAAATTTAATCTTATCGTGCACTTTTTACGAAATAAAAACCATTAAATTACAAATCGGTATAAAATGATTAAAGAATATTTCAATTATTTCTTATCATTAAACTATTGTATATGCATTACAATGTGTAAAATTGTTGTAAGATCGTTGATGTAAAATTTGTCCGTGGGAAAGTTTTCCGAACGAAGAGATTACGATCTAAAACCACTAAAAATGTGTGTGAAAATGGATTTCAACTGGTTTTTTTTAAAGTGTATATATAATTAACTCACATTGATTTGATAATCAATTAATTAAAATTGTATTTGACTTTCATTTTTCATTGATTTATTTATGATTAATTTTTTTGTATTAATTGTTTTTTGTCAATAAAATTGCTATTAATAATAATTTCTGGGTAATTTATAATCAATATTTCATTAATTATTTTAATTGAAAACAGTAGGGAACATTTCTTTAAACTTAATCAATTAACATTCCATTATTATTATCTAAATTATTACTATCAAGTTTTTTTTTTTTGGAAAAATCTTAGGTTTTTTACACATATAATTTGCAAATCAATAAACTTTTAATTTTAAAATAAAATGTGTACATGCCCCTATTGGAATATATTTTAAAATAGATCTATTCGCATTTCTAATCGATTGTTACCATTTATGAAATAATCGTTAAACCCTTGTGCATTAATCACGAGTCTGACTCGTGTAAACTTATTTTGACTTTGTAAATCAATCACGAGTGCTACTCGTGTAAACTTATTTTCATTTTACACTGTATTAAATAATAATAAATACAATTATCTATTTTGTTGACAGTAATTTTTTTAAAACAATTATTTTAAAAACATAATTTATAAATAAGTAATCATTTCAAACTTTACAATTTATTCAAACAATTAAAACTACAAGGGGTTAAATCCACTATAAATTTAATTGCTCGCTTGTACACCTCCTTCGATTGGGAGGAAGTTAAATACTTGTCATAAGATTGTGATGTTATTTTATATTATCTCTATAAGGTCAAATAAATTTGATATAATTCATAATGAAGTTCAATTTACATTCATTTTCATTTAGATGACTTGGTGGTGTCGTTGGTATATAAAGCATCCAATCCAATTGCGGGTGGTTACCATTTAAAATCGATGGTCGGAAATTCTATTAGGTAATTTTTATGATTTGAATTCATAACTAAAAGTCCCTGTTTATTCATTAGGATCAAATCAATGAATCACTTTGGTATCTTGTGGCGGACGCATCCGAAGATTAACAAAGTCTACACACCCATACGGGCATTTATATATGAAAGTATATGATAAAACTCAGTACTATTGGCAAATTATTTCCATAGCCTGAAGAATTTATCATACCCATAATAATCATTCAATTGACAGGGCAGTGCCAATGAATGTATGAATATGGAATAAATTAAGGTTATACTACAATATGACCGGCGGGGGGTCAAGTGTTTTGGGAACTAAGAAGACCGCAACTCTATATCAATTTCAATTATATAGCGGAATATCATCGGTTTGAAAATTCAATTGAAAAGCAAATATAAGAAATATTTATATAAATAAATATGTTATAATCAAGTGTACGGACCCTGACGTCCCAAATCATCAGAATTTTCACAGATGTTTTATTAACATATGTACTTATTCAATAGAAAAACTTTAAACCAAACAAAGAAAAAAAAAAGTTTACAAACCGCATATAATCACAAAATGACCAATTATATTGAAAAAGTTGTATTTCATTTATTCATCACCTATTATTATTTTTATTCTATAAATAACCATCGTAAAAAAAAAAATACAATAAAAAGTAACACCAATTCTTTATAGCATCAGATATAAATAAAATATAGATATCGATAGATATATTCAATTTCAATGACGACAATATAGAAAAAGTAAAATACAAAAAAAAAAAAAAAGGACATTGTTCTGTTATTTTTGTTTTTGTTATATAAAATATCATAAAATTCTATTTATTTTTATCAATTCTTTTTATTTATTATATTAAAATTGAATAAATTGATTTTTTTTTTTTTTTTAAAAAGGTATCTTTTTTTGTTTTGATTATAATACACAATATAAAATAGATAATTTAATGATCGTGTAAATGTGTGAACATTTTAATGCACACGCATACAAAATTCACACAATAAAATTCACACGGCAAACAAATTAAAGCGGCACTTACGCTCGCACACAACCATACAAATCTGTTGTAAAATTTGTTGTAATATAAAAAAAAAAATGTAAATGCACAAACCAATAAAGCATACAAATTGTTTGTAATAAATAAAAAATATTGAGAATATACAAAAAAAAAAAAAATTACATTAGTATTGGATTCTTCTGGATCCAAAATCTTTATATATATCCATATATATATAAATAAAAATATGTTTTATATATAGAAAAAATGTATATAAATAACAAAATAGACTGTCGGTCGGTAGGGAAACGATGATGAGAGTATTGAAATGGTCGATTTGTTCGGTAGCCGTCAATTTATATATATAAATATACAATTGTAATTGTTGTTGTGTTATTATTATATTGTTTTACTTTTTTGCTTGTGTGTTCAAAAGAAGCATTTGTATGAGGGTGTGTGCGTGTGCATGTGTTATTTATGTTGTTAGCATATGCATATATATATATATATATATCATGGTGGTGGTTGTGGATTGTTTGATTTTAAAAAAGATTCTGTTTTTTATCGATTAATCTCATATGTATATGTATATGATTTTTTGTTTTAGTGTTTTTTTTTTAATATACAGAAAAAAAAATAATATTCAAAATTAAAAAATATTAAAACTTACCCGATTATTATTATGTGCTAAATCATTATTATCACTTTTGATACATAATCGTTTGCTTAAGGGACCATCACCGCCAACGCCACTACCATTAAACGCCATTTTATAATATTACCAAAAAAAAAAACAAACAAACAAACAAAAAAAACACCAAATTTTTTTACCAAATCAAACAAATTTCTTTAATTACTTTACCGATAAATTACCAAGATGATGATGATTTTAAAATGAAAAAAAAAACAAACTGTTTTATTGTTGTTGAAATTTCAAGTATAATATAAATAAATGATGAATCAAAATAAATGAAAAATAATCAAAAAAAAAAAATGTTTGGTGGTATGTCTGTAAAAATGTATATATTTTTTTTGTTGCTGTTATTTTATTGTTATTTTTGTTGTTGTTGTGTTGTATGTATGGTGATGAAGAATAATATATATATATATATATATATCTATATGCAAACAAGGGTTTTTTTATATAGAAAAATGTGTATTGTATGCCTGTGTATATGCGTGTGTGTGTGTGTGTTAATTGTTATTAATTTTTTTCTGTTTAATTTTTAATGTAAATTCCCGTATGTTTTCTTTATTTTTTTTTTATTTTTATACACACACAACTCAAAAGCACATTACGGCATTCACGCACAATGTATAATAATACAAAAAAAAAAACAAAAAAAAAAAGAATAAAATTACACTAGAATTTTTTTTTTTATTTCGGTTGCTGTTGTTGTTTTACCCAAAAATAAAACAATAGGCGATGATTTTTAAAAAAAAAAAATTTGATTTTAAAAAGAAAAACACACAATTTTTCTTTTTTTTTTTTTTTTTATTTGATTTTTACTAAATTTTCTTTTCTTTTTTTTCTTTGATAAACCCGCACGCACAAACAACACACATTTATTATTATATTTTATTCTGTAGCCGCCGCACCACCAATAAATAAATATGTTCAATAGAAAAACTCACGGGTTATTGTTTTATTTTATTTATTCTATTTTTTATTTATTCGCACCTTTTGTGCGTTCAACAAATCAACAACGAAAGCAATAAACATGTAAAATTATGTTATTTATTATCCATATAAGCATTATTTGTAAAACACTACATAAAACTTTTATTTAATATTTTTGATTGTTTCAATTGATATGCAAAAAAAAAAAATATGGTGGTTGATAAAATAATAATGTAATCCAAAGACAACCCGACAACGATAATGAATGAATGACGAATTCCTCCCTTTCGTTTTTTCTTTTTTTTAAGTTGTGTTGACAGTCAACAAACAAACAAACAAATAAATAAATAAATAAATAAAAAAAAAAAACAAATAAATAAATACAAGAAGAAAATTTCTTGTTATATATTTTCTTTGTTTTTTATTATTTAGTAGAATTTTTTTTTTTTGTTTTTTTTATTTGTTTCACCAAGCATCAGTTGAATGTTTGTTGGTTATTTCTTTTATTATTTATAATTAAAAATGATTTTATATTGAAATTTTCATGCATACACAATTTAAAGTTGGGTGAAAAAACAAAAATTAAATATTAAATTAAATAAAATACACAATTTTGTTATTTTATATCAACACTTCACTGATCTAATCAACGTAGCGCACAAAAACGATATGAAAGAAAATTTTTAATTTTCTTCTCATAAATTTGAAATTTCAATGAAAATTTTAGGAAATTTTTTTATCCCAAACAATAATAAAATAAATGTTAAAGACAGACAGAGATGATATTTTGGGAACATGTGCAATGAGTAAAAGAGATAATTAACATTTTGTTTTATAATTTTCTATTGTCGGAAAAATTCTTATTCATTCAAAAAATATGGATGGAGGGAGATAAAATTAATTGGAGAAATGAAATGGATGAAATAGAATTCACACAAGGTAAATATGGAAAATTTGTATGTTGTTTACGTGCGTGAGTTACTGTATTTATTCGTTGTCGGATTTATATTTAATATGATTTCATTGTTGTTGGTTATTTAAATGCATGCGCATAAAATATCTTTTAATATTGGTGGCAGCGTTTAGATAATAATTTATATATGCAATTAAAAATATTCAATTTAATTGCGTAAACAAATACGATGTAAAAATTTAAATTAAAAATACCGGCAGATTATTTCTTTGGAATTAATTTGCCGTATATATAAAAAAAAAAAAAATTGAAAAAGTTGTTGCTTGAAAGAGAAAAACATTATTCGTACACAAATAAATTATATATGTTTAATAGTGATAGCAATATAAAAACAATAGGAATTGTAATTGAATGAAATGAATATATATTTTGTTATTTTGTATTTGGAATCTCAAAATTGTGGTGGGGTAAAATCTAAAAGCGGCCATATTAAAAAAAAAATGAGCCAATTCATTGCAATCATAGAAACTGGGCAAAATTTGTCGATAATACAGTGAAAATTGATTGACCTTTTATACACTGCTAATTTTATACCAATTATTATTGAAAAATACACAAAATTCTGTATTTAATTTGGTAAAATGTCCAATTCTGGAAATTATTTTTCCAAAATGTAATATTTTAATATATGTTTTTGAAACAATAAAATGAACTGCAAAATATAAATTATTATACAAATAAACTCATTTAATTTACTATTTTAACATACAGATGGCGTATCGTTTTAACTATAAAAATGTTGCTCATTATTAATATAAATCAAATTCACTCACCCCACACACACCAATGCTATTTTAATTTTTACCTTTTTTTTACGGCCATTTATTTATATACGTACACAATTTTTGATTTTCTTTTGCGACAGCTGCGAGAAGGCAAAAGTGTGAGTGCGTGAAATCATTTCGAAAACAAAAACAACAATTGAGCAAAAAAAAAAAAAAAAGTGCAATATTTTTTTTTCCATTTTTCCATTTTTCATGATCAATTTTGATTTTTTTTCAATTCATTCATATTTCCCATATTTCATTTCATTCAACCATTCAAGTATTTTTTTATTTGCAGCAAAAGCAAAACAGCGCGATAAATCGAAAAATCGAATAAAATAAAAAAAGTTTAATTGAAATTATTATTTTAATTAGTGATAAGCAGAATCTATTTTATTGTTGTTGTTGTTGTTGTTGTTGTGTATCAGCCAGCAGATAAGAATAATAATTTTGTTATTGGAAGAAAATATTACAAATAAATGACTAATTGCAAATAAGAAGAAAATAAAAAAAAAAACAGAAACCAGAAAGACAAGACAAAAAGGTAAATTTTTTGGTATGCACTTTTTTTTTTTTCTCAATGGCTGCCTTCTTTTTATTGAAAATATAATACGGTTTTTGTACTTTATTTGCAAAGATTTTAATTTACGTTCCATTTGTTTTTTTTTTTTTTGATTTATTCCCAAATTAATTACATTAAATCCTTAACACCTTATATTTTTTAATATAAATTACCCATTTAAATAAGAAATATAAAAGATTTTTACTGTAATAAAATATGACAGTTAACAAAAAAAAAAAAAAAAAAAACAATTGCATTCATTTCGGTTTTTGTTTTGTGTTGTTGTTGTCTTTTTATTCCAATCATCCAATAGCAGAAACTCATAATTAATCCCATTTAATCATTATTAAGATTATCAATTATGCAAATGTTCCCATAAGAAGGAAAATAAACCGTTTTTTTGATGTTCTTTGCTATATACTTTTTCTTTTTTTTTTTTTTTATAAATACATGTGAGAAATGAACTTGACATGATTTTTTTTTCTTTTTTTTTTTTATTACAACAAGAACAACAACGACGCATTCATAAACCACTTCCAAATTAAATAACGTAAAATGCAACAGTTTTTGTTGTTGTTGCCGTCGTCGTCGTCGTCTTTGTTATTATTATTATTATTATTTTCTGCCATTTGTTTTATTTAATTACCTTATCCACATTTTTAATGATAATTAAAATTTATTTTTATGTGTGAAAAGATAATTTTGTGATGAAAAAAAATGTAAAAAGAAAACAAATTTTACGTATTTATTATTATTGGTTTCTGCTGTAGCGGTTTCATAGGTTTTGTGTGTGTGTGTGTGTGTGTGTTTTTGTGGAATTTTTTACTTTTTTCAACAGCTTTAAATTGATATTTATTTAATGATTGTTTTGGTTATTTTTCTGTTGTTTTGTCTATTGAGGATAAATTTTTCATAGCAGTTTGTTGAGGTCAAGGATTTTTACAGGGTTTTCACAATCACACATTTTATAACCTATACTATTTTTTGGACAATTAAATTCATTTTGAATGGTACATTTTCTATTCAAAAAAGTTAGTGGGGTAACTGTGTTTTGGTAAACGATATCCTAAAAAAAAAGAAAAAAGAACCCGATTTAGGGGCATGGTCACGTGACCGTTGCCCCGATGTAGTTCCACCCGTCAACACCTACCCTCCGCACAACTCCTGTCCCCCTCCTCTCCCTACCACCTCTACCCATTATATTCTTTAACCAAATTTTCCCTATATCTCTCCATTTCCAATATTACCCCAGCTACATACTTCCATCCACTCAACCCCCTATTTTCTCCCCCCACCCTTCCCGACAATAGTTCCTTCACTCCTTCCCTCGTTAAATTCCTTACACCCAACCATTTACACCTAATATCCCCCAAAACCGGACACTCCCCTACAAAATGCCATCCCGTTTCCCTTACTCGCATATCACACAATGTACATAACCACCTTTCCTCACTACCCCATCCCCTTGCATTAAGCCCCATCACATCACCCCTCGCCTTCATTATCGCCCTCATCTCATTAAACTTCAACTTCCCCTTACAATATTCCTGCATTCCCCCACCCCATTGCAACTCCGAAAACACCCACTCATCCTTTTGTCTCCTCCCCTCTTTTACCATCTCCTTTATACAATTATCTTCTACCTTTCTAACCAAAACCTCCGCTCTCCCTCTCCAATATTCGATATCCGTTGACTCCCAATTCCATTCCATTTCAACTTCTTCTACCTTCTTCTTCCACTCATTTATCCACCCTATATTCTTCTTCACCATTACACCAATATCTGTCCTTGTTAAAACACCCCCCCATACCTGACCTAACCCCGCCTTTGCCTCCAACACCTTATTTTTCATGTGACTCCTCCACGATCCACCGTCTGTCACCTCCATCCCCAAGTATTTGTAACTACCTACCACCTCCACTACCTTTCCATCCATTTTCCACCCTTCGTCATTTCTTATTCTTCCGCCATTCCTAAATACCATCATCTTAGACTTCTCAATGTTAATGCATAGCCCCCACTTTTTACAATATCCATCCAACCTGTTAATCATCCCCTGCATATTCCTGACATTATCCGCCAAACATATAATGTCATCCGCATATGCCAATATCCTAATATTCTCTCCCGCTATCCAATTCCCCCCCCCCCCCCCCCAATCTCCTCGTACAAGTCATTTATAAGTAATGCAAATAAAGTTGGGCTCAACACACACCCCTGCCTCACCCCGGTCTCACAACTAAAATAATCCGAATTACCCTTACTTCCCCATACACACGCCTCGTTTTCCTGATACATTCTTTTGATAAAACTGATCATTTTCGTTGATACCCCCCCTCCGTACAATTTACACCACAAAAGCCATCTGTCCACGCTGTCAAATGCCGCCTTCATATCTACAAAAAATCCATATACCCTCGACCCCTTTACCCTCATCTTCACTTCCAAAATTCCTTTTAAACTACATATATTATCCATTGTAGAATATCCCTTCCTAAATCCTGTCTGACTCTCATTCAAAATGTTATTTTCCTCTATCCACTCTATCCTCTATCCACTCTATCTCATTATTTACTAAATTTAATGCTAAAATTTTTCTTAAAATTTCACTTAGATATGAATAACAACACAATAATAGACTGAAATGCACTTTAGGAACTTTGAACCGGTGTATGGTTAACCAACCAAGCACCGGTAATTTGACCAAAAGAAATGTTCAAGAACTTTTGTTGACAGAAATGACACAATCTGAGGTTTTCTGGTATCAAATTTAAGACGGAGGAAGAAACTATTGAGATCTCTCAACGCCATTCCGTAGCTTTCCATTCCGCCATTCCGTCGTCGTTTTCCCACAAAAAGTATAGAATTTTTTTCATCATCATGAGCTTCCCCTTTAATCAAATTGAATTGAATACGGTTCTGTTTTGTCATATTCTTGACCACACTATTGATGACCTAACCTGGATCAAAACACAACATCTCTTAAAATTCCTTAAAAAAATATGAATATATTTTTATGATTCCTTCATTACAATCTTTCATGGAATTGAGTAAAAGTTAATATTTGAAACATTGATTCTAAAAATAACAATATTTAGCAATAATAATAATAAATATAATAATTAAAACCATTTCTATTTTTTTCTTTTAATTTAGATTTAACCATAGTTGTAATAAATCACATCAAAACATTTCAAATTATTAAATAACAAAAACAAAAAAAAACCAAAAATATATAAAAATGAGTTCATCAGAAGAAAGTAACGTTCCTGAGGTAAATTTACTATTCCGAATAGTGAAAATTCGATTAAATTTTTTTATAATACATTCTTTCTTTTCTTTTTTTTCTTTGTTTGTCCAGTTAAATCCAATAGAATTAGAAAAAATTGAAGAAGAAAAATTAAAGGCAAAATATCCAATGGCCGGTGCTGGTGGTGGTGCTGGTGCTGGTAATGGTAATAGTGGATTACGTGGTGGTAATAATGGTCCCGGTGGCCATTCAGCATTTTTACAAAAACGTTTACAAAAAGGAGTATGTTGTATTGTAATTGCATCCATTTTTATGGCCAAATATTTTATTTTCTATTATTATTTAAAGCAAAAATATTTTGATTCGGGTGATTATCAAATGGCTAAACAAAAGGGTGGCGGCATCAAACAGGTATTTGCAAATAAAGTGCCAACTGGCGAAGCAATACCAACACCGGAAACAGTACCGGCACGTAAAACATCAATAATACAACCATGTAATAAATTTCCATCAAGTTAATTTTTAAAAAAATGGATTTGTTTTTTTTTTCCCCAATTCCTTTTTTGTTTTTTTTTTTTTCTTTTTTTTATTAATAAACAAATTTTTTTTTTTTTTAATAAAAGCACTGGTAATAAAAATAAAAATACGCCGCGAAAAACCAATACGCTTTTAATTACTATTATTTTTTTTGTTCTGCATTAATTTTCAATTTACTTACTTTTTTTCTTTTTCTTTTCTTATTATTATACAACTACTTTTAATAATTGTTGATAATTAATTAATAATTAAACGGAAAATAATAACAAAAATAAAAGTTGTGTTTGTTAAAATCATTAAAAACAGAAAAGATAAAAGAAATCAGTTATTAATAAAAAAATATTCATTAAGAAAATATTAAAATTAATAGAAAAAAGCACACATAAAAAATAAAAAATAAAAAAATATACGATCTGAAATTAAATTGAATATGTTTTGTAATATGTGTTACTTATATTGATTTGTGAATGTTAATTTTGTGTGTATGTGTTTGGGGGGTGGTTTTTTTTGTACGCTTGGAATTGATTAAAAAGAATAATTTACAAAGTGTTATGTTAAAATTTAAACTAATAAAAAAATCGTCCAAATCGTATTTCGTATTCTCATAGCAATTTTGGCATTGTAATTTCTTTATTAGTTAATTATTTTAACAATTTTTGTTTTTTGAAATATTAGTATTTGTTAAGACGACCGTCTCGATATGCGATAAATAATTAATTAATATAATAATAATATTTTTTTAGATAGAATTTGTTAATTGATTAAATGAAAAGAAATAAAAAAAATAAAATGCACACAAAAACAAATCGTTTACAAACAAATAAATAATAATAATAAAAAAAACATTTCTCCATTAAAATAAATTAAAATAAATTCATCAAATAATTTTCTATTTTTAATTTTTATTAGTTTGTATATATATTTTTTGAATGTAGAAATTTTATTAATTAAAAAAAAATAAATATTGTATTAAAAATAATAATAATAATAAAATATAAACAGTAATAATATATAAGAAATAAATGAAACTTGCGACATTCTCATTTGAATAATGTCCCAAAAAAAAAAATTACAATGAAAACAAATAAAAATATTATTATAAATTTATTAAAATAAAATAGAATTTTAATCTTTTTTTTTTATGTTTTAAACAATTTCAGTTAATTTTCTACTCGGTTAATCTACAATATTAAAGAAAAAAATGGATTTTGTTAATTAATTTTCCATAAAGACAATTTGGAATTGTTGAATTATTTAACATTTTAGATTTTTATTGCTGTTTATTGTTTTTTTTAATAAGTTTTTTTTTTTTCAAAACCAACAATTTTGAATGTAGAATTTTTTATTATCCTGTTTTATGCGGTTATGATATACTAATTTTTTAGTATTTTTTTCATGATATCAGAAAATTACAATCCGTTTTATATCCCAAAACAAAAAATAAAACTTTAAACATATAAACAAAAATATGTATAAAATATTTAAGGATAGTATGAAAAATATACAAAAATAAAAATAGAAAATACGATGTCATGTAGATAAAAAGCTATATATGTATGTAGGATTGGCGAACCAAATTACATATAGACAACGTATATATATATATGAGGAGGAAAATATATGCATATTTAAAACTAGATTATATCGTATATATATATAAAAGATGAAATTCCCATATAAGATATGAAAAATTAAATAACACATACAGTAAACATTTAACAAACTAAATCATTTATATATACCATAAATGTTTTAAATTAAATTATTTCTTCTATATACCTAAATGTACATTTTAAAATATGTACACATGTATATATAGAATATTTATATAAATTTCTACATACATACATACATACAATTTACTTCCTGTAACTCGCCGGTACCGGATATCCTGGTATCTGGATTTTGAATATTATACACATGAATTAATCCTATAATATATAATAGAATATATATAAGATATTCATAATATATATTAAGAGATTTGTAATATATTTATTAGAAATGATATACAGACAATTTTTAGATTATAGATTGTAGAGGGGAATGGATTTCTATTTAAAAAAAACAATGACAGGACTTTATAAATGTAATCAATTGGTAAATGCAATTTTAGAAAAAATTATGTAGATTTTTCTCATATGAAACGTTTCTGTTAATTTGATATATATGCGATTAAATATTGATAATTAACCCAAACAGCCAAATATTATACTTAGGCTGATAAAATTACGACGGAGATTTTCCAATTTAGGGACAACCGTAGTATTGGTTTTGTTATTGGTAATATCAATACCATATTTTGAATGGTTCAATGGTTCATTAAATTACCGATTTATAACCATAATTATCAGGCATGAGAGAACATTTTTCGGTGTCGCTGTGAAAGTAATGAATAATTAAGTGCGTAGATTGACTTGGAAAATGTCTGAGTATTTACAATGAATTAAATTTCACACGCCTCCGCCGCCTGAAAAATGCGGAGACTCCAAAAAACAAAAGGGTATTCTCCGAATCTCCCTCGACATTTTTATACGCCTCCGGCCCCTCTGTGTAAATAAAGGGATTCGGAGGATCCGCTATTTTTGCGGAGTTTCCGCATTTTTGAGGCAATTTGTGCTTTGAATGAAGTAAAAACTAATAAATGTAATAATGAATTCTTTACATAAATGAATTCAGTTTCATTTTATGTATAGTATTATACAGGGTGTCCCAGTACAGGGTGCCAACCCGAAACAGGCAGGTTCTACAACTCATTTCCAATCAAAAAACGTATGGCGACCCCATGTCTATCTCCCTTGGGTTTCGAGCTACCCCGTAAAAACGATTTCGTTGAAGTTCAAGGTAGTACGTAGATGTTATTTACCACATCTCAGCAACCAGTTATCGGAATGCAATGATTATAACGTTGTTGGAAAGGTATTTTAACTGTCTTTAACTCTATCTAATAACATAAACATCGGCGACCACCGGTTTTCATGCTGTAGCTGGTCAAACACAAGAAATTTCAACGGCTTCGAACATTTTTGTTATTTTGCAAGCCTAGAACTGTAGAACTTTTAGGTTTATTAGTGGTCGGTTTTTAGGAAAACTTCTTTGATGTTTTAGCTTTAATTTAATGTACACACTTTTAAAATTCGTCAACTCGTTTTAGAGATATGACAAAAATAACATCGAAATTCAAATTTTTCAAAAATTTAAAACACAAAAAGTTATTCGGTTGGCGTATTTCTTTAAGTGCTTGTACTTTTTGCAAATGATAAGGATGAAAAACCAGTAGCCTTTATTATACGGCAGCCATAGTTTTTACGTACACCAATTTGGGTGGCTGCACGTCTTGTGCTTATACGCTTCGATCAAATCCATAATATCTACATCGCGAGAATTTCTATGTATTCGTTCTTGTTTTGTTGCAAAGGTACCAGTAGTTGTTAGTTTCCTAAATAAGTTTGAAAATGATTTCCTTATGATGGCCGTAGTCGATTTGGAAATCGAATTTGGTATTCGGCCTTGGCTTTGCTAGCGTTACCATAACAATACCCATAAACATACACCAATCCGCTAATTCACAAATTGAAAGTGACTGCATATTGCTTTAAATTAAACTTTTTATACCACTATGCACCTTTTAAATTAATTTTTTACTGGTTCTTAATTGTTTACGTGTGAACGGTGAACACGTTCAAATTATTCTTTATTAAACAAACTTAATTTTCTAATGATTATTAAACAAAAATAAAGGTTAAGCAATGTAACGTACCAATGTCAAGAGATGCAGCATAAAAAACAAACGAATTGAATCAATTTATGACTGTAAAAAATTTAACTGTTTTTTATTTCTAAGTAACCATTGAATTAACTGTAACTCCTTGAACTTATGTTACCTAGATAAGACGACAACATTGAACTGTGCAATGTAATAAATGCGTTTTAAATTTTTGAAAAATTTGAATTTCAATATTTTTTTCGTCATATCTTTGAAACGAGTTGACGCATTTTAAAAGTTTATACATCAAATTAAAGCTAAAACATCAAAGAAGTTTTCCTAAAAACCGACCACTAATAAACCTAAAAGTCCTACAGTTCTAGGCTTGCAAAATAACAAAAATATTTGAAGCCGTTGAAATTTCTTGTGTTTGACTAGCTATAGCATGAAAACCGGTTGTCGCCGATGTTTATGTTATTAGAAAGAGTTAAAGATAGTTAAAATACCTTTCCAACAACGTTATAATTATTGGATTCCGATAACTGGTTGCTGAGATATGGTAAATAACATCTACGTACTACCTTGAACTTCAACGAAATCGTTTTTTCGGGGTAGCTCGAAACCCAAGCGAGATAGACATGGGGTCGCCAAACATTTTTTGATTGGAAATGAGGTGTAGAACCTGCCAGTTTCGGGTTGGCACCCTGTACTGGGACACCCTGTATAGTTGTTTGTGAATCGGTACTGACGGTGTAATGCATCGAATCGAATTCATAAATTGAAGCATTCACTCATTCGCATGAATTTATTGGGATTTGGCTCTTCTTGTGTTATGATTGTATTTTCTCACTGGAGCAGTATACAGGGTGTCCCAGTTGATATAGTACAAAAGTATATCACGTAATTCTTGGGACTATTTCCAGCACAAAATCATTTTGGGAAAGAGGGTCTAGCCGAGTTAGAGGGGATTGAAAATTGACGTTCATTGAAAAATATACATAATTAAGTAATTAGGCTGTAACTTTTAAACTACTGCACCGAGGATAAACAGCCAGCTAAACTAAATTAATAGCTAATTGAATTACCTTTAATTTTGAATTAGAGAAAATTTTTTATATCTGCCTTCCGTTTGGAGATATATTGACACTCAAAGTAAGAAATTTCACCCGGTAAAAAAAATTTTTTTACAAACTATTTGGATTGCATTTTTCATGCCCTACAAAAAAGTTGTATCTTGCATTTTTTTCGTACGACGCGTATTTTAGAAGTCATTTTTAACTTTTAAATGGTAACAAATTTACAAATAACGTTAATAATACAGAGATTTTTTCATCCTTCATTTGATTTTGTTTTATTTTCAAACATTTTATATATCTTAACAAACAAAATTTTTTGCCGAAAATAGCCCCGGAGGTGGTTTGTACGTTTGAACTATATCAACTGCACCCCTGACACCCTGTATAATATTATATCATAAAGCTTATCAGCCGGCATTCGCAATAGATAAGATATTTTGTAAATTACACGCAGGTAATTCATTAAAAAAAATCTTTATCTACGTAAATGACCTTTTAAATATTTATCCATTTCTCTTGTAGACAAACTAACAAACTATTTATGAAATATTACCGCATATTGTTCGCCATAGAAAATACGGTCATAATACGGCAGTGAAATTCCAGTATAGGACGATTATGTGAAGATGTCTTAGATAGTTACGGTGTAGATACACCAATAATGCATGCTGGTTAATTATAGATAACAATTTGTTAATTCGGTAAGGTTCTAATGTAATAATCACCTCGTATTTGCATGGGTTTTTATACTGGTAAATTTCCAATAAAATAACTACTTAGGTATTAAAAAAACTCGGCAAAACTAGTCGTTGCGACGTGTCAAGGCTGTTGTGGTAAAAGGTCCTTTGGCGGTAATAAAAATGGTTGTATGAAAGTTACCAACATCATGTTATGTCCATACCCATCAATGAGTTGGCCAGATTTTTAAGCAGGGCCAATGAATGGATGCGTATGGAATAAATCAGGTCACTAACACAATGACCCCAGGGGTTCAAGTGTTTAGGATGTACGACCCAGCCCAGTACAATAATTCTAATTCTAATTGAACCGACATCAAAATTAACGTCATATAACCGTTCATATAGCTACTTGGGAATATTAATCCATAACAAAATGTTCTCATATTTTCATCATAAATTCAAAACAGCCAAATTTATAACCAAATTGCCTCTATACAATTGGTAATTTTACTATTGTTTTATGAATTTAACAATAATTTTTAAAGAAACGAATTTGTGTATTTTCACCATTTCTTATAAAATTTCTTATACACACACTGGTTTAAAAAATATTTATGTCTTTATTTTATATATCTTATATAAAATAAAGACATTAAAACCGATCTACACGGATTAATTAAGGATACATGCGATGATATTAATTAAATTTACAAAAAGAAAGGTAACCAGGAATACACACAAAAAATATAAAGAATATGTTATTCAAATTACATAAATATGTATAAAAATAACATATATAAATATGTATATCTTTCTCGCGTTGTATATATTATATTAACAATTTTCACATATATTCTCGCAATTATATTTTACTATATGGCGCGAAAAATTCTATATATATATATAAATAATATAATATATAAAATATTATATTATTATATGAATAAAATGAAAATTTATTATCAAAAATAATTCATTGTTATAATAATTAGTTATGACGCATATTTTACATAAATATATTTATATGTGTGTACTTACCACACAATTATTATATATAAAATTTTAAAATATTATTACACAAGGGAAAATCTTTTAAAGTTCAACCATTTAAGATTTTACCATCTTTATATATATATATATGTATTATATTTCCTTTGCATATATATATATATATATCCTTTTTTATTTTCTATGTACGGATACAACAAAACAAAAAGTCTATTTATATACTGAATTATATTTTTGTAGATATACCGCCACCAAATACATATACAGTCGTATTCAGTTATATAACACACAGTAATTTATTACGCCAAATATTTTAGTTTTACAAGTACAAATTATATATACAAAAACCTATAAGTTTCTGGAAAAAGGTGTTATGGATGAATCAAATTATAATCGATGTGGATCGGATGGAAAAGTGTATGTACGACGTCTACGTAATCAAAGCACCAATCCATTATACACATTAAAAACAGTAAAACATGCTGGCGGTAGTATCGTGGTTTGGGGAGCGCTATCTTGGCATGGTATTGGTCCAATACACAGAATAGAAGGAAAAATGAATCAGTATATGTATAAAAATATACTTGAATATGCAATGGAACCATATGCTGATGATAATATGCCACTTAAGAGGAAATTTATGCACGATATTGATCCAAACTCACCGCTCGTTGCATAAAAAGATGGCTGTTAGAACAACAAATTAGTGTATTGGATTGGCCGGCACAAATTCCTGGCTTGAACCCCATTGAGAATATGTGAGGAGATGTCGAAAAAAGGATTAATGAAAATCGATCAACAAACTTGGACAAGTTGCGGGCGGTCGTGCAAATGGCTTGGATTGCAATCCCATCAGATCGATGCGAATGTTTGGTCGAAAGTATATCTCGTCGATGTGCCGAAGTAATTAAAATGAAACGTTTCCCAACAAAATATTAAACCAGCTTTTAATCAATTTTGTTATTAATTTTTTATTTTGTGCTGCAAATAAAGCCAAAGTTCGTGGACTGTGCTATAATTACCTTAACTTTAAGAATTTTTTACGTTTTATGTTCATAATTTTTTTGTTAAACAAAATATAGACATTTATTTACATTAATTATGAAATTGTGTATTATACTGTTTCACTTCTATAAACTCCCTTAGTCAGCTTAACACTGCTTCCATTAGATATTTTTAAGAATGCATTCCAAAAAATGGGTGTGTTATTTAACTGACCACCGCTGTATATGTTAATGATTACGCGTTCGCATATAAACAATTTTTATCAACAACAAAAAAATAATGAAAAGGATCTTATTAAAAATATATGGCTTTACCTTGTATTTTCAATTTATATATAATATTTTGTATGTTTTTTTAAATACAATATAATAAAAATAAAACAACAACATAGACTGTATATATAAATAAAGGGTGATTTTTTAGCTATTATCTTTTTGGCAACACTGGTTTAAACACCTGACGCACGTTTCGTGTTTTGTTTCACTGTCAAACATCTTCAGTTTGGTCTATAATTTAACCATGAATCGTCTTACAAACGAACAACGCTTGCAAATTATTGAATTTTATTATCAAAATGCGTGCTCTGTTAAGAAAGTTCATCGCGACGAAATTGTGTTCAGCGACGATTGGCTCATTTTTGGCTCAATGGGTACGTAAATAAGCAGAATTGTCGATTTTGGAGTGAATATCAGCCAGAAGCATTGCAAGAGCTACCAATGCATCCAGAAAAAGTCACAGTTTGGTGAGGTTTATGGGCTGGTGGTATCACTTGACCGTATTCCTTCAAAGATGATGCGAATCGTAACGTAACTGTGAATGGTGAGCGCTACCGTGAGATGATATCCAACTTTTTTTTGCCGAAAAACGCAAGAGCTTGACTTGCATGACATGTGGTTTCAACAAGACGGTGCCACATGCCACAAAGCACGCGCAACAATGGACTTATTGAGAGGCAAGTTCGGTGAACATTTTATTTCACGTTCGGGACCGGTCAATTGGCCGCCTAGATCGTGGGATTTAACGCTTTTAGACTTTTTTTTGCGTGGGCTATTTTAAAGCTCAAGTCCATACAGACAAGCCCGCTTTAATTGACGCATTGGAAGACAACATTGAAGCATTTATTCGTGAGATACCGGCCGAAATGTTGGAAAGAGTATGCCAAAATTGGACTAAGCGGATGGACCATTTGAGGTGCAGTCAAGGTCAACATTTGCATGAAATAATCTTCAAACATTAAATTATATGGACCGTACTATCGATTCAAATAAAGATTTTATGCATTTTTCTGAATTTTATGTGTTTGTTTTTTGAAAAAATTTCCTATAGCTTTTAAAAGATCACCCTTTATTTTAATAGACAAAATTCTGTGTAATTTTTTTTATTGAATGGAATTCAATTCAATTCAATTCAATTCAATAATTTTCTATAGCGGGCAATATTCTATATAATTTTCCAATAGTGAAATATGAAAATTCTGTATAACTATCTAATAGAGGAAATTTCTGTATTATTTTCTATAGAAGAACTTTTCTGTATATATAATTAGCTATGGAGGAAATGTCTGTATAATTATATCTAATAAAGGAAACTTTTTATATTTTTTTTAAATTCTGTATACGCACATTTCTAATTAAGAAAATTTCTGGAAGACCATTTTGTTTAACGTTTTGAAGTCAATTCTTTATAAGGCGAATTTCTGTATAAGTTTCTAATAGTTGAAAATTTTGTATACATTTCCAATAGCGGGAAATTCTGTATAATTTTCCATTAGAGAAAGTTCTGTATAATGTTCTAAAGAAAGTAAATTCTGTATAATTTTCTATAGAGGAAATTTCTGCATAATTATTTCTATATAATTTTCTATAACAGAGGAAATGTTTTCGATATAGACAATTTTGTTTAACGTTTTGAAGTGAATTCTGTATATAATTTATTAAGGGGACTTCCATGCAAATATTTAATAAGAAATCTCCATATAATTTTTCTACTATAGTTAGGAAAGTTGGGTATAATTTTCTAATAGAGGGAATTCTACGTTTAATTTTCTATAATATAGAAAATTTTCTATAATTGTCTAATTACAATTTTGTTGAATTTTCTGAAGCCAATTATCTCTGAATATACTTTTTTAGGACAAAATTCCTGTTTAATTTTAATTGTAGAGAATTTCTATGTAGAGTATGTATATATATATACAGGGTGTCCCAGTACAGGGTGCCAACCCGAAACAGGCAGGTTCTACACCTCATTTCCAATCAAAAAATGTATGGCGACCCCATGTCTATCTGCCTTGGTTTTCGAGCTAGCCCGAAAAAACGATTTCGCTGAAGTTCAAGGTAGTACGTAGATGTTATTTACCATATCTCAGCAACCACTTATCGGAATCCAATAATTATAACCTTGTTGGAAAGGTATTTTAACTATCTTTAACTCTTTCGAATAACACAAACATCGACGACAACCCGTTTTCATGCTATAGCTGGTCAAACACAAGAAATTTCAACGGCCTCAAATATTTTTGTTATTTTGCAAGCCGAGAACTATAGAACTTTTATGTTTATCAGCTGTCGGTTTTTAGAAAAACTTCTTTGATGTTTTAGCTTTAATTTGATGTACAAACTTTTAAAATATGTAAACGCGTTCTTGAGATATGACGAAAATAATATTGAAATATGACGAAAATAATGCAAATTTTTCAAAAATTTAAAACATATTTATTAAATTAAATTTAAATTTTTACTACAAAAATTGTTAAAATGGGGTCCATTATGTGATCGACATATTCGACACCGTTTTAATACTGCCTTAGTAGCCGATCGAATTTGATTCGGATTATTTTTTAAAACTTCAAACGCATTATTAATGCCATTCATTAAATCTTCCCTGGTATGAACTGGTGTTTTATAAACCATGTCTTTACAAACCCCCCATAGATAAAAATCTAATGGTGTGAGGTCTGGCGACCGTGGTGGCTATTTAATGGGCCATTTCTTCCAATCCATCTTTGACCGAATGTGTCATTTAAGTGTTCTCTTACACTTCGTGTAAAATGTGGGGGTGCACCGTCATGTTGAAAATGAATGAATCGCAAATCAGTTAAATTAACATCATCGAGTAAATCGAATAACCTATTTCGCAAAAAAACTAAATATGAATCTGAATCCAGTCGCCCAGGTAGAAACTATGGACCAATTAATTGATTTCCAATCTTTCCTGCCCATACATTGACTGCTATTCGTTCCTGAAATGCGTGTTGCCGAACTGAATGCCGGTTTTCCTTTAACCAATGATTATTATTTTTAGTATTAAATATCCCTTCACGTGTGAACATTGCTTCATCCGTATATAAAATTTGATTTAATATCCTGGGATCTTGTTCATAACAATGAATCACCCAATCACAAAAAGTTATTCGGGGGACGTAGTTTATTTCTTTAAGTGCTTGAATTTTTGCAAATGATAAGGATGTAAACCAGCAGCCTTCATTGCACGCCAAGCATAGTTTTTACTTACACCAATTTGGATGGCTGCTTTTGAAATATATTTTTTACTGTTTTTTACCGTTTCAAACTTCCGAATTATTCTTTATAAAACAAACTTAATTTTCTAATGAATATTAAACGTAAAACAATGTAACAAACAAATGCCGAAGAGATGTAGCACAATAAACAAAAGAATTGAATGAATTTATGACGGTATTAGATTTAACTGTTTTTATTTCTAAGTAACCATTGAATTAATTGCAATCCCTTGAACTTATGTTACCTAGATAACGCGATAACAACAGAACATTGAACTTTGCAATGTAATAAATATGTTTTAAATTTTTGAAAAATTTGCATTATTTTCGTCATATTTCAATATTATTTTCGTCATATCTCAAGAACGCGTTTACATATTTTAAAAGTTTGTACATCAAATTAAAGCTAAAACATCAAAGAAGTTTTCCTAAAAACCGACAGCTGATAAACATAAAAGTTCTATAGTTCTCGGCTTGCAAAATAACAAAAATATTTGTGGCCGTTGAAATTTCTTGTGTTTGACCAGCTATAGCATGAAAAGGGGTTGTCGCCGAGGTTTATGTAACGAGAAAGATTTAAAGATAGTTAAAATACCTTTCCAACAAGCTTATAATTATTGGATTCCGATAAGTGGTTGCTGAGATATGATAAATAACATCTACGTACTACCTTGAAGTTCAACAAAATCGTTTTTTCGGGCTAGCTCGAAACCCAAGCGAGATAGACATGGGGTCGCCATACAATTTTTGATTGGAAATGAGGTGTAGAACCTGCCTGTTTCGGGTTGGCACCCTGTACTGGGACACCCTGTATATATATAAAATTTCTATATTAGAGAAAATTTCTGTACTATTTTCTACAGCGGGAAATTCTATATATAGAATGCAATTTTCTATCTATAATAATTATCTAATAGAGGATAATTCTAATTCTGTACACATTTCCAGTATAGAGAAAATCCTGTGTGTAATATTCTGAAGACAATTATTTTATGTATACTTTTTTAAGATGAAATTTCTGTATGATTATTCTATAGAGGAAATTTCTGTGTAACTTTCTATGTAAAGGAAAATTCTATACAACTTTATTATTGTTTATAAAAGAAGATTTCTGTATAAGTTTCTAATAGTGGAAAATCTGTAAACATTTCCAATAATAAAAATTCTGTATCATTTTCCATTAGCGAAAGTTCGGTATAATTAATCTAATCGAGAAAATTCTGTATAATTTTCTATAATGGGAATTTCTGTATAATTTTCTTTATAGAGGAAATTGTGGTATAATTTGAATACCAAGAAATTCTATAAAATTTTTTATAGAATGGAGTTCTGTATAATATTTCAATAGAGAAAAATCTGTATGTATTTTGAAAACAGAAAATTCTATATAAATTCTATATAATTTACATTTCTATGTATTAAATTTTTATAAAAGATAAAATTTCTGTATAATTTTCTACAGCGGGAAATTCTATATAAAGAAGGGAATTCTGTGTAATGTTTTATAGAATGGAGTTCTATAAAACATTAAAAAGGGATTTCTGTGTATTGTTTCATAGAATGGAGTTCTGTAAAACATTATACAGAATTCCCTTCTTTATATAGTAATTAGTAATTAATATCTAAAATTATCTAATATAGAGGATAATCAGGGCCGCTACTACATACAAGATATTGGTGCGAATGAACCAGACGCCGTTGTCAAGGGGCGCTGAAAACGATTAGATATTTTAAATAATATAAAATTTCTATTCTAAAGAAAATTATTGAAATAAAACTTACACAGAAGACAGATAAATTAAACTAAGATTTACTAGATATTTCCAAAATTACCACATCAAATTGGGTTTTTGTGGGACTTTTAGAGAAATTGTGTGACCTCTGGTAAGCCTAATCCATTTACCAAATAACTTTGATCCTTTTCAGTGATATATTTTAAATAACAAAATGAACAACAAGTCAGCTAATGTGGTAAATATTTCATTCAAACGCAGTCACAAATACACGAACAAATGAGAATTTAATCGTCTTAAAACCATTTATACATTTACCGATCATGTTTCCGGGCGCTATATTTTATTATATGAGCCAGGCGCCTACAGGGGCTAAAACGGGCCTGAGGATAATTCTAATTCTGTACACATTTCCAATATAGAGAACATTCCGGATAAATTTCTATAAAGGGAAATTCAGTATAATTTTTTATTTAGATATGAACTTGATGCATAGTTTTCTATAGAAGAACTTTTCTGTATAATTTTCTAATAGAGAAAATTTTGTGTGTCATTTTCTGAAGACAATTTTGTTTAACGTTTTGTAGTCAATTATTCTGTATATACAGAATTGAAATGAAATTCTGTCATATTTTCTATAATTGTCTTAGGAATTTGTATAGTTTTCTGTATACTTTTTTTGAGACGAAATTTCTGTATAATTATTCTATAGAGGAAATTTCTCTAATTATAGTTTTATAATTAGAATTTGTATGCATAATTTTCCAATAGAGGAAATTTCTGTATAACTTTCTATATAGGAAAATTTCTGATAATTTCTCATAAAAAGGAATTTTTTTTGTATAATTTTCTATAGAAGTAAATTTAATATAATTTTCTAATAGGAAATTTCTGTATAATTTTCTAGTATACCAAATACTTATTGGTTTCGGTGCCATTTCCAACTATCTATTCTGAATACAAAACAATTGACAATTTAAATAATGGATTTTTAGGCTTCCGATATAGAGATTGTCTATTTTATTACGTCTAAAGCGACTATAATTGACAAATTTCATTAATTATATACGCATTTTATATGAGCTTAATCATTATAAATAAGTGACCAATTCAAATGAATCTATATTATATTAGTTTTTTTAAACCTACTATACTGTAAAACGCACACTTAAAATATGAAATTAATTTTTTCTATATAATTATTTTATTAATTTGTTTTTGTTTTTCGTTTTCCAGTTCATATACACCATCAATGAAATATATGAATGATTCAATGCGAGTGTAAAATTTTAATGATACTTAAGCAGCACGTAATCAGGTATATATATGTATATATATAATACGTAGATATATCTATATTTATTTCTATGTATATTTACATATAAATATATAGGAAGTTGTCGGTTTAATGTTACATATAAATATATGTATATGAATTTACGTTTCTTAAATTATGATTATTATATACCCACCCATATATTTTATATCATATAAACATCATATATTTCAGAATAAATACCATATATAATAATATATATAGAGAATAATCGCATATCATATATACCTTCATAGTATATAGAAGAACTTTTCGTTTACTATATATATAATAGCAGATACAGTAAAATGATTATATGCATCATTACTTAACAACATTTTATTATTATATATATATAAAAGCATAAGTAACCTACATTTTATCCTGTATATAAATATTCATATATACTAATTCAGTATATTCACTTTATATATTTTATATGTATGATGATGATGATGATGATATGGTAAATGTAGTGTAGTTATATATTATATAATTTGTTAGATTACTTAAAATTTTATCTAAATAATCTTAATTTATTCGTTAAGTAATTCAATTAATTTTAATAAGTACAATATATATAAATATGATGAAATACACATACACACAAGCTCAAGCACATACATTTATATTAAAATATTCTAATTATATATGCGATATAGTTATATAGAAATTTCAAATAATTTTATGTTATGTATGCTCGAATATGTGTGTTTATGATGAATGAATGATGTGGGGATATTCAAATTAGTTGTCTGTTACTATAAAATATACAATTATATATATATATATATATCTATAGAATGATAGTTAGAATATAGTACTGAAAATTGCCTTTTAAGAAAAACAAAATAACCTATACCAAAAGATTATTATTTATAAATTTAGAAATATTATTCTTTGTGTGACTAATCCCAATATAATAATAATATAATTCTAATTGTTATACATATGTATATATGTTTAAATGATAATAATAATAATATATAAAGACACAGATTAACCCAATTTTCTAAGTAACATTTATATTTAATAAGAATTATATGTTTGATATTTATACTATACTATGTCATGATAAGGCAAGGTAGCTTTTTTCGTAAAATAGTTTTATATTTATATAAATTTTTCTGAAATATATTTTGGAATTCCGTTAAAGGATTTATTTTTTTTAAGCAATTCATTTATTATACATATTACTTAAAACCCTAAACAATTCAAGTTAAATCTCTGCAAATATAATTTAAAAATAAATCTAAATAACCCTAGAGGCTTGGTCCAAAGACCGCGTTACCCCAAGTTAGGCCTTAACCCTTTTTATCTATTAAACTCCTTCACCATCATCCCCCTCATACGCACCATTTCTAATATTACCCCCGTTATTCTTTTCCATTTGCTCCCCTTACCCGTTTCCATTTCCATCTTTCCTGTTCACATCACCTTCACTTGTTACTTCGTCAACAACCTAACCCCAACCATTTCATCTTACCTCAATCAATACGGGAAACTCCCCCAGAAAATGGCAAATCGTTTCCCTAACAACCATATTACACATGCTATACAAACCGACTTTTCCACCGGTTCCCATATCCTTACATTCAACCGCTCGAATGAAACCGCTCTAGTCCGCATTATAGCTCTCGCCTCCTCAAATACCAAATACCATAAGAGAGAACTCTTATATACTCCTGCATTCCATCAGCCCATTCCAAAACCGGATACAGCCTCACTTACCAGCTCCCCTATAAAGGGTAGGTCATTTAAAATTTGCTTTTTTCAAGTGCTACAAAATAAAAACTAGTGAATATTTTTTCAAATTAATTTTTTTTATTTGATAGTACAATTATTCCTGTTAATTGTGGAATATAACTTCATTTAAATGACTGCCATGGCTGACCATATAGTAGCCCATTCGATCAGTCCAATTTTTCAGTACATTTTCGATGGTACGCGGCAGAATTTCAATGGCAATGGCGACACGTATATTGCCCTTGAGATCATCAATCGTGGCTGGCTTGTTGGCATAACACTTTACTTTAACAGCAATCCAAGGTGGAAGTGCGCTTCATCCGAAAAGATGTGTTTTCGGCCAAAATCGACATCCTATTCAAAAGCCCACTTAAGAAAGCCCACTTAACAAAGTGGAAACGTGTTGAATGGTGATTTACCTTCAACTGTTGAACCAATTGGACTTTGTACGTAATCATACCAAGATCTTTATGTAATATTCGTCGCAATGTAGTACGTGAGATGTTCAATTCTTGAGAACGATGACGAGTTGATGTTCGCGGCGCTTCACGTACACTTTCAGCCACAGTAGCAATATTTTCGGTTGTGCGCACTGTTTTTGAACGGTCACGCGTTGGTTTGTCCATAAGCAAGACAGTTTCTCTCACTTTCTTCACAAAACCTCGCACATATTGCTCCGAAGGTGCCTGTTTTTTTGCCCATGTTTGTACGCAATTTTTGACAGCAAATTTTAATATTGGACCAATTTTCAAAGTAGCTTTTCAATATTTCAAAGCGTTCTTCAAACGTATACCCAACCATTTTCGTACAGCGCAACCAATAAACTAATTTTCTGAAAAAAAAATAAATAACATTTAGTGTTACCGTTCACGACAAAATCGTAATTGAAAACGAAAACGTTACATGGCCCACCCTTTATATCTATCCTATACCTCGTTTAACAATTCCAACGAATTCCACCTCCAATAATCAATATCCCTTGATTCCCAATCCCATGCCATTCCATACATTCCTCCGCCTTGCCCTTCTACATATTTATCCATCCTATATTCCTTCTAATCATTTCCCACAAAATCTTCCCTGTCAAGTTTGTCCCACTTTTTCGCATCATACCGGTTATATACCTTACATGTAAGGTAACCTCAGGGAATGTACCCAAATCGGCAATGTACATAACTCTAAATAGATTACAAACTTCCGAGTAGTCCGATTCACCCAAAATATTTTCTTTATTAACACATACCTTTCAAATCCATCCACCTCATAAAGTATTTATAAAAAATAAAAAAGTATTTACATCGCATATTCATTTAAAATATTATTGGCATATAATTCATGAGAATTCACTTAAGTCTTTCATAAGAATTTTACCCATATTATAATTTATCAAAACAAAAAAAAATGAAGTAACGCGGCGATTTTCTATTTTCTTAAGTTAATTCTATATGAATGAATATCAAAGAAAATTATAACTGAAGAATTCAATATACGATTATCTTTTTTTTCGTTGATTTTTATATGAAAATTCACGTTTCTTATAGATTTTTTTTGCAAAATATTCTTCGTATAATCATTTTCTTTATATACAGATGATTTTCTTTATATACAGACGAATCAAAGCTTTTTTAGAATTTTAAACAATGCCTTTTATTTGCCTTTTAATGGATTATTTTTCAATTTTATCAATTTCCGATATATCTTTATTATCTAATACAGAAATATATCTAAAAAAACGAAACTATATTTTTTCTCTTTTATCTTCATAGTTTGTTCCGTTTTTTTTCGCTTTAATATCGATGTTACAGCCGTGCTATATTGAGTATAAATGAAATATGAAGAACAATAATAATAAATCTTTATATAGTTATAAAAATGTTCTGTATAAAAAAGAATTATAAACAAAACTAACTTTACAAATATGTACATATATGTTTTTGTTAATATTTTGTATAATATCAAAATAAATCGGATAGACAAATTGTTTATAGATAGTGTTATTAGATTTGTTTTTTTTTTACTGCAATTTTACACAAAACAATAAATAGATAAATTCATCGGTTTCTGTTATATGGACTTTTATACATCGAAATTCTTATATACAGTATTTTTCTAATAAAACTTTATCATTTTAAAATTTGGTATCAAACCAAACATATATATCTAAAAATATTTCTTATACTTCTTCTGTACAAGAAAATATATTTATAAGAAAATACGATTGCAAATTTATATATTTATATGGTTAAAACTTATTTATAGCTTTTTTACCTATATTTATATAAATTTTTTCATACCATTCCTATGGTCATCGCATCACTATTTCGCATATATATATAACATGTAAATTGTTCATGGCAGACAATTATATATTTTATATTGGAATTTATCAATCTTTTTAAAAAGCTTTTCAATTTCTTTTTTTTTTTTTGTTTTGCTCATGTATAAAAATTATATACGGAAATCTTATGTATGGTTAAAAAATGTTTTTAATAACATCGCAATATATACATTCATATACATAACTGCAATAGTTTTATTACAAACCAATTCAAATCATCTATAAAACTGTATATATGTATTCTATATTGAATTAGATATACAAAACCATATGAAAGCAAAAAAAAAAAAACTTATTTTAAATAGTTCGCATTATAGGTGTATACATTTTGAGATAATGTTCTAATTTTTTTTTCCTAAGAAATTTGCGGAAAACTTAATATATAATTTCAATATATGTTATATGTCTATAGCTTTTAGTTTTTCTTTATATACTAAAACTTAATATCTTATTTTGTCAAATGCCAAAATATATAATGGGATTGTGCGATCATCGCAGAGGATTTATAGTCATAGTTATAATTTAGAGGATATAATATTTATTTGTGGTAATAACTCTGTTGTGTAAATGTTAAAAATGCCAACCTAAAATTCTAACGAAATTTTGGGGTCGTGGTTTCGAATCTTACTGAATGCATAAAATATGTTTTGTGTTTTCGGATATTTTTCGAATCTGAATTTTACCACAGAGTTGTATTTTCCGCTTTCGGTTGATCGAACGGCTAATTATCGACACCATAATAGGCACAAATTAAGAAACTAACAACAGAAGGCTGTTGTTGGACGCTAAAACCAGATTGTTGGTTGTATAGCGAAAAATGTATGTAATATGTATGTATGTAATATTTAATCAAGACATCGTGTTTAAATAAATATAAACTATAAATAAAAATATAAAATAATCATATATTTAAATTTATATATTGCATATACATATGTAAATTGAATGAGATAAAAAAAAGTTTTAATGATCGTGTTTAAATGCATTATATATATATAAGAGATAAAATGTATAAATGGTAGAAAAAAATTATGCAATAAAATAACTTTCATCTTAAATAAATAAATTTAAATATATAATGAAAATATAATTATAAATTTTAGAATTCATTATTGTTAGATTTTGTGGTTCAGATTTTTTTTAACTAATTGTAAAGATAATTCTAAGATTTAATGTGTTATTATTAATTAATATACAGAAAAATTGATTGTATTATGTGGAAAAATTTCGTATGAGATTATTTTAACTAAAATCATTTCATTAATGCCCGCTTGCACGGAAAAACTTTTAAACGACCGCTAACTAAAAGCCCATTTACTGTAAATGGACTTTTAAAAAAAATTCCTATGCTCGAAAAAAATGAGTAGGTCTTTTATGAAGATGTAGATTAACGATCATTATGCCGAAACTCCAATGTACAAAATATATGAAACGACACGCCTACAATCATTTTTCTATTTATATGAATTTGATTGTTTATTTTTATTTGATTTATTTAATAGAATATATTTTATATTTGAAAAAGTGTCCCATTGAACGTAAAAGTAGATTTTACGCTAAAACTTGTTTCGTGCATAGCAATTTTGGTTAAAAGTACTTTTAAATAAAATTTTTTCCTTAAAAGAATATTTAATTTTTTCGTGCATATGGCCATAAAAGCAAAAAAAAACATTTGTATTTTTTTGAGGACAATTTAATTATTTTTTTTTTCTTTTTTTTTGGTTCGTTACTACCGCAGGTTTAGCGCCCGTAAAACCTCCTTTCAGAATATAAATCCTTTCGTTTGTGTGATAAGGACACTTTTTTTAACACCCTCGAATTTTCCATTACTCTATAGTAAATATCTATAATTGGGAAAAATTGCTAATCAAATCCTACATTTTGTTTAATGAGACACCTTAATATTATTATGAATTCGCAAAATTCAGTTTATTTTACTGAATATTCACCCTTAAAACCAATACTATTTGATGGAAATTTTACCCTTAAAAATTGAAACGATTATAGACTGGTTTTTATTAATTAAAGTTTACAAAAAAAAAACTTTTATGAATGGGTTGTAGTTAAAACGTAATAACTTGAGAACCCGCTGAGTTAGAATAACGTTCAGAAATGCGTTCGATAGATAATCAAATTCTTTAATAACTTTCCCTACCGATCAAATGGGTTTGTGGAACAAATCCTATAGTAAAAAAAATCCATAAATACGGTACATTGTCAATTGAACATTACTTTTTGTATGGAGACCCCATAATATTATTATAATTTCTGAAAAATCCAGTTCATTTTACTTGTTATTCACCCTTAAAATCAATTCCATTTGATAAAAATTTCACACCGTCGGAACTGAAAAATGCACACAGATTATAAATATATTATTTATGTATGAAATCAATTTATTCTACTTATATATAAGTATAAATAATCCTAAAATACAAAATGTAAAAAAAAAATAATAAAAATCTTATAATATAATAAATACATAATACAATATATACAGTGTGTTCAAGTACCACCCTACAAAGCCGAATACCACGTATTCCTGGGACTATTTCCAGCAAACAAAATCGTTCTGAAAGGGGGGGTGGGTCTAACTTCGACCCCTACCGAGTTACAAAGTGTTCCAAAATTGGTGGTCATTGTAAAACATGGGCTCACTATTAAGTGATAAACTCCAAACCGTTCAAGTTAGAATAAAAATTATATACTTTATTTGGTGCCGGTACAACGTGTGATCTGGTAGGGGAAATTTATCTGAGATAACTTTTGTTTTTTGTGAATTTTAAGAGGAAAAAGGAATTTTCCTTTTAAAAATTATTTCTAATCGAATGCTAAAACTAATAAATAATTAAATAAAATATATTTTAAAAAACCCTCAATAACATCATATTAGTGATGTTATTCACTGGTTTCGAAGATATTGGCTGGATAGTGTTAGCTGGGACACCCTGTATATAATCAAAAATTTCCGTATAATATATAATATTTAAAGACTTCCTTCTTCCTTCTATTTTCTATATAATCCTTTATCATATATATTATTTATATATATGTATGTACTAATAATAGTTTATGTTTTCCAATAAGGAAAAAAAAAACATTATATAAGGATTTAAAATTCAAATATGCATGATTACATCTAAATATTAAAAGAAAAAAAACAATAAATATATCATCATCATCAACATCAGTCGCTGTTATGCATATATAGAAATAGAAACATACATATATAAATTTATCCATTTCCATATCATATTTATGATAATAATTATTTAAAACCTTTATTTAGAACAGAATAATGACTGTATATTGATTTGTATATTTAAAAAGCGTTAAATATGTAGGATTTATTCAAGATATAGCCAACATGATTTCTGTAATATAGAAATGTTTATAATAAATAGATATACACTGTTTATATCGATATATAATTGCGTATATTTGATTATCCAGTCATAATATACATATTTAACGTCATGATCCTACAAAATTCATATTAGAAAAACAATATGACAATCTAAAAAATAAAATAAATAAATTTTTCGGTTGTAAAGCAACAATCTGGTTTTAGCGTCCAACAACAGCCTTCTGTTGGCTTTTATGTTGTCTGTCTTAAGTTTTGGCTTTTATGTTGTTTGTAATTAGTCATACGACCAACGGCAAGCGGGAAATACAACTCTGTGTTAAAATTCAGATTCGAAAAATAACCGAAAACACAAAACATATTTTATGTCTTCAGCAGGATTCGACGACCCACGACCCCAAAATTTCGTTAGAATTTTAGAATTTTTATCATTTACACCACAGAGTCATATCTATCTATATATGATATATAAAATAAATTGTCTAATCTCGATTAATCGTTTTTTTAAGATTGAATACCTAAAAAAAACAAAAATCAGATATACATATAACAGTATATAACAGTTTTTGGGTAATATTATACTATAATACATGTGTATTTTATTTATATGTACATATATGTATCAATTTCCAATCTGTTTTTAAACAAAATAAAGAAAAACCTTCAATATTTGACATACTCTATATATATATATATGTATTTATATATCTTCAAAATATATAGTGTATATATATACCTGTTTATATATTTCAAGCATTCACATTCATACATCTAAATATATATCATATATATAGATTACATATGTAAAATATATCGTTGTCAGATTATATAACATGATGGATATTCGTTACACATAACCTTTGACAATATATTTGTGTAACGACACATAACAAAACACATATATATAACAATATCGTGTATATACAACACAATAATAAAAAAAAAAACAATATAAAAAATAAATACCAATTTACTTGATATATATAACATATATATGTATATAAGGATATATAATGTTGTATATATAATCTTTCGTGTATATATATTGATTGGTATATATTAGGATATTAGCTCTATATATACAAAGAAATTGTTGTCAAAACAAATTGTGAACAATATATATAGATATTAAACTATTACCTATATATATATATAGACCTTAGAAATAGATGGATATGTATAAAACAGATTTTCTAATCCACGAAAATGAATTTGAAAGAAATTTTCCGCTTCATTTTATAACAAATAAAAAATAAATACATATCACAGGTACGTAACCTCTGCTATAGATATTATATATATTCTAATATATATATATATATAAAGAGAAATTAGATTTATTTCGGATAATTTTATATAATATGTACAATTGTATACAAATCGTAAGATTTACTTTTCTAAGAACATGTGTGTGTGTGTTTTATACACGTAAAAATGTAAATTCCATTATGTAATTTATTATGTACTTTTAAATAAAATAGTCGTATAAATTCCTATACAAAATATGTAAATAAAAAAAAAAAAAAGCTCACATATCTAAGAAAAACATAATAAAGAAAAATATCTATATATATACCAGATACCTATTTGATTGAAAAATTGAAAACCATTTAGAAGATTTTTCTTTTGCATAAATGTCCAACATACATATGTATATACAATCAAAGTATTTTAGATCATGTTTTCTAAACCGTATCTATATATTCTATTTTCTTATATATTCTATATAATATAATAATATATGTGTTTTAAAATTCGCTTCATACGGCTAAATATAAATTTATTATTTATCTCCTTTTAATACCACATATTTTTCATTTGTAGATATCAAAAACAAAAATATAAATACAAATTTTGTTTTATATATACATTTTGTATTGAATGACCAATTTTATTTCCGTAAATATTCATTTTATTCTAAATATATATTGAAATATATACTACTGTGTACAAATATGAGTAAGACTTTTCAATTTAAACTTCTTTGGTTTACCTATTTGGACCAATGCTTTTATTTTTACGTTTGTAGTACTGTTCATTGATGTAGTAGTTACGTGTGTGTGTATGAACAAAGAAAAGTTGTTTATTCGATTTGTTTATTTTTTGATAATGTCTGAAATTATTCAACAAAGAAGTAGTATTAAATTTTGTGCGCGAAATGAAATATCGGCCCCCAAAACGTTCAGAATGGTTCAGAAGGTCTTTGGTGAGAAGTCGATGTCAAGAGCAAGTGTTTTCGATTGGCACAAATTGTTCAAAGAAGATCGTGAACGCGTTGAAGACGAACCACATCAAATACGACCAAGAACCTCTACTGATGAGCTGCACGACAACAAAATCAAAGAATTGGTGCTGCAAAATCGTCGATTGACTACTAGAGAGCTTGCTGATATTGTTGGAATTTCAAATGGGTCAGTCAACACCATTTTGAAAGACATTTTGGGCCTAAAAACAGTCAAATGTCGATTGGTGACAAAAACACTCAATTTTTTCGAAAGACATAGTCGCATGGAAGTCTGTGAAACGATGCTTTCTGACTATCGGGATAATGAAAAGGACCACCGTATTCGCCAGATTTAGCTCCATGTGACTTCTGGCTATTCAGCAAACTCAAAATACCACTTCGGGGACACCATTTTGATTCGATTGAAGAGATAAAAGCCGAATCGAAGAGAGAACTGATTTTGAAAATTAGAAAAAGCGTTGGCATAGTTGCATCAGGAAGGGATCAATTTGAGGGTGATGATTTAGATTTAGAAGAATAGATAATGATTTCAAAAGTTATAAATAAAGTCTTACTCATATTTGTACACAGTAGTATATTTCAAATTTAAATTCGTATAATTTTGTTTTTATATAATATTCCAATTCGCAAAATTCAGCTTATTTTATTTGAGATTCATCCTTAAAATCAATACCATTTTATGGAAAATTCGCTCTTAAAATTGGAAATGATTAGAGGTTGATTCTTACTAAATATAAAATTGAAAATTGTCTTTATTATTATACCTTGGGAACCCATTGAAATAGAATAACGTTTATTCTATAGATAATTTGCATTCGATAGATAATAAAATACTCTAAAAACTTTCCTTATTACTGACCAAAGGGGGTTGTATAGAACAAATTCTATAGTAAACATCTATATGTGTGAAAAATGGTCAATTTAATCCTACTTTTTGTGTGGAGACACTTAATGTTATTATAAGTTCGGGATATTCGACTATTTTTGCTTAATATTCACCCTTAAAACCAATACCAGTTTATGTAAATTTAAAACATTTTTATTATTATTGACGGGTTGTGGTAAAAACACCATAAATTTGGAACCCGTAAAGTTAAATTAACGTCCATGGAAGCAGATAATTAAATTCACTTAAAACTTCCCTAACCCATCAAATGGGTTTGTAGAACAAATTCTGTAGTTAAAGTCCATAAACTTTGTAAATTGTCAATTTAGTCCTATTATTTGTAAGGAGATCCCATAATATTATTATAAATTTTTAAAAATTCACCTTATTTTACCTACGATTCACCCTTAAAATCAATACCGTTTGATGGAAATTTCACCCTTAAAACATGAAATGATTTGAGGTTGATTTTTTACAATTACAGTTTAAATATTTTATTTATTATGCAAGAGTTGTGGTAAAATCCCTTTAACTTGGGAATCCGTTGAGTTCGAATAACGTTTAGAGATTCATTCGATAGATAATTAAATACTCTAAAAACTTCCCTTACCGATCAAATGGGGTTGTAGAACAAATTCTATAGTTAAAATCCATAAACTTTGTAAATTGTCAATTTAACCCTATTTTTTGTATGGAGATCCTATAATATTATTATAAATTCGGAAAATTCAGCTTATTTTACTTAATATTCACCCTTAAAATCAATATCATATGTTGGAAATTTCACCCTTAAGAATTTTAATAATTAGCGAAGTTGATTTTTACCAATTAAAGTTTAAAACATTTTTATTATTATGTAAGGGTTTTAGTAAAAACACGATGACTTCGGAACCCGTTAAGTTAAAACATCGTTCAGAGATGAATTTAATACATAATTAATTTCTCTAAAAACTTCCCTTAACAATCAAATAATAATAAATAATAAATTTTTCGCTTTACAATCAACAATCTGGCTTTAGTGTCCAACACACAGCCTTCTGTTGTTAGTTTCTTAATTTGTGGCTTTTACAGTGACGGTAATTAGCAGTACGCCCAACCGCAAGGGAAAATACAACTCTGTGTTAAAATTCAGATTCGAAAAATAACCGAAAACACAAGACATATTTTATGCATTCAGTAGGATTCGAACCCACGACCCCAAAATTTCGTTAGAATTTTACGTTGGCATTTTTATCATTTACATAACACAGTAGGTATCAATATCAAATAAGGTTGTAGAATAAATCTTTTAGTGAAACTTAAAATCTATAAACGCTTCTTTTTGTATGGGGACCCCATCCATAATATTAATATAAATTCGTAAAATTCAGCTTATTTTATTTTTGATTCACCCGTAAAATCAATACCATTGTATGATTTTAACATGTTGTTCATGGAATTATATTCTTATAAAATTTCACGGTATAAAGATTCAATATTTAAATTAATTTTACCCATATTTTACCGTTTAAAAACAACCGAATTACATTATATGGAAAGCTTTACGATAAAATCCTCATAAAACAAAGTTTTTTTTAAAAATAATATTATAAAACAATAAAATAAATGAATTTTATAACGAATTGTTTATTATATATATTATTTTAGTTTTTCCATAGAATATTTATATATAATAGACCCTTTTTAATTTTTGACTGGGATACGGTGAGAATAAAACATTTATTATATATGTAACAAGTAATGTTTCACTTTATGCAAAAATATAATATAATAAAAACAAATTATTTAACATAATAATTGTATGGTATTGTGGCGGTACACCCCTGGTAAAAATTATTATGTACACAGTTAACCACACAGAGAAATGATAATGATATATACTTCATCATATTGATCATACACAGTACAATGAAAAAACAATATCATAATATATACCATCATATACGGTACATACAAAATTAAATGATAATAAAAATTATAATACAAAACCAGAAGAAGACGAACATTCACACAGCGAGGTATTTTAATAATAATATTTTATATATAGCAATAAGAAAAAGATAAAAGTGTATTGAAATAATTATAATCGTAAAAGAAGTTTTGAATTAATAAATAATAATTAAAAATATTAAATATCGTGTGTGTTAAGAAATTCAATTTAATCACCCACGATAATTGGTGACCCCGACGATTGATTGAAATCCAACAATATTTTTCTACAATTTAAAGGGTGAATGAAAGTCACGGCATATATTCATCATCACCTTCATCAAAGACGATAGTATATATACCTATATAATTGTGTGAAAAGTTCAATACAGTGCATCATAGACCGTTAAGTCTATTGTCACAATATTTTTTTTCATCACATGATATAATCTTCATTACTTTTATCGATAAATCATTATATCAGGGATTATTAAATCAACATATTACAATATATAACCAGAATAATTAATTTTCTCATCCAGCCGACCTTGCACCAAGATCATCGCTAATTGACAATACGAATTGCTAGCTTTCATCATAACTACCTCAGGCAGTTACATCAAAGCAGTCAACAGTTCCAGTTTGGCGACACATTCCTGCAATAAATCCGAGTAACTATTATCAGTGAATATAAAACAAATTTGTTCGTTATTAATAGTTATTAATCGATATTATTATTTTTTTTATTTTTTGTAATTGATTTATATTAGATTTAGATTAGTTAATATTTATTTTATATAGCCTCATACACAAGTGACATCACGCACATTTCTAAATACTATTTCAATACAAACACATCCACAATGAGTGTAAACGACAATGAAGACAGTGCTGGACCTTCAAATTACAAGCACAACATTATACACGATACCTCAATTAATGCTAGTGAAATAAAAATAAAATTACCGCAATTTTGGACTGCGTCACCCGCGGCTTGGTTCATACAAGCTGAGGCGCAGTTTCAAATTTGTCGAATTAATTCGGACGCGAAAAAATACTATCACGTGATATCATCGTTACCTCAGGAAGTCGTGGAGTCGATTCTGGACATTGTCCAGAATCCTCCAACAAATAATAGTTATAATACGATCAAGGCTGAATTAATTGAAAGAAATTCGCTTAGCGAAGAGCGAAGATTAGAGCAGTTAATTTCAAACACGGAACTGGGTGATAAAAAACCTTCCGAATTTTATAGATCTTTGTACCAAATGGCGTCCCCTAATTTCAATGAAGACATTATAAAAAAACTGTGGTTACGACGACTACCCCGCGTAGTTAATATTTCTCTCATTGCCGCCGGTGATAAAGAAATTCGCGAATTAATTGCCCTGGCAGATAAGGTATGGGAAGCATCAACCATAGCAAACAATGTTTCGGTTATACATAAGAATGAAACTTTTACACAGAAAAAGCATTCCGAATTTACCCCGAATTATAATTCAAGGATGAATCAACTTGAGAAGGATATAAGGGAAATGAAAAACATGTTTTCTAATTTATCCAATAACGGATTCGCGGGAAAATTCAATCGATATAGAAGCAATTCTACATCTTCTATTAATTCTAATAAATCTCAAAAGAGATCGGTATGTTGGTTCCATGAACGCTATGGAGACAAAGCACTTAAGTGTAAAAGGCCATGTGCACAGGCATCAACATTTAAATCACCTACTACCAATTCGACAAACTAGAATTCCCTACTGTTGTTGCGACCAACAGTAGGAATATACTAACCAGTCGCTTATTCATACGGGATGATGATAATAATTTGACGTTTTTAATAGATACCGGCGCTGAGGTATCAATTTTGCCCTATTCTAATTTTCAAAACGATATCATCAATCCAAAAACCCCCGAATATCATTTATCTGCTGCTAATGGTACGCAAATTAGCACTTTCGGTAGCAAATTACTCGCTGTCAATTTAGGTTTAAGACGCGTATTTCCCCATACATTTTTGTTAGCATCGGTAAACCGACCAATATTGGGTGCGGATTTTTTAACCAAATTCGGTTTGATAGTGGATCTTCGTACCAAAACTTTAATTGATTCACAAACAGGAATCAAAATTTATGCGATAACCATTAAATCTAGCACACCCACTCCCAAACATTATACAACCAACAGTAAATATGATAAGTTGCTTGCACAATATCCCACATTGACTGAGGCACCTAACTATCATCATGCGGTAAACCATAATGTTGTTCATCGAATACTCACTAATGGTCAATTGCCATACGCTCGACCACGAAGACTCGACCCAATTAGGCACCGGGCTGCTAAGGCTGAATTCGACCACATGACGCAACTTGGTATTTGTAGGCTCTCCTGTTCACCGAATTCATCGCCATTGCACCTGGTATCTAAACGCGATTCTGGGGATTGGCGCCCAGGTGGCGACTATCGTCGTCTTAATGCGGTTACAATACCAGATCGTTACCCAATACCTCACATACATAACTTCGCCATGCGTTTGCATGGTTGTACAATATTCTCACAAATCGATTTGGTAAGAGCATATCACCACATTCCAATGGATGTGGACGACATACAAAAGACGGCCATTACCACTCCTTTCGGATTGTATGAATTTGTTCGTATGCCATTCGGACTTCGGAACGCCGCGCAAACGTTCCAACGTTTCATGAATGAGGTGTTATGTGATATGGACTTTGTTTTCGTATACATAGACGACATACTAATAGCTAGTACCACCGAATCCGAACACATCGAACATGTCAAATTGGTTCTTTCCCGATTGGTTAAGTACGATTTAAAAATAAAAACGTCAAAAAGCGTCTTCGGTACGGATGCGCTTGATTTTCTTGGACATCGAATAACTCGTGACGGTATCCTTCCATCTCCTACTCGCGTTGATGCAATAAGTAGCTTTCCTACGCCGGCATCTATACGGGAAGTACAACGATTTACGGGAATGGTTAATTATTACCACAGATTTGTTCCGAAAATCGCGGAATTGTTACGACCAATTCATGCCCATGTAACCGAACTAAATAGGAAAACCACCAGGAAAATAAATTTTTTCTGGACGGATGAATGCGCCACGTCATTTGATAAAATCAAAACAGCACTCTCAAATGCAACGCTTTTGGCTCATCCGATGGATAATGCATCTTTCAGTATTACATGCGACGCATCGGATGTTGCGATGGGCGCAGTTCTCCACCAAAATAACAATAACATACAACAACCGTTGGCGTTCTTTTCGCGGAAACTTACATTGGCCGAAACAAAGTATTCCACGTTCGATAGGGAGCTTTTGGCAATGTATTCTGCAATTCGGCACTTCAGATATTTCATTGAGGGTCGCGAATTTACCATTTTTACGGACCACAAACCCCTGTGCCACGCGATGAATGCAAAAACCGAAAGAGGCCCCCGGCAGGCAAGGCATCTCGACTATATATCTCAGTTCACTGGTGACATCCGTCACATAGGCGGTGCGGATAACGTAGTGGCGGACGCTTTGTCGCGATACTGTCAAGTGGAACATAGTGGTGTAAATAAAGATTATATCGATTTGCCTACTCTCGCACAACATCAGGAGACTGATGATGAATTAATATCGGCATTAAAAAACCATCGTGCCGGATCACGGGTTAGGCTTGAACCCATCGATATACCAGGATCCCAAGTTAAGGTATACTGTGAGACATCCATGGATAAAAATCGTCCATTTGTCCCGAAATCCTTAAGGACCATTGTATTCCAACAATTACATAATTTATCCCACCCCGGCATCAGGGGCACCAGGAATTTAATAACTTCCAGGTATTTCTGGCCGGCCATGAATGGTGACATTAAAAGGTGGACTATGGCGTGTCTATCTTGCCAGAAATCGAAGATTCATCGCCATACGCGTTCTAAATACGGAAAATTCGATTTGCCAAGTGGTCGCTTCGATCATATACACATGGATTTAGTTGGTCCATTGCCGAGCTCCCGGGGTTACACCAATTTGCTCACAATTGTCGATAGGTTTACTCGATGGCCTGAAATTTATCCCATTAGGGATATATCCGCCACGTCCATTGCCAAAACGTTTATACACCAGTATATTCCGCGTTTCGGTGTACCATTGCGAATTACAACCGACCAGGGTACGCAATTCGAATCCCGACTATTTTCTGAATTGGCAAATATACTGGGTAGCGAACATTTGCGAACTACAACATACCACCCACAAGCAAATGGTATGGTCGAGCGCATGCACAGGCAGTTGAAAACGGCATTGCGGGCTAAATGTCAGTCGTCGAATTGGTACAACGAATTGCCAATTATCCTTTTGGGTATGCGAACAACATATAGGGATACCATAAATTGCACATCTGCGGAATTGGTTTACGGCCAATGTCTCCGGGTTCCGGGCGAATTATTTGTTCCAACGCCGGATGCTGATCAAGTTACTCCAACAAATATCGCGATTAATTTGAAAAACGCAATGCGTGCATTATCTCCAGTAAACCCCAATGTTAACAACCGACAAAATACGTACATACCAAAAGATTTGAATACCTGTCAGAATGTATTTGTTAGGATAGATCGAATGAAACCCACACTACATCCTCCATACGAGGGCCCATATGCAGTTATCCGGAGATTCCGAAAGTATTTCGTTCTCGATATAAATGGAAAAAATACATCTGTCTCTATAGACAGGTTAAAACCAGCATACGGAATTTTGAATATTTCTGGCGCGGTATCCAATGTCAAATCCTCTGATAGGAAGGTAACATTCAAAAACGATTGAAGTGTCACAATAATGTAGTAGTTTTTTTTATATATTAATTTTTATATTTATAGCTAACGTAATTAAATGAATTAATTAATTTTATTTTTGTGATCGCTAGCACTGGGGGGAGGTACTGTGGCGGTACACCCCTGGTAAAAATTATTATGTACACAGTTAACCACACAGAGAAATGATAATGATATATACTTCATCATATTGATCATACACAGTACAATGAAAAAACAATATCATAATATATACCATCATATACGGTACATACAAAATTAAATGATAATAAAAATTATAATACAAAACCAGAAGAAGACGAACATTCACACAGCGAGGTATTTTAATAATAATATTTTATATATAGCAATAAGAAAAAGATAAAAGTGTATTGAAATAATTATAATCGTAAAAGAAGTTTTGAATTAATAAATAATAATTAAAAATATTAAATATCGTGTGTGTTAAGAAATTCAATTTAATCACCCACGATAGGTATATATATTAAATACGATCTAATTATATATATAGTTTTCGTTGGTTTTCAAACTTATTTTAAACAAAATTGTAAATGTATATATATTTTGTATTCTATACATAATTAACAATAATACAAAAACACCATTATTTCTATATATACATATATTATATTAATAATAATACATTTTTAGTTAATATATAAAAATTCTATATAAATTTGTTTTAAAATTTAAAATATGTGTATAACAGGAAGATAATATATTATAATGTGGTTTTATTTTTATGTAAATATATGTATAGTGTGTTCATTACCAGTTCTTTACCGTTTCCGGTGCCATACGCAGTCTAAAGATTTGTGCCCTAAATATTTGCGCATAGGAGCCGTTTCCACATCACCCATAAATATAGACTCATCGCAGACGTTTTTTGTTGAACTATCTCTTTTACTCCTGTGGATAATACATTTTTAATTAAATGTTTAATATATTTTTTTTAAATATTTCAAACAAATTAATTTTCCCAAAACACATTTTTCAAGTCGGTGAATTAAAAAGGGAATACGTCCTCCTATGCTCCTATATATTTACAAAAAACGCCCTACTGAAAGAAGCGCCCCAAGAAACGTTTGCAACGTTTGAATGTATGAAAGGACCGGTTCTGATGGAGTATAAAAAATTATATTTAATAATGCACAATCATTTTATTTATATGTATGTATAAATAATAAACTATAAATACTAAACCATATATAAAACTGAATATTATATTCAATAAAATATTCATAAAAAAATATATATGTAATATTGCCAGAATCCTAATGGTAAATTAAGTATATTAAACATGTAAACAATGTGTGTATTTATCGCACTATATATATCCTTTTTGAGTTTTAACAATCAAAAACCAAATTCGTTTATGAACAATATTATTACTATTTTAATCTTGTTATTTATTTATTTTTCATAATTCGTGATTATTAACCTTATTGTTTTTGTTTTGTCTGTTATCATTATATCTGACTATTTTTTCAACTGATGCATTGAACCGATCTGGTAATTACACAGGTTTAATTTTTTTTATGATTGAATAAGATATTGGCGTGAAAGGATCTCTATACGAACAAAAAATTATTGGCTGGCTGGCGAACGTTGGCGGTGAATATGTTCGGTTGGAGAAGGTTGTTGTTGGGCGCTAAAACCAATAATTGTAGGTTTCATACACGTGCATAAGTAAATAATGCAGAACATGGGATCTTACCCCCAATATGGCGCTCTGGCTATACAGGGTTATAACAAGACCAATTTTTACCTATGCATCAGTGTGGAGCAAAAACGCCCAACAAAGTGTGGCACAGGTCAAATTAAACAAAATTCAAAGATTGTCGTATTTGGAGATTACGTGAGCAATGCGCACCATGCCTACAACAGCGCTAGAGGCTATTTTAAATCTCCCCCCACTGCATATGTTCTTTAAGAACGACGCAAGAAAGATGGTACACGCAACTATGATTATACTGAAGAAATAGCGAGGGTGACCCTAGAACCACCAGTGGCTAGTTGATGAAATCAGAAATGATGTAATTCTCGGCATGATACTGGTAGAGACCATTCCTAGGGTGTATGAGTTCGACAAAAACTTCTCGGTTATGTTTCCCAATAGGGAAGCTTGGACGGGGAATAAGATTAGGTTCACCGAAAACCTCGGAAAATTCTATACGGATGGATCTAAGACCAACCTATTTTCTAGCTCTGGGGTATATGGGGCTAATACAAGAATGGAACTTGGGGCCACTCTGGATTGCTATAGCACCGCATTCCAGGCGAAAATCCATGGTATAGAACTTTGCATCGGATGGATCAAGGATAGGGGGTATAAAAACTAGCGGATTTATATCTTATCGGATAGCAAAGCGGCACTCATGGCCGTGAACTCTCGAGAGATGAGGTCGAAGCTCGTGCTCGACTGTCTAGGAATACTGAAAGAGGTGTCAAGGGTAAATAAAGTCACACTAATGTGGATACCTGGACATAGAGGAATAGAGGGTAACGAGAGGGCAGATGCAATTGCTAGAGGGAGCTCTGCTGTCTCGGGCGCACAACCTAGACCATTCCGTGGTTTAGCTAAGGCAACTATTAGAGCAAGGATGAAGGAAATACTGCTAGGGGAGTCACAGAAACACTTGAATGACAACGATGGCTGCAGGAATTTTAAGCTCTATATTTGTGCATATACACAAAAGGACTGAGGGAACAAATTCTCCTCCTCCTAAATAAGTTAAATACTAGGTTGGTGGTCGGTTATTTAACCGGTCACTATAATCTAAGAGTTCATCTATACAGGATGAAAATCGTTAATCGCCCCCCCCCCCGGGGTCATGCGTTTAGGCGATGGACAACCCAGCCCAGTAATTCGATTTTTGTAATATATATGGATTAAATTTAAATTTAAATGCAGTACAAATTTAAAAGCACATATACAATTGTCCAAGATTTAGTGAAACAAAAATTTTTAATGAAACCACCTAAAGTGCAACTTGGACAATTGTATGAAAACATATGAGTTATTTTTTCTTACTGCTTTTCAGTTTAAGTTTTTTTTCTCTCATATGTTTGCTTTTATTTTCAAAATTTCATAAATTAATCCACATATTATAATAGATTTACCACCCAAAATCACTTAAATGCATTCAACGCATCATAGGTTCATCACCTGTTTAAGTGATTTCGTTACGGGCTCACAGCAATAGAATTCCGAGGTGTTACGGGCGCTAAACCGATTCTGCTGTAGTAACGAACCAAAAAAAAAAAAAAAGTACAATATTTCTAATTCTAATAATAAGTAATTTAATAATAATCATATTATGTATAAGGATTAAACAAAATAACCAGCTTGAATATTACATTTCTGTTTCAGAAAACAATTAATTTATTTTAAAGTCATTAAGATTTATTAAATTTCTCCAAATTGAATATAGGCTGCAAATCATCAACTTTCTATATTATACTTATAGATATATTTTACTCATACAAACAGAGGTTGTTTTAAATATATACCATACGCGTATCTTGGTTTTGTTCACTCTGTTCAGTGAACCACCTGCTAAAAATATTGATAAATAATTAAGAAAATACAGATTTTAATATTTTTCTTAATTTTTGATGAATAAAATAATATTAAGTGTCCCAAAAAATTTGCAGCGCTGATTATTTATATCATTATATCAGTAAAAAATATAAGAGATAATATTCTTTATATCATATATATAAAGAAATCATATATATAAAGAAACGTCGCATAAAAGAAAAACGAAAACGAAAAAATACATACACCTTTAATCTATATATACTCTTTCTTTTGTGCATTTTTTTAATCGCACTCCCATAGTGTGCACAATTTTAAATGAACCAAAAAATATTGTTGTTATACATAGTTGTTTAATTGTATATGGCAAATACATTTATATTTTCCGAAAATGCGAGGTATACGAATATACAAATAATACAAATACTATTTTAATTTTCGTTCACTATAAATTGTGCACAATATAATACAAATGCTTGTTTCTTTTTTCTTATATATGCTGTATGGTTGTTTGTATGCTTTATTTTTTATCATTCAAATCTCGCATACTCATATACTGCCTGCTGCGGTGTATATAATCATAGAAAATATATAAATATTTTTTTTTGTGTTTTTTTTTTATTTTTCTCATTTCTATATATGGCATATTGGCATATACCCAGCAAACATTTGGAAGATAAATCGGCGATACGATATCGCGGCGATATCGCGGGGAAGATAAAAAAAAAGTTATTTATATCGCCAATTTATCGTTGTTTTAACAGTTGAGCGATATTGTACGGAAGATAAAAATGCGATACGATGGCGATACGCTTTGACGATAAAAAGAAAATACAGAGCCACATTTATCTTCTATTTCTCTTCCAGCCCATAAAATGACGATAATATATTATTATTTATTGCTTGCCTATCTTCTTGATGATAAATCCGCGATAAATATATCGTCTTTTTGTCTTCCTCGCGATAAGTATGTAAATAATTAAGTATAAAATTAAATTATAACAGTTTAAATGGAACAGCGAATGAATAAAGAAGAAATATTAACAATTTTTAATTTTTATAATTTTCAGGATTGAGCTGTCACAGGATTTCACAGCATTGAACTTCCATTGATATTCCCTTAGAATATTCTAATCTATATATCGCATTAGTATCCCCAATTTATCTTCCTGGCGATATCGCATTTGTATCGCCAATTTATCTTCCTCGCGATATCGTCAATTTATCTTTCAGATGTATCGCGGAAGAATCCCATTCTCTATACGTAGGGAGTAACGTACGCGATAAAAATGCGATATCTTTGGCGATAAATTTATCGCCTAGGCGAATCGTCTGCAGTACTACCAGCGATAAGAAATGTTTGTGGGGATACGAATATACAAATAATACAAATACTATTTTAATTTTCGTTCACTATAAATTGTGCACAATATAATACAAATGCTTGTTTCTTTTTTCTTATATATGCTGTATGGTTGTTTGTATGCTTTATTTTTTATCATTCAAATCTCGCATACTCATATACTGCCTGCTGCGGTGTATATAATCATAGAAAATATATAAATATTTTTTTTGTGTTTTTTTTTTATTTTTCTCATTTCTATATATGGCATGAATAAAAAATAGATATTATTTACTATATAAAATTATATGCGATATTTTTTCATTCTTTCGCAAATGCTTGTTATGCGTACTTCATTATTTTTCCAAACATTGTTCAATTAAATAATTTCAATTTCAATTTCAATACACATTTAAATAAATTCCGCAACTTTATAATTTGATAATTGTTTGATTCCATATTCTTTAATATAGTTTCCTGTTTTTTTTTCACATTTAATTGTAATATGAATTTTTATGAATGTAATTCAAATGATGGATGCATTATTGAACAGTTTTTAAAAACGCCTTTTTCAAGGCGAACTGTTGAAATAAAAAATATATTGGTTAAACTCGAAAGGCCACAACCGGATTTGCAAAATTTAACGAAACAATGCAAAACTCAAGGCAGAGAAGTCACTCGTCGATTTCCTGTGTCGATTTATCAAAAACCTGAATGGATAACTGGTTGCAATAAGTTGAATAAAATTTTTTGTTGGCCATGTTTATTTTTTTTGCCAAATCGTGACACCATTTGGTTGAATCCTGGTTATTCAGATTTAAATCATTTAAGTGCAGCAGTTTTTAATCATGAAAAAACCATGAGTCATTTAACTGCTGTACTAGATATGAAAACTTTTGGTGATGTTCGGATTGATTTAATGTTGGATTCACAACTCAAACATTCCGTAACTACTCATAATGAAAATGTTACAAAAAATCGCTTGGTATTGAGAAGATTAATTGATATGACATGCTTCCTTGGTATGCAAGAATTGTCTTTTAGGGGGCATGATGAGACTGCTGATTCGGTGAATAGAGGAAATTTCATAGAAATGATGAATGTTTTAGCCAAATATGATTCAATTCTGTCGCAACATTTAAATAATGCTGGTCAGTTTCGTGGAACCTCACCAATCATTCAAAATGATTTAATTGAATCCATTGCAAAATTAATAAATCCAAAATATGTGATTTATTGCTAACTCTGTATTACAGAGTTACATATTATTCCAGGTGGTTGTCCCCCCCCCCCCCCCACCCCCAAGGTGTTTAGTAGTTTTTTTTGTTCTTTACCAGTTTTTAAAGTGAACAAGTACCCTTGGAGGTCCAGATCCGCCACTGATATATACATATATAAATATATGTTATCAATCTATTTATAATCTATAAACTTTGTATATTTAATGACATTTCGATTAACAAAATTTCCAATTATACAAATTTAACATAAAATTTTATAAAAAGATTATTATTTACGCGGTATTGGCGGAATATAGCGTAATAGAGATTTGGAAGATATATTTATTCTATATATGAATAGATATATTTTTAATTTATTTAATACATATATGTAGATGTATGTAATAATCATTGAAAATTGTAAATACAATGCCAGTATGCCGCATCATAGAATTACACATTTCATTTTTCACAAATAGTATATAACATACATAAATATACGCAAAAACTTATACTGAATGAATCAAAATGAGATGATGACATCATCACGTCTATACAAAATGCATATATATATACAATACAATTTCGATTAAGTATTTTAAATATTCATTTACTGTAAAATGAATGCAAATGAATGAATGCATTTGCACATTTCATCAACATATATATATATATATATATAGAGTGAGTTATATATCAATAACCAAATCTATTCATATATATATATATATATAGATGTTTAAAAACGTGATATTTTCCTCATCTCTATATATACAATATACATATTTGCGATTTACAATTTAAGCCTATAATATATACAAGTATATGGAAGCGGATATATAGAAAATTTGAACATGTTGACATGTTAGACAAGTATTCTATATATATAAATATATACGCGTAACTATAGATTTTTTAACAAAATTCGAATTGTACCTCGGTAAATGTATACAAAACTAAAGTTTAGTATCATGATATATATATATAAATAAATATATATGTAAAAAATCTTTAATTTGATTAAATCCTTTATATAAAAATGTTCATTTTCCTGTTGCTGTTTTATATTTTTTTAACCAGCGATATATTCGCGCAGTTTTTTGTTTTGTTATTGAAAACAAAAAAAAAAACATTAATTTAGCAACTACAATTTTATCCAATTTATATCACAATTTTTTTTTGTTTTTTGTATATGCATTTGAACAAAATATTGTATAAATTTATATCTATGGATGCATATATTATATGGATGGATAATGCATTGTATTTATTCATCAATAAAAATATTTTTATCAATTTTCGTTTTGCTATACTCGGACAATACAACTGAAAATATATAGCTGAAAATGTACGATGCTTTCGATTATATATGCGATGTTATATTACATTTTATTTTATTTTTTTTTAGTCAATTCAAAATCATTCAATATATGTTATACTATATTCGAATATATAAAATTATTTTCAGATCGCGTTGTTCATTTTCGTATCATTTTATATATAAATTCGACGTTGTCTATATGGTTGTTATTCACAAATTAATATATATATTGGTAATCCGTCCATTGCATATATATTGATTGTATAATAAATATACTTTTCATTGTATGTATTACATATATATGATATAATATTAAAATAAAAATAACATTTAAATTTACTATATATTGTACACGTATAGTAAAATAAAAAAAAAATATGTTAACGCTCGAGTAAAATCTAAATCACCATATATAATATACGAATGAGTTTGATGTTAAATAAATAAATGAAAAAAAAATAAAAATAAAATCAATTTATTCATCATGTATTTTATATACCCATAATCATCGCATAATCTTTCCAATATCCAATATATGAAAAAAATAAGAATTGCAATTTTTGCATTACAAAATTGTAAATTTGTGGTTAGGCAGAGTATATTCATATTTATAATTAAACAAACAAAAAATTGATATATTTTTTGTATAAAATTGATATAAATAAAAAAAAATGCATTTCAAGTTTTAAAAAATTTTATAAATATTTACCTTATCGAATATGAATTCCATTTAAATATATATATATATATATATAGAATTATAGAACCCTATCAACCAAGAACTTACGAATTCGTTATAAATCTCGATAGATTTTGTAGATTCGTTACTACATAAATTGAGGGCATTCTACAGAATTTAAAGTAGAATTCGTATCAAACTTCTTACATAAAAATGGCTAAAAATGTACTACAACGTCTGATAAATTTATCGAGTTTTTAAGGCAAGCGTAGATATTTTCCTACATGTTTTTCTACAGTTCCTACCTCTCATTCTACAACATTCATTAAGTACTCTATTTTCTTTACACCGTGATCTATAAATTTTTCTATAGAATTTACTGTATACCATGTAGTATTCCGTACGAAAATCTGTCGTTTATTCTACACTATTTTCTATATGTAATTTTCCTTATTCTCTTGTATGAAATCTTGATATTTCATTGGCAATTATCAACCTACAGAACATATATAGATTTCACATTAGATTTTTATCAAATTTTCTTTTAATTTTTCTATAGTATTTTCTATCTTTTCTAGATTAATATCTTTCCTTTATTCTTCACCTTTATCTACAGAATATACCGATATAATTAAGGGTGTCCACTAGCGTTTTGAGGGATTTATCTATATTTAAAATTGTTATAAGAAAATTATAAAAATATTTCAATTTTTTTATATTAAATATTAAAATATCATATATATTTCAAAATAAATAAAAAAAAAATTTAAAAATGTAACATACATTTTTTAATGGATTACCATTTTTTAATGTTATATACCTTTATGATTATATACCTGCAATTACCTTTATGATATATTTCAATATATCACATTAAATTAAATTGAAATTAAAAAAAATATATAAAAAAACATATTCATCAAAAACTAGATGGCCAACACGGCATATAAATCATAACTGAATGACTTATTGTTAGAAAAATATTCGGAATGTGTTGTTGAGATATATTTCAATGACGTAAAGAAGATATGTAGATACTCTACAAAAATTGTAGAGATCAATAAATAGAATTTACCTTGGATGACATCAGTAAAATAAATAGAAAATATTATCGAAGTTAACGAATATTTTTCTATGTATTATAAATATGTAGAATCGCTTCCATTTACTCTAATCTAAGTTCGGTAGATTGCGTAGAAACATGACTTCAGTGTTTCGATGATCAGAAATTCGTTTACATCTGTTAAAATTTCGTTTAGAGCTCATCGATATTTTCGTAGAAGATTTCGACATATAAAAAAAATCTACAACATCTATTCGAATTTCTATACATCAATATTGACTGTACATTATATTCTACACCTGGTCGACTGGGAAGGGGATTTAAAATTGTATATTTTTAAACGTGGGGGTCGATTTTATAATATATATATCGAATATATGAAATTAAAAAGAAAATTAAATACTGAAATATTAAACCTTAATTGATACGATAATTTTATTTGGAAAAATTTGATAATTCAATTCAATTATAATTATTATGGATTTTTAATGTAAAATTAACTGTTTTTAAAATATTTTATTGAGTATAGGAATTAATAATGCGGATTTAGATAACAGGTGGCGCAACTGGCGTTGAGTGTATCGCAACACACCGCGGCCATTTTCATTTTTTTGTCTGTCATTACTCTATAAATTTCAGTACATGTCATTTCATTGAAGTGTAAACAACAAAGCTTTTTTTTGCTTCGAATATGTCGAAACACATGCCTGAAAAGTTGTTTTGCGGGGAAGTTTAATAACTTTCTTTGATTTGAAGAAAACCGCTGCTGATAGTTATCGATTGTTGGTAGAACCTTACGGTAAACATGCTCCAACTCAAAAAACTTGTGAATGGTGGTTTGCACGCCTAAGAAGTGGTGATTTTGAAGTGGAAGATAAAGAACGGCCAAGTCAGCAAAAAAAAATTGAAGACGAAGAATTGCAGGCATTGTTGAATGAAAATTCGTGTCGAACGCAACAAGAGCTTGCATTAGATTTGAATGTAGATGCCTCTACCATTTCTAGACGTTTGCATTCAATGGGAATGATCAGAAAGCTAGGAAAATGGGTCCCACAATAACTGAATAAAAATCAACTCAAAGCACGAATCGATGCATGCCATAAACATCTTGCCGAGTACAAAAAACGTAGTTTTTTGAGTCGAATTGTCACTGGCGATGAAAAGTGGGTGTATTACGAAAACCCTAAACGTAAAGCATCATCTGTTGATCCCGGTCAACCATCAACTTCACAATGAAAACGCGATATTCCTTGCCAGAGGCTTATGCTGTGCATTTGGTGGGATCATAAGGGTGTCGTGTATTATGAGCTGTTAAAACCGAATGAAACGGTTACATCTGATCGCTACCGACGACAACTGGGCGAATTGGCAAATAAATTGAACGAAAAACCATTGATTGCTCGAAAACACCACAACGTTTTAATGCACGATGACAATGCCAGACCACATCGTTCAAACATCGTTAAGGAAAAAATAAAGAGGCTCGGTTGGGATCATCTTGATCACCCCCCGTACTCTCCAGACCTTGCTCCTTCTGATTATCATTTGTTCCGATCAATGCAGGTCAGTCTGACAGATGTACGCTTTCGAAATGCTGAAGATGTGCAAAAATGGGTCGATGAATGGATTGACTCGAAAGATGAGGACTTCTTCAAACGAGGAATCAACAAACTTCCTAAAAGATGGGAGTTCATTTTGTTATACAAATAAATGCCATTTTCAAGCCAAAAAATCCGCATTATTAATTCCTACACATAATATATGCATGTATAATGTATATGTATATATTGAATTCGCTTTTTAGAGAGGGACATGAAAACATTTTAGCCTGACTCTGAGGACACAAACCGCATATTGTATATTCTGAAAGATATATAATTAAAAATAAATTAAAGTAGCACCAGGTATATTATAATAGCTTCAATTTTCCTTTTTTTTTCATCGCATTTGAAAAAATCAAATAAATTCTAATGTTTTTGTATAGAAAAAAATTTGAAAATCGATTCATTCATTTCACAAAAGATATTTAGCCGTGGGAAGTGTGCGAAAAAAAAAGCTTTTTGAAAACGAAAGTGCGAAAAGAATGAATTGCTTCAATTGATTTTTCGTTTTCAATCATAATTTCAAACATAGTAATATATTTTTTGTACATTGACAATTATGGTACATTTTTAATGTGATCAATTAATCAATTTCCGCATTAAAATTGCTTACAAAATATTCCACAACCATTCATGATTGTGGGTTGTTTTACAAAATATCATTACCGGTTATGGGAAATTGTTAGCCGCATATTTCCAAGAGGATAGGATATTCTGAACGACAGAAAACTGTTAGCTGATTAGCTGGTTTATAAAACAAAAATATTCTAAGCTAAATTTTCATTTTTCTTTATACATAATTTACAAATTCAATCAATTCTTAATATTTCATAGAAGAAAAAATTTGAAAATCGCCTTATTTTGGTTAAAAAAGATCATGGCGATTTATGAAAATTCTATGAAATATGAGAAATATTTATTCAATTTTCAAATTATACGAAGAACATGAAAATTGGATAAAAAAATTTAAAATTAGAAAAATGAAAGGTTCCGGAAAATTTTGTTTAATAATTGATTTGCTTTTATAGGAATGTTCCTCTCGAAATACCCTATCCTTTTTTTGTTACTTTTTTAGCTACTTTGGTATAATATATGACGAAAAAAAATCCAATTCCGCCACTGGAAATATTTTCAAAATAATACCATATCATCTATATATCTGTTATATCCGCGTATATCCTTGCTTATTTATAAATAAAAAATTTTTAATATTAGATATACCAACAAAAAAAATACGATTAATAATAAATTTTCAATAATAAGTACATAAAATTGGTATTCATATAATATTCTTATATATGCTTATATAATATATAATTATATGTCTATGTATAAAAATCTCACATTATTGTAACCATTCCAGAAGAAAAAAATTAATACAATTTCCATAAATATTTGTATTCTGTATTATAAAATATTATATATTTAAGAACTATGTATAATATTGAAGTTTTATAAACTGTTTTTTTATTTTATAATACCATTATATTTCTTATACCAATGTATAAATAAGATAAAAAAAATAAATATGAATATAACGTGTGTATAAGAGGAAGCCCAATTTTTTCTTCTTATATGCGAAAATCATGAATGATTACAAATATAGATTCCCTATATACGAAAACCAATAATATTATTAATGTTGTTAAAAATATTTCTCTGTTATATACTTCCTATATAGTTACCATTTTACCATCTATATGTTTATATAAAAAATATATATAAAAAACTATAAATAATAGTCTTATTGTTATTATCATTATTATTATTATTATTATTTTTATTGATATCATTATATTATATGCTTTTCAAGTATCTTCCTTATTCGTATATATCCTATGTATAAATAATTTTTTCTATATATGCATCGTAAATTATCTATATATATGCAAGACTTCTTATATAGTATATATGTTACACAGATTTACTTCTTATAATGTATGCATAACAAATTGTTATATGTAGAATGGAAAATTTATTTGTAAACATTTTTTTTCCAATTTTTACTCCGATACATTTATCGATGTGTATCGGAACTACATTTTTCTTATATCCTATAAATATATGTATATAACCAACTACATTTATTTGCTATTGCATATATATATATATATTACATATTTGTATATATGTAAAATAAATCTTAACAATATATTTTAACAAATCCTTTTTTTTATACTTATTCTATATTCTATATTCTATTTGGTACATTTATAACATTATTGATTCGTTTGGTTTATAGTTAAATGGAAACTTGTATATGATGATAAAAATAAAAATTACCATCATTTTGATTATTTTTAGATTTACTTATTTATTGTTTTAATTTATTGATTTATAAAATGTAGCGATATGATGATTTTTGATGAATAAAGTAACAGACATGATAATTAGTATTTATATCAGGGGCAAATTATGATGTTTGAATTAAAAAAAACACATACATTTTTGCATTGATTTAAGTACCTTCTGAACACCCTGAAGCATCGTCTGGACCCTTAGACTCATGAGAATTAGTTTAAAAAATCGAATTAAAATAAATTTTTTTCATGAAAAAATAAAAAAATTGTTTTTGCAAGAGATGTGAATTTTAGTTTTTCCCAAATCTTGAATGCTAAAAAATGGTATTTCTGAAGCTTTGCGTATTCTAGCGAATTAAAATTTTATAGTATCTTATAGTTGGAAGGATAGATCCAACTTTTCAGGTAAATTTCAGAACATAAGTGATTCAGGAGAACCTTAAAATTCACGTTTTTGGAATTCTTTTTTTGTTACTACGGCAGAATCGGTTTAGCATCGGCCGTAAAACCTCGGAATTCTATTGCCGTGAGCTCGTAACGAAATCACTGAATCAGGTGATGAACCTCTATGATGCTCTATGATGACTTAAGTGATTTTGGGTGGTCAAACTTTAATTATATATGTGGATTAATTTATGAAATTTTGAAAATAAAAGCAAACATATGAGAGAAAAAACCAAAAAATTAAACTGAAAAGCATTAAGAAAAAATAACTTATGTGTTTTCAAACAATTGTACAAGTTGCGCACTTTATGTAGATCTCTCTTAAGATAGGATGAAATTCAAATGATAGATAGTCATAAAAAGGGCAAAAATACTAGCTCTGGGAGACTGTTCCATAATCTTGATGTTCTTGGAAAAAATGAATTTCCAAATCTGTTTGTTCGCAAAAAAGTTAATAAATACTGAGTATGGATGTGCTGTTTGGGAATTTCTTGAATTATAAGCGAAATTAATCGGCACAGGCATTAATTTGAAAATTTCATTAGAACATTCTTGGTAAAAAAAAATTTAAAAATGAAGCATAATGAAGCTACTGCGTACGTCTAATGATCCAATAATTCAATGGAATTTGTTATAGTTTTATTGTTGATCAGTGAGAACGCATGCTTTTCAATATCCTGTCACTAAACTGTAGGGTTGTTATTGGTGGACCCGCGCCCATATGTAACAATTGTATTCTAGGAGTGGTCTTATAAATGCTTTATAAACTATTGCTAAATTTAAAGGAATAAAGGAATTCGTTGGATCTTCTTAAAAATCCAATGCGACTATTTTGGAAGTTCTACAATTTTCTACTTTCAAAAGATAAATTAGTTGGACTAGTGACAATTTTTGACCACTTCTTATAATTCGCCCGCATTTTTGGTAATACTATCCCTAACCGTTTTCGAGATATTCCCGTACCCATATAATTTCTAATCACATAAATATATCCATATCCAAGTTGTTTTCCATACCTTAAAACATAAGTTTATAACTTCAAAAATTATTATAAATTGATTGATAGTAAAATTCTAACGCGATTTGATTGATCTTTTTTGGCCATCGTCTGGATCGTTAGAAATCATGAAAATTACCATAAAAAATTCAATAAAAATGTATTTTTTACATGATACAAAAAAAAAATACAATATATTTATTATTAACTCTTTTTGCATTTTTTTATTTTGGCAGTTTCTTTGCAAGAGAAATGAAATTTTAGTTTTTTTCCAAAATCTTTATGCAGAAAAATGGGATATTTGGAGCTTTTCCTTAATGCTATAGCGACTTAAAGTTTTAATATGTATGTTATAGCTGAATGGATGGATCCGACCGACGTTTCATAAGTTTCAGAGATTATTAGCTGATCGAGGAGCATCATCGGGATCCTTAGAAATCATAAGAATTTTACCATAGAAAATTCAATAAAAATGAATTTTTTGCTTGAAAAAAGAAAAATAATACAAAATTTTAACAACAACTATTTGATTTTTTTTTTATTTAATAATCTGCCAATGAAAATCTATGTTATATATCATATAATGTTTGTTAATTATAAAATTACTTTTGAAAATGATTCCATGGTTATATCTCTCCTTTATATAATAAATGCGATAAAATATCAAAGTTCCATCAATTAATAAATATATGTAGAATTTAATTTATCATAAATATATATATTAAATTGTCAAAAAAAATTGTATCTATTTATTATTGGCTCTATGGTGTATATGATAAAAATGCTACCTAAAAAAACCTAAAATTCTAACTAAATCTTGAGGTCGTGGGTTCGAATTCTACTGAAGACATAAAAATATGTTTTGTGTTTTTAGTTATTTTTCGAATCTGAATTTTAACACAGAGTTGTAGTTTCCGCTCGCGGTTGGTCGTACGGAATTACCGACACCGTAAAAAGCCACAAATTGTGTAACTAACAACAGAAGGCTTCATTTGTTGGGCACTAAAACCAGATTGTTGGTTGTAATGCGATAATTTATTTATTTTTTCTATTTATAAACAATCAACAATTGTAAATATACAATAAAAAAAAATACACATTAATTACGTGTTGTATGTATACATACATTCCAAACAGTATATACAAAAATAAATGAATATAATTATAATTACATTTTAATTAAATGGTTTTTAAATGGATTGTTTTTTAATTTTATTTTTGCAAATCTGCGTATATTTTTCTCTTTTTTATTACAATATATAATATGATATTGATTTTTTATGGATAAATTTCGATTAAATTTATATTTAAATAAATAAAAGATAAAACGTAATGGTATATTTAATACAATTTATAATGTATATATATTTTATTGTAGTATTATATTTTGAAATGAGTGTTTTTTTTTTTTGAAAGATTTCAAATGACAATTTTTATATAAAATAAAAATAATATCCATTTGGATTAACAAAAGGGGTCAATTCGTAATTTCAATCAACAAAAATAATAATGCATTATATTAAAAATGTTCATTATTTCATTTTCAATTATTTTTCCATAATTTTTGTTTTGTGTCGGTTAAGTCTCTTCTTACGAAGTTAATAAAAATGATACAAAACTTCAATATTTTAACGATCTATTACAGATTCACAGATTTTTATTCAAATAATTATTAGTTATTTTTATATCATTTATAGAATACATTTTCAATATAATGTCTAGTCACCCAAATATCGTGTAAATTTTGGTTTAATCTTTTGAATATCCCCTTTTTTTGTTATTTCTTGTGAAATATATGAAAATAAAAGAAAATGTTTATAAAGGAAATCAGAATTAAATATCATATATATTTTATTTATAAGAATTTTGTACATTTACGGTTATTTTATTATGTGTGTGTTTATACACGCAATGGAATCTCATTTGGGAATTCAAAAAAATACAATTGCGATATTTTGTTGTGTTAAATTTTTATGTAATTTTAACAAAAAAAAAAAAAAGAAAAGATAATATACCAGAACATAAAAATAACAATATATGTAAAAGTCGTTTTCTATATCCTATATAAATACGAAGGAAAATATAACAGAGAAAATTTTTTAAATACAAAAATAAATAAAGAAAATCGTATATATAACTTACAAAATAACTAATTTACGTATAATTTTTTTTTGGGTATCCCGTTTGGGAATCGTAGGACATAATACATAATCGAATTAAACCAAAAAAACAACAAAGAATTTGTTTTTTTTTTTCAGTCAGGCAATTTTTGTTGGTTAACTTTTACAATATATCTATAGTGAACGGCATTGCGAGCTCTACATAAAGGTATATAAATATCGTTATATATAAATTATAAATATATATATAGTAATAAATTTTTTAATATTTGAATATATTCGTATTTATAAATTGAGGTATATATATGGAAAGGAGTTAAAAATTTATATATGCGATAAAAGATAAAAAATGGAGAATGAATTAAAAAAGGAAAACCATGTGATACATTTAAACATTTTAAGCTTACCACAGTAAAATATTTTCGATATATGAAGAAAATGTCAAAATATAATAAATAATCAAAGTAGAAAGCGGCGTGAATCAAAAGTTCATAAATTAATTTTATGATTAGAATTATATATTTCATGATTTTCAGTCAGTATTTTTATATTCTTTTTGATTTAAAACAAATATTTAACGATTTATTTCCAAAAAAAGGAAAAAAATCTATTTCAATATTTTTTTTTGTAATTCATATATAAGTAATAATCAATTTTTCTTTCGATTATATACTAAAGGACATTTTTTTTTAACTAATACCTACCCCCCATAATCTACCCCCCATATATTTTTCCGTTATCTAATTTTTTATTGATATGATAAAATCATAAAACTTTATATAGAATCTCTTTTGACGACACCTCTCGCTATAACATATAAGGTTTTAACATTTGCATCTATTACTATATATATACATATATATGTAAACATTTATATCCAGATACTTATATTCATATTTAATGTATGTGAAAATGTATTTATGTTGGGTAATAAATTTTTGAAAGTTTATATAAATATTTTATTTATATTATATATAAATACATTCATACTTATAGGGTATACCGGGATGAACTAAAAATAAAACAATCATTTTAAAAAGGTAAGGTAAAAAACAATTTATTCAAATTATTGGCCATTGCTTTCTATATACTTTATCCGCACCTTTCTGGTCATTTCTGGAGACCAGAATTGTTCGTTCGTCGTCTTTTGAAGTAAACCAATCGGACACCCAATTTTCGAAATCTTCATAGCAATCAAAGTGCTGTGGCCCATCGATGAAAACAAATGGTAGTCGGAAGGACCCCACAAGTCTCGTGAATACGGTGGCTGGAGTCTGGCACATTCCAGCAAAGTGCTTTGATTGTATCCTGAACCGGTTTTATTTTGTGTGGATTATCTGTACAGGTACAAAAGCGATGAGCCTTTGCAGTCGGTTTTGATGGTTGTCGTGGATTAACCGATGAGATTTTTCCATTTAGGATTCTAATTTTTATTCGACAGAAACAATTGAATGTAAAAATGGATTCACTTTTTTGTCTTTGAATCAAAATTTCACAAGTGTTTTTTTCTATTTTCCATTCGTTCAATTCATGTGGCGCCCATTTTCCACACTTTTGGATCTTTCCTGAGCTTTTTTTACTATGACTAGAAATTACTATAACAACATTTGTTTGCAACATTTAACATTTCTGACATTCGCTTTTGATTCCAATTGTCATCTGCACATTCAATATTGCTTGCAATTCAGCGTGTTCAAACTTTTTTCATGGTATTTCACGTTCTTTAATTCTCACAACAAAATCATTATATCCGCGTTGTCCGTGGAATCCATCTTTTGATCATAACAAGCATTGATGATGATGTGTCGAAGTCACTCTGCAAAAAATTAACGCTTTCCGCAAATCAACATTTTCTTATACAAACTCGACACATCATGAAAAAATATAATGTTGTTTGTTCAATGAAATTTAACATGCGTAAATGCAATAAATGTTCTATTATTGAGACATTTGTATTTTGACGTTCACTTCAAACCTTTATACTTGGTACTTTACTATCATGTTGAGTTATCATCAATTATAGATATTTCTCTAAAATTTATGAATATATTATATATTGATTATGTTCACCTATTCATATATACAACAAATAAAACCAAATATATGGATGTGTAATTTTTATCCTTATATATAATTTAGGTGCATATAGTAAATTTTCCATCGTATATATCATCTTAAATAACTATTTATAAATACATTTATATAGTAGATGAATTCCCAAATGTACAAATGATTTAAAATTCATTAAATTGAAATATTTGCAATTTCTATTATATATATAATGATAAGGATATAATAGAGGTGTTCTATTTATGAACTATATATATACAAATTCACGAAATATAGGAATATATGGTATTATATAAACAAATAATTAAACAGGATGTGTTGATGAACGAAATATATTTTATATATACATAGACAAAGATGAAGTATATAGATAAGATTTGTGTTTCATAATTAAATAAAAATTTAATGCGTTTGTATATTATTTAATGTCGTATAATGAATTTAAATATTTAATTCATTTAAATTATTTATTGAACTGTCTATCTAACTCGGTTTGGTATATAAGGTAATAGGGATTTCAACATCCTTTTTAATTATCAAATATATTGATGATTTGATTTATATATTATATGATATTTTCATAAAGCTATATAACTTATAATTTATTTTTAGAAAATTTGTATTATTTAAACCATTTTCAATCATCGCAATATATAAAGGATTTATTTTTAAATTAATTTAAATTTAAATTTTTTTTTTTGTTTATGATCCCTTTACTATTGAATTTTGTATATTATATTACATTTTTTAAAGTTATTGCAATTGTATTATGTTTTGTTTTTACCAAAATATGAATATTTTAATTATGAATTTTACCAAATTTTTTACACATATTTCTGCTATATGCATTTTTCTTTCAAAATCCATTACAATTTAACAGAGCATCAACATTTTATCACTTTATCGCTATTTGCGGTGGTGGTTTATTTTGTCCTGCCGGGTTAGATTCCCGAACAACGATACGGAAAAGTGAAAGACAATTTTTAATAAGTTGTATTCTTACATAAGAAAATATTACGAATCCTCAACCAAAAGTGAGAAACGTGTAAAAAAATTCTGATGATTGGGGAAAAAAACTATACAATAGATTTCAATTGTTGTCCCTATTTCACCGTGTCCATGTCTCACTTTGTTCCAGAATCTGACTCCTGATCTAGTAATTATTGCAATTACAATATTTTTTGATATTTACCATATCATAAAATATAAAATCTAAATAAATGGCTATCAATATAACATAGTGATTTTAGCGACCTATTAAATTGTTTAATATAGTATAGAGTATTGATTTCACCTTAATTATATATAAATATATATTAACTATATGTATATAAGCCTAATCAAATATATATAGATATCTATTACACCAATCTATTTATTATATTATTTATTATGAAATTAACTTATTATTATATCGACCAATATTTGAAATAGAATATTTATTTATTCAATATAAATATACCAGCTATATATCGAGATCTATATATAAAATAAAATATCTATATATAAACTACATATTTAAGTTCATCAACAATGTTGTATATAGTATATATACCCAAATTGGTATATCTATAGATTCGCAAAGTTATTTATATATATATATATATATAGATATAAGAAATATTTGAAAGAAAATGAAGCCAACTCAGCAGCATCAATTATATTCATATATAATTCTATGTATAAAATTAATATCTATACCTTTATCTTTATCGATATATAATACTATATATAAAGTATATGAAGAAAAGTATATATCGTTATATAATATTTATATAGAAATATCAATATATACATAAATTTATATTCCCATGATGATTACGTTAAATTATATATGTATATAAAGATTTTCTCTATATATCTATATTTTATATATATTTATATATGGATTGATCTATAAACATATTATGTTTAAATAAGTCTAAATATTTGTCTATTTCGTTGAATATATTTTCTTATATATAGAGAAACTTCATCTTATTAATATCCTATATATTAATAATATATGTTATACCAAATCGACAAAAAAAAAGAAATAAGTTCTATATGACTTTATTCTTCCATTATAACATCGCATATATATAATGGCAATCAATAATTTCCTCATGATTAGTTTCCGTATATATATGTAGGTATAGGTATATAAATATACATATAATTGAGATAAAACTATAAATACATATTTTCAATATACCATATATATATTTATAGAATATTCTATTAAAAAATATCATATAATAAAGGATAGATAAAAAAATATTGGTTGAAAATGCGTTTATGCCAAAAATAAAGTCATATATAGACAAATCAATTTTCTTAATAATTTCTTTGAAGGACACAACATCAATATACTTATAAAAAAACTTTAAGTTTATATAGTGACAGTATACAAAACTTCATGAATATCGCTTTTTTGTTATATATATGGTACACATATTTCCTTGTATAGAAATTTGAAAATCTATTCCTTTTTATATATACCTTGGAAAATTAATAAACAAATTATTTATTTATAATGTGATTTATAACAGACACAGGTCCGCCCGCATCTGCTATATATGAAAACAAATTTTTTTTCGCATTACAACCAACAATTGGTTTTAGAGTCCAATAACAACAACCTACTGTTTCTTAATTTGTTGCATTTACGGTGTCAGTAATTAGTAGTGGTACGGCCAACCACCTAGGAAAAGATCGAACTTTGTGTGAAAAAATTCGAGATACGAAAAAAACAGACAAAACCATAAAATGACTTCAGTCTTCAGCATAAGTATTTCCTAGGGGAAGCCTCCTCAAAACCATAAGTAACATAAGCTGAATGTTTCAAATCTACAATAAAATTATCTCCTCAAAAATACGGAGCCCCGGCAAACAGGGGCGGATCCTCCTATTCCCCCTTCGTCATTTTCATATGCCGCCGGCTCCTCAAAAATGCAGATGCTTCGCAAGAAAAGCGGATCGTACGAATTCTTTTGTTTTACTCCGCATTTGGCTACGCCTCCGCCTCCTCAAAAATGCTCAGGCTCTGCAAAAAAAGCGGATACTCCAAATCCTTTTTTTGTCCTCTGCATTTTGTTCCGTCTCCGCGTGTGAAAATGTGGAGGGGGGATTTGAATGCAGATAATATTATTGTAGATTAGAAACATTCAGATTATTTTACTTACGATTCACCATTAGAATTAATACCATTTTAAATGGAAATTTCATCATTAAAAATTGAAATGATTAGATTGATAGAGTTGGTTTTTATTAATCAGTTTTATTAAACAGTTTAAAACATTTTGTTTAATTAGAAAGTGGAGATTTTTTTATAATATTTGAACAGGACGTAAAAATAGCTAGAAACAGGGCCTGATAATAGACCAAGTTTTATTGGACTATAAAAGAAATTTATTTAACATATTTTGATGAACATAAAAATAATTTTTATTTATTGTCATATTTATAATATAATAAAGCGAGTAAACCATATATAAATAATTAAATATTAAATATGGATTCAATTAGATGTTTACAAAAAGGATATAAATATAATTGAAGTGAAAATATTTACTTTCAAATTATTTATATAAATATTGTTATTACTTCATCGCATATTATATATATGTTATATAGTTATATACACATATAATTACTTTCAATAATGTATAATTATATTTAAATAAGAAAGGTATAAGTACACTTATTCTTATACAATTTATATGCAGGTTAAATTAAATTAAATTACATTTGACATGTATATTTAAATTGACATATTATATTTGTTTGCGCTATATAAATTATTTACATTAGTATGTATATATATATATAAATAGAAGGTTTTGTGGGTTATAGTAAATTGAACTCTTTCACTTATTATATGATAATAAATAAATATATATAAATTATAATCAAAGTTAATTTACGTATATTTATAGTATACCCTTCCCAAACAGCAATTATAATGGCAGGAACATAAAATATAGTGAAAATCACTAATTTGTTGTGACAGGTATGTGCCTGGGATCTTAAATGTTAACATAATATGACCGGTACATATTCGAACCATTTTAATATGAAAATTCACTGACTGGTACAGTATATTGTTACTATATAGTACCGGTCAATTTATTGTACAATCCGTAGTTATTGGTACCGTAGCTGGTACTACGGTGGGTACTATACAAAGACGGTCACATATAGTACCTTTAAACATACCGGGTACAGTAACAGGCACTTCAACAATTTTCATATAGAGTGACTGGTACAACACAAATGCCAGTGATTGTACCGGGTTCATTGCGAGAAACTAAGCTTGGTCTCATGTAGTACCTGGTACACTTAAATATACTATAAAATATGTTAGTATACATTTAAGTCTACTGCAAATGATAAACTTTTTTGTATACATCAGATGGATCAATTGGTAGCGAGCGCGACTCGTGATCATATACAGACAGCAGGTTCGAACCCCGTTCCATAACAATAGGATTAAGTGAGCAAATTAAAAAAAAACAATAAAAATATATAAAATAAATAAAAGGAAAAAAATTAATTTAAATAAAATTAAAAATATAATATCAAAAAATAATTAAAAAAAAAAGAATTAGGAAAAAAAGAATTAAAAAAAAAGTTAAAAAAAAAATTAAAAAAAAGTACATTAAAAAAAATTAAGTTAAAAAAATAATTAAATTTTTTTTGTTGAGAAGTACCCGATTTAGTACCAGGTACTTACCCTTCCCACATGGGGTACTAATTTTATTTATACCTGGTACTAAACCTGCCACATAACTATCATGTGGCTGGAACTACAAAATCATTCGCCAAAATAGGGTAAGGTATTTTCCCATTCTGTAGCAGAATCGTACCGGGGACTAAATTTGTGTGGTGCCTGTTACTATTGAGTTACAAAATAGTGTTCCGGGAACGTACCCATCACAATAAATGCTATTTGGGTTCAGTCTTGGCGTAACGAAAACGAAATGAAAAAGTAGAACGATTTGTATGGGCGACTACTTTTTCGTTACGCTTTTATGTAGTAAAAGCGTAGCCATTACGGCGTATTTGACCAAAGAGGATTAGACTGTTTTGCGAGGAGTTATGTATGTATTGGTACTTCGAAAAGACTACTTAAAAGCGTAACCATTTCGTAACAGTTTAATACAATAAAAGCATTACGCATTTTAGAAGTGCTTTAGTAATGCAAATGGGGCACTTTTTCGTTACATTTTTGCGTAATGAAAGCGTAACCTGTTTTAGGTATATTTTTGTTGCAGATAACCATAAAAATTGAAAACAAAACAATTATTTCGATATAATTCACTTTTAATAATAATTAATATAAAAATAAAAACAAAATAACAATTCAAATACATTATAAATAAAAAAAAACATTAAATTAATGGATTCCAAAATCCTTCTGGTGTATCATCAGTCGTTATTTTTTTTTTTTTGGATGTAATATATTAAAAACAGCACTCTGGCTGTTTTCAATTATTACTTCCTCTTCATTTGTTTCCATTTCGAGGAAACAACATTCTGTATCCTATGAATTAGACATTAAACATTAAATAAATTACGTATATACGTACATTATAACAACTTAACCATCAGGCCGATGTAAATATCTTTCTTTATTTCATAATGACTATCTAAATATATACTGTTTTTTTTTATATATTTCTTTTGAAATTTTGTTGGTGGAATAATTTATTATTTTAATTGCAAATACTTACTTTTTTTTACTATTTTTACTATTTTACTATATTTAATAAATATTTAAATTATATATGGTAATTATAATTTTATTTTATTTTTGTTTTTTTTATTTTATTTTTTTGTTGTTTTGTTTATTTTCGTTGCTATCACGATATAAAAATAATTTAAATAATTTCTTTAATGCATACTACACGAAAGCGTAACGAAAAAGAAGCCACCCATACAAATTGTTCTACTTTTTCATTACGTATTGATTACGCTTTGGGTGAATGGAACCGGCTAAAAAATATATGAGCGGTGCGTGTATACACACGAAAATGTGAATGTGTGTGAGTAAATCGAAGAAATAGTGACTTCGATTTCGTTACGTTTTGGCTCCGTAAAAAGCGTAACGCCAAATCCGCCTGAAGGGTATAAATAAATTTTTGTCGTTTTATAATCTAAAAATTTTCCTATATATAGAAATATATTATTCATGAAAATTATATGAAAATTTTATTTAATTATATTTTATTATATTTCAATGTTGTATATTTTGTATAGATATAAAACGGATTGGTGAAATTAATTAAATGGTAATAATATTGTTTAAAAATATTGGATAATGGATAAACTTGAGGGAATTCGCCTATATATATATATATAATATCAAGTGAGATTGAATTTCGCACTTAATGATTCATCCCGTCATATTAAGATTTAAGTTAATTACGATTTAACAAAACTTTTTTAATACAAACACGTCCTAATACATGTAAAATTCTGATTGAATTCTGCATATTCTACAAGAAACCATAACAAAAATTCTGTAAATAAAAATCATATATACTATGAATATACAATTCGTAGTAAAAAATACTTATAAATAACTTAACAATTTCGCAATTTCGAAAGTTTGATAGGAAAATTGAAATTCTTTTAAATTAGGATTGAATTTTATTGTGATCCTGCATACAGGTGGTATATACCGTTAGACGGAGTATTCTAAATATCTCTTTTTATTTATAATAAATTGGCTTGAATTTTTTGAATATGAATTTGATAAAGAAAATGAAAAGAATTTTTGGTTTCAGATGTTTGTCTGGCGGCAGTGTTATTAAACATTTACACATGTTCTAATTCAATTCCGATCCGCATTTTTTCGGGGGGAAGGCGGAGGAGGATGCGAAGGGGGATTTAGAGGCGGATTCGGAGGGCAATGCCGGGTGGATTCGGATGTAGATTTGGATCCAGTTTGCGACCGTCCGGTTTGTTTTATGTTATTTATATTTGTATATTTGTTTATTAGTGAAGATTTGGCAAAGTTTATTAATTGTTTAATTGAAAATATTAAAAGTATGGTAACAAATTCAAGCATATGTATTATTGTTTTGTAATATATGATTTAATACTCTAATTAAAAAAAGAATAAAAAAAAAAAGAAATAATTAAAAATGAAGCAGGTGACATGAAATGTTGTGCGCTCACCTTTCAACATTTCTTTTTGTAATTTCACCTTTCCATCTATGATCATAACAAATCAATTCTCGGTTTTACTAATTCCTTTAGACGAAAAAACTTGGAAAATTTGGAGGTGGCAACGCGAATCAATCTGCCAGAACCATATCCAAATATTTATTTATAATATACCTAATTCTTTTTGTTAATTACTATTATAGTTTGTTCTTTGAATAGAGTAAAAACTATAATTCATTTAATAATGAATTCTTTACATTCATGTTAAGTTTCATTTTATGTATATAGTATTATAGTTGATTGTGAATCGGTATTGGCGATATAATGCATAAAGCTCATCTTTGGCTCTACCCTAATCTAATCTGATCGAATTCTTAAACTGAAGCATTTACTCATTCACGTGAATTTACTGGGATTTGGCTGTTGTGTTATGATTGTATTTTCTTCCTCGTGCAATATGGTATTATATCATAACGCTTATCAGCAAGATTTAATAGATAAGATATATTAAAAGTTACACACAGCTAATTCATTAAAAATAATCTTTATCTATGTAAATAACCTTCTAAGTACCTTATCTATTTCATCTTGCAGACAAACTTCATGAAATAATACCGTATTGCTGCCCGAAAAAGATACGGTCAAAATACAACGGTCAAATTCCAGTTAATTTAATACCACTAAGGAACTGTTATGTGAAGACGTTATATAGCTACGTTTTAGTTACCCTATATACATACTGGTTATTCATAGATAACAATGTTACTTCCATAAGAGTATAACGCAATAATTACCTCGTATTTGCATGCGATCGTACTGTAAATTTCCAGTAAAATAATTACTTAAGTATTAAAAAAACTCCGCAAAACTAGTGGTTGCGATGTGTCAAGACGACTGCGGAAACCTCATGGGGCGGTAATAAAAATGTTTGTATGCAAGTTACCAACATTAAAAGTACCGCCATATAACCGTTTTTGCACTAAATGTAGCTGCTTGGGATGTTATGTAAATATAGATTGATATTATCGTATATAATTACGTATATTACAAATAATTATATATATAGAGATAACTGTATATATATAAGTACGTTCAATTAATTTGTCAAATTATATTTTGTATTGATTTCATTTATATAATTTCAACAGATTATTCTATATATACACCGGGAAATTAAAAGGTTATATACATCCTGAAATAATCTATATCTATAAACATATAAACTATGTGAATAAGGAAAATAGAAATTATCTATAAATACCAAAAAACAAATACAATATATTAATAATGTAAATGTTTTTCAAATTCAAATAATAATCCGATAAAAGTATATTCCTGTATATAACATATAAAGCAAATCAATATGGTTGTTCATTTTACATGTAAAAGAATATGTTTATTATAATATATAGGATATATGTGAGTTTCATTTATTGAATTGAATTTATACGATTAATTTTCCACATTAAAAACTATATATATATTTTATATATGTAATAATTTTATAGAGTTAAAAGTCTCTCTATATTATTGACAACATTAAATTTATTGTATATATATATATGTAAACGGTAACATGTGGTCGTATAACCCAAACCGACAAAAAAAATAAATATAGATTAGATATATATATATATATATATATATAACACCCTATATCAATATATATCTCTTCTCTATGCATGGTATTCTAACCCTCTAAACCCAGTGGCGGATCTGGACCTCCAAGGGTACTTGTTCACTTTAAAAACTGGTAAAGAACAAAAAAAACTACTAAACACCTTGGGGGTGGGGGGGGGGGGGGACAACCACCTGGAATAATATGTAACTCTGTAATACAGAGTTAGCAATAAATCACATATTTTGGATTTATTAATTTTGCAATGGATTCAATTAAATCATTTTGAATGATTGGTGAGGTTCCACGAAACTGACCAGCATTATTTAAATGTTGCGACAGAATTGAATCATATTTGGCTAAAACATTCATCATTTCTATGAAATTTCCTCTATTCACCGAATCAGCAGTCTCATCATGCCCCCTAAAAGACAATTCTTGCATACCAAGGAAGCATGTCATATCAATTAATCTTCTCAATACCAAGCGATTTTTTGTAACATTTTCATTATGAGTAGTTACGGAATGTTTGAGTTGTGAATCCAACATTAAATCAATCCGAACATCACCAAAAGTTTTCATATCTAGTACAGCAGTTAAATGACTCATGGTTTTTTCATGATTAAAAACTGCTGCACTTAAATGATTTAAATCTGAATAACCAGGATTCAACCAAATGGTGTCACGATTTGGCAAAAAAAATAAACATGGCCAACAAAAAATTTTATTCAACTTATTGCAACCAGTTATCCATTCATGTTTTTGATAAATCGACACAGGAAATCGACGAGTGACTTCTCTGCCTTGAGTTTTGCATTGTTTCGTTAAATTTTGCAAATCCGGTTGTGGCCTTTCGAGTTTAACCAATATATTTTTTATTTCAACAGTTCGCCTTGAAAAAGGCGTTTTTAAAAACTGTTCAATAATGCATCCATCATTTGAATTACATTCATAAAAATTCATATTACAATTAAATGTGAAAAAAAAACAGGAAACTATATTAAAGAATATGGAATCAAACAATTATCAAATTATAAAGTTGCGGAATTTATTTAAATGTGTATTGAAATTGAAATTGAAATTATTTAATTGAACAATGTTTGGAAAAATAATGAAGTACGCATAACAAGCATTTGCGAAAGAATGAAAAAATATCGCATATAATTTTATATAGTAAATAATATCTATTTTTTATTCATGCCATATATAGAAATGAGAAAAATAAAAAAAAAACACAAAAAAAATATTTATATATTTTCTATGATTATATACACCGCAGCAGGCAGTATATGAGTATGCGAGATTTGAATGATAAAAAATAAAGCATACAAACAACCATACAGCATATATAAGAAAAAAGAAACAAGCATTTGTATTATATTGTGCACAATTTATAGTGAACGAAAATTAAAATAGTATTTGTATTATTTGTATATTCGTATCCCCACAAACATTTCTTATCGCTGGTAGTACTGCAGACGATTCGCCTAGGCGATAAATTTATCGCCAAAGATATCGCATTTTTATCGCGTACGTTACTCCCTACGTATAGATAATGGGATTCTTCCGCGATACATCTGAAAGATAAATTGACGATATCGCGAGGAAGATAAATTGGCGATACAAATGCGATATCGCCAGGAAGATAAATTGGGGATACTAATGCGATATATAGATTAGAATATTCTAAGGGAATATCAATGGAAGTTCAATGCTGTGAAATCCTGTGACAGCTCAATCCTGAAAATTATAAAAATTAAAAATTGTTAATATTTCTTCTTTATTCATTCGCTGTTCCATTTAAACTGTTATAATTTAATTTTATACTTAATTATTTACATACTTATCGCGAGGAAGACAAAAAGACGATATATTTATCGCGGATTTATCATCAAGAAGATAGGCAAGCAATAAATAATAATATATTATCGTCATTTTATGGGCTGGAAGAGAAATAGAAGATAAATGTGGCTCTGTATTTTCTTTTTATCGTCAAAGCGTATCGCCATCGTATCGCATTTTTATCTTCCGTACAATATCGCTCAACTGTTAAAACAACGATAAATTGGCGATATAAATAACTTTTTTTTTATCTTCCCCGCGATATCGCCGCGATATCGTATCGCCGATTTATCTTCCAAATGTTTGCTGGGTATATGCCAATATGCCATATATAGAAATGAGAAAAATAAAAAAAAAACACAAAAAAAAATATTTATATATTTTCTATGATTATATACACCGCAGCAGGCAGTATATGAGTATGCGAGATTTGAATGATAAAAAATAAAGCATACAAACAACCATACAGCATATATAAGAAAAAAGAAACAAGCATTTGTATTATATTGTGCACAATTTATAGTGAACGAAAATTAAAATAGTATTTGTATTATTTGTATATTCGTATCCCCACAAACATTTCTTATCGCTGGTAGTACTGCAGACGATTCGCCTAGGCGATAAATTTATCGCCAAAGATATCGCATTTTTATCGCGTACGTTACTCCCTACGTATAGATAATGGGATTCTTCCGCGATACATCTGAAAGATAAATTGACGATATCGCGAGGAAGATAAATTGGCGATACAAATGCGATATCGCCAGGAAGATAAATTGGGGATACTAATGCGATATATAGATTAGAATATTCTAAGGGAATATCAATGGAAGTTCAATGCTGTGAAATCCTGTGACAGCTCAATCCTGAAAATTATAAAAATTAAAAATTGTTAATATTTCTTCTTTATTCATTCGCTGTTCCATTTAAACTGTTATAATTTAATTTTATACTTAATTATTTACATACTTATCGCGAGGAAGACAAAAAGACGATATATTTATCGCGGATTTATCATCAAGAAGATAGGCAAGCAATAAATAATAATATATTATCGTCATTTTATGGGCTGGAAGAGAAATAGAAGATAAATGTGGCTCTGTATTTTCTTTTTATCGTCAAAGCGTATCGCCATCGTATCGCATTTTTATCTTCCGTACAATATCGCTCAACTGTTAAAACAACGATAAATTGGCGATATAAATAACTTTTTTTTTATCTTCCCCGCGATATCGCCGCGATATCGTATCGCCGATTTATCTTCCAAATGTTTGCTGGGTATATGCCAATATGCCATATATAGAAATGAGAAAAATAAAAAAAAAACACAAAAAAAAATATTTATATATTTTCTATGATTATATACACCGCAGCAGGCAGTATATGAGTATGCGAGATTTGAATGATAAAAAATAAAGCATACAAACAACCATACAGCATATATAAGAAAAAAGAAACAAGCATTTGTATTATATTGTGCACAATTTATAGTGAACGAAAATTAAAATAGTATTTGTATTATTTGTATATTCGTATACCTCGCATTTTCGGAAAATATAAATGTATTTGCCATATACAATTAAACAACTATGTATAACAACAATATTTTTTGGTTCATTTAAAATTGTGCACACTATGGGAGTGCGATTAAAAAAACGCACAAAAGAAAGAGTATATATAGATTAAAGGTGTATGTATTTTTTCGTTTTCGTTTTTCTTTTATGCGACGTTTCTTTATATATATGATTTCTTTATATATATGATATAAAGAATATTATCTCTTATATTTTTTACTGATATAATGATATAAATAATCAGCGCTGCAAATTTTTTGGGACACTTAATATTATTTTATTCATCAAAAATTAAGAAAAATATTAAAATCTGTATTTTCTTAATTATTTATCAATATTTTTAGCAGGTGGTTCACTGAACAGAGTGAACAAAACCAAGATACGCGTATGTCTAAACCACATTCATTGGCAGTTAGAAAATGTATAATATACCGCATCTCTATATATATATATATAGAATAATATCAATATATCAAATTCATATATATATTTATATTTGCATATAGATATAATATAGTCTATGATATAATGGACTTAATAATAATATAATGTATATGTAACTATATATACGACATACGTATATATAGATTGAATGCGAAATGAACTATATGGTTAAGTGAATTTATTACGCCATATATACATATATGAAATGCATTATAATATATAGAAATATTATTATTATTATTATTATTTTCATTCCAGCGCAGTTAATACACACTCTGGTGCCCAGAATATATTTTAATCAGCTCTACAGTTTGCAAGGATTTTTAATCTGTTTACAAAATATAAGTATATAAAATTCAACGACTGATGAAATGGGAATTTTTCATGAATGCCGTGAAAAAAAGAACTTATTATAATAAATATATGTGGTCCTGTGTGAACTTGACAAAAAGTATATATAATTTTTTCATAAGGATCTAAATTGTACTTGCACAGAACTGCGAGGAGATCAAAAGAATGTTTCGATAAACAAAATGTATTTAAAGTATTTAGTTAAATATTCTCCTCGTGTGTTTTATTCTATAACGTAAATTTCTGTGGCCCAGGGTGTTTATTATATGAATGAATATATAATAAAATAAAACAATTGTTGTCAATGAAAACGTTATCATATATATACGAGTTGATATATATTTTAAATATAACATAGTATATTATATATATGATGATGATATTTTTTTATAATGAAATTTGATGCAAATTTAATACTCTCTGTTTCTGATTTATATTTAATACTATTAAAATAATATACATATATATATGCTATAAAATATAAAATAAAAAAAAAATACCAAATATATAATAATTATATAATAATTATTATTATACCATTTAATATATATAAAAAAACATATAACACACTACAAAAAAGGTATGAGCTGCGTGCGAATTTTCCATAAATATCCTTTAACGGTCTTCGATATTAAGCTAATTCTATCGATTATCTTTAAGGAAAAGAAAAACCGAATTAAAGTGTTTATAATGACTGCGTTTTTAAGAATTACCTGGAAGTTATCATGGTGACTTTAAATTCTACCAACTAGATTCCATTTTCAAATGTTACAAAAAACGTTATGGAAACTCATCCGTATTCAAAACGTTTCGCACGAGTCAACAAACATCTAAAAATATATATATATATACAGTACACACAATCTCGAAAATTGTACTGATATAAAACCGCAAGTCATTGTGCAAACACTGCGAATTGGTGCAATATTATCGAAATAAATACAAAACTATAATACTTTTTATTTGAATACCACTCTTTTATTGGAATTTATAGCACATATAGATAATTATTAAGAATAACAAGCACACATTCATTATTAAATAATAGAAATACATAAATATTTTTGTTAGTTTTAGTTAGATTTTAAATAATTTGAAATTTGTGTCTGATTTGTATGTGGTTGAAAAATGTTGTAAGGAATTTAACTCGGAAATTTCTAATTCCGCTAATTTTCTCATAAAAAGCATATTGAATTGCGTATTGCAATAGAACGTTTCGACGCCTTCAGAATGTGTAATTTCAGTGTTATTTATTACTTCTATAATTCATCATCATCTGTATTATCAAATTGATCTTCGATATTTAGATATACATACTTGTTCATCTATCCATTCTTCTACCTCATCTCTATTAAATGTAGTTACCTCACAATGGTTTATAGCATTTGAGATATTAGTTGAACTGTACCATTTGTGTTACTATTAATTAGATTCGCAAGTGACAAATCATCTTCATCATCAGATTCTTAAAATCGATTAAATTGATTTGGTTATCTCGAGGAAATAATTTATTTCAACATAAATAATAAAAATTAATTTTTCGCTTTACAACCAACAATCTGGTTTTAGCGTCCAACAACAGCCTTCTGTTGTTAGTTTCACAATTTGTGCTGTGCTGACTGTGTCGGTAATTAGCCGTACGACCAACCGCAAGGGAAAATATGCAATTCCGTCGGTTAAAATTCAGATTTATTAGAGTTCAGAACATATTTTATGTTTTCAGTAGGATTCGAACCCGCGACCCTAATGGTGTCTTTTTGACTGCAACGGAGCAGTGTACTCTACAATAGAATCCTGAATTTTGCGTTTTATTCATCATGTTCTACAACGGCGTGGTGTGCTGTTAATGTTTTTTACTACAATTAAAAATATCGGAGTAGTGTGGGCTATTGTTTTCTACACCATGTATATTTGATTGTGGAGACTGGTTTTTTTTCTTCATTGTGTGTATAAACATTATAAATATTTATATTGCTTATTAATTTATCTTTCTTTTTCTTTTGTTTTTTTTCTGGTCTTGGCAACTATGATCACACGGAGTTCTTTCTTATTTATTCACATTTATTCAAAACTATAAATACAAAAACAGAAAAACAACAAATACGACATTGAAATAAAAAAAAAAATAGTACACCGACGTGTTTTATTCATAACTCCTCTACAACAGAGCGTTGTAGAAAATTTCATACACCACAGCGTTGTAGGATGGTTGTAAGTACTTCGTTGTAGTCAAAAAGACACCATAATATTTCGTTAGAATTTTAGGTTGGCATTTTTATCATTTGCACCATATAGTCATAATAGAACATACATATGTATTTAATTATTTATATATTTGTGCAATTATCGAAAATGGAAATGTACAATTATTGAGATTATAGTATATCAATTATCGGCAGTGCAATTTTTGAATTTTGCAATTATCGAGACGTGCAATTATACCGAGATTGTACTGTAATAATAATAATAATAATTATATTATATAATATAAAACGATAATAACAATAATAATAATAATAATTTAATTTTTTGTATATACATATATTATCGCATCAAAATGTGTCGCATATGTTCTCGTCGAAAACATATTTTTATAAATTATATAATGATAATAAATTTTGGTATATGCATATGTATATATAATATATAAATTAATTATAATATAGTCACAAAATTTTTGACAATTATTATATTGTGCTATTATAATAATAACATTTTAATTATAAATATCACCTTTTTTAATATGGTTGAATTTCTTTTTTTTTTATTTAAATTAGATTCTCAATATAATATGATGTCGAATGTGCGGTTATATAATTTAATATATATACAATATAAAAAAGAAATATTTAATTATATTTTCAAAATTGATTTTTTATATGTATATATACAACATATACGATTATAGAGGTTTGCATTTTAAAAATATGTTGTGGTGGTTAAAATTTTGGTTATAAACCAAAAAAAAAAGAAAAACTATTAATTGCATTAATTGCATATCATTATTATATGTGGTCTTGATGTATATATACAAACAATAAAAATTAGATCAAAATTGACAAAATTGTTTGCAATTTTGTAAAGGTAACATATATATTTTGTTATAAATGATATATATAAAAAATTATATTATACCTTTATATTGAAAATGTTGCAGAAATACAATTTTATTATAACAATAAATTCCATCCAGGGTGGTTTATTTTTTGTTTTAACAAATTATACCATTTTGTTTTTTTATTTTCATATATGGTATATTTTATCTCTATACTCACTAAAACAAAATTGTATATGTAAATTCCCATAAATCTAACATTTAGAATCTTTTGGTCCTTATATATGATAATATACCATATCATCGCATCACAATTTCATACTATATATATGTTCATATATTATGTAAATACTACACATTTATACGTTACATATGATGATAAAATGAAAGGTTTGTTCTTAATATCTATACATACATATATAAAATTGTATATTAAATGACATAATCATTAAAACAATGTACTGTCATTATCGTTATATGTGTGCCAACTCATATATGTATAAAATAATATACACAAAAAAAAACCATATGAAAATAGAACTTAATATTACCTGTATGTTTCATTTGGTTTTCGTATATTCGTAAACAGAGTATATTATTATACCATATATGAATATATACTATTAGTATTTTTAGTTAAAGCTATAAGCATTTAATATACTGATGTATAGAATATCGCTTTTAATATACACCTGCATCATTTGTTTTTTTTTTAAATTATTTTATATAAAAATAAATAGAAAAACTATTCATTTTTTTTTGTTATTATATGTATTTTCTATATATATATCTATGCGTTAAAACAAAAGAGGATCAAATGCGATCCTGCGATGTCCTATATATAAAAAAAATATAATTTTCTTCTTATTTATATATATTCAAATATATATATATATATATATAGCCCAGCGATACTATAACCAAATATATATATAATAACATTTGGAAAAAAAATAATAACATTATTATTGTATATTTAAAAAATATATATATTTTTATATTGTGTATTTATTTATATAATGTAAAAATAAAAAAAAATGTTTGCTAAACCTCAATTAAAAATACTCTTAAAATGTTATTAAAAAAAATAGTAGTGGTACTTTTTTTTTTATAAACTATATATAATTTTCATGCATAATTGCATTTGCATTTTAAATACCATTAATATTTTAGTATAGTTATATATAAAGAAATGATTGCCCTTTTTGTTTAAAAAAAATAAAAGAACAACATTTCGTTCATATAGAATTTTTATAAATATTTTTAAAATAACACTAAAATTTAATATGAAAATATAAATTTTTTTTATATATTAGATTTTGTAGTTGCGTTTATTTGTTTATATAAATTAAAAAAAAAACAAAATTTTTTTGGTGTATTTAAAATTTAATGCGGTATACTGGGAAGAAATGTATTACCTTTTTTTAATTGTGTGTTAAATGTGGATTTGATGTCTATGAATTATAGAAAATATTTTGTATATTCGCAACGCAAAATATTGTATATTCATTTTCTATATAAATTATATAACATTTTCTACTATATAACGAATTGTGATATATTAAGCAATTTTCCAAGATTTTCAATAAAAAAAATTAACTATATGCAAATAATATAGGCTTCAGTACCGGTCCTATCCATAAGCAGCCACATTTAATACCTAAGTAATTATTTTACCGATAATTTACCTGTACGAACTCATGCAAATCCGAGGTAATTATTACGTTACAATCTTACGGAAATACGGAAAATAACCAATACGCATAGGGTATTTATAACGTAAGTAAAACGTCTTCACATAACAGTTATAAAGTGGTAGTAAATTAACTGGAATTTGACAGTTGTATTTTGAACGTATTTTCTTCGGGGAGCATTACGGTACATAAAGTTTATCTGCAATATGAAATGGATAAGGTATTTAGAAGGTTATTTACATATAGATAAAGATTATTTTTAATGAATAATCTGTGTGTAACTTTTAAAATATCTTTTCTATTGAATCTTGCTGCTAAGCTTAATTACATATAATACACCAAATTGCTCCAGGATGAACAATCATAATACAACAACCAAATCGCAATAAATTCATGCAAATGAGTCAATGTTTCAGTTTAAGAATTCGATTAGATTATAGATTAGGGTAGAACAAAAGATGAGATTTATGCATTATGCCACCAGTACGGATCACAAACAACTTTAATACTATACATAAAATGAAACTGAATTCATTGTCAAATAAAATTAGGTTTTATTTTCACACAAAGAACAAATTATAATAGTAATTAACAAAAAGAATTACATAAATTATAAATACATATTTGGATATTGTTCTAGCAGATTGATTCGCGTTGCCGCGTCCAAATTTTCCTAGTTTTTTCGTCTAAATTAGGAATTTCGAGAAATCATTTGTTATATATAATATGATCTGAAATTTTAAATCCAAAGTACTTACGAGATGTTCATAAAAGATACTTTATCTTGTAACAAATTGTTCTGGTGATTCGATTATCGAATTAGCATCACTTGGGAAGTTAAAATTGTTCACTTATTCATGACCCATTATAGTTTATTTTGTTTGATATTTGAAATGATTTCAATCCTTTCAATTAGCACAGAAAGCGTAACTTCAGCCTCGGAATTTTTTTTTAATTTCTTCATTTCTGAAATCATGCAATTTTTATCATATACGAATGCAATGTTTGTACCGAATGTAATGCTTTTTTGTGCCGTAACTATATTATTTTGGTATAGTAAAATTGTTAAAAAAAAATGTGGAAAAGTGAGCGAAAGTGAAAAAAACTTTCCATGTCACCTGCTTTTTTTTAGTTATTTCTTTTTTTTTATTCTTATTTTAATTAGGGCATTATCATAATAATACATACTTGAATTTGTTACTATACTTTTGTATATTTTCTATATTTTCAATTACTAAATTTTGCAAAACTTCGCTTTTCTCTCTTCGCATTTTTGCCGGGGGGATGCGGACTGGGGGTACATAAAATTGCAAATGATGAATATATTGTATATAAGGATTAATGAATGTAAGATTGAATTATGGTTTGACCCTCAATAACCACCAAATAGGGAGGATCGACATACATTTGTACATTTTATAATACTGCCATAATTAAACAATTACAGAATTGTGAGTTTGTTACGATGTTTATATGCAAAAAGAGATAATGGTATAAGTATATTACCTGAATATTAGGGTAATTGAGTTACTAAAGGGTTACGTCAGTATTAAAAGAGCACTTATATTACCATCCGAATTCCTCATGCCTAATTCCGTTTATAAATAGGTAATTGACTAAATGACTAAAACTATTCAAAATATGGTAATAATATTACCGGTACTAAAAACACTACTGCGTCACCCTAAATTGGAAAATCGCAGAAGTAAATTTATTACCTAATATATGGTTGTTTGGGTATATACGTTTTCAAGCCCTACGCAGTCCAAAAATGTGCCACCTATAAAGCACATCAGCCATTTCCACATCGCCCATTAATAGAAGTATCTCTTATAGACCTAGTCCTCTGGATACGATTTATAATTAATTGTTTAATTTATTTTTTTTAAATATTTCCAACAAATTAATTTTTCTAAAGCGTTTTTCAAGTCGATGAATTAAAGGGGGAACACTCCTTACTAATTAAAAAAGCACCACACTGAAAGAAATGCCCGAAGCAACGTTTGCAACGTTTTCATATATGAAAAGACCAGCCCTGATTATGGGTTTTATTGAAAACTGTAAAATAATTATAATATAATACTTGAATATATAGTTGTTGATATTCTCATATAAATGCTTTAAACTTCTTGGCTCTTTAATATGTATATACCGTTGAATAAATATTCAAAATTCAGAGAAAAAATTATCTATACAGATTTAGCAATAATATAATAATATTCATTTTCTATTGAATAGAATAAATGAAAGATAAATAATTCGTACATAATCGTTTTATATATATATATCATTTTAAAAAGCTATATATATATAATAATTTATGAATAGCAGATTTTAAGATTTTTTAATCAAATTTCACTATAAATAAAAAAATAAATTCAAAAGACTTTACATAACTTTTTCTTAATTGATCACAAATTTTCATATCAATTTAATTTGATTTAATAATTTAAAATTATGTTTTTTTTTTCTAATAAAACTTAAACATCAAATTATTTTTTTATATATTAACATATATATAAAAAAAAATCCTTTATCCCTAAAAAAAATTAAATGAAATTATTAAATTATTATATATAGAAAAAGGACTATCGTCCTATAGTTTTTTTCGTATTTTATATATGATTTGCAGTAGTGCACAAAATATATACATAAACCTTCAAACGCACTCAAATTGCATATAAAAATTCTCATAAGGATAATAAGCGGAAAAAAAATTTATATATATCATATATTGAAGAGAAAAATGAAATGTTTAAAAATGTCCTTTTCGTATATATATATATTTATGAATATTTTTATATTTGAATCTATATATATATATTTATATTATAGTATGAAAATTTTACTATAATATATATGTATAGATTAATAAATTTTCTTTATATATACATACAAATTTTAACATATATTATAATACAACATATATACATACGAGTAAAATATGCACTCTTGGGATAATCCTTTAACACGAATTTTCCTAAATTTATAGATATATTTATATGTATGTTAATATATATAGATAGACATATTATATTATATGAATAACTTTATATTGTGTATATACTTTTTCGTAAATTTCATATTTATGTACATAATATATATGGTATACGTAAAAAAAAAGGATATATAACAAAATCTCTGGAAAAATGTATACTTATATCTATTATATATATAACATATATGTTAATATTTATACATATATATGTTTATAACGGAAAGAATAATTAATGTAGTTTTATAATTTCATTAGGGAAATGAGCATTTTTCAAATTAAAACGAATGTGAATACATCATAATTTAAATATATACTATATATATTATATATATAGAATAGGAATATATTCTTATGCTCATATATACACATAAATTTATACATTTGTATAAAAATTATTATTATTATAAGCTCCATTAATTTCATGTTATATATGCATGAATATACAGAACGGTGCTACACAAAACGTACCAATTCCTCATCAGTAATTTATTTGCATTTAGGCATCTAATTTAGAGATTACAAGAATTTTTTTTTTCAATCTTTGAAATATACAAAAACCATTTATATAAATGTAAGACACAATATTGTATAGGCAGATGATGACACAATTGATTAATTTGATCCTTTGTTTGCGACCTGATATATAATCATGGAAGAATCGATACTTAAACGTATACATAATTTAAATAATAACGTAATATGTAAATTCCTATATCTCCATTCGATTTAGACGCGTAAATCACAAACAGCTTATAAATGCCATAAAATACTATGACGAATACAGAATAATCGACTATAGAATCAGCACTGCGTATGAATTGTTATAGATATATTACAGCACCGTCTGTATACCATATAGATATATACAAAATACAACATACAACATTTTAGATAATATTTATTATAAAGTTTTATAAAATAAATTTAGTTTTAGGTTTGGTTATTTCAAAAAAAAAAAAAAAAAAAAATTAAAATAAAATATCGTAAGTTTAAAAACTGACCTAAAATAATATTATTATTATTTAAATAAGATTTTTGTTTATTTTATTTTTGAAAATAAAAAATACATATTAAAATTCTATATATTATATATATATATATATGTATATAGGATTTACAAATAGAATAGAACTGCGCGACCATGAATGCGTTAAAGGAAGGATAAATATTCATAAATATTGATGTAATAAAAAATAAATTTTATGTTATTAGGATTTATTAAAATTTGATTTCTAATTTGAGGAGTTAAGGATTCTATACATTATAAGTAAGAGTTTGTCTAGTCACAATCATTAAACTATTGAGTCGATGTCAAAGAAAACAAACAAAAACTCAATGTGTGTATCTTTAATAAAAGTTCAAAAACAGACTTTTATTTCTGATAACAACAAAATAAAAACAAAACAATTGTTTATGTATATATAAGGGTATTTTTATTTATTTTTTTTTAATTAATTTTGTTTTCAATTTTTTTGGATTATCCAGCATTTTTTTAGTGGCGATTATAAAGGGATCGCTTTTATATAGTATAGATATAATAAACCGCAATATTTTATCAGTTATATACTTTTAAATTTTAATATATTGCATATATCTATATATATAAGTTTATCCTTTGCAAATTTTCGCAATATACAACTATAAAACAAACTTTTTGATAAATAAATTAAATCGCAGTTTAAATACTTTATATTTATTTATTTAAATTATATTATATATGTGTTATGGTTATGGGTTTTTTTATTAAAAATAAAAAAACTATAGAAAACAATCCATAACTTAATTTTATTTATATATCATTAATTAATTTATATTATACCGAACCGAATTTAATTATAAATTAATTATCAATCATCGTGTATATAAGAAGGCTTTCGGGAACGAATTTAGGTGTATATATTAACAAAAAATTGATTTCCATTTGAGAGAATAAGCTCTCTCAAATGGAAATCCAAATACAAATTAAAAATACAAATTTTTATAGGTATTATTATTTTTATATATATGTATACATTTTTAAAATGAAACCCACAACAAAGTCAAGCCTGCTAAGGTCAAGAATAAAATGTAAAGTCGAAAACTCACAATCAGTCAAAATACTAACTCATATAGGGACAATTTTCATTCAGTGTTTGGTTATTTTAAATAGAAAATGATGTGAATATTATTGATTAGTTAAAAAAAACTATACATTTATGGAAAATTTTATATTTTATTCTACAATGAAATTCTGAATTTTCCAACTTAATTTCATTATAAATTCGGATGATTTTCCAAAGAAGCATCGCTGTACAGTGATTTTAAAACTTCATCATACACTATTTTACGGAATTCTGCTAGTTATATTTAAAACATATATACAAAATATTGAATTAATTTCCATATCTAAAAGATAGGGAAAATTAACAAATATTCAAAAACATATCAACAAAAAAACACCTGATATTCTTCCTATATAGATTATAGAAACACTTTCCATAACATCCATTTTGACAATCGGATTGTTACGAATATCCGAACATTATATAATTTTATTTAATGTTAATGGTTTATATACTATAGGAAAGCTCGTTCCTGGGCATTTTTACGCCCTCAACGGATCGGATCCAAGTTATGAAAGTTTTAAAACAACCCCTAACAAAATAAAAAAATTCATTTTTAAACCGTATGATTAGTAAAAATCAACCCCTAAACATTTCAATATTTAAGGGTGAAATTTACATAAAATGGTATTGATTTTAATGGTGAAACTAAAGTAAAATAAACTGAATTTTCCGAATTTACAATAATATTATATAATGAGTTTCGATCTAACCAGACCATCCAGAAAGATCGAAAACCATTAATATTGATTTTTACTAATTACGTTTTAAAAATTATTATTTTTATTTTGTATAATGGTTGTGGTAAAGCCCTCATACCTTGTAGATCCGTTAAGTTCGGGGAGGGATTTGTAAGATAATTAAATTGCCTAACAATTCGCCTTACAGATCCCATCAACAGAGTTGAAAGTCTGGATGAATATAAAATTTTTCACATTTTGAAATTTTGATTATGGAATTTGTTCTACATTAATTCGGTAAGGGAAGTTTTTAAAATAAATAATAATAAAATTAATTTTTCGTTTTACAACCAACAATCTGGTTTTAGCGTGCAACAACAGCCTTCTGTTGTTAGTTTCTTAATTTGTGGTTTTTACGGTGTCTTTAATTAGCCGGACGAAAATTTTATTCGAAAAATAACCGAAAACACAAAACATATTTTATGCCTTCAGTAGGATTCGAAACCACGACCCCAAAATTTCGTTAGAATTTTAGGTTGGCATTTTTATCATTTACACTACAGAGCCATAAGGGAAGTTTTTAGAGAATTGAATTATCTATCGAATGAATTAATATTCTAACTCAACGGGTTCCCAAGTTATGGTATTTTTACTACAACCCTTATATAAAAATTAAAAAAGTTTTTTCAACTTGTAAAATTCACGATTCTTATACTGATTATTCTACAAATTACAATATATGGCACTCCTTCCATTAAACGCCCTGTGGGAATGTTATGTCTGTTCACATAGGAGATGCGGGCCTACGCCTAGAGGGGTTTTTTAATTTTAAATATTTGTCAAAAACTATATAATTTTAAATAATTATTATTTATATATATATATAATTGGGAATGTGGGAATGTAAAAGTGGGAATGTTATGTCTGTTCACATAGGAGATGCGGGCCTACGCCTAGAGGGGTTTTTTAATTTTAAATATTTGTCAAAAACTATATAATTTTAAATAATTATTATTTATATATATATAAAATTATCGCGTACTCAAATAAATATATAATTATAATAATTATTTTAATATTCATATCATACCATAATTTATATTTGTATAATTGCTATTTTGTTTTAAATAATTCTTTCTATATATATACATAAATCGTAGATAAATCACGAAAATCAAGCGCAGCATACATATATTTATTATATCGTAAATATTTCACCTTCATATGCCTATATATATATATAGTATATTTACCAAATGCCAATTATTGTACAATTGTAATTATATACATATATATATTTATGAATTTCAAACACATAATCATCAATATAATAAAAATAAATAATTAGTTTGTTATAGAGTAGATTAAATTTTAAGTATTATTATATTTGTATATAGATTTAAAATTTCAATATTGTATATTGTATAGAGATAACCTATAATATATATATATATTTCTCAATATATTTTCAAATAATCAAACGTCTATATAAATACATATATAGATGTACCTTACAGAAAATATCATCATTTATTATATATACAAATATTAACAAAATTATTAAAAGCGCAATAATAATAATTATAATTATAATATAACCATAACAAATTATTATAATAATATAAATAATAATTAATAATATGTAAATGGAAATTATATTGATATTATTATATTTACCACACGGAATAACACAACATGAATATTATATATATATTTTCTTTTATAATTATCTATATATGTATATCTATCTATTCATATATATATAATTTATATATATGTATATTTATGAATTTATTAAATATAAAATAATAATAAATTACATAGAATATACAGTCATCATCATATCGCATATTATACAATATAGATATGTATATTAATATATAATCTAATAAATGACAAAAATAATATCACCAAACAAATAAAATTGTTTTTATCTATATTATCCATCCATACACCCATATCCGAACATCCATCCATACATACCCATATATATGCGTACAAGAGTTAATAAAAATGTTTATATACCCAGAAAACATATGCAGAAGATAAATCATCAGCTTGATAAATGGAAAAAAAATCCATTGCCACTAATTTTCTTATTGTTAGCTAATAAGTGTTTTTGAACAACAAAAATATTTGAAAATTTCCCATTTGTTGCCTATATAGAATAAATAAAAAGTCCAAAAAGATAAATAAATGATAATTTCGGCAGATGATGATATATTCCAAGAGGAGGGTTTTTCAGCGATCACTTCGATTTATCTTCTCATTTTGTTTTATTAATCAAGAAGTTTTGCATTCCCGGCTCCATCGTTCCCCGAACGTAATAAGAATTATGTGTGAAGTGAATAAAAAATGACCAAGTTTAGTGTAAACGCAATTAGCTTTAGACATAGCAATTACTTTAATCAAATGCTGGCTGTGATGTGATTAATATTGACCAAATCCGAAATTGAGATTCTTAAAAAAATTAGACATTGTTGGAAAAATTAAGTAATTGCTATAAATATTACATATATATTAATATATAATACATTTTATTAATTATCAATTACATTAATAGCATAATACAATTGCATTTTGTATTAAAAGTATGTACTTTAATAAACATACTATTTCAAATTGTTGTGGTTGAATCGATGATAATTTTCCTGCATTTGTTGAAAAACCTCACAATTTATCCAAATCCTATTATCATGTACAGAGTCTGGCCATAGAGCAACCCCACTATTTCTGTGGCATCACACGTAGCTTGTACATTTAAGCTATGATAACCCTTTCTATTGATGTATTCATCTCTAAATTAATTGGGCCTTAATATAGCAACATGAGTGCAATCAATTGCACCAACAGCATATACATATGTTGCCAATCAAATACATAACGCAAAAAAATTTCCATCTTTTTTTCGAATCTAAAGCACCACCTATTTTTTCAACAGACTCACCAAGAAAACGATCAGCCATCCACAGAATACTTTCTTCTTTAAACTGATGCAAATCGAAATATAAATTTTTCGAGCACGATTGTCTTTCACGATAGAATTTCTTTTTACGTATAGCAATCAATATTCATAAATGCGGTCATATCTGATTCAAACTCTTGTTAAACTAAAACATTTTAGTTTTTACATATGCGTTTGATTTATAATTTATTTATTGATTATTGGTTTATTTATTTATTTAATTTATTAATTTTATTTATACCTTTTTGAGATTAGGAGTTTGGAGATCCGTTAACATACTAGTAGATTTTTATATATCGCAAATTAGGTGGTTTTTTTATTTTTAGCCTAGTTGTGAGGTGCTTGAAATTTTATAAGCAAAAGCTGAAAAATTAATGAATAATTTATAAGCTTTATTCACACCAAATTCAGTATATAATCTAAACAATTAGAGCTATAGCTGGAAAATTTAGTAATTGTTTAAAAAAACAGACATATAATTTAGCAAATGCTTTTTGCAAAAAATTTAAGCGTATTCTTAAATTTTATTCACATAAACGTAAGTAATAGCTTCAAAACCTAAAATTTTAGCCAATAATGCTTACCTTTATTCACTTGACCCTATATTTTCTGCGATAAAATTTATATTCTTTCGTAATATGAAACGCAAATCATCCGCGAATTATCTTATACGCACTGTGGGTAAATTTTGAATATTGTGTTTGAATTCATCATTTTTGTACTTATATCAAATATTATTCCATTTTAAATATATGAATACAAAATTTTTATTTATTATTATATCAAATAATTGTGGTATTATACATAATTAATTAATGTTAATTAATGATTTAAATAAAATGAATATTTATTTTTTGTCTGTTTGTGTGTTTCTGTGTTTGGATGCACCACAAAAAAAAAGAGGGTGTCATTTTACCAAAAAAAAATTATCCATATTTTATTTTTTAATAAAAAAATGTATTATTTAATTCTTACTCTTTTGTATAGTTATATATGGATTATAAAATTCTTAAGTACATTATAAGAATATAAATTACATGTATGCATTTAAAATATGAACTAAACCACATTATCTTAATGTATATTTAAATCAACAGATTATTTTTTCTGTATATATAAAGATTAAATTAAAAAATTAAACATGCGGTCACACTCTGTTCAAATAAATGTATATATGGAAAAAAATGTCATGAATTATTTGACTTACACACCAGCTTATAAACAATATTTCAAAAAAAAAATATATAATACATGATACCAAATGATCTATACCCATATATATTTTTTAGAATATTTAGTCAAATTATAATTGGGTCATTAATTCATTCATATATTTCTATATATATATATATGAATAAACAAATTTATATCTATATAAAATATGAATATATGAATGAATAATAATAATCATAATAACGATATATTTATTTAACATATCCATATGCTTAAATATATTGTATAATAAAAAAGAAGAAAAAAATAAAAACCATTATAAAAATGATAAATTTGCGGGGGCATTTTTTTTATATCAACACCAAAATTGTAATCTAACTTAATATAGTATAGATAGACTATAGATAGATATAGAATTAAATAAAAGAATATTAATTTAGAATAATTACATTTATATATTTCGTTTTATTTAATCGTTCAATTAATAATTGTATGGATGTATATCAAATATATGGGTATAAAAGTCATATTTATACATTATTTGATAAATTAACGTACTACATTTACAAAAAAAAAATGTATATAAAATATAATATCACAAAAATTATGTTCATATATAAGATAATTTCATCAGATAAATAAAATTGGATATAATAAAAAACGTGACAAAAGACCATCTTTATATTATATGAGAGCTTTATACATTTTTTAATCAAAAATGTTTACGTGCGATACAATTTTTTTTAATGATCATAAGAAAAATTACAAACTACTATATATAATTATATTAACATATAATAAGAGATAAAATAGTTTTCATTAAGATGTTTTTTTTTGGTTGTTGTTTATAGTTTTGCATATAAATGAAACGATTTTTTTCTTAATTGTTTTTCAAATTTTTAATTTTTCATCATTCATTTTTATTATCATGAATATTATTATTATTAAATTATAAAAAAATAATTTGATTGTTTTTCGCATGAAAATATTATAGATTTTATGGTTTTACGTTTTTTAAATGTATATTATTAACAAATGACATGAATATAAAATGCGAGGAATATTTTGTCTATATAGGATAAACATGATATACAGAACATAGGAAAACTTCGTATTCTGAAGATCTTTTTTGATATTTCTCTTCAATTTCCGGTGGAGTTACCTTTATTTATATTAAATTTTATATACGATAGGTTTTATAATTATATTATGTATATCAAAAAATGCTATGCTATGATGATATGCATTTTAGATATAGAAATTAAGCTAAAAAGATATATGATCGGCAATTTTTTAAGTTATAAGAAACTTCATTAAGATGGGAAACTTGTCATCATTCAGACATGAAAATTATGATTAAGTAACATGTCTATATATGAGAATAAAAATCCATTAAGCCATTTTTCATCTTTTACTTATAATTCGCGAGTTCAATTTATATAATTGCTGTTTTAGATTGACCTATTATAGAATTTCATATGTTCAAATACAGATTCGATTTTACGATTACCACAAATTAGTAAACAATATTCAAAGAAATGAATTCATCCCATAACGAAGACTGGTTCCATATAGTATATATGATTCTTAAAATCATTGTAATTCTACATTCTTCTTTTTCTTTTACTATATATGTTAATTTACATTGAAAACAAAAAACAAAAGTGATATTTTATGTTTTAAAGTTCTCATTATCTTATAGTGGAATCACATTGAAGCCAAAGCCACGCAGAAGGTACAAAAGGCAAAGCAGAATTTCTGCTTCAATTCACATTGACGCGATGCGTTAGTGATGCGATTTGTTTATGTTTGTTAACCACACAAAATTAATTTTGCATTGTATTTTTTTTTTTTTTTTGGAGCGACGCGTCGCAAAAGTTGAATGTTGATCAACTTTGGCTTCGCTTTGCGTCGCGTCAACCTCATTGCGAACAATAACATCAATTTACATATATTTAACTGTAGCCGACCCCTGCGTAACTTCAATGTGAATCCGCGGTTAGGAATTTATTAAATAGCTGTTATTAGTAATATTCCAAAAATCAAACTAATTGAATAAACCAACACTCAGGTACAAATAAGGGATATCAAATCAGATGCATTCCACAGTGATGGAATTCATCAAGGTGATCCCTTGGCTACATTATATTTCACTGTTATATTGGTGGAAGGACGATCATTAACACGAACAGCACAATTTTTACCTCATCTTATCAATTACTCTATAACATTGACGTATAGTGGGCAGTTAAAAAGCGTTACTATATAGTTGATAGGTTTATGGGACAACATCAAAGCGTAACCATCGGTCAGAATATCTACGAAATGGGGGACAGTTTACTTACCATGCATTTTCACTGGTAATGAGGTTCAATCTCGGATTGTTTCCGAACACAAGACAGTCGAATTTTTTCGCTTGAAAGCAATGGGAAAGATCCAAATGGAAGGAAAGTGGGTGCCACATGAATTGACTGAAAGACAACAAGAAAATCGTAAAACCACCTATGAAATGCACCTTCAACGGTACAAAAAGGAAGTCTTTTTTGCATCGAATCGTGACTGGTTATGAAAAGTGGATTTATTTTGAGAATCCGTAACGCAAAAAAAACATGGGTTTCACCAGGCCAGCCATCAACATCGACCGCAAAGCCAAATTGCTTCGGCAAGAAGAGAATGCTTTGTGTTTGGTGCGATTAGAAAGGTGTGGTGTACCACGAGCTTCTAAAACCTGGTGAAAATGTTAATACTGATCGCTACCGACAACAAATGATCAATTTGAACCGTGCTTTGCTGCAAAAACGACCAGAAAATCAAAAGAGACAACACAAGGTTATTTGCCAATACACCATCACACAAAGCAATACCGGTCCAGGAAACGTTAGAGGCGCTTAACTGGGAAGTTTTATCGCATGTGGCTTATTCACCAGACTTGGCTCCTTCAGACTACCATTTGGTTTCATCGATGGGCCACGCCCTTAAGGATCAGCACTTCAAAACGTCTGTAGAACTCGAAAATTTGGTCCCTGACTGGTTTTCATCAAAGGAAGAACAATTTTTTTGGCGTGGTATCCACAAATTGTCTGAAAGGTGTCCACAAAATATGTAACTTGCAATGGAAAATATTTTGAATAAAAATTTTTTTGTGTTTTCTTCCACACTTAAAAAACGGCAGACATTAACCGGTATACCTGGTATATATAGTAATATACAATTGTTATAAAAAACAACATTTATTATATAGAATTTTATTTATTGTATCTTTGATGATGATTAACGGAGAATATATGCATTTTACTATATATATATAGATAACAAACTGATTTCATCTTCAATATAAGACTCCCGTTCATAAAATGCTATATATTATAAAGTCATTTAAATTTAAAATAAGGAAAATTATATGTTAGTTTTTAAAGTCAATGAACTAATTATATCCATCATAGCTATAACGAATTTCTTATCATATATATCACTGTATTTTTTGTGTATATATTTGAAAGAATTACATAATAATTAATATACTAATGTTAAAAAAAAAATATTTAATTAAAAAAATACTATATATATAATATATATTATATTATTAAAGTCAAGTATTTTGTAAACATAATAATAAACAATTTAAAAATGTGTTATAAATGAAAGAAAAAAAAACAATTTATATATAGCAAATAATCGCAAAATTTATATAATAATATGGGTAATATAAAAATAATGTTTCAATACAAAAAATTGTACATAAAGATATGGATATACATCTCTATTGTATATATAGATCAAGGACGAATCCTAGTATTGTTCAAAGTGTTCTAGAACGCCCTAGAAATCTCAAGAATAACGTCCAAAACATCCTAATAATATCCTAACATTTTAATTAAATCATTAATTCATCCATTCAATAAAAATATTAAAAGTGAACATGCATTTTCTCGGCATACTGTATAGATATATAGCAAATATTTGAGAATATACAATTGAATACTCTGATGTTCAAGAAACACAATGAACAATATAATATGTACAAATTCTCCTTTAAACCATTAGAATTAAAAATAGAAGACGGGCTAAATACATTTAAAATACCAAATCATATGTATTTATATATACTGTGCCGATGTTCATAAATTTGCTTGAACAACACTTCTATATGCGTGCTTGACTGCCTGACTGTTTATATTTATATTTGGTTTCATTATGTACTACACTCGCATTCAGCATAAAAAAAATCGTCAACAATTCCCCTTTCACTGTGTCGTCTTTCGTCTACTAATCTACTATGTACTATAATTTGTGTTCAATGAATTGTTTGAACAATCATCGTAGTGTCGCTGATTATATACTTTCATATATAGCACAGAAAATGCGAATATATGGAGGTATATAAGCGCGATATATGGGCCGGTATTATTATTTATTTCATTTCTCCTCCAAATTCATTCTTTCTATTCTATTCATTCAAACAGATGATGTGATTTTTTTATGCAAAATTAAAAATATAGTGTTGAATAAAAAATTCTATTTATATTTATTCATTTATTGTTAGACGTATTTTATTTTTTAGTTTCATAATTATCGTCGCTCGTCCTATACTAAAATCATATTTTATTAGCTTTTTTTATCTTTTAAGTTATTACTTCAATTTTCATTTTGAATATTGAAATATTTAAAATCTAAGCCACAATTCCACAAAGCGGTCATAGACGAATTCGTTAAAACAACTCGAAAAATGGAATTGGTTTATAAATAATGTTTCTAATTGTAAGTAGTACATAATATTAACATATTTATTTATTACATTTGTTATACGAAACATATTTACCTCTTTTCACATATAAGAAAATTGAAAATTTATGTACAATATGTTAACACGAGTTTTGTGTGGCTATGACCTGATAATTTGTTACACATGCTAAATGTTTACATCGCATTGTTCCATCAGAACGAAACATACACCAATATAAGTATTTTTTCTATCAACTATGTTATCTGTTAAAAATTGTTTCTTATAACAAATGTAATAAATACCAACAAGTTACTAAAAGCTAGTAAAAAGGACAGGTAAATCAGATTACAGCTTAACGTTGAACGTCCATCTATGCCTTCGTATTTTCGTGCATGATATAGATATATATTAAGATGATATAAATAAAGTGAAGTTATATAGTATTTATAAAGAGTTCTTATATATTTAAATTCCATATACATATAAAACGTATACATTCCAAACAAATTCAAATGTACTATATAAAAATTTCACGCGTAAACATTTTTATAAAATATACTCTCTATTTGTGATTGCGTGTAAATATATTTTTTTATTTTTACAATATACTATATAGATATATATTCTGTTATCATATCTACAATATATATCTACTATTTATATTGTATATAATATATACAATTGGTGGCAACGATAATGATAACACACATAACTGCAAAGAATAGTATATAAGACACAGAAGATATTTCAAAATATTCTCATTCAAATGTGCGCGGCGGTGTTTTTGGTGCGGTGTGATGGAATACTGTATTTATAAATGTAATGAATATATTGAAAAAAAAAATACAAACAACAAGCAAAAGTAGAAAATATATATAAAGCACATAATAATAATAATAATAATACATAATACAATATCATATATAAATATATAAAATACGTATAGTAAAGTAATTCTGTATATAGTATATGATAGTATATAAATGAGAAAAACAAAAATTCATTCATATCATCAGTAGCAGTAAAAAAAAAAAAAAAAAAAAAAGAAAAGAAAATTCAGTTTTCATTTGAAACCAGCCCGCAGAAGTATATATTTATAATATATAAACAGATATATATATATTTAGATATATATAAATAGATAGAACGAAACGTATACAAGCAGTCGTTTATGAATCGTTGTTCAGTAAAAACATATTTTATTTTTTTTTAATAAAATTTAATTTCATATATTCTATTTTGTTATTTGGTGAATAAAATTTTTAATTTCTATTTAGTCTCTCTGGTATACGTCGTATATAGTCGCAGTGAATGTTTTTTGGTTATTAAATAAAAATTTTAACTATTAATTTTTCTATTAATTAAAATACATTTTTACAAAAGATTTTGTAGTAATAATTAGTTATTTTTTTTTTTTACAATGTTTATAATTGAAAAATGTGTTTTGTAAAAATAATAATGTCATAAAACAATTATTAGTATTGTCAATATAAAATATATCGCTAAACAAGAATAACTTATCTAAAAAATAATAGTATATTTTCAAATAAAATACAATTTTAGATGTGTAAATATCATAAAATTATATGTGTTTTTAAATACGATAAGAAACATCACGATAAAATTATCTGTATATACATGTGAATATATTTATATATATATATATGTGGTATATATACATTAATTTACTATTAATTTTTTAAAACTAAAAAAAAACTGTAATAAACTAACTATTAAAGTGCCCTAAATAATCAATTATTTTAAATGTTTTTAATTTTTTAATATATAAAATCAAACGAAAAAAAAATTGTTCACTTTTTATTTTGTATATTCCAGTCAGATAAAAACTTATTTAACATCACAGGAATTTTAAATAAATTAATAAAAAAAAGGTAATTATAATAAAATAAAACAAAAAAAAAAGACAAACAAAACATTCTGTTATTTTTTTTTTTTTTTGTGGTCCATTTATATTTTAAACAGCTGATGATGTATTTATTTTAAAATATCATGAATGAATTTCATGAATTTAATGAAAAAAAATAAAACGAATAATTTATAATATTATTTTATTATATGTATATATATACAGAGAAATTCAAATTATTTTAATTGTCATACAGGTAAAAAAATAAATAAATAATCCTATAGATATAAATAAATCGAATAATATTTATATATATTAATTGAGTTTTATGGATATAGGATATATATTTATTTATTTATTCATTATGATATATTATAATTATATTTGGATCAAAAATAAAAAAAATAAATAAATATTGAATTTGTTTTTAATTTCAATTTAATGGAAAAATTATTATATTAAAAAAAAGTAATGACCCGCCGCCGTCGCTTCTTCATCAAATCGCCTGATATATATTTTATATATAAATTTATCTATTTTTTTTTTTGAAATGATATAAATATTTTAAAATAATAATACCAAAATCAATGATTTTAGTAGTATAATAAATTTTAAACTCAAACTCAAAAAAACCTTTAAAATACTGAATATTTTAACATTTTCAATATTATATATTAAACATAATTCGTCAATATCTATACAATTTAATTTAATATATATATAAAGATCATTAATATATGGAGTATTATTTTACACCTTTATAAAAAAAAATAAATAAAACAAAAACAAATAAAAATATTAAGCAAATATTTTGTAATAATAATTAATTTCATATATATATTTTTTCTTTTGTTTCGTTTTTGATTTTGTTTTTTTTTTGTGGCGTGATCATATTATTGATAACATATAATTCAGATATTGATGAATATAAAAAATATATCTATCAATATATACTATATAGTATATACGATGTTCTTGTTATTATTATTCTAAACACAAACGAGTATATCTATAATATTGATAAAATTTTTAAATATATGTATGTATTATAAATATAAATAATATTAATAAAAAAAAAAAACAAAACAAACCTTATATAAAAAAAGACACAACATTATTTTTTTTTGTTTAATAATAATATGTAAATTAAATCTTTATTTATTTATAGTTTAAATATGTATTTTTAATATAATATAAGTTATAATAAAATAAAAACCGGTGTTGTTTGTTTGTACATTTCATTTCATTTCATTTAATATCAATATATAGAGGAGGTATAGAATAGAGTATGGTTTGTTTTAATCGCATAAAAATTATGTGTTTTTTTTGTTTTGTTTGTTATATTGATTTGTTGTATTATACGCATAGTTTAAATACAGTAAAACCGGCTAATAAGTTATCACTTCCTGATGTTTATCAATGATTTTTCCCGGTATTATATATTTTAATATCTTAAAATTTCTTCGATCACCTAAACTTAAAACTTACGATATAATGAGCAAAATAACCGTGAAAAATTGTAACATATGTAAATTTATTTATATGTTAATTTCTTTCAATTTTCAACCCCTTTTCGTTCTTATAATCCTCTATATAAACATTTCCCTATATATAACATAACCAACTTTTGCTTTATGTCTATATATACAATTTAAACATGTTTCACTGTGTTAAATATTTGTTGTGGTTTTTTTTTTTTTTGTATCGATATCCAGTGGTTTTTAGTAATTTTATTTTACTTTGACCCCGAATTTTATGTTCTGTTTTTTTTAAAATAATATATAAAAGTAGTTTTTACTTTTTATATACCATTATATATTATATTTGGTATATTCCCTTTATGTGCATATATAAAACAATGACATTTACTTATATTACTTATAACTTAAATCGCACGCAGTAAAAATAACTATAAAAAATGTAAGTGTTTTTATTTTTGGATAATGTAAAATATGATGGTTTATTTGTATACCGAACATATAGTCTAACGGCTGCATACATATAGCCGTTTTAAAATATATTTAATTTGTATTAATTATACATATATAGCATGCAGTAATCCGAAATCCATAAGGTATTTAATGGAAAAATATTAGTGAAATTCCAGACATTCCAGAAACTTTGAAGTTTCATACCCCGTTTAATTTAAAAGATGTTCGTTCCTTTCAATAAATATTTCTTATATGCAATTTTGTGTAGTTTAATCAAAGGTATTCAAAATAAAGGATTTTTTTTTGTGTGCAAACTAAAGAAATGTGATAAATATTTTTATTTATTTTTTGTTCGTTACTACGGCAGTATCCCGTAAAACCCCGTAAAACCTCGGAATTCTATGGCCGTGAGACCGTAACGAAATCACTTAATCGCAGGTGATGAACCTTAGATGCATTGAATACATTTAAGGGATTTTGGGGTGGTATATCTATTATAATATGTGGATTAATTTATGAAATTTTGAAAATAAAGCAAACATATGAGATAAAAAAAACTTACACATAATAAGGGGAAATACTAATTCAGTGAGACTATTCCATAATCTTGCTGTTCTTGGGAAAAATGAATTACCAAATCTGTTTGTTCGCAAAAAACTAATCGATACAGAATATGAATGAGCCTTTTGTGAATTTCTCGAATTATAAGAGAAGTTAATAGGTTCTATAATAGGTAATATAATATTTTAAAAGATTTAACAGAGTTACAGTAGATATAGAATTTTATTTTTACTGATTATTTCAAAATTTACAGTAACTTTTACTATTAAAATAATTAAACTGCTCTTTTGTTTATAATCATTGAAAAAAATCATAAGCTCTGTCTTGACGAAATTCATCAAATATTTTATAATATTTTGGTTTTATATATAGAAATTAAATTTTGTTATATATTCGTATACATATACACTTTAGAATTTGAGATGATTTTAAGTTGGCTCATAAATTGAAAAAAAAACAAAATTTTAATCTCTGATTGATGCTGTTTACATTTTCAAAATTATTTATATCCAAAAAAAAATCCATTTTATCATGTATTATGCGATCTCGAAAAAAATATTATGAAATGCATATAAACAAGATCATTTATTTAATTTATATAATTGAAAATAATAAAAATATTAATTATCACACAGAGATTATACAATTTTTTTTTTCATTTATTTTATTATACCCATAACATAAACGTATATAATTATGGAAATAAAATAAATAAATGAATTTATTATTAATTATAAAAACTTGTTATGAATTTTATTTATAAATCTCCTATTTAATTTTTTTCATGTACAAGGAAAAAAAATGCATACATAATCAAATTATACTAACAACTTTAACTCGACTATATATAATTAAACAACTCGATATATAAATAGATTTGAAATGACATATAGAGAATATTTTAAAAGAAAATTTCAATCAATCGTGTATGATTAACAATTTATCTAATATACGCGTATACATGACGATTTATAAATGAATTAATTTTTAATTACATGAATTTGAATTTGTTGTTTTTATGTCATTAATCAATTTCAATTATATTGAAATATATATATAACTTATTATTATCTATATATAATATATATAAATAATATTTGCATAAAATTGTATATAGACACTTCGTTTAAATCTATTGTATTATAAGTATATTATGAACAAAATTGAATTATAATTAATGAAAAAAAAAATTATTGTTTTAATATATTCACAAATATAGGATTTATTTTAAATGTAATGTTAAATAATTATTTTATTTTTCAATGTTAATATAATTAATACATATTTCAATAAAAACATATAAAAATGTAATTTAATTGCAAAAAAAAAATAAACTTAATGTAGTATATTTATTTTTTTTAATTATTATTTTAAAGACTTCTTCTCTTCTCTATATATTATTAAATCTTGTTTTTTTTTTTTATTTATTTTCTTATTTATGATGTAGTAAATTATTTCTATACATATACCCTTTTATTGTTTGGTTGTTTTTTTTTATAATATCACTTATTGATTTATCTTTTTCATATTGAATTATATCATTTTATTTTCATCTCTATATAAATGTGTTTTTTTTTTCTTAATCTCAAGATCAACCACAATAATTAATTAAATTTTAATATAAATATATAATGAATAGGTTTATAGATCAAAATCGTACAATTTATACAAATATAGAAATAATTGCGATATATAACATATATATATATTCTGCATAATATGATAATGTATTGAAGGTTCACTAGTATTTTTATTGTATAAATTATTATACCCTTTTATAAATATACAAATAATTTAAAATAAATAAAAAATTCTATATAAATTGATTAAATAGAAAATTAATGTTAAATTGTAAAATAAAAACAACTTATTAATTTGAATATTTAATATATGTATATAAAAATGAAATTTTATTGACATTGAAAGCGTGTTAATTATTAACTATGTATATTTATCTAAATGCAATAATTAATCCCATATTTTAATTATAAAATTGTTGTTATATATTTCATAAGAATTTATCGATAAAATTGATATGATTTCATAAGAATTTATTTATCACTACATTCAACCGAATTTTTTTGTTTTTCATTCAGAGATATTATAAATATTGTGTAATTATATGCAAAATTTGAATGATTCAATTTTTGTCATTGTTTTAATTTTATTCTATGAATTTATTATAAAAAAAATTAAAGATTATATTATTTTTTGTTTTTTTTATCAAATTTTGTTTTATCTTTTAAAAATTATTCCATATATAGAATATTTTTAGTTTGTATATACTTTTATAATAAATATATAATTTCGTAATGTGTTTATGCGGGATTAAATAAAAGAAGGAATCTTTAGACCCTATAATCATTTGATTATTCATTTGAAAAAAAATTCTAACAAACATTTGTGATGCGTTGCATTGCATCAATTTTCAATAACTTTTACATTTTTAAATAACAAAAAATTATATTAATGTGTTTGAAAACTGAACAATAAACGACATAATCAGCAAGGTTTTAAATAATTTTTTCCCGTGTTGATCTTCGATTCTCTTTTTGGCATAAGGCATTTCCAATATGTTATCAAAACCTCGAATAAAATCTCGAATTTTCTTTTTAAAATACTTCATAATATTCATAAATTTTTCATAAATTTTTCAGTTTTTATATCATCAATGAAAAAAAAAATAAAAAAATATAATCAACTTTATTTAAATGTTATATACGCGCACAGAGTATATAATACATAAATGTACTTAGAAACAAATATTAAAAACAAAAAAAAAAAAACTAGAATGTCATTAAGGAGATGCGATTTTTTTTTTAATTTTACTATAACTTCAACGAAAAAAAAAAAAAGATATAAGAAGAACAAAACATCCCATTAAGGTTTTATATTATATATATGTATTAACTATATATACTTGTATTATGCTTTATAATACGAGTATAAATACATTTTTTTTTATAATCTCCATAATAATGAGATTTCGTACAAGCAAATGGAAAACTTAAAAGTCATTTATTGTGTATGTGAAATGAATATTATTTTTTTTTCATCTAATTTAATATTGTATATTATTTAAATTCATTTTCAAAATAATCTTTTTCGCAGAAAAAAAAATATGATCGTCAAAATATTTACAATCAAAATATACCATCAAAAAAACAGATTAATATTTATTGGGAAAATATAAAAGCTATATACGTTTTATTTATATGGATATTCGTTTCAATGCAAAAAAAAAAAGAAAATCTTACAACAAGGACAATAAATTATTTTTCTATATATAAATATATATATAAAAAAAATTCTTCTTAATGTATAACTTCAAATACAAAAAGTCTTTCAACACTTTTTTTCTTTTCATTTCATTAAACATATCTATCTATATAAATTATGTATTTATATTTGTATACTATATATAGGAGTTTTTTTTTTGAAGAATACATACCCCCGATAAATAACCCAATATATATATATATATATAGCTTAAAAGGAATGAACACAACATTTATAGTTAAAAAAAAAAAGGATATAACCTGCGATGTTTAAGAAGCAAAAAAATATTATATGAAATGTGCAATACAAAACAAAAAAAAAATGACAAAAAAAATATTATAGATATAATAGAGATAAATTTAATCACGTACAAATTGTCATCTTATAAATATTTGCAGTGCAAAATAGCAAAAAAAAATTGTACATAATGGGATTTTTCATCATCACATTTATTCATTTATATTTATTGTATATATACCATATTCATATAGTAATCATTTATATTGTATATATAATACACACAATGATTTATTTATTCCCTATATATATGTATATATCTGTATCATATCATCATATATATAAATAAATATGGAATATGTACGTTGATGGGATAAATAAAAAATAAATATACAGGATCAGGTAAATTTATATTTATTTCATTGTGCTTTAAGAACATTGTATAGAACAGTAATTTTATGTTCTTGTTATGTCGCGTTCGTTGTTTGGTTCTAATTTGTTATATTATTCATATTTTTATAATTTTTTTTTTAATTTGATTCATATTCATTTATGATCGGAATATTTAAATTGTTTAAAGCCAATCATATTTTAAAGATTTATTTATGATATGAAACGTTTAAGTGAAGTTTGTTTTTTGTTTTGTTAACGCATCTATTAAATAATATTGAATATTTAATGTATAGTGGATAAATGAAACGATATTAAGTCTTTATTCAATAGTTTTGTTATAGAATTTATTTATAGATAAATATATTGATGAATATTTAATATATAGAAAACAATTTTTTATGTCAATAAATGAAACTAGTACTAATTGCTAATATTAATTATCAAAATTGGCTAAATATGAAATAGAAATATAACCTTTTATAAGCTTTAAAATCGAAACGCTTTTTATACTTTCTATAAATCATGTTAAACACATTTCTGTGTATATGCAATATAGAACATTTAATATATACTTAATGTTAATGTAACATTGTAAAATATATTATACATATAAGATTAATGTCAATTGAATTGAAGTGATATCATAAATATTCAATATATGTACAGTTGTGTATAATTATCAATGACATATAAACAAATAATAATAATAATAATAATAAAGCTGATAATTGACATTCTAAATTATTTCATATAGTTATTATTAGTAAGTTTAATACTTTAATAACACTATAACAATTGTATATATTTAAATGGTAAAATATATCAATAAATAATTGTATAAAACTATACCTATATAATATATAGAAATACATTTATGTTAAATTAATGTGAAATGATCCGATTATAGATAAAGGTTTATAAATTCACATCACAAATCTCTATATATTTTATTCGTTCGTATATAATTCTTATATCTATATGATATTGTATGTACTGTGTTTGTGCAAAAATGAAATTTCCTATATAATAAATGATTTTAAATTAATGGTTATGATTTTGAATATTGAAAAATATATAACAAAAAATAGATTTTAGGTTTTAGATATATGTTAATAGGTTTATAATAGATATATATTAATAGGTTTTAGATATATGTTCTTGTTGACGAACAGCATATGTACCCTACATATAATTTGTTGTTCTTTATACGGTAGCTTACGGAAAGAAACGAAAATAACGAAAAGAAATAATTCATTTCTTTCGTAAGTTTTGAATCCATTATGTTATAAAACCCTTCTCCTCTTTTGAAAGCAAAAGAAAGCAAAAATGTTACTAAAAGAAAAATTGCATTACAACCGACAATCGTTTTTAGCGTTCAACAAAATATAGTGTTCTATTGTTAGAATTTCTTAATGCGTTGCTTTTACGGTGTCAGTAATTAGTGCGTACGACTAATCGCATGGGAAAATATGCAACTCTGTGCGAAAATTCAGATTCGAATATAACGAAGCAAAAAAAAAACATAAAACATATTTTATGTCTTTGTGGGTTCATGGCCGAAATCTTATAAGAATTTTGGGTCGCAAAATGTTTTGTTTTCTTGGAAGAGGAAATCCATTTACAGACTGTGTGTCGGACTCCCGTCACTTGGACGTCCTACCGACTAAAACCTCTCCCACGGGGTTCGAGTTCAAGATACTTCCTCGCACTGCGTTATTAAGGTCTATTGTGCTCCTCTATTCTTTATCTCAAAAGGAATAGATACCTTTTCTCATAGGTCACCAATTAGGAAATTGATGACCACTTTTACCGCAAGGTTTTTATATCAACTTTCCATGAGAAAGTCTTTTCCTAGATATTTCCTTCGTTTTTTACAGAGCTCTGGACATTTTGCGAGTATGTGTTCCATAGTCTCACTATCCTTATTGCCGAATCTGCATTGTTCATTTTGAACCAATCCAATCTTTTTGAGATGGTAGTTACACGGCGCATATCCCGTGAGAGCCCAGCAGAGAACCTTAAGATGTTCTCTAGATACGTTCAGAATTTCCTCAGCTCTCTTTGAATTTATATAAATAAATGTTTTTCAATGCGTAAGGCCCCTGATATTATCCCAGTTTCTCTTAACCTTTTTATTGGAACACAATTCAATTGCTTCCATCTTATCTTTCCTGGTAAATCCACAGAAGGGCGAGGGACCAACGTACGATCCCATTGCACCAATTTTTGCCGGTTTTCCAGCATCTTCTCGGACTCCATGTCCCATATGAGTCGGCATCCAGATTACTCTAACGCCAACTCATTTAGAACTTCGTGACATTCGAAGACCAACTTGCAGTTGAAACTGTTTTGCTGAAGTGCCATGAAAGCCGCCTGACTATACGAGAGTATATTGACAAGAATCCCATTCATATCACTTAGAGACATGCTATGATAACAACTAGGACCATATATCCCGGCACCAACTCGCATGCATGTCTTTGACCCACCCGTGAACTATTTTTGTGCATCATCACTTAGTCATTCAACTATTTTTGGGATATATATCCCATATTTATGAAGGAGGTTCATTTTTCCTTTTAATTGGTCACTATATGACGTCATAGGCATCAGCATATCTGTCCCTTTTATTAACTCTAGATGACCCTTCAGATTTCCTTCCATAAAGTTCATCCCTTCATGTAACGCCACTAATTCCTTATTGGCTCCTTTTTTTTGGCAATGTGAATAGGGCTCAGATTAATTATGCCCTCCATTACCACCAATGGAGTCGTTCTCATTGCTCCCGTTATCATTCCCTTCCTGGCCTCTGAATTATCCCGATACCATTCCCAGCCTCGATACCATTCCCAGCCTCTGAATTATCGCAAAATGTTACTTAAGTTTTGAAATTCAGTGAACAGTGAAAATTTACTAAATTGTATATGACATTGCGCGTATAATCGAAGCAAACATTTTCAGTGGTTCAAAAGATCTGTAATGGTTAATTACCAATAGAAATATTTTCATTAAAGTAAAAATATTTTCATCATCATATAAGATCCATTCCAATTGAATGCTTTAATAGAGGTTAATAAAAAATCATTTTTATTAAACAATTTTATTATCTATAAAAATAGAAATATGTAATTTATTCTTATACACCTGTGATGTTGTTTTTATTTTTAATATATGTTTTTATCTGTATAGCATTTCTAATTGTAATTATTATTTTACTAGGTAATTATTAGAAATTTTCTTATCTATATATGATTATAGAACCAAATACAAATCTGAACCAAAATTAAAACAATTTCATTATATCGATCTATCAAAATATCCAATCAAAACCAAATTATCGCATAAATAATGAAATATTATCGGTATATATTTTTTTTTTAATTTTGTATATTATTATTTAACAAACATTCAATCACTCCATCATTTATATTTAACGACAAGAATTGATTGTGGAATATATTTTTTATTATAATTTTGTATTTGATTATTGTTGTTATTATGATAATTAATTGTAAGTGAAGTGTAATTGATGATTTATAAATAATTTATAAATATATTATATTTTTAATCGTTAATGAAAAAAATTGTATATCTTATTATTAATTTTATTTTAATAAAATTTATCGTTGTAAATTGAAACACCTAGTTATTTTTTGTATATATCAGTAAATATACGCATTATATCAAGAACCTCTGCGTAAAAATTTATAGATAAAGTTTTTTTTTAATTTTTTAAAGATCTTTTTTAAAAAACTTTTTAAATATAATATAAATTATAAGAATATTTAATCATTTATTTTTTTTTTTTTGGTTTTACAGACATAATTTTTATCTAAATATTATTTGCAGACAAGCAGAATATTTTTTTAAGCGTTTTACTTAGCTTATGCATTATATGTGAAATATAACATATGATTTAAAAAGATTATGTCAAATAAAATATAATCGCAATAAAATAAGTATTTATTTTATTTAATTTTATTTTGGTAAAAATATATAACAGGAAATAAATATATAATGTATACTTAAAAAAAATGTTTGTAGAAATTGTATCTTATCTATCTGTGGATTGGATACATATATTGATTTAAAATCGTCATGTTGATAGAAATGATGCAAATATATATTATGATCTCATATAGATTATAAAACAAAGTCTAATTTTTTTTTTGTTTCAATTTCTATATACTATTCCTCCTCCTCCTCATATATACTAATTTCCCACATAATCACATTTCTCCATTGGATATAGCGTAAAATAGTTTTTGTTTATTTTATAAAATCGTATATGTACGTATTTATTCAAAAGTTTTTGTTTTTAAAAACCGCGCGTATAAACATTATATATAAGCTATAATGCTTTTAAATTCCGAGTATAAATACATAGAAATTATTTCTATAATATATTAATCATATTATCTATACGGACAACCATATATTATATACGTATATGTTTTTAGTTATAATCCAAAACGTACATTGTTTCAAAAATTGTGGGATAGAATAAAGTCACATAAACATATATGTAATAATAATAATAAAACGTTTGGTCGAACATTAGTATATCGCATAACGTATATATGTTTTATGTAATTTTGTTGAATTTATTTATACTTTTCTGTATATGCATTTGAAATACAAAACATACATTAATGGATTATATATATTTATAATAGGTCAAAATCACATATGAGATATACTTAACTACTATTATATATCAAGGGCGATCAGTGAAAAAATGTTACCATATTATCAAAAACCGAAGTGATTTTCCGCGTAAGACACATCTATAATTAGATAATTTATGGAAAAAATCTAGGGATGCAACTTATCAAATTTTTCAGTAAATTGAGTACTGCCATAGTTTTTCTTGAATTTCAATTTTCTTTGCATTATATGAAAATTCAATCAATTTCTGATGTTTCATAAAAGAAAATTTAGAAATCGCTTTATTCGTTTAAAATAAATTAGCCGATTTTCCAAAAATTATTCTTAGAATTTTGTCACATTTTTGACAGACGGTAAAAAAAATCGACTATGTCTTTTGAATCACTGGCGTGATTTTCAAATTTTCTTCTATGAAATATCAGAAATCGATTGAATTTTCATATGCCAATAGGAACATTCAGGGCCGTAAGTAAAAAAAATCAAAATGTGGAAAAATCGATTCTCCGGAAAATTTACTATGGAACCTACGTAAATGTTTTTCTAAAAATGAGCTAATTTACAGATCTGCCTTTTGGAATATTACCTAAGTTTGAGAATATCGTGAAATTTTCTTTTCACGGAGCGCCCTTGTTATAGTTGTTTGTATATACCTAATATTAAATATGGAAAAGGACAAATAATTTGTACAAATATTCATATACATATATTGATTTTTTTTTTCATTTTTATGGAAAACTTTTTGTTTTCGATAATGATATAGTTCATTAAATAATTAATTTTTTTTTTTTTTTGTGATTTCCTTAAAGATCTATCACATACATTATTTTTACATACGTATATAGAAAGTTTTTGTTATAAAAAAAATGATAAAAAAATATTTATTTGAAAATTGTTTCGATTTTTTTTTATCTATACAACATTGCGATTTAGTTCAGGCTAATAAAATAGTTTTTGTATTAAATTCTAGTAATTGATACAATCCGAAAAAAAACGAAGGAAAGAAAAACGAATAAATTTAATGTCATATCAAATGCGTAATTGTAATTGTAATAAAAATATATACAGAATTAATGTTGGAAATTAATTATTTATCAAAAAAAAAGTATATTTATTAATAGATAAAAAATAAAAATAAAATAGAAAAGTACATATTTTTATTTATAAACAATAAAGCACTATAATTTTACTATCAAAAATAGAATAATTTAAGAGGCGGTTTTTTTTTTGATATACACATGCATTTATTTAAAATAAAATATTTATACCTATTAATTTTCCTTTTATTTATATACTACTAAACCTTTGCCAACCTTTCTTTAAATTGCTCAGATATATATATATTTATAAATATATTATAGGTACATATATCATATTTTTTTAATATCTTTTAATACTTATATATTGGTACATTTATTTTTCCATATATATATATATCATACACTACACATGTTTAGTATACTTACATATGGACATATACATGACGATTATTACCATATACATAAATGTCAACAATCTATATAGAAATCCTTTTGGTTCGTATTTGATTTATTGTATCTGCCAAAGATAATGAATAAATTATAAAACTACATAAAAATACTAGTCTAATAATATACATATTATAATTGTTAGAATATTCAATTCAATTTATAACAACCAAAAAAAATCCATGTATTGAAATCGGCCAAATATCGCCCATAAGTACCACATATTTCAATATGTAAATTATTTATCATTTGATTAATTTCGAATATTCAATTAAATATATATATATATATAAATATATTGATATATATATATATAACTTATATAACAAATAATAAATGTATATATATATATATAAAAAAAATTTGATTGAAAGTGAAATCGTTTGTGAAAAAAAATAATCATTATATATGGTTTTTGTTGAAATATTATTTAAATTGTATTTATTTATATTTTTTTTTTTTTGGTTATTGATACAAATGCATGAATAGATATGGTTTCTTTTTTTATTATTATTCAATTTTATTTATATATACTATTTGTATACTAAACAGGAAATTAATATAAATTGAATTTAACATTAAAACCATTGATATACTATATACTATTGAATGACAAAACCGAAATGATTTTTACTATAATATTGGGTTCTATATATAGTCTATAGAATGAGAAATTTTTTAGATTGTTTTATTTTATCCTTTTATTTATCATGATGAGTTTTTGTATTTAAATTATAAACCAATCTGTCGATAAACAAAATTATTTTATTTGTTTTATCTTATCTATATCCTTTTTGAACATTGATGACAAAATACAAAATCTGGAGTCGAGCCTTTAGAGGTTGAACTGTTTAATTTAATCCCATTAATTTATTTTATCATATTTAAAAAAAAATATTTTTATATACATTTAATTCAATATACAATTTATGATAAAATGGAATTTATTTTATTTTCAGATATAATCAAACGGCGACCAAAACCAAAAAACAAAAAAATAGCTCAACATAAACACCAAACAGTAATTTAATTGAAAAAAGTATACGAAAAAAACGCGTGGTTTATTTTGAAATAACAATGAAAATCTGAATTATATTTTTTTTTATTAAAAATGCGAATAAATAAAATGCGAATCTGTTGATTTTATTCGTTTTTTTTTTTGTTTTTATTTTCGGATTAAAAAAACACAACAGCTTAATCAACATTTAATCAAAATTTATAATAATAAAAAAAAAAATAAAACTATGGATAATCCTTTTTATTTTATATATTTTTTGTGAATTTGTGATATAATTTATCGGGTTTTGTTATTTTAATTTTATTATCGTGTGTTTTTTTTTTGGTAAAGGCGCACACATTTTGTTTATTAAATTTAATATTTAAAAATAATTGGAATTTGGAATCGCGATTATAAATATCGATTGTGCGATATTTATTTTATAAAAAAAATAAATCTATATAACATTCAGTGAAAATATCTTTATACAATTATTACGTTTAGAAATATATAATCTTATTATTTATACTCATCAGCATTATAATTATCATCATGGATTATTTAATATATTTTAAATATTTAAGTGTCATCATAACAATTTTAACAGGTAAATATTATACTAATTATAAAATTTCTATACAATTTCCGTTTATTAATAAGTTATTAGAAAGTTATTTCTATAAAATTGTATTATATAGGTTAAAAAAAAGATAAGTTATTCTCCAATTTCTGTTTAAAACCTACAGAAATTAACTGTTATATAAAAAATTTATTCTTAAAGTGTGTAGGATATTTTCTTCCTTCCCTTTCAAATTCAAATTTTTTGCAAATCAAATTCAACTTTGTACAAATCAAATTGAACTTTGTACAAATCAAATTCAACCAATTCTATAATAATATGGGAATGTTTGTTTATACATATTTTAATTTATTATCATTTATTTTGTAATACAAAAAAGGTTTTACTAAATTTTAATCATTACTACGAAACAAAAAATAAAAAAAAAATGTTCTAAACAAACTAAAAAGTATTTTAAAGTAAAAGGATAGTTTTAAGCCGGTCGTGCATTATCAAAACGGCTTAAAAAAAGCCTTAACAATTAATATGAAAAAATATCAAATAGCAAATAGAAATCAGGATTTAGTGTCAAATAAAACGAATTACATTTGACAATCAATTTGTCACAAAAAATACTTACCAAATGCGAGAAACGATCCTATTCGATTGTTATAGTAATCGCGATAATGAATATTTTGACCTCCACAATGGAAACCAATAGTTTGTGTGGAGTCCTACATTGGAAATTGTTGTGAAGTTACAAACCAAGAATAATAGATAGATAGATATAAGTTTTATTATGTCATTTCATTTTTTTTTACATCATATAATAATTATATTTAACTTAAACTAGAAGGTTAACTTTAATTAAAGTTGTTCATCTATATTTAGTGTGGTATATTCTAATTATCTAATATTTGGTTTAATTTCAAAGGAAAACAATAGAAAAACCTTCATTGGTTCTCTAAACCTGCACTTAAAATAGCTTATATCACATAATCTAATGTTTTACAGGAGGAATTGTTTATGGAAGGAATTTTGGTGGGGTGTTTGCGTGAGTTAAGGATGGGAGAAGGATGAGGCCAAGAACAATATAATTGACCGGGCATTCTTGGATAACCGATACGTATTCACAAAACAATACAAGTCAGCGAATTGAATTGAATATGAATTTGCCTTGTAAAAAGTTGAATTTGATTTGTAAAAAGTTCAATTTGGAGTACAAAACCTTTATATAAAAAAATTATATTTACATTATGAATAAAATCCACATTCACTGTCGTATGACTAATAGTTTGAAAGTTATTTGTCATTATGTTAAAAAGACATATGAAAAAAAATTATATGACATAGGAAATACTTCATATATTATATACTATTGTGTACGAATATGAGTAAGGCTTTTCAATTTAAACTTCCCTGGTTTATCTATTTGGACAAATGCTTTTATTTTTACGTCCGTAGTACGGTTATTGATATTTTTGACAAATTTTACGTCAATTGGTTCATTGGTGTAGTAGTTACGTGTGTGTGTGTGAACAAAGAAAAGTTGTTTATTCGATTTGTTTATTTTTTGATAATGCCTGAAATTATTCAACCAAGAAGTAGCATACAATTTTGTTCGCAATTTTGTTCAGAATGCCTTTGATGAGAAGTCGATGTCCAAAGGAAGTGTTTTCGATTGGCACAAAAATGCTCAATTTCATGGAAAAACCGCGTCGCGGTGAAGAGTGTGAAATAATGCTTTCGACTATCAAGACAAAATGAGACTCATTATAACTGGAGATGCGACTTGGATCGTGACTTCTGGCTTTTCGCGGACCGCTACAGGACACCGTTTTGACACGATAGAAGAGATAAAAGCCGAATCGAAGAGATGGCCATTCCCGAAGACGATTATAAACAATGTTTTGAAAATTGGAAAAATCGTTGGCATAGTTGCATTGCATCAGGCGGGGATCATTTTAAGGGTAATCAATTAGATTTAGAAGAATAAATAAAGATTTCAACAGTTATAAATAAAGTTTTACTCATATTTGTACACAGTAGTATTATTTTTATTTAATTTATATTTTTGGTTATACGTCTGGAAAATATTGAAGGAAATTGACAACAATGAAACTATGTATAATTTAAATTCAAGTATATATAGTTTTTTTTTCTATTTATAATATATATATATTATTATATGTAAATTTATTATTAGATATTTACCTTTATATATAATATATTGATATGGAATATATACAGAAATAGATAGATTACCCTATATATAATTTTCTTTTTTAAGATATCTTATATATGTATTAATAAGATGACATTTTAATTTGTATATATATTTTGAAAAAATCTTAAGAATACATATTTTATTTTTGATTACATATTCAAGAAATCTATATTTATAGATTAGAAATATAAGTACTTATTTTTTAAAGAGCCCCAAAAATTCCGAATATATAATTTTAGGGCAGAAATATAAATAATTCAATATATTTTATTGAATTCATTATATATATAGTTTTTTTTTTAATTTAATCGTATATAACTTTATTTAGAATATATATATAAACTATATTTGGTTTTTCAATTATATATATGGAATTTCCGGAAATATTATTTGGGATTTCGTATAAAAAATGTTATATTACAGTCAATTTTCCGGAAACTACACGTTCTAATAATAATTTACCTGAATGTTTATTTATTTTTATTCATATTCAAATGTATATGCACATTTTTTATCTATATTTGAAATTGTTTTTTATTATAATATCCGTTTATCCGTTTAATATACATACATATTTTCTTACAAAAAAAAATATTTTTTTATACATATATACAGTTTCTTATATTCAACTATATACATGTATTTAAACTATAAATGTATAGCAATAATAATAAAATATATAATCTTCTTGTATTATATTTTTTTTTATTCATTATTAAAATATTAATACAAAATATAATCGAGATAGAAAAAAGTAATAATAATAATAAATATTTGCATATTAAAATATCCATTTAGAAATATCGCTTTAAAAGCTATATAAACTATAAGAAAAAATAAAAATATAAACAAGATATCCTGTGGCAAATAGTTTTTATATTTTTTTTCAAAATATTTTGAATCAATTTATCTTTTAACTATATATACAGTACTTATTATATACATATACTGTATATATGTATAAGAAAAATCTTAAATCCATTTTGTTATAAAAAAAAACAAACTCTATATAAAAGAGTTTTTTTTTCCTTCCATTGAGTTTGTTTTTTTTAATATACCTCATCAAATACTATATAAATAAAACTGATTTTTTAATTATTATTTTAAAAATATAATTCAATTTCAAATTTATTTTTTTTTATTATTTCACAGTTCAACACAAAAAATATATGACTATAAATCAGTAGCTATAGATATTAAATGAATTATTTTATACATTATTTATTTAAATGCATATTTAACAAAAAAAAAAGAAACGAAAAAGAATAATGAAAAATTAATTATAAAATACTAAATACTCATTTATTATTATTATTATTATCTTTATTTTTTGTTTGTTTGTTAATAATTCTATTATATATATTAGCATATGGTCCTTGAATATCTATCTATTATATATATTATATATATATTATATTATATATAAAATTACGTGCTTTTTTAACACCCCGTAAAAAATGGTTTATATTTCAAAAAAAAAAAAACCATTTAAAATTTAATTTTTTTTAATAATCATCTTTTAATCTTTTTATTTAACAAAATTTACGTCTTATATATATATATAAAATAAAATAAAATAAGATATATATTTTGGAAAAAAATGTATCCTCTAAAAACGCCCGTATGTGTTAATAAATCTTATATATATATATATATAATAAAGATATACAAATTTTTCTCTGTTGGCTTATTTTACTTTATATACCAAAAAAAAAAAAAAAAGATTAATTGTTCATTTTCTCATATCTTTCAACAAAACAAAAAAAAATATAGCCATGCGAATAACATAATAATATATATATATAATTTTTACGCGATTTCTCTATGATTTTGTTCACTGCGATTTCTTGTTATATATTTTTATAAAATTATAAATCATAAAAAAAAAGGTAAAACAAAAGATTAACACTCGCGTTTCTTATTTAAAAAAAAAAAATACAGATGAATTTGTAAATGTCTAAAAAAAATTAATCAAAAACACAAAAAAAAATGTTCAAACAAAATGTTTTAATTAAATGTTTTTTTTTACCTTTTATCTTATAAACACCATCATCCCAAATTCTCCTTTGCAAAATCCTCCGTAAAGTTATTTTACAATATATATATATATATATATGTAATATAGCAAGAGATAATGGATATAATGATGTTATTAATAAGTCTGCATCTATAACATTGTTTTTTTTTTGTACAAAACATAAAAATATATCCACATCAACACAGAAGTATAAAATTTTTATCTATATATAATTATAATATAAAATAAAGGTATATATTCCTTATTGTATAAAATAGGCATTTTATATGTTTTTTGGTAAAAACAAAATATGAATGAATAAAAAAAAAAATATAAAAAAAATTAGTGTTCAACAGGAACTTTGGTAATATACCATAACCATACCATACATACAATAATAAATACTAAAATATATATAATTTATTATTCACATTATTTTTGTGCTAGCAAAAGCATTATTTCCTGCTTGATGAACACACAAAATTTTTTGTTTTTTTTCTTCTTTTTTTTTTGATAATTTATATATTTATTATATATGTTTAAAAAAAATTATATTTTCCTGAAAATATAAATTATGTTAAATATTATTTTTATATAATCTGATAAATTTTCGTTAATTTTAACATACAGAAACTATATATTTATATTAAATAAATAATAAATTAAACAAACCATATATATGTATGTAAACATTAAGGATATACAGACTTGGAATTGAAATGATTTTTTGTTAAGGAATTATAGAATTTGTTATAGATTATATTTTCTCTATATACCATTAATCTATGTGTAATTATTACATAGATTTCTTTTGCAAATTAGCATGATTTTAGATATAATTATTATAGGGGTTATTATACAAAAGTACAGTAGAATTCCATAAGAAAGAAACAAGAAAATTTTAACTGTTTCTTCGATGAGGAATTTCAATCCTATTGTTTTTTTTGATACATGATAAACGAAGAATAAATCATTTAGAAACACATTTGTGTAATTAATAAATGTATATTCAAATTCGCAGAATTGTTAGAACGCACGACTACCGAATCGTATAGCAAAAAGTAAAAAAAAATGGTGAAAAACGATCACACACCAGATATCTGTACATTTTTTCTACATTCTCAACAACTACATTATTTATATTCCAATTTGCATTTCCTTACAATTAATGTGTTTTTTTATTCGATTATAAAAATCAACTGTTATTTATGAAAGAAAAAAAACTCCTTTAATAAATTGTAACAAATTTCGAATAGATTCTCTTATCTTAATAAATTAACAAATAAAAAGAGGACAACAAACAACCGATAAAAAATTTTTTGCAATTAAACATATTTAAGAGTTGTTCGAAAGGGTGTTTATTAAAAGCAAAAATAAACTACTTCACCTGTGTGATTTATACAATACAAGTAAAGCAAAAAAAAAAAGATATAAATCGTATTTCGTTATACTACTCTAACCACTATAATATCGGACACCTTCTATTTTATTCGTATGCTCGACTTTGATATGCCGCGAAAGGACTTTACACAATAATTTTTTAATCCTTCCAATTTTATTTCATAAAATGATGGTTTTAGTTAAATAATTGCGCAGACAGAAGTTAAAAAACTTTTAAATTCAATTAGTTATGGAATTTAATGCAAAATGATTCAATTTAACAAAAAAAAAAATTTGACCATTATAATATCGGACACTTATATTATACGCCACTAATCTCCTTTGTAACACCTCCTTTGGCATATATGACACCATCCATTCTCTTAGACGTGGTATTTACTAAGTTTTTGCATTCATCGGGTGTTTTTGTATTCCCCATTTTAATGATTTTTCCTTGGAATTCTTCACTCCTTCAATTGTAACTTTCATATCATGTTTTTACTTTGTTTTATTAATGCCCACAACGATTCTATTGGACTTAAATCGGGACTGTATCGTTCCTTTTAATCTTATTATTAATAAGAATAATACGAAATATTCCTAAAGAACTTAATTGTAAGTCTACCGTATCAGATATTTAAATAAAATATGGTTAAAGTTTTTTTACTTCTGTCTGCGCAATTATTTAACTAAAACCAACATTTTATGATATAAAATTGAAGGATTAAAAAATTATTGTTTAAAGTCCTTTCGCGGCATCTCAAAGTCGAGCATACGAATAAAATAGCAGGTGTCCGATATTATAGTGGTTAGAGTAGTATATAAATATGAACAATATAAAATAATAATAATTTGAAACACTAAAACAAAATATAACTCAAAATATATTCAATAGATTTATGTATGTCATTACGCACAAGTCCTGAAAAATTTTACATAATTTTCACTAAATTATAAATTATATATCTAATACAGAAAATTATATATATATAGTTTAAAATTCAAAACTTATCCGAACAAAGTAAGAATATTTATAGTTATAGCGTTATATTAAGAGTCTTTTGAGTCTGTTGAGTTTCTTTCCGGATATAACAACAAATATGTATGTATATCCTATTTCCTATGGATATATATGCGGTACTTTGTCTATTGTATATACATACATATATAGAATAATGTCAAAGTATTATATATGTATGACAAGTCATACACGAAAGAATATCAAGTGACAATATATGATTATGTCAAAAACTTTCTTCAAAATATTTTAACTCAATAACTTGAATATTGTATATATACAGAATGCATTTATATAAATAATTTAACTATTTATATATATATATAGCTTTTATAGAGGTATACAAGCACTATATTATATTTGCAAACCCATGTTTTGCCAGGAAAATTTCTTCAAAAACATCAAATGTATTTGTAAAATGTAATATAAGAATATTTTCTTGTTTTAATGAGTATATTTATATGGCTTGCAATTATACCATTAAACTTTATATATAGTTAGGAAGAATAATTAAGAAAAATAATTTAACTATAAATAATTAATTATACTTTTGGAAAATCAATTAGATCTTCATTTTACTCTTAAATATCAATTTTCTATATCGTATAAAATTATTAATAAATCATAAATAGTTTTTTTTTAATTGTAATTGAAGTCAAATAACAGTTGGACAGGAAAGTTCAAGGAATGCAATTTGGTCATCGTTTTCATTATTGTTTTTGGTCGATTGTGAGCTCGCACGGCACCCACTTTGTACAGAAGCTTTCGCATACACAAATATTCATCCACAATATACCCAAAACGTTCCTTTGATAACTTTAGAGTATCAGCTATCTTGATCAACTTCACTTTACGGTTATCCAATACTATTTTGTGGACTTTTTTGATGTTTTCGTCGGTAATAGCCTCTTTGGGGCGTCCACTGCGTGCATCGTCCTCGGTGCTCATTTCGCCCCATTTAAACTTAACAAACCACTTCACAACGTTTGATTTTCGCGATGGAGAGTCCGAATAATGTTTATCAAACCAAGCCTTGGCTTCATCAGTTTTTTTTTCGCCAAAAAGCAATGCATTATTAACACATGAAATTCATTTTTATCCATTTTTTTAAACTAACACAAGTTGCTTCACTCAAAATGCTATATCTCATAAACCAATAGTTCGAAAGCGGTCAAATGTTTACGCACGTATATCTTTTGAAGGTTAGGGCTAACTAAAAATCATATGGATTTAATGCTTGTAGCATTATATTTTAGCCTACGAACTTTTCAGGCCACCTGATATATATTAGATTGTGAATATATAATTGAAAATTTCATGAAAATTATTATGCGGTGCGTGAAATCTCCATTACTTTTCGATTTTAAATAATTATTAATCATATAACTCTGTATTTTCAAAGCAGAAAAAAACAAAGTTATCAATAAGGATAAAATACAAAAATAAACATTAATTTGTAACTTTTTTACTATTTATATATTGTTCCCTATATATATATATATTCCGATATGAATTACTGAATTCGAACGTTGAAAATATCCATCATATATATTATATTTATATTATACTATAAAATCTATAAATGTATAATATAATATACTACCCATTATATAAATTTGTTAATGGCATTAATGGGACTTTAATGGTGATAAATTTTGTTTAATTTAAAAATCTTTGCAATTTTGTTGGTGCGGTAAAATTATATGGTTTAATATTTATGATATTTCTTTTTTGGGATTATAAATTACAAACGCCCACAATTTTTCATATATCTATATAGACGGAATTTTTTTTATATAAATATCTATATAGAAATGATGTACATTAAAAGTATATTTCAGAGATTTTTTTTTACATTCTCTCTCTATAGTCTATCCATAAATTTGAACTTATTTTTGTAAAATATATATATACTATTCAATAAATGTTATGGGGTGATTAATGAATGATGATTTTTTTTTTATATTTTCATATACTTACTTTAACCATCCCCACATAAACGTAAATTATTTATATATAATATGATTATTAAAATTTATATTATTGATAATTTTGTTTTTCTTCTCTTTTTTTTTTTTTTTTTAATATTAAATTGATATTAAAATATTTTTATTATATTTTCTATTATACGAAATCATTTGAACAAAATATTATTAATGGAATGGATTTGTTTTTTTATTAACAAATAGGGCTTTTAGTTGTGGGTTTTTTTTTTGATTAATTAAATTACCAAAATATATCTTAAAATAATAATATTTAAATTACCACGAGAAGTTATATTGAGAATTCCTTCTAAATGGGTGTACTTAAAAACTCAAAACTTTTTTAAATATTTTACTATAAACGGTAATAATAAAAATAATAATATAAAAATTAAATAAGTAAAATAATAGAATTTATGTAATAAAAAAAAAATTATTATATCTGCGTGTATGCGATTTTGTTCTCTCTAAATTACATTTTCTTTTATCATAAGTTATTCATAGAATAAAAATATATCATTTGATATGTTCGCGTATGATGTAAAATAAAAAAAATTATATTATAGTTTTTATTTTACTTTAAATAAAAAGTTATCCTATATCATAAAAACAAAATAAATGTGCATAAACTTTAATCAAAACCATTGTGGGAAATTGTCTTATATATTTTATTATCATATATGCATTTAAAATGTTAGATTTCATAATAATATAAATTAAATAAAATCATATTAAAAATATTAAATTTTTCCGTACTTCGTATTTTTAAAAAAAAAAGACATAAAAAAACTAGTGAATTATATTTATAATTTTTATAGTAATAAAATAATTTTTAATATATGCGGTAAATGCGACAAAAATGATGGATTCCTATAAAATTTTTATTCATATAAAATATACGTGAGTATTATTTGAAGAAAATTAAAAATTTTCTTAACTCCATAATAAACTCCAATATCACACAAAAATATAATATGTATTATATTAAATTAATTTTTTTTTTCATTTATTAGTCACGTTTCGCATTCACAAAAATTATACACGTTATATATAAGTATATATAGTTTTAAAAGATGATCGCACATTTATATATTCTATATATAAATAAACGAATTTCATCTATAAATATATTTAATTTTTATTTATTAATCAAAATTAAACTCGCATCACACACACAGACACGTTTCTCTGTTTTGTTATCATAAATATTTTATTTAATAAATTCTGAAATGAAAAAAAAAACTATTAATTCATTTCGTCTTAAAGGACACTTTAAAGAAATATACTTTTGAAATTAGATAAATATAATTTTTCTGCCAAATATAAATACAATAGTATACTCTTCATTGAACGAGCTCTGTATTTGACGAGTTTTATAGATATAGACAAATAGATATATTTTTTTTTCAGTCCCTTGAAACATCGTATAGAATAAATAGTTAAATATATCAATGTTTACGTTAACTTATAATTTTTCCAATAGTCGTGTGATTAAATTAATTCTTCTTCTATAAGACACGAAATCAATTTTATATCAACCGGTTTGTATGTCTAATAACAAATATCTTAATTTTCGGTGTTGGTTTTATTTTTTACTTTTAATGTGGATCTTGGGAAAATGCTTATGAGGATCCCGGCTAAATGGAAATATTTCTCGTGGTATTTATAAATCTGCTTTCAAATTTGAGGGTTTCCATTGAAACTCTATATGATTAACAATACACTCTATATTTCATACTTCTCTTCTAAAAGCTTTTCATCTTAAACCCCACATCAAATGTTATTCGTTTTCGTATGTATTGGGCGTAGGCAGCGGCGCCGCGTAGCCAAAAATTATGGTTGTCAAAATTTTTGAAAAGAACAATAATGCGTTAAACTAAAATAATTTATGTGTTTTTAATTTTTTCAAAAAGTCAACTAAATTTCTTTTGAAATTTCAATTTAGAAATGTTAAAATGGATTCAATTCACAAATAAATTATTATTTTTAATTTGCACTAAATATCATTAAAATGCAATATGAAATCTCCAAGTTGTTCAAAAACTAAATTAGCAACATGAATAAATAAAAATAAATGCTCGTATTGCAAAAATACTTTGTTAATTTTAAATGAGAATTATTTTATTATATATTTTCTTCTTTTACACACACTACTAATTTCTCATACTTTACCTCATTTGTTTTTGTATTGTATCTACATTACAGCATGTGCGATATATGAAAATGTTAGTTTACCATATGTATGGAAGGTTGCTAAAAAAAAATATTGACAACATTCTTCTAAACACACCATATAAATAAATCAAAAGCCCATATATTTTAAGCTTAACTACAATTTTATTTAGAACAAATTTAACCATTGAGTTGTTACAACAAAGCTTTCACAACTTAAATTCAAATACATATGCATATCGTTGAATTTGTATATAATAGCATAATAGGATAATATAGGTAAATAAGACAATATGAATGGAATGGAAGTTGTTAGTATTTTATTGTAACAACCTACTGATTAAGTGTGTTGGTGTTCTAAATGAAATTGTAGTTAATTTTAAAATATATGGCCTTTTTGAGTTTTTATATGATGTGTTTAGAAGAATGTTGTCAACATTTATTTTTAACAAAACTATTTAAAATCAATTCTATATCGAATAGTACGTGAAGTTAAAAAAACTTTTCACAAATTTTCAGGACACATTTTTTTTTTAAATATTGAATTTTTATATGATTTTTTCGCAAAAATCAAGTTGTCATATGACAACTAGGACATTACCAGGATACGCCACTAGGCGTAGGAATTAATAATGCGGATTTTTTGGCTTGAAAATAGCATTTATTTGTATAACAAAATGTAAACGTTTGCCAATGGTTGTTTGGGCGACATTCAACCCCATTGCAAGTGAATGTTGCGTTCTACACGAATTGTCATACAATAACGCTTGCAATTCTTAGTCTTCAAATTTTTTTGGCTGACCTAGCCGTTCTTTGTCTTCCAAGTCAAAGTCACCATTTCGGAAGCGTACAAACCATCGTTCACAAGTTGCTTAAGCTGGAGCATGTCCAACATAAGCTTCAACCAACAAACGATAACTTTCAGCAGCGGTTTTCTTCAAATTAAAGAAAGTTATTAAACTTCCCCCCAAAACAACTTTATCAGGCATGTGTTTCGACACATTCGAAGCAAAATAAATCTTTGTTGTTTACACTTCAATGAAATGACATATACTGAAATTTATAGCCTAATGACAGACAAAAAAAAATAAGAAAATGGACGCGGTGTGTTGCGATACACTCAACGCTAGTTGCGCCATCTGTTATCTAAATCCGCATTTTTAATTCCTACACGTAATAGAAAATACATTTCAAATATACATACACCTATAGCAGGTCCATATCCCTAGAAATCCGGTGCAACTGGTCACTTTTTACACACAGAAAACATATAAATTCATATCTACCAAAGAATATCAATTATACAGTAACATATTCATTTCACACCAATTGTTTTTTATTTGTACCAATATTGTTAAACACCCTCATAAAAATAAAAATTTTTTTATGTTTTCACATGTGTTTATATACATAAAACTTTAGTTCCCCTAATAATTTTTAAGACTTTCTAACTAAAATGAAATGAAAATTCAATAATAATTTTTGGATGTTGTTAGTGAGTTTTCTATTATTGGTAAATTCATGAAAATCACGACACCAAAATTAAAAACCCCCAAACTTAATATTTTATACAGACACCTTTTGCTTCGATTACTCCTCCGCAGATCATAGGCATCGATTCCATTAACTTTTTAATGTGCCCAAATACACATTTTCCCATTAATCTTTTATACAAATCCTGAGTCGCCCAATATTGGAACGGTCTGGCGAATGTATAGGCCACTTCATTATGTTAAAGTTGCTATTTTTGAGCCACTGGGGTACAATTTTGGACACATGTTTTGGATTTTTATATTTTGTTTTAGCAACTGTAGTAACCGAATTTTATGTTGAATTTACTTTGCTGGCTATTTTTTTTTGTATTACAAGCCAACTTTAGGAGCCGTAATCGAAGTAATGTGTCCACATAAATTATTAAATTTCGGAGTGTTTAACATTTTTTGGCAAGATTTTTCATGAATTTAGAAATAATACGAAACTCATTCACAAAATTCAAAAAAAAGGTTATTGAAATTTACTTTTCATTTTGGTTAGTAGTCTTAAAAAACTTAAACCGGGAGCAATAGTTTTCACATTTGTAAAACATCTTAAAATTCAATTTTTATGGCAGGGTTTAGCATTATTATGGTGATAATTTATATATATACAGATTTCCTTTCATATTTAATCATGATTAACAATATTTATATATATATATATGTTTATATAAAATATCAAAGATATCTATAAATAAAACAAAAACAATTATATATATATATATAGTTAGTTATATAAATATAAAACCAGACAGAGAATCTATCAGATATCAGATGCATATCTATAATATTATACAATTTCATAAAGCTAATGGTTGTATAAATATGGTAATTATAGATATAAACGAAAATGATATTCATATAGTGTAAAAGAATACATATATATTATATATATTCTTTATAAGAGTTCAAATGAATCTTTAAAATATATATAAAATATCATTGATGTATATAAGTATATATAGTATATAAATATTTTATAAAATGTGTGAAAAAGAAAGTGGTAAATTCTTAATTAACAAACTTTTATAAGTGATATTAAACAAAATAAATATATATTTACACAACCACATCATTAGATGTATAATAAACATAGAATAATAGATAGACATGACTATATATATATTTGTATTTAACAAATTTTATATTCTACTCTGATGTTTATATACTACAGTTGATAAAAAAAAACACCCAACTTTGAATTAAGACGAAATTTTTAAGGTGCAGTAAATTCAAATCCCTTACTGAAGAATTGAAATATATTTTCTGTTATACACTTTTTATCTCTGAATTTCATGCAGATTTTTTCATATTTTTAACATGCAGTTCGTTCGCAGTTAGGCTAATTATCTAAATAAAAACAACAAATTATAACAATAAAAACTAACAATAGAACTATGGCTATTGTCGTACCTAATCGTTGTGATTGTATAAAACATGCAGTTTATTTTTGAATTCCCCACATTATTTTACATCAAATATTATATATATAATTCGTTTCTTTTTAAAATAAAATTTAAATTAAAATTTTATTTATAAACTATACATGAAATATAATTATCGTTTATAATTGTAAAACCAAACCCTATATAATATATAGTAATAAATGAAGCAAATCTTTTAGACGCAGAGACATATGCTAAATATACTGAAATGTTTTTCGTCTTAAACACAAAATACACAATATATATAGAAATTATTTTGTCTTTGCCAAAACAAAAAAAAAAAAAAACATAAAATATATAAATAAAAAACTGTTGATATTTATTTTTCATCATTTATGTTTTTCTTTATATCAAGTATAAAGAGTTTATTGACATATACAACAACATATATATATGGTGTATAAAATACTATATATAGTTAAATTATTCATAGTATCATAAACTTTATTTGATATAGAAAGAATCATTATATCGTTCTATAATGGTAGCAAATGATGTTTATATAAATTAATTTGCTTATAAATGCATCTAATATACGGAGTGTTTTTCGAAAGTGAAATAACTCTTTTCTCTGAAGTGTGGGTATAGTACAAAAAAAAGACGATTTTCGTCGGGCTTGAAAAATACAATCGAAATGGGTTACAAAATAAATTATTTTCACTGGACATTTCTAGGGAAAACGATTTTTCTGAAAAAAATAGATAAGAAATTTTTATTTTTCTTACTTTGGGTGGCAAACGTAGGACTCCAAATACGTGCTCTTTATGCTGGGTTCAATAGTTTAAAAGTTACAGGTTAATAACTACGAATGTATGTTTTTAAATGAACGACAAATTTTCAATCCAATGTAACTCAGCGCGGTTTTGAAGTTTTACCACCCAACCCTATACGATTTTTTACTGGAAGTAGTATACACAGAAACAAATTTTCTGCGATATGATCAGAAATCCTATAGTGATTCAGCAAAACCTCTGTTGGTATACGTCCATCATAATTTTCTGCTGATCCTGAACGCTTTAAACGCAGAAGATAATTATTTTATATGATCAGAATATTTTTACTATTTACCAAAAATATTCTGATCAGCTTACATTATCTCTGCTGTTGATATGATATGTTTGTGAATTTGCAAATATTTCTATTATAAAAATGTTTTGCATTTCCACAGATTATATTTGCTTATTATAATTAAATTTTGCTCGTAGTCAGATTTTTCTGACATACAATATAAATATACTTATTCAGCGACAGATAATTTTTATCGAATTACAGAGATATGTTTGGCAGTTTAAGACATTGCGTTTTCTCAACAACAGAAACATTTGATTATCTACAGAGTATTTCTACTATATATATTAGAAGAGTTCTAGCCCATAGAATAGAATTTTGTTCCCATACAGAGATATTTTTTTATGTTTGGTATAATGCTTCTGCCATATTCGCAAATTAATGTTGCTTGTAATCAAGAATATTTTGCTGATAAATAAAAATATTCTTAATGTTACGACTCATAATCATTATGAACATTTATCTGAAATTCCATCATAATTTATTTTCAGCTCAATTTTTCCATAATAGAAGATTTCATTATCCAACATTATGTATCATCTCATATACACATATATATACACATTAGACATAACCGTATATAATCAATATATAATACATAATACAATATAATCATACAATTTTAATTTAAAAATGGGATATATCCAAAACGAACAATAGAGAAAGCCATGAAGCTTACAAATTTTTTTAATACAAACGCTCAAATAGGTACCGAAATTTATAACCATATGATAAAAATACATGAAAAGATACAAAACGTGTGTTTATTTTCTTGTTTTTTCTGTTTTTTCTTTTAATTAATGAAAAACTAATTGATTTATTTTTATATATTTTAATTACATAATAGATCGTGTACTAACATATATTAATCATTATCACTTCAATTTGACATTAAAAACCATAGTTTATCCTACACACATTAAAAAAATAATAAAAACATTAAATTTGGTGGCATGTTGTCTTCAGATTTGGATGAATCAGCTTCGGTATCCGGTCACATTTGTTAACCTGTCAATGTTATAATGTTTTCCACGTGGCATCAAGAGTGGTTTTTATTATTTAAAGGATAGTTGACTAACTGAAATATTAAAAATGTATTTTTTAAACATTCACTGTCTTGTTTTTAGCCGCTTAACTTTATGTAAATATTGCACTGGCAATGATAAATATCACCATTATAAAAATTGCACATTACTTGTAATACAATATTTTTTTTATTTTTTTGTTATTATTCTTAATAAAAAAGAAATAAAATAAACAAAAAACCATTAATTAAGCGCAGAAACGTTAATCACAAACACTTTTTTTCATTCGGGTTTTTCTTTATTTTTTTTATTTCCTATTTTACTATGATTTTCCCTATTTCGCATTCATTTTAATTATCAAATGAAATATTATTAATTGTTTTAATAATTCTTAATGGCACATAAATGTTTTAATTAATAAACAATATTAAAAACAATAAAAATAATTAAAAATGTATATACACAACACAATTACACAATTAAGTAATTCCAAAATAGACTTAAAGCAGAACATATCTGTTTGGCAACATAGAGTTTCTGCACCTCAACAATTTTTCTTAAATATTATTTCTATTGTTTCTTGGCATTATTAAATACTATATACTTTATGAATATATATATACCTTATGAATAAAAAAAATATATTTGCGAAACAACAGAATTTTTTTTCCCCATATCATATTTTTCACCATTTTCTTTTACTTGTTTTACAAAATCTTCCGCTATTTTGCATACATTACTGCTGTCATTCTTTTTAGGTTTAGCAGATGGGCATTTGCTGTATTAACAGAACATCTGCTACAGGGTTAAACGAATTTCTGTTGTTATCGCAGAAGTTCTGGTAGGACAGCAGAGATGTGGCTGTTGAACTTCAACGGAACATGGTTCTGCTAATAGAGCAAAAAATTTTTTCAGTGTACCCATCAGGATTACGTGGTATATGCGTTTGTGCTATATCAACTACCGGGACACCCTTTAGGTGTATTTATGGATATGGCAAATAATTTTTACAAAATAACAACGCAGCATAATGTATTTTTAAATTCAAATAAATTATATGTGTGTACTCTTTACATAATTGCATCAAAATCATCCATATAGATTTTTTTCTATTTATAAAGAAAATTACTGCGACAAAATGAACTGAATAAAAATCAAAATAATACAGTGATTAATTTTTTTCTTTTACTTCAAAATAAAACAATTCGACGAGGTAAAAAATTCGATAAAGAAATTGCTTATTATATACAGTAGAAAAATTATAAAATATGCTCGTTTCTTTATCGCATAATTATATATTATTATTTACATTTCCCCCCATACAGAATAATTATTCATATTTATCACAAAAAAAATAATAATCTATATTACATAAATCATTTTCATCGCATATTTATATAAAATTTTTTTCTTCCTAAATTATTATATATTTCTTTATATTTTGATTTTATTTATATAAATAACATCCTTTTATTATCCATAATATAACAAATTTTGATTAAAAAACAAATAAAAAAAAACGCTTGTATCAATTTTATATCTACAATTTATATATTACCGCAGATTAAATCATTTTTTTTGGTGTGTATGTGTTTGTGGCGATGTCGTTCTCTGTTTAAAGTGGGTTGTATTTTTTTTTTGTATTTTAAAATAATGTCTTAATAAATAAACATTGGCAAAATTTCCATTAAATTATTAGTTATTTTTTATATACATATATATTGTTTTATTATATATCATTGAACGATTCTTATATCATTTCAGGGAAAAATCATATATATATATCGATAAAGAAAAAATGAATATAAAAGATCTCACATGAAAACATAATAATAATATCTTGAAAATTTATATAACAGAATATTTAATATTAAACCTATTATATATAAATAAACAATAAGCCATTAAATAAATATGTCATCATTTATTTTTTATATATACACTCGTTCGTATAATGTATGTATATGACAAAACAATATATATATATATAGATAGATAGATATAAACTAAAATGACAATAACAAGAATAAAATCATAATAATAATAATATATACATGTTATAATACATAATACATAATAATAATATAGAAACTATATCTATAGTATATATATGATATAATAATGTTTTTTAGAACATGCATAAAACTATTCCAAATGGAAAGGAAAATCTATAAATAATCGAGTAATTTTTCCCTATATATACAGATACACGCGTTTATCTATATAGTTTATTTCACAAATAATGTTTCTTGTTCTATATATGTATTATATATATGCTTGTTGTTATAAACAATAACGTTTCTGTATATAATAGAGTAAATTTTCATCATCTATATATACATAATTTTCTATATAGAGATACATAAAGATGAATATACGAAAATTGAACGATACTTGATGTTTTTTTTTCTTCTTTTGATTATCTGTTACTATATAGATAGATATAATAATATTATATTTTCTGAATATCATATAGTAGAAGCTATATATATAAAAAAAATAAGAGAAAATAAATTTATATGATAAATAGTAGTGATTTTCCGACTTCTATTTATTTTGTATTTATTTCTTTATATTTTTCTTCTATATACATATATGTGTACATAATTTATATATACTTCTTGAGGCCCTGTACTCAGGCCGGTATCTGCTATATGAACAGACTATACATTCCCGCAGGTATAGATGATTAAAGGAATGGACGCCAAAATTTATAAAATAATAAGTATAAGAAATCGTAAATTTTAAACAATTTTTTTTTTATGTAAGGATTGCTTTGGAACCTTTTGAGTTAGAATAACGTTCAGGCATTCATACGATATAGATAATTAAATTGTCTATAAGTTTCACTACTCGAGTCAATCAAGAGTTGTAGATCAAATTCTAGAGTATTATTCATCTAGGATTATACTATTTATCCATATACGATTTGCATAGAGAACCATTAATATTATTGTAAATTCGAAAATTCCATTTTACTTAAGATTCACCATATATTTAAATGTCGTTTTATAGAAATTTCCCCCCTTGAAATTGAAAAATTGAAATACTTTGAGTTTGAATTTTACCAATTAGATTTTAAAACATTTTAATCCTGAGGAAGGGCTGATATTTTCATAACTTGAACAGGACATAAAAATATCCAGGAACCAGGAACCTGCCTGTCCCATATATGATCATCAACATATCATTATATGTTTGTACATTTAACCAATTTTCTTCGTTGTATATACATTTTTTTTTTTATTTGTAAACTATATCTATGTATATTTACATTCGTGTGAATGTTATCATCCATAAAACATCATCACAGTGATTTTGGACATACGGGAAAAATATGGTGATATAAAGAAGAAAACAATAGGGTTTCTTTCTAAAATTCTATATATATATATAATTCTCATATCATTTTTGTCATATATTAAACACCACAGAAAATTATTTATTTAGGGTAATTGATGTCTGTTTTTATATAGTGTTTATCGGAAAAATTATATATAAACCATTCGTAATTGAAAATTGTTAAGTTATGTGTTATATTTAATTTAAAAAAAACAAGAAAAGAAGCGAGTCATTTACTGAATGTTCAATAAATTATCTATTTTTTGTTTGTGAATTCTTTTATTAAGGTTTTTTTATTTGTTGTTTTTAATATGATTATAATTTATTTAGATTAATTCTCCTTGGTAACAATGAAAAAACAAATTATATAATTAATTAAGCATCAATATATGCTATAGGTTATTAAATCCGGCAATTATTATGAAACGAAATGATATAAATTCTATACAAATTAAGTTAAGAATATAAAATTATAATTCAGAATATATAGTTAGAGATCTGAGAAAAATATTATGAAGCAATCTTCAAAAAAAAATCCTTTTAACGTATGATATGTCATAATAAAATAATAGTCGATGATTTAAATTAAGCATTTCATCGCACATCTAAAGTCTTATCAACCTAAAGTGCAACTTGGACAATTGTTTGAAAACATATTAGTTATTTTTTCTTATTGCTTTCCAGTTTAAGTTTTTTTTCACACATATGTTTGCTTTTATTTATTTTCAAAATTTCATATAATTCACATATTATTAAAGTTTTGCCACCCAAAATCACTTAAATGTATATTCAATGCATCATATCGTCGTTCATCGTCTGGATTAAGTGATTTCGGTACGGGTTCACGGCAATGTAGTTCCGAGGTTTTACGGGCGCAAAACCGATTCTGCCGTAGTAAGGAACAAAAATATATATTATTTGGATACAAAATAAAAGAATTGTGTTTAAAATACATGAATTTCTGTTCCACCTCTGTTAAACCATTAAATATACCGATAAATATTTTAAGTAAAATTTTACACGAATACAAACTAAAATCTAAAATTGCATTAGCTAACCGTGTAACAAAACGAATTTGAATTTACCTTTATCAGATTCAGATTGTTCAAAGGTGATTTATTGTTCATATTCTTTTTATATATACGAATTAAATTTTGCGATATTATGTTGGATAAGAAAAATATAATTTTATTTGTCATTTAAATTTTATAAAAAAAAAAAAAACTTCTTTAATCAAATATAAATAGTTATCTTTTTTATATAACATCATTTTTTATTTAGATTAAAAAAAAATAATATTATAATTTAATTTTCGCATACAAAACTTTAAATACAAAACCAAAATAATATAAAATTAAAATAAATTTATAATTTATCGTTTTTTTTGTATAAAATTTTTATATAATTTAATTTTTCTTTTCTTTTTCTATAAAACAAAAATATATGCGAATTTATATCGCAATGTTTTAAATATACAATCATGAATCATATATTATTTATAATTTCATTTTTAAAAAATAACTAATTTATTTAAAAAATGAATTAAGAAAACAAAAAAATAATAAATGTTTCAATCAACCATTTATTTTTCTATATATAAAATTATCAGTACTTTTTCATTTTTATCGAATTGATTGAAAAAATATTAAGATATTATATAAACGATTTCGCATATATCTTATTTTAATCCAAATTTTATATTGAAATAATTCAAAACGTAAATAAATATCCGATTACAGAAAATAAAAAATTAAATTCAATATATTTTTATAATTATTTAAGGATGTGTGAATGGAAATCAATATATAATATATATTTAAAATTACACAACTTTAAACTTTATTCTTTTCTTTTCGTTTTGTTATATACAACAAATAATAATATATAGAGAATTTGAAATAAAATATAATAAAACAAACATTAAATAAGAATAAATTATCTGAAAAATGTTAAAAGTTATATAGGTGTATTTTCAAACAAAGACTATGTTTTTATATAGGGTTTTTATTTATATATATATATATAAATTATATATTTTGATGAAATTTAATTAAAAATCCTTGTTTTATATACAAGCGAGTAAAAAAAAAACCTTAATGTTCATGAATTCTATATCTATATATAATATATTTATATCATCATTGCAAAATTTCTTTATCACATTATTTATATACTTACTCGATATATATAATAAGAAGTGTATAATCGCGAAGAGTATATATACATAAATCGTTTATTTGATATAATAAATTCGCTTTCTTTTGAATATATTTAGTTAATTTTTTACATTCACCTCATTTATATTTATTTATTTTTTTCTTATTTTTTCCATGTAATTATATTATACAGTTTTTTGTGAAATTGTTGAAACAGAGGAATGTGGACAAGATGAATTGGCTGCATGTGCAAAACCACTTCAAGTACTTACAGAAACTTCAGAATTATCATTTGTAACGAAAAAATCTGAATTGGATAAACTTTGTCCGTAAGTATATATACAATATACAATTTTAATTATATTTTTATTTATTACATATACCAATGTTCGCGGTCATGCCAAATGTGAATATATAAAACTTTTTTTTGTGTCGGTTCATTAAAATTCTGTATATATGGATATAACTTTATTTAAATATATAGCATGATGAGTTTCAATTTTTTTTATTTTTGTAAAAATTACACAAAAAAATATATACTTAATTGTTTAACAAATTTGTCATTAAATATATATAAAAAATATTTAAATATTTATAGGATAAAAAAATTTGTAATAATTAAAAACTGTCCTTTAGTACTGTACTGTATCTCTTACATAGTTTAATTGAATAAATTTAAATTTCAATTTATAACATTGTCAAATAATATTCATATAAGAATATGTTTATAAAAACCGATTTTATACCATATGAAAATATATCCTTGATTCAAACAAAAATCACGTGTTTTGTTAAAAGTATAACCAAAAATGGAAAATACCGCATACAAAATACCTATATATTTATATACCTTAACTTTATGTTTTGAAAATATGTATGCATATAATAATATTCAATTAGTTCTTTTGGTATATATATAAACTTATACATATGTATATACAAGATTAAGATTAACATTTTATAAATGTATTTATATATGTTCTTCAATTCATATATATACATATATAAAATAATAAATTTGGTTTAAATAAATCCTTTCTTTACTTTATGATACGTTTTTGTTTACTCGTCTAATGCATATTTATACAATATAATATCCTCTTTTATTGTATATATACAATATATGTACATATACATACCCACAACTGCTATATGAACAGACTGAACATTCCCACAAGGCGATTATAGGAAGGGGATAAATTCGAAAAATTCAGCATATTTTACTTAAGATTCACACTTAAAATATATACTATTTTATGGAAAATTCGCTCTTAAAAATTGAAATGAATTGAGGTTGATTTTTACTAATTACAGTTTAAAATAATTTTTTTTATTATATAAGGGTTGTAGTAAAAATACCATAACTTGCGAACGCTTTGGGTTAGAATAACGTTCAGGGTTTCATTCCAAAGAACATTCTATAGTAAAAATCTCAAAATGTCAATTTATCCATACTTTTTGTATGGATATCCCTTAATATTATTGAAAATTCAGTTTATTTTACTTAAGATTCACACCCTTAAAGGCAATACCATTTTATGGAAATTTCACCTTTAAAAATTAAAATGGTTAAAGGTTGGTTTTTACGAATTACGTTTTAAAAAATTGTTTTTATTATGTATATTTGATCTTTTCATACCTTGAACAGGGTGTAAAAATAGTCTGGGATGGTCCTGTATTAATTCATATATGGACATGAATATAGTAACCGCACTTATATACAATTTTCTATTCATCTCGCAAATTATCATATTCAATATATGTATATAATGTTTGTTATATGCTTTTGTATTATATATCACATACACTTATGTTAACAGTATACAGTTTACGTACATATATATTTTTTTTTATCTATGATCTTTCTGTTTTGTTACGTTATAAATCAAAATTTCAATTGATTGATCCTAATGAACATAGATTTGTTTTTAAAATATTCACAATATTAATCACAAGATCATCAGATTCAACAGGTCTCAGTAGGTAAACAATTTCTGTTGACCTGTCGTCAATGATTTCAACTATACAACAAAATCATTTAATTTTCGTTATAATTTGAATGCTTTAAATTATTTTCAAATATCTCTAAGAATATAATACTTATCGTATAATAAATTAATTCATGTATATATATATATACACTGAACATCAAGCCTTATTGTATAAATTTCAAGAAATTCATTGGACTTAATACGTAAAACACATAAATATCCAGATATATACAGACGCCTCGGTAATAAATGAAAGGGCGGGGATTGGGATTTATGTACAAAATTTCAGAAAGCAAGAAATATCGATGAGTGAATTAAAACTGCGGAGATTTACGTTATATTTTGGGCAATCAAAATGGCGGTAAGACAATGACAGGAAGAAGAACTCGTAGTGTTTACCGACCCAATAAACTGCTGTAAGGTAATCGAAAAAGCCAAAGAAACGTCCAAAGAGTACTATGAAAGTGAAATAATAAGGTTATGCAATAACACAAAGATAACAATACAGTGGATTCCCTGCGCATTGTGGTGTGTAGAATGCAATGAAAAGGTGGATAATTTAGCAAACGAAGTAACTGCGGATCAAAAAATAAACAAAATAACAGTACCACCAGACGAAATAATGAATACAGTTAGGAAAGAATTACGAATGAATTGGCACCAGCCATACCTAGTAGAAACTTAGGATAGGGGAATTTTCAGCCGAGAAGTAAATAATGACAGACCGAACCAATACCCATGGTTCCGAGGCATGCACATGAATAGCAATGAAATAAAAACATTAAACAGAATCCAAAGCGGCCATACCAGGTTTTCATGATAACACGTTTTTAACGTTGATTGGGAAAGAGGGTAGAAAAACATGCCAAGTGTGCAACATGCCGGGGGACTTTAAACACGCTGTCCTAGAATACAAAAACTGTACCAGCACCAGGGACAGATTTAGAAAAATAAAGGGAGAGAGATATAGCTACATATTTAAGAACAATTTTAAAAAAGAAAAAATTTGAAGTTTAAGGCAAATTTAAAAAGAGAGAAGGGCAAAATAAGGCTTCAAGAATAATCACAAGATTAGAAATATAATATGGTATAAGGAAAATATAATACCGAGGTAACAATAATAAGATGCTCTATATGGTGCTTAAGCGCTAGGAGTTTAAACAAAAAAAAATTCATTATACGATAAAATACAAAAAGCACAATATTTATATAACAAGAGCAATATCACAACATATATTTGAACATTTATCTCATTATGTTAACTTAAATCTTTTCAGAACTCTGTGACAATTTTGTACATATATCAACAGACCGATATATAAATATATGTATAAATGCCCATTAATTATTATTATGTAAGTTATATATCCGTATATAAATATATATATAGAAACAATAGAAATTATAAATGTTTGTTACATATGTGATATAGTACTTTATATCTAAATATAACAAACATTTATGTACAATTTGTATAAAATAAACGAGATGAGTATGTATAAAATAATATACATTGTATGATTGTATATATGTATATCGTATAAATACCAATTTTATATATAACATTTATACTATATTATGTGCATTAACTATAATATATATATACAGTATAGATGTTGAAGCAACTTCAACATGTTTATATTATGCGGTGGGTGTTAACGTGTATATTTTTTGTATATATAAATAGAGAGATTGTTTTGTATGAATATATATTTTTATTACAAAATAACCATATATACACAGATAGATATTAGATCTATATTGTAATACCTTATTTAATACTAATTAATTTGTTTGTTTATTCTTATATATGTATATGATTATATATACATTTTACAGTGATCTACATGCTGGATTACATTGTATTAGAAGTTATACTAGACGTTGTATGAACATGAATCAACGGACACATTTTAATAAATTGTATCATGGTACCAGTGAAGTAATTCATGAATTATGTGAAGAAGGACCATATCAGGAAGGCACGTACGTATTTATATATTATAAAAAGAAAAAAAAATTGTAAAATGCATCCATTTATCTAAATAAAATGTAATATATCTACATTTATATATACGAATATATTCGTATCGCTATATAGAAAAGAAAAGTGTCCCATCATGCAACTCTAAAATTAATATTTAACTTTAATTAAAATTTATCTAATTAAATGCTTTTTAGATGTTAAATTAAAATGTTGCGAATATACTTAACATTTCAAATAAATACGATATGATTAGTTTATTCATTTTTATTACTTATGATTTAATCCTTTATATATCAAATGATTTAATTAGATATGTATCAAATTTAAAAAATATAATATTACATTTATTTGAGATATAATATGCACAACATATAACGATTTACTATATATATAAATTGATGTCTGTCTAGCTCCCTGTTATATATATATATATACATATATACGATTTTATCCGCTTATAATAAAATCAAATAGCTTTATTTAAAGGATATACATAGACAGAAAATATCTATGAATGAAATTATTTATTGATATAGATTAATTTATATTATATATCTTTTCTATTGTATATATACTTTTTAAAATAAATTTTCTCTATAATATGAGATAAAACCATATATATTCATATAATAACGTTGCGGAAGGGAACGTCGTATTCATCGGATTTATACACAGTAATAAATTATTAGATGTACTTATATTTAAATTTGTCTGTGTGTTTATTTTTTTTTAATTAGGTCATTTGTAATCAATCGTTTTAATTATCATTTTTATATATACTTAACTCGAGTGTAATAATATACATGGTTTTTAGCATGATGTGATTCTATAATGCGGTGATAAATAATTAAAAGAATTCAATTCTTAAGTGTATATATAAAGAAAGTACATGATTAAATCAATTTGTATATAAGTACATGATTAAATCAATTTGATTTCTTATCCTTGATCGTTTACGCTCGTATGATTACAAACTGTAAAAATGGCTAAAATATTCAGAATGATAAAAAAACAATAAAGATAAAAAAACAATAAACAATAAAGATATTTTAAAATATTTTAAGCTTCACAAAATGAAAATTGTACTTTTTTCCTAAATATTTAAATACCCTCTAAATGGTGAAGAAATTCAAATCATTGATCTTAAGATTCGCAACCGCACCAAAGAAACGTATAATTAAATATTAGAGAAAGATCATTTTCAATTAATTATAAACATCTATAAAGTATTTTTAAAACAATTCATCATCAAACCCTAAAGAAATCGCTATCATTTTTTTTTTTTGGTTTGTCATATATACATTTCAATACCCATTTTTTGTAAGGCGTATAGTATAGTATAGGAGAATTTTGGGAAATCTTTAACAGACTACAATAACTCAAAAACCAATCGTTGAATCGATAAAATTTTTTTTAAAGCCTTACATAATATAGTATTCAAAATAATATAACTGTAGCGTTTCATTTTCTAAAGGAAATTTTTTAAGTTTGCCCAAAGGAAATTCTGTAAAATTATCTGAAGAATATTTTTTTCTAATATATATGAAATTTCTGTAAAATTACCTTAAAAGAAATTCTGTAAACTGTCCTATTGGAAACTCCGTAAAATATCCTATAAACAATTCTGTAAAATTCTTCGTAAATAATTCTTTTTTCCATATACATTAAAGAAGAAGTATGTAAAATTTTCTAAAGAAGAAGTATGAAAAATTTTCTAAAGAAAATTCTGAATTACTTTCCAAAGATAAATTCTGTATGATTTTCTAAAGTGAATTTCTAACTTAAAAATCCTGTGTAATGTAAAAAAGAGTTCCGCAATATGTCTTTTAATCAAGAAAACTTCAGTAAATTTTCCTAATTAGGGAAGTTTCGGCAACATGTTCTAATCAAGGAAATTCTGTAAAATACTATGAAATTTTTATACATCGCTTTATTTTACCAAAATTTAATGTAAACATGTATTTTCTTATTGAAATAGTCCCAGGATACTAACCTACAAAGCCGAATACCAAATAGGCTTTGTAGGGCAGTACTGGGACACACTGTATTTAGAATTCATTATAAATATCTATAGTCAAGTTTGCAATAATTATAGTTTATGAATTTTCACGAAATATAACAATCACGTGACAAAGGTGAAAGGTGAAAAAAGACAAAAGTGAAAAGAGGGGGTGAAAAAGGTGACTGACAGTGAGAAATTCGCGATTCCGAAAGTGTTTAATAAAGTGAATAAAAAGTGTGAAAATATTTTCCCATCGATTTTTATTTTTTCCTTAATTATAACCTTTTATTACAGTAGTTCAGTACTCGTTTCTCACATTTGGTTGTGGCACGGCAATACTTATTTATGTGAGTGAGAATATCACCTGTGAGACATTATTTTTCACCTCACCATGTCACGGTCTCACTTTGTTCCTGAAAATCTGCCCGCGCAAATTTAGTAAACAATTTTCATATATATAAAAATGTATGGTGTATATTATCATAAATATTTTATTGAAAATTTTTCAATTAAACCTTTAATCGTCCCGATAATAAGTCTACTGTTAAATATATCTAAATCTATGTTTTAAGAAATGTAAAAACCAAATTGGTATTAATTTGAATCGAAATAGAAATGGTTATAGAGGCATATACGTATTATACAAAAACAAAATTAAAGTTCGAAATCCGGCATTCTTTGAAATTTTCCTTATTATTATATACAAAAAATTTTCTTTAAAGGATGCAATCATATTCTATAAATTTACATATACAGAAATAACTGATTCATAGAAATATTACGTGTATTGTAGAAAAAATATAATAATATATAATTGTTTTTTGTTTGTATTTCATTTCAATTTATTTTTTTTTTTACAATTATAATTACAAATTTACCTCTGCAGGCAAAAAATTCATTCGAACATATATATGGTATAATGAAAAACTTTAAATCGCAGTTAGTTTTTTTATATGCATATAAATGCAATATATTTAAATAAAAAATTTATAGATAAAAATCTAATTTTGTTATTTAACCTTTATCTTGAGGGGGTTTTTTTTAATAGTGAAAATTAAAATTATATTTTTTTTGCATTTATAAAAACCAAAAAAATAAATATAAAATAAGTTTTCTATATATATATGTTTAAATTAATTTTTATCATAAGAAAAAAAAACGAAAAACCACACAAACGAAATCATTGCACAATCAATTTTAAATATGTATATTCTATTATATTATATTATATTAAGTTATTTATATGTTAGATATCTCAAAAATAATTACAGAAATGCGAGGCTATTATAAGGAATATTATAATATATAGAATTCAAGCGATTATGTACTTTTTTTAATATATATATATATTAAGTGAATGAAGTGCATGATACAAGAATTTTTAATGTGAGAAAGTTTTTTTTTTTATATTTATATATATATTTTTTTTTTCATATATATTTGAGTGTTTTTAATGGAAAAAGTTTTTAATTTTTTTATTTTTTTTTTGAGTGTTGGTGTGTGAAAGTTTTCAATTTTCAAGAAAATCATTATATATTTTTTAAAAATATTGTATATGTAAATGAGCGTGTGTGTGTTGTGTGTATTTCAATGTATCATGCATAAATTAATTTTATTTAATATATGTATGTATATACATATATGGAAAATGTGTAAAAATTAAATTGCAATTTTCCTTTTATTGTGCTCTCTCACTTTATATATATCAAATTCATTTATATTTTGTATACATTCACAACGCAATTAAATCAAGTATAATTATATTTTTTTAATGATTGTATAGTGTATTTTTTTATTTATTCGCATTGAAACACAATTTGAAACAAAAGAATTTAAATTCCTTTTTAAAAACAAATCAAATATAGCAGGTATATTTTTATTTTTTTACCTTTTTCGCATTAATTTGATATAAATACATAAAAATATCATAATGTTGAGTTGACACAATTATTGAACTTTATTTAATATCATAAAATATTTAACATACATTTCACCGCAGAGCTTATGATTTTTATGTTATATTATATTTTAATATTTCAATTTTATATGTATTTAAAAAAAGCAATGAATTACTATAAACCATAACATTTTGAAATAATATAAAAACATAATATATTTAGATTATACATTTTCAAATCATGTAAATCTTTTTAGATCTATAGATGCAGAATCCAATTCCTATATATATATTATAGATTATATTCTTAAGATTTTTAGAAAAAATTAAATTTAAATTAATCTTAAATCTTTTTTATATATAAAATATATAGATTTTCTAAAACATGCACCGTGTTTACGACACGTAAAAAGTCAATATGAACGTTGTTCAAAACATTATCAGAATACGGTAACGGAAATAGCCAATGATCAAAAGGCCCAATTACAGCAATTACAGGAACAACAGCAGAGGCAGCACAACAACCATCATAATTATCAACAACAGGAAAATCTATTGTTGAATAATACAAAAGCACAAGAGGACAGTGAAGAAGGAATAAGAGCTGTTTGTTGGTAATTTATATGCATATATATATGTAAACAAAAGAGGATTTTTTTTATGTTACAAAATTAATTACATTAATGGGCTCTTCATATATATATATATATATATATATATATATATATAAATATGAATGAGATCATATATATCATTTAAATTTAAATATATTTAATGTTATAATTGCTTATACTATATATAGTTATATACAAAATTATAATTTAAATTTTTTTTATTTTATTTTTATTCAAAATTTCAGTGCATTTAAAGAATATATTACATGTTCAGAGCGTACAGTACTCAAGGTATGCGGTAATGATGCTGCAACATTTACAAGATCATTTTTGGATAAAATTTCACATACATTAATGAGGGTAAATTTAATTGTGTTTTGTTTTTTATTTATATATGTAAAAATTGAATTTATTTTATCGATGATAATTTTTACACACAGAATCAAAGAAATAAAATATGTATATTTTCAATTAAAATTTGATACAGTTTATATATATGGTATACATATATAAGTTTTTCGTCCAGATCTAATTTTATTTTATATATATAAGTTTCATATTCACCGTAATTTGGTAATTTTAGATTTATCGTCGCCGCATCCATATAATATTTTTCCATACAAATATATATTATATTGATTTTGGTATAGTTGTTATATATTTGAATTGGATATAAAGCGGAGAACAGAGAATGAATACAATATAAATTGTTCCATATATACCATCTATATATATAAATATATTATTTTTTGTATCATATTCAAGCTCTATATACTATATATACGAAATGAAAAGGATTTAAAATATATTTTAATTAATATAATATATATAGCAATATAGCTTTGACACCATCCACATTCATTGTCGTCTCTATATATACCATACAAAAGCATATAATAATTTTGATTCAATTTTATATCTTTTGTCATGAAAATTACAATTCTCATATAACACCACCATGAAATATATGTGTATTATACATAAATGAAATGACTCGCTCGGTATCTAAATGAAAAAAAAAAAAAAAGGATTTGTAAACAAAAACCAATGTACAAATGTGACTAACTATATACTATATATGTATATATAGGAAACATAAAAGCAAACCAACAAACACCTATATTTTTCACCTGAATATATTTCTAAATCTATATGGATATATAAATATAAAAAAAAGAAAAAATCGTGGGGTTGAAATTGAATTTTTGAAATTCAATACCTTATTAAATAATCTATCTATATATATATTTATACAGAGGTGATGTTGTAGTACATAGGAAAAGTTTTTTCATGTTTTCTAATTTAAAATTATATATATATATATAGTGATATATATAGTGATATTTATATAATATATATATTTTATACATATAATAAACCTTAATAAACATATAACTTTCGTCTTCCTTTTAATATATATATACTTACATAATACATATATAGTAAGTATATATAATTCAATCGTGACTTAATTATAAATTGAATTTGTTAATTTATTTTCTTTGAAACAAAAAACAAAAAAAAACATTTCTTATATGGTGGAAAAAAATTTATAATCTCACACAAAATTTACAAGCTCGCATATATCAAAACAACAAAATTAAATTAATTTATAATATATTTTTGTTTTTGTTTTATTAATGATTATATTTTCACACAAAAATTCTTAAGAGATTGAAATTATATTAAAATTAACAATATAAATATATTAAAATTAACAATATTTTCATTTGATTTTTGTTTTTATTCATTAAATTAGATGCATTGTCAAAATTTCGTAGAAGAACCAGGAAAATGTGGTAATCCCGGTTTAACATCAATCGCAACGAGTATAAATCGATCACAATTTTCATCAATTGTAATTATAACCGTTTGGACATTTGCCATATTTGTAATATTAAAAAAAGATAATTAATATATAATAAGAAAAGAAAAGAAAAATAAAAATAAAAATGGTAAATGGCACCAATTTTAATTTCAATATAATTTATATTGATTTAAAAATAAAAATATATATATAATATAGATATATAGAAAAAGTAATGGATTTGTAAATTTGAAATAATATAATTAATATTATTCTATCTGTAATAAAATTAAATATAATAATAATTAATAATATATGTGAAATAAATAAATTTAATTTTTATTTTAAATATTGTGTTTTTGATTATTTTATTTGAATTTTTTTTATGCTCCGTATTGAAGCCCTTCCGAAAAATATTATAATATTTGTTCAGAGTTTTCATTTCAAATAGATCCATTCATGAAAGAAAATCCCAACAAAGTTGTTTACAATTTTTACAATGATATGTTTTCTCTTTCTATGTATATAATTCAATTAATTCTTAATTTATACATTTCTAAAATGTATTATAATATTATAAAAATAGAAAATGTTTCGTTTATGAGTGAATTTTTTCATCATATAAACAAATTACATAATAAGTTATTTTCTGGATGTATTTCAATTACACAATTAATCAATATATATTATGTATTTATATATATCGTCATATCATCGTCAGGACCGGTCCTTTACTTTTTCACGCCCAACGCATTCTAAATATTTGCTCCTTATATAGCATATAATAAAAATGCCTTACTAAAATTCTAACGAAATTTTGGGGTCGTGGGTTCGAATCCTACTGAAGACATAAAATATGTTTCGTGTTTTCGGTTGTTTTTTTTTCGGTTGGTCGTACGGCTAATTACCGACACCGTAAAAGCCACAAATTAAGAAACTAACAACAGACGGCTGTTGTTGGACGATTTTTTTTGTTAAGGTATCCCTTTGAGGTATAGTCTTCTGTCTAACATTTATAATTAAAGGTTTAATATATCATTAAAATATTTAAAGCACGACGGCGGGTTTTATTTTTGGCGAAAGAAGAATTTTGGAATCGGATTAATTATTCTTAACGATTTTTCAATTCAGTGAAATAAAAAAGGATATACCTAATTAAAAAGAAAAGCATCCTAAGCAAGTGCAACGTTTTCAAGTATGAAAACACCGGTTCTGATCATCGTATCACACGCATTCTAATCTGGATTTATCTTTATATATACATATATAGCGAATATATACACAATGAAATTGAAATGGATCTATTTTTTACATTTATCAATATCAATCAATCACATAATAAATACATATATATAGGAAAAACTAAATGTTCAAACGTAATATATGGATATAAGAGAATATATTTTACTAATAATAATAATAATAATACTAATATACTGCATCAATATATATATGATAATACATAGAATAAAATGAAAAAGAAAAAATAGAATAATGAACGAGTTAAAATTTCTAACTCTGTGTGTTTCATCTCTGCGTTTATGTGATGTGTTGTATAATATATATAGATATTTGTATATTGATTATAATATAGCCATAGATTACATGTATATATATATATCGGAAGGATGTCTACGCGGCCTATATATTGGTCTATAAATGATTTATGAATTGAATTGAATATAGGCCGATGAGTGCATAAAGAATTAAATAAACAATACCAAAACATTACAATTCAAATCTATATACAATCGGTTGATGAATATCATTGAAAATTCTATTATTAATTCATTTAAAAAAGGAATATAAAATTAACTTTATCAAACAAGTCACAATATTAATAACATACATTTTTTTTAAATTAATAAATCTTCTTAAAATGGAATGTATCGCATGTATGATTCCGCCATATTTCATAAATGCGCATTTTTTCATTTTTTTGTCAACTATTTTGATTGATTAAATCTTTGCAGTATTTTTATAAAGGAATTTCTTACCGAAATTCCACGATATTACAATTTGTTATATATAACGCAACTTAATAAATTATATATACTAAGATAAGTATAAATACTAGTCCATGCGATATAAATGAAAAATGATTCAAGTATATTATATACACATCCTTCATTATTTATACATTTACACATTTCACATTAAAAGCAGATATAAAATACCAATAATATGCATACAAAAAAAAATGTTTTCAAATGTATATTTAAATTACAATTTTCTTTATGACAATCTTTTTTTTTTCTAGTGGTGGTATTTTTTTTTGTTCTGTCTTTTTGTTTTTTCAAATATATATTTATACAGATTAGGAATAGAACAAAAAAAAATTAAATAGGAAGAAAAATCTATTTATTTTATATTATATATTAAATTATAAGACACGAATTTTCTTCATACACATTTTTCGGTTAAACTGTAAAATATTTATACAGATATATATGGTATATATAGAGGTGAATGTTATATATAGGGGTTTTAAATTATAACCATATATAGGAGGATCATAATCTCAATCTGAATGAATTACATTTAAATCTCTGTTGAATATATATACATATTTATTTCGATATAACTTATACTTTTGCATATATATATATTACATATATATATTTTTATAATTTAAAAAAATAAAATAAATATAAATAAAGAAAACCTTTTTTCTTATATAAATTGATATATATACTACTGTGTACAAATATGAGTAAGACTTTTCAATTTAAACTTCCCTGGTTTATCTATTTGGACAAATGGTTTTATTTTTACGTTGGTAGTATTGTTATTGACATTGGTGAGAAATTTTAGGTCAATTGGTTCATTGCTGTAGTAGTTACGTGTGTGTGTATGTGAACAAAGAAAAGTTGTTTATTCGATTTGTTTATTTTTTGATAATGTCTGAAATTATTCAACAAAGAAGTAGTATTAAATTTTGTGCGCGAAATGAAATATCGGCCCCCAAAATGTTTACAATGGTGCAGAAGGCCTTTGGTGAGAAGTCGATGTCAAGAGCAAGTGTTTTCCATTGGCATAAATTGTTCAAAGAAGTTCGTGAACGCGTAAAAGACTAACCACACCAAAGTCGACCAAAAACCTGTACTGATGAGCTACACGACAACAAAATCAAAGAATTGGTGCTGTAAAATCGTCGATTGACTACTAGAGAGCTTGCTGATATTGTTGGAATTTCAAATGGGTCAGTCAACACCATTTTGAAAAACATTTTGTGCCTGAAAAAAGTCAAATGTCGATTGGTGCCAAAAACACTCAATTTTTTCGAAAAATATCGTCGCATGGAAGTCTGTGAAACGATGCTTTCTGACTATCGGGATAATGAAAAGGACCACGGTATTTGACTGATTTTGCTCCGTGTGACTTCTGGCTATTCAGCAAACTCAAAAGACCTCTTCGGGGACACCATTTTGATTCGATTGAAGAGATAAAAGTTGAATCGAAGAGGGAACTGATGGCCATTCCGAAAGACGAGTATAAACAATGTTTTGTAAATTGGAAAAAGCGTTGGCATAGTTGCATTGCATCAGGCGGGGATCATTTTGATGGTGATGCTTTAGATTTAGAAGAATAAATAATAATTTCAAACGTTATAAATAAAGTCTTACTAATATTTGTACACAGTAGTATAATTGTATAACATATGCGCCGGGTGGTTTATCTTAAAAATTTACCTGTAATTTTGATTTTGTTTTTTATAAATGATAAAGAGGAAAAATTATTGATGAATGAATATGATATGATTTTGGATTTATTTATGAAAATCAAATAATTTTAAATGATAGTTTTTTAATATAAAAATTCGTTTTCCCGAAATTCATAATAAGTTTTCATTTGACCCAAAAATATATGGAATTTTATTTTTATTTTTAGATAGGATACCCGACCCGCACTGTAAAAAAGTTAACTTGAAAATTTATAGATATTCTATTAGTCAAATCTTATATATTTCAAGTACGTATATATACCATTCAAGTGTATCTTTATAGTATACATAAATATACCATTTCAATATGTTTAAAAGCCACAATCCTTTTTTTTTGTTTGTTTGTTTATGTTTCTTTTATTATGTATTTTTGTGTTTACGTTTTTTGTTTTTTTATTGCGTAAATAAAAATGAATCCTTTATTTCTTATACATATCTCTATCTCTCTATATAAACGATATATATATAGATATCCTCTATCTATTTATATTATCATTTATGAGATTTTTACCCATTTTATTTAAACGCAAGCACAAAAATTCTATTCATATATCACAATCACCTAATGTATTATATATATATATATATATAAATAATACGATTTATCAAAAAAGATTGTTTCGTATATGTAATATGAAATATAAAAGGAAATATTTATATACTATAAAAAAATAAAAGTATCCTCGTATAAGCTCGCGTATAGAAATAAATATAAATGAAATAAATATGTGCTATATAGAAATTCCTTTTTTTATAGTTCTATATATAAATATAAATATAATTTTTAGATGAACTTAATGTTGTGAAAAATGATATTATTATTATTATTATTAGATTTGTCGTCCTTTAATTTATAATATATATTATTTTTTGAAAACAAATAATAAAAAACAAAAATAGGGTCATAATTTTTATATAATTGCAATAATAAATTGACTATACTCTATCTATATACAATACAATGTATATAGATAAAGAATTACTTTTATTTATATTATATCTATTATTTAAAGATATATAAATTGTTCGATGAACATCTTCGTGTGTTTTTTTTTTGTTTTTGCAATTTTCATTTTCAACATTTTCTTTATTATTATATGGTTTATATTGAATAAATAATATAATTTTTTGGTTGTTATTCCGAATAGAAGAAATTTAAAAATCCTATAATTTAGAAATCATAGTTTTTATCGGAATAAATTTGAATTGAATACACCGAGAAAATGTTTCGGAAAAATTGTATTTAGATACGTTTTTAATCAATTTTTATCTTATCTTTTTTATTTTAACGATCTTAATATATAAAAAAAGAACTTTTATATATAATGTCCTTCCATTTAAGATTTTTTTTTAACCTTTTCCCAAAACATTTTCAAATATATTTGTAATTTTTTACATTCAAATGAAATCAGGAGTTGCCGATTCTATATTCATATACTAATCAAAATTACGGCAAAATTACCAAATTAATATCGATGGATAAACTAAAAAAAGGACAGTTGACAATTCTATGTATTGCATTTTAATATTCATATCTAATAACTTATTAAATTAAATTTTGGAATGTCTTTGTCAAACAACTTTACATGGAATAATAATATAATAATTGCAGCTAAAAAGGCGGCTAGTCGAATTGGATTTTTAAGAAGATCGAAAGAATTTCTCAATTCCGAAAATTTAGGACTGGTTTATAGGTCTTTTATAATACCACTTCTAGAGTATAATTCGTACATTTGAGCTGGTACACCAATTACTACACTGCAGTTTAGTGACAGGATCCAAAAACACGAATTTTCGCTGATCAGAAATGAATCAATAACAAATTCCATTGAATCATTGGATCATCAGTGGCTTTATTGTGCACATTTTATAGATATTATTACCATGAATGCTCTAATGAAATTATAAAGCTAATTCCTGAACCAATTAACTTCTCTTACAATTTGAGAAATTCACAAAAGGCTCTCATTCATATTCTGTATCGATTAGTTTTTTGCCAACAAACAGATTTGGAAATTCATTTTTCCCAAGAACAGCAAGATTATGGAATAGTCTCACTGAAGTAGTATTTCCCCCTACTTTTGATTATCAGTCATTTAAATTCAACATTTCATCTTATTTAAAAACTCATCCACCTAAAGTGAAACTTGGACAATTGTTTGAAAACAAATGAGTGATTTTTTCTTACTTCGTTTTAGTGTAAGTTTTTTTTATCTCGCATATGTTTGCTTTATTTTCAAAATTTCATAAATTAATCCACATATTTTAATAGATTTACCACCCAAAATCACTTAAATGTATTCAATGCATCTAAGGTTCATCACCTGATTAAGTGATTTCGTTACGGGCTCACGGAAATAGAATTCCGAAGTTTTCGGGCGCTAAACCGATTTTGCCGTAGTAAGGAACAAAAAAAATATGATATGATTGTTTTTTATTTATTATACAGAGGTTATCCATATCGTATAAAGAAATTCCTATTCATATTCATATTCATTTCAATTTAATTAAATATAGTTATTGAAAAAATTATATCTGCAATTATATAATAAAAAAATTCACTAATTAAATTTATTGCTATTGGATATATATTCAATATATAAATATATAATTTAAGCGATAGGATCAGGAAATATATAAAATGTATGGCCAAGCCGATATTGTCCGGTTTATCAAGATTGGTCGCTTGAGGTGGTTTGGTTATCTGGAGCATGTGGATGGCGATCGTGGCGATCAAAAATGCTAAAACAGGTAAACCAAGTGGAACAAAAAGCGCTAAAAGACCACGCGGGGCGTGGAAAGGTGAAGTTCAAGCGGGGTTTAAGAGTTTTCGCTTGGCGCACGTTGGCGGTGAATATATCAGGAGGTTGGAGAAGGCTGTTGATGGACGATCAAACCAATTGTATATAAATATAATTTGTTAAAGAAAATCATTAAAAATCAATTTATGTTATATAATAAATATATTAAAAATAAAATAAAAAACAGTATATAATATATGAATACAAAAAAAAATTTGAAAAATGATTTTCTTTTAGTATTTTGTTAACTAAAACTAACTAATAATATTAAGTGTAGTGTATATTTTTACAAATATGTACTAAATATTTATGTATATATTATTATATTTCAAGTACAAATTTTAACAAGAAATAAAAAATCACTTGAAAATGAATGAAAATAAAAACAAGAAAAAATAATCGCTCTATATATATATATATATATATATTTGAAAAATTTCCCTTATTTCCTCTGTGCATTTCATTTCACTTTATATTTAATCTTACATTTTTAGTAAAAACAATATAAATTCATAGAAAATATATACACAACATATAGAAACTTCTTTTATATAACTATATATTGTATTTGTATATAGAGAACTGTCGAGATAGATATAATAGATACATAAAACTGAACTATATATAAGAAGATGTAAATTTTCTTATTCCTATATTATTGGTATATTATTATCTATATACATATATTTTCGTTATATATATACGTATTTAAGAAGTAGAGATTGTTTTGTTTCTTTTACAAAGAACAAGACTTTTTGTTTTTTTTAGACTGATGTCGTGAAACAAAATTTTCATATATTTTTATATATGTATAGATATAGATATATATATATTCTTTTAGATTGTTTTGATTTGTATATTATATTTACATAAACATATATATAGAGATGAATTCTATATTATTTTTTTTTTGTTTTCTTATTCACACAGATATATTTTCTTATTCATTTCCAAACTTTATTTTTCATCATTGTATAATGTGTATATATTTTAAATAAATATGTTTTGTTGTGTGTTTTTTTTCACAACAGAATATTTATATATATTTATATAGTTTTTATGTTTAAGGAAATGTTTTCCCTTTATCATTTTTTTTGTGTTTCTTCTTTAAGTATATACATACGATTATGGAAAACTTCACATTGTTTATATTATAGATTACACACATAAAATATGTAAATAATTTATAGACTTCATATATATAGTACTTATTATAATAGTATATACATAAATAAATATATATATGAATAATATATTCACGATAATACACATATAAAGGGTGATTTTTTAGCTATTATCTTTTTGGCAACATTGGTTTAAACAGCTGACGCACGTTTCGTGTTTTGTTTCACTGTCAAAAGTCAAACATCTTTAGTTTGGTCTATAATTTAACCATTAATCGTCTTACAAACGAACAACGCTTGCAAATTATTAAATTTTATTATCAAAATGCGTGCTCTGTTAAGAAATTTCATCGCGACGAAATTGTGTTCAGCGACGAAGCTCACTTTTGGCTCAATGGGTACGTAAATAAGCAGAATTGTCGATTTCGGAGTGAATATCAGCCAGAAGCATTGCAAGAGCTACCAATGCATCCAGAAAAAGTCACAGTTTGGTGCGGTTTATGGGCTGGTGGCATCATTGGACCGTACTTCTTCAAAGATGATGCGAATCGTAACGCAACTGTGAATGGTGAGCGCTACCGTGAGATGATATCCAACTTTTTTTGCCAAAATGCAAGAGCTTGACTTGCATGACATGTGGTTTCAACAAGGCGGTGCCACATGCCACACAGCACGCGCAACAATGGACTTATTGAGAGGCGAGTTCAATGAACATTTTATTTCACGTTCGGGACCGGTCAATTGGCCGCCTAGATCGTACGATTTAACGCCTTTAGACTATTTTTTGTGGGGCTATGTTAAAGCTCATGTCTATACAGACAAGCTCGCTTCAATTGACGCATTGGAAGACAACATTGAAGCATTTATTCGTGAGATACCGGCCGAAATGTTGGAAAGAGTATGTCAAAATTAGACTAAGCGTATGGACCATTTGAGGCGCAGTCAAGGTCAACATTTGCATGAAATAATCTTCAAACATCAAATTATATGGACCGTACTATCGTTTCAAATAAAGATTTCATGCATTTTTCTGAATTTTATGTGTTTTTTTTTTTGAAAAACTTTCGTATAGCTTTTAAAAAATCACCCTTTATATGTATAGAGAAAAAAAAATAAATAAGTAGTAAATAAATGAACAAACAAAATATATATATAATATATAAAACTTAATGATATGTAAAAAATTGAAAATAGTTTAGTTACGATAAATATAATAAGTGTATTTTATATTTATTATATATGTATTATTTATATGTATTATATATTCATGCGATAGTGGATGGTTTAAAAAAACATAACATACATATTACATAAGAACTTACACGGGTGAAGAGATTATAAAAAAAATGTTAGTTTTTCTATCGTTTAATTGAAATTCAAAAAGGAAATTTCATGAGAAAAAATGAATTAGATATAGTTATCTTAAAAACGGTTTAAATATGGTTTTTTTTTTATAAACACAAACTTTTAAAAATATGGAATGAATAAGAAAAGGATTCAAAAGGCATTTAAGGTGATAAAATAATTATAAATTAATTTTCTCCATTTGCGACTTATTGTTAAAACGACATATAAGAAATTTTTGTAACCTATATACATATGCATCTAAATTTTCTGGGTATTGATACAAATTCATACAAATATACATCTATTTCTTTAAAGATCATGAACGTGCGTTCATCTTTAATTTTTGTTTTTTATATACATTATATTGAAAAAAATATTTTTTTTAATATCAAACACATAAATCATATAAAGAACCCCGCACATAGTAATCAAATACATTATATAAATATAATCAAAAACATTTTCACATGAATTTGGTTTCATTTCAACAATTCAATAACAATCATTCATTGTATATAAATTATCAAAAGTGATGTAGAATCAAAAGTGTGCGGTTTTATTTTAATTCGTCGTTTTTTTATTTTTGTTCGTAATTCGTGTTTTTAATGTAAAAATTTAATATATAGTTAATGGGTGTTTAATTAAAATATATAAGAGTTTTATAAGTGATTCAAAGTGCAATGTTTTGTTATCAAATTGTGAAAAAATTAAGCTAAATTTAATTGTAAAAATTGTTTTTTTTTGACACTTGTTTTTGATTTTTGTGTGTTAAATTTTTTTCTTTGTGCGTTGGTTCAGTTAATTTTTTTATCTGTTATTGTTATAGGCTTAAGAACAAATTAAGTGGTCAAATTATTGCAGATTATATTCATCACAGATATATCCCCTGATATTGAGATTTGTATATCCTTTGGTAGTTCTAAGGTAAGTGCATTGAATATGCGTATAATATTAAAAACATTTTTTGGAATTTTGTGTTACATTTTATATATGGAATCACATTAACAAAATTACACATTTATGTTGTTCTGTTATATGTGAAGGGTGGGCATTTAAAATTTGCTTTTTTCAAATGCTACAAAATAAAAACTAGTGAATATTTTTTCAAATTCATTTTTTTTATTTGATAGTACAATTATTCCTGTTAATTGTGGAATATAACTTCATTTAAATGACTGCCATGGCTGAACATACAGTAGCCCATTCGATCAGTCCAATTTTGCAGTACATTTTCGATGGTACGCGGCAGAAATTCAGCAAAGGCGACACGTATATTGTCCTTGATATCATCAATCGTGGCTGGCTTGTTGGCATAACACTTTACTTTAACAGCACCCAAAGATAATAGTTCAACGGTGTCAAATCCAAGGTGGAAGTGCGCTTCATCCGAAAAGATGTGTTTTCGGCCAAAATCGACATCCTATTCAAGTCGATCGAAAGCCCACTTAACAAAGTGGAAACGTGTTGAATGGTGATTTACCTTCAACTGTTGAACCAATTGGACTTTGTACGTAGTCATACCAAGATCTTTATGCAATATTCGTCGCAATGTAGTGCGTGAGATGTTCAATTCTTGAGAACGATGACGAGTTGATGTTCCCGGCGCTTCACGTACACTTTCAGCCACAGTAGCAATATTTTCGGTTGTGCGCACTGTTTTTGAACGGTCACGCGTTGGTTTGTCAATAAGCAAGCCAGTTTCTCTGACTTTCTTCACAAAACCTCGCACATATTGCTCCGATGGTGCCTGTTTTTTGCCCATGTTTGTAAGCAATTTTTGACAGCAAATTTTAAAATTGGATCCATTTTCAATGTAGGTTTCAATATTTCAAAGCGTTCTTCAAGCGTATACCCAACTATTTTCGTACAGCGCAGTAAACTAATTTTCTGAAAAAAAAAAATAACATTTAGTGTTACCGTTGAAAAAGAAAACGTTACATGACCCACCCTTTATATTGATAGAATAGAAATATCGAATCGTCATGAATTCATTGTATTAAAAATATAAAATAAAATTATATAACAATTGGTCCAACTGTAATTTGATTTTATTAAAAACTACGATCAAATTTGTTTGATTACTGGGGTGGTATTATGGGAGTCGATACCATCGTCTATCGCCTATCGTCTAAAATTACGATACTCAATTATTTTGATATTATGGTAGTCGATTTTGTGGGTATCGATATTATTTGTATATCGTCTCCGTGGATATTGTTGTGGCAAATGATTTTCATATAGAAAAACAAAAAGTTTATTATTTCTATGAGAATGAGATTGAAAGTATTATTTTTATGAGAATTGCTTTTGTACTTTTTATGAATATTAAAATTGAATAAATGAACAAAAACAAAAGAAAGCAATACAAACGACAATCGTAACGATAGCTACTACCCTATCGTCAAAAATTATCGTCTTAAACCGACGATATCGTCTGCCATAATTGCAAATATGAAAAAATCGTATGTTTGACGACAATCGTCTATCGTAATCGAATGCGATAATTCCAACTCTGCTTCATAGGTTCGTATTATTTTTATAACGTATATATGCGGTTCTATAATTGTTACGAATTATATTTTAAATATTATATTTATATATAAATAAAAAAAAATTAACTGTTGGATGGTTAACAATCTATTAAATGCATTACTGCGCTTATCTTTATCGAGCCTCCAACGCAATCATATATAAAATCATACCTCTATATTTTAGGAAATGTGTGTTATTCAAAACAATTTATTGTTATAAATATAGATTTATGCCTAATGATTTTTGACATATTTTGAATAAATTTAACGAATTCATCAATCAATCAACAACATTGCTCTATAAAAAAGGCTTTTAATCCATGAAAATTTCTATTAGAAGTTAAACTAATTAATAATATAAGAACGTGTAGAAAAAAAATATTTTTGTTTTAAGAATTGAAACTCAATGTTTTATAGGGGAAAATTTTAATCACTCGTTGTTAAGGTTCATATAACTTAATTATACGATAGTTATATGGAATTATATTGAAATTTAAATAATTTTCTTTTCTATCTGTCATATCTACTTCAATTTTCTGGCCGATATAAAATATTCTTTTATATACCATATAGTATAATATATTTATTGCTTCTATATGGGTGATACTGCACAAACAGTTTTATATATAATTAATTTTATATAGTATATATATTATATAATCTCAAAAAGTATTATTATATAGTATATGACCACTCACTATATATAGTTTTGCAAATGTTATATATATATTAATTTATTATTACAATTACGTTATTATATAAGTATTATATGGTATGGAGACCGCAAAAGCAAGTTTATGTGAAATGAAAATTAAATTAAAAAAAAAAAAAAGTTAATTTAGTAAATGTCACGTACATTGTATTCGGAAAACATAATATATACATTATATTAGCTGTATCTATAGATATATATAGAAAAATTGTATATGATGTAAATAATCATATTTTTTTACTCTATATATTTGTATTTGAATCTATATACAAACGATTATTTACTTATAAATACATATATTATTATTATTATTATTATTATTACCGGGTATTGACATTTTTTTCTTTAAACACATTAGCGTTAAATATTTTATTATTTGAGCCTTCCTAAATATAAATAAACTATAAATAATAATAACCTATTTGATAAATCGATTGCTTATGAAGTTCTACATCGATTTCAGAACCTCCAAACGTCCTGGATCATCATTTGGATCCTTATAGAAATCATGAGAATTACCTTACTTAAAAAAATCCAATGAAAATAGATTTCACAATATCAATTCGTAATCAATATACAAATCAATGTATAGAATTTCAAATAAATAACTCTGTTTATAAAACATCATATAAATTGGTTTGTGATAGGTATATATATTAATATAAAAGAAAAAAATGTTCTTTATATATATATATATATATTGATTAATGTTACATTTATAAACGCAAATATATATATTTTGATATACGTATACGGTTTTATATTTATAAAAAGAGAGTAAAAGGTATTCATTATTCATTGAAATATATAAAGATTGTCATAAATAATAATAATAATATATACAGAACCAAATATAAATTATACAATTGCATGAATCACGAATACTCTATAACCATATATATAGCCCAGAACATAGATATATATGTATATAGTATATATAAATACGTAGAGTTGTACTAACTCCATTGACCATATTTATTTGTTATGATAATATATATATATTACTATTTGGACTAATTATTTCATCTCCCACAATCATTGGATCATATTTTTATATTGTTTTGACAAACTTTGACATTTATTTATTTAAAAGTTTCAATTGAAAAGAATGGATTTAACATAAAAAAAAACCACGGACAGTAATAATTTTCAATATGTGGACCAGTTATATAATCAGAGTGAATGATATTATATATATATTTTTGTCTATATATTCTCATTCATATGTAAATAACTTGTATTCTATATATGAATCTTTGTATACAAATTGCAAACATATATTAAGAATTTATTATATACAATTCGAAATTTTGGATTTATACATATATACATATAAAGTATATTTGAATAAACAAATCAATATACAATTGAATAATTTAAGGTATATGCATTGGATTATAGGAATGTAAACCATAAGGAAAAAGGAATATATATCTATTCTATACGTAGTTACTATATGTATGTGAAATATTGTGGACTTTTTTTGTTTTTTCCATCAATGTGGAATAGAATCACCAAATCAGTATCGACATATTTATTTATTCAGATATACAATTATACATACAATCGATTATATTGATACAAAAAAAGAAAATAATGCCAACCACATATTCGGATTCGCGTCAATAGCGTTCTCGAATTGAAAGTCATATAACTGACTATATACAATATATATACATTAAAAGATTCAATTTGTTTTTGCAAAATATATATATATTTAGATTTTATACCATATTTTATATAGTACCAGGTATTTTAGTATTTAGCTTTCCAATTTATTTAGAATTTGTGTGGAAAATTATGTATATATAAAATATATTATTTGTTGTCTATTTTTTTTTATTTTACTGAATTTTATAAAATTATTCTTATAAATAACTCATTAATAAGGGAATGATAAATAAATATTTTTGAATATATATGCATAGATAAAATAATTTTATATAAACATAAAAGTTTTTAATAACGCACAGACATCAAAATAAAACAATATTTATTTTTTAACAAAATACCGTATAGCGTATATATAAAATAGTGTAAATAATATGAATATTTGAATTGTATATATACACATGAATGAATAATTTGTTTGAATTTTTGGTGTATAAGTTTTAATATGAACACAGTAAAGTATCAAAATATACACTCTTTATTCATTAAATATATTAATTTTTTTAACTGCGACATAATACATGACATAAAATTAATCGAAATATAAACGATTTGTTGTCAATAAACTTTTTTTTCCAAATTGACTATAATAATCTAATATTTAAATGATTTTTTTGTATTTTGGTTTCAAACAGAACAACGATATAAGTTTCTGAAATAAAATTTCATTTGAGTTTATTCTGTATACATTTACGTATAAAGTTTTTCTTTTTTTGTATGTACCTGTGACTTTGACAACTTCATGTATCATTTATACGAGTACAGGTTGCAAGGTACACAAATGGGTTGTTGCTAACAATGAATACGCCAAAATTTATACTATATTTCAAATTACGTTATCGCATTTCTCCGCTTTTACGCTTAAAAATTTAATTAATTAATTTTTTTAATATCCTTATTAAAAGGATTATACTTCCTTTCCATTATCCATCAAGTAAAAACGTTCCCCAGTGTTTTCATGAACTATTTTTTCTTTATCACGTACAAAAACCAAATTTGTGTACCTTACAACCCGTGTACGTTCGAACCCCTCCCGATTTATACTTATATATAATAAATGCATATATCGCCTAAAGTTGTTGTATAATATATATATATACTAAACTAAAAAATATTTATCTTTATCAATATATGCATATAGTAGTAATACTTTTGCAGTATATATAGTATGCATATATGAGAATATGTGCACATTATATACGGATATATAACTGAAATATATAAAATGTATATGGATGAAACAAATAGAAAAATGTTGGTCTCAGATGTTTTCATTCAATATTTGATTGAAAAAATATGTTGAATTGGTTAATTGACAATATATAATATGTATCTTGTTAAATATATATTATATTCAGTTTATCGTATATTGCATACATAAACACATTGCAAAATATATTTGTTTATAAAACATACTACATATATAATGTTATTTTTGTTTTGTCTGTAATATATATATACATAGTATGTTTGATCAGTCTGCTAAAGTATATTCAAAATTTAATAGTATATGTATAATAGTAAGTATCTTACCTTTAAAATATTGGTGAATTTGAATGAGTTTTTTAATTTTTTGCTATATTGGTTTTATTCTAAATTCAAATTTATAAGACATGGAAATTTATTACCTAAGATTCGGAGTCGTATACAACAGAAACAGAACAGAAATAGAACAGAAACAGAACAAAAACCGACCAGAAATTGAAACAGATAAAAGAAAAGTTTTTGTTTCTGTTGGTGTTCAATAAAACAGATTCAAATGGTGTAGAACAAATTCTTAAAACATTCATTCTGTTGGTGTTTAAATTTAACGAAAAATTAATATTTCTGTTCAACAGAATTTTTGTAGCAGTAACAATAACTGAATTTCTAATGTCAAATTCTGTTGCTGTTTCTGAATTCTGTTGCTGTTTCTGTTGTATACCATTCTGAAGCTTAATAAGACTCGTAAAAATTCATAAAACCAATTCATAAGTCGGGCTCACGCGGTGATATTTCCAAATATAGGATAGTGGAAATTCTTCCAACGATTGGTAAATTGTTACTGGTTGTTGCTGGCCGTTTTTAACTACTCAATCAAGTAGGGAATTGAATCTGGAAGGCGAATTGATGTGGTATATATGGATTTTCAAACGGCTTTTGATATGGTTTGTCATATGACATCCTTATTGCTTATGGAGCTTATACCGTTGAAAATAATGTCGTCCCAGTGCCCTTTGTATTCGGAAGACTTAAAAATCTTCAAAACCATTGCATCAATTGATGAGGCAACAATGTTGCAGGATGACCTAGTCCGTGTTTCATTCTGGTGCGATAGAAATTGTAGGATGCTCAATGTGAAAAAATGTTTCGTTATGTCATATCACAGGAAGGTTAATCCAATTGGTTATGACCATATCCAGCAATTCTCTTGTAATTGATGGATAAAATCATTGATTTGAGTGTTAGATTTGATAGGCGTATGATATTTGGTGCACACATTGATTATATTACATGCAATGTCTATTCGCTCTTTGTATTTATTAAGCAATGTTGTGTAGACTTTTCTGATCCATATATATTGAACGGTTTATATTGTGCATTGGTAAGATCTGGGTTAGAATATCCATCCGTGATATGGAATTTATACTATGATGTTCATTCTGTGCTATCACATCGGTGTAGAAAAATTTTATTAGATATGCTCTTCGTAAGTTGGTGTGGTCCGAAGATTCTAAACTTCCCGCCATATTTGCATAGGTGTCAACTTATAGATCAGCCCACATTAAGACATAGGCGTGAAACTACTTGTGTAATGTTTGTATTCGATATGTTGATGGTTGATGCGCCGCATTTATTGTCTAAGATTGATTTCAACTTTCCAATCCGATGATCCCGTGGTCATAACTTCTTGCACTTGGACTTTCATAGAACAAACTACGGAAAATATAAGCCGTTCAGCAATATGTCTATGGATTATTTAATAAGTATAACGATTATTTTGATTGAGGTATTTCGGGGGGTATTTTTTCCGGTAAATTATGGGCAACATGTTTCGGTGTGGCAGATTCAGTCCGGCTTTTTTGATCGTTGTTTGGTGTGATGGTAATAATATTTTTGTTTGGGTGCGATTGTCAATATGGCAATAGTGTGAATGTGTAATTTACACTACTGGAGAAAATTTATGATATAATATTGGTCGTGATTGGATTTTTGTTATTATTTTGTTTGGTCTTTTAATTTTATTTTAATAATTTGTTTTAGAATAATTGTTCTGTATTTGAATTTGTATTTTATATTTTGTATGTTTATTATATGTTATTGAATCTGGCAGTAGGGCTTGCACCCGTTGCTTTATAAATATAGTATATAAATAAAAAAATAATATTCACAACAAAAAGACTTAATCATACTTGATGATTGATACTCTATACGAATCTGAAATGTAATTTTCCTCTTAATTTACTTAGAAATTTTTGCAACACATTATTATATTCTTATATCATTCGTAATTTTGTAATATACTAAAATATCATTCAATAACTGCTAGAGGCCAATGAACTCTTTTGGTTTTTTTTGTTAATATTCGTTTAGTTATTTAGATTGTAAAATATTTGCTTTTTAATAAATTTTAACAGAAATCTGTTTGTAATTCTATATTGGCAATAAGTATGTATTTCATTATTTAAAAATAAAAAATTTAAACATAAACTAATTGAAAATTAAAAGACATTGTTCATAAATAAATTCTCTTTTTAAATCCTTTATAATATAAATTTGAAAAATATTTTCAAACCAATATAAACTGTGTTTAATAAATATTTATATAATATATAATTGCATATTCAATGTCTGTAAAGGATAAATTAAATTGCAATTAATATACTTTTTTTTGGTTTAAATATAAGTTGTAAAATATTATATATAACAAAACGATATAATGCACAATAAATTTTATGTATAAAATTATTAATAACAGTAATTGCGGGGATGATAAATCTCCTTCAATATTCTTCAAAAAATTTATATTTTGTATTTTCTTTTTTTGTTTAAACGATGATCTTCCAAAAATATTTTAACTTTTATATTTCTAGAAAATATATTTATACTTTATATATAAATATTAAAACTTAACGATATATAAATCATAAAAGTTTTTGAATTGTATAAATGTATATCTAAATTTTGTTGATAGAATTATTAATATGTTCGTATATATTATATAGTCTATTCTGTATATATACATTTACCATCAACATCTCAAAACTGGCAACTCTTCGCAATTATGTAAATATATATTCATCGTATATATTATAGATATATAATAAATGAATACATTTTATTTGTTGTGTGAATTTGTCGATGTTATTTGTATCTTAACTGTATGGTATATATACAATTTACACATAAAATAGATAAAGGACTCTATATAAAGCTTTATCTACATAATATAAATATAAATAAATATATAGTTAACAGGCCATTTAATATATATTTGGCTTTATATTGTTGTTCATATCTATTTCGTTTAAGTATATACATACACATATATTATATAAAGATAAACTTTATTATTATAAATGGTTTTATCGTTCAATATAAGAAAACACTAGTTGATGAAATTGTCTTTCATTATGTATAAATGGTATTATTTAATAATATATAATATAACATCCTTTAAATGGGAGAAAAGTTTCAATTAAGAGCAATTAAATAAAATTATAATTTTCTAGGGGATGTGTCTAACAAACAAACATATATACATACAATGTATTCTTTAATATATACATGATGCGATAAAATTTATGTAGAGAGAATTTTGAAGGATTTGTCTATGTATTATATATATTATTATTATTATTATATGTATGAATATGCGATTAAATATAATTATATAAACTATGAAAATTTAAGGGAATAATTTGAAATAAATCTCTGGTTTATTTATTATATGTTATTATAGAATTAACATTTAGATTTTTAATAGCCGCACAAATAAATTATTTATACATTATATACCTATATTAACAGTAAAAATGGTTTATATATTTATTAAATATATGATGGTCAAGGACGGTTCTAAATGTAATGAAGATAATGCAGAAAAAATCATTTGGGCTCGTTCTTATACATTGAAATTACTTTGAGCTATAGGTATATTGCATAATAAAATGATATACATGAATTTAATGCTTTAACAGAATTTCTTTTAGAAAACCATACGGAATTTTCATCGGAAAATTCTAAGGAATGTTCATTGGAAATTGATACAGAATTTATAGTACAAAATTATACAGAATTTTCAAAACTATGCAGAATATCTATTACAAAATTATACAGAAAATTCCATTATGAAAATTGTATGAAATTATATTGGGACCTTGCATTAATAATGTCGATTTAGATAACAGATGGGGTAACTAGGGTTGTGTGCATCGGAGCACACCGTGGCCATATTCTTTTTTTTGTCAGTCATTACTCTATAAATCTGAGTATATGTCACTTCGTTGAAGTGTAAACAACAAAGTTTTTTTTGCTTCGAATATGTCGACACACATGCGTGAAAAAGTTGTTTTGCGGGGAAGTTTAATAACTTTCTTTAATTTGTAAAAGAAAACCGCTGCTGATAGTTATCGATTGTTGGTAGAAGCTTACGGTGAATATGCTCCAACTCAAAAAACTTGTGAACGGTGGTTTGCACGCTTCAGAAATGGTGATTTTGAAGTGGAAGACAAAGAACGGCCAGGTCAGCCAAAAAAATTTGAAGGCGATTAATTGCAGGCATTGTTGGATGAAAATTCGTGTCGAATGCGACAAGAGCTTGCATTAGAGTTGAATGTAGATGCCTCTACCATTTCTAGACGTTTGCATTCAATGGGAAATATCAGAAAGCTAGGAAAATGGGTCCCACATCAACTGAATGAAAATCAACTCAAAGCACGAATCGATGCATGCCATAAACATCTTGCCGAGCACAAAAAACTTAGTTTTTTGAGTCGAATTGTCACTGCCGTTGAAAAGTGGGTGTATTACGACAACCCTAAACGTAAAGCATCATATGTTGATCCCGGCCAACCATCAACTTCACAATCAAAACGCGATATTTATTGCCAGAAGCCTATGCTTCTTTATTGCCAGAAGCATTTGGTGGGATCATAAGGGTCTCGTGTATTATGAGCTGTTAAAACCGAATAAAACGATTACATCTGTTTGCTACGGACCTACCGACAACTGGCCGAATTGGCAAAGAAATTGAATGAAAAACGAATATTGATAGCTCAAAAACACCACAAAGTTTTAATGCACGATGACAATGCACAGACCACACCATTTTAATGCACGATGACAATGCACAGAGCACAGACCACATCGTGCAAACATCGTTAAGGAAAATATAAAGAGGGTCGGTTGGGATCATCTTGATCACCACCCATACTCTCCAGACCTTGCTCCTTCTGATTACCATTTGTTCAGATCAATGAAGGTCAGCCTGACAGACGTACGCTTTCGAAATGCCGAAGAAGTGCGAAAATGGGTTGATGAATGGATTGGGACAAAAGATGATGAGTTCTTCAAACGAGGAATCAACGAACTTCCTAAAAGATGTAAGGTAGTCATAGCTAACGATGGGCAATTTATTGGTTAATGTACTTAAGCATTTTGTGATACAAATAAATGCCATTTTCAAGCCAAAAATAAATCGACATTATTAATGCAAGTTCCCAATATATAAAATATATTTTAGAATTTCCCTACAGAAAATTTATTATAAAATTATAAACATTATGTCTAAATCTTTTAAGGATAGAACTTGCCATATGACTATATGAAGATTCAACATAAACAAAAAAATTAAACCATTTAATTATATAGTTATGTTATGTTATAGATATGTTTCCGCACATCAAATGAATTAAAAACATGAAATACAAAATATAAAGGAATAACAAAATTGCAGTTTTATTCAAACGAAATATTCAGGATTAAAAGAAACAATTATAATTCATTATCTTAAAATAATATAAAAACAAATAAAAAAAAACCACATGATTGATAAATGATAAATAAATATATTTATATAGCGTTTATTAAATCTAATATTTCAATATGTATATGTATATAACAAAATATTAATTTAAATACAATTTTCAGAAAACAATTCAATTTCATATACTCATATATAATATAAATATAAATATAGAGAATTTAATTAAAGTGGAAAATCACATTAAAACATAAGAATATAAGCACATAAATATATATATATAAAGGCTATATATAATATGATGTACTTCATTATTTCTTAATTTTTGCATAACATACATCATGTATATATAAATAAATTTATATATATATAAATTAATATAAAAGGAGTTTGTTATTTGTACATATTTTATTGTCTCTTATTTCATATTATAACTTTGTCTTTTTTGTCAAACTACATACACAAAAATGAATGAATGAATGAATGAATATGAGGCTTGCATGCACATATTTATATTTATATATGCGTATATGTCTGTATTATATAGCGAAGAATCATTGAAAGTTTTCCAAATTAATTCATTATATATTTCCATTGTACATTACAAGCTTTTCCTTTTCCTATACTAATTTGTATATGTATATGGTATTTTCCCAGCATACGTACTTTATATACTTATTTAAACATATTAATATATATGTATATACAGGAAAAATTGTTTAGATTATTTTGTATTTGTATTTATATATGGCGATGTTCTTTATATATATATATATATATGTATTTTGTAAAATGATAACGTGATAATAAATATAAAGTTTTAATTAATGACTTTAAAGAAACAATATGCAATTTCATATGTACATTTATATACGTATGTATATATTAGTATCATATATATTATATGAATATTTGTTTATGAAATAATGTTTTTGAATATATAAATTAAGTAGAAAAAACATAAATATAACTATATATATGGAGTTAAATAATAAAAACTCTATTATAAGTACATGCATATATATTATAGATATATTTATATAGTTTTATGGTAATATGGTGATTGTAATATATAATAAAATTTTAATACTTATATTATAATTTATGTACATAAGATGAAATAAATGCACATTATTATAAAATATTTACTAAATTCATACAGTAGACTCGCGTGATATAAGGAAACATATTGAATAAGGAAAAGCTCGAAATATAGGGAACGTTTTCAAATTTTGTATTATACAACCTTTAAATAAGGAACGCAAAATCAATCAAAAGCCCAATATAATAAGGAACGATTGGTGTATTTTATTCACACGTGTTGGTATTCGAAATTATTTTAATAAAATTTTATTGAAATTATTTTTAGTTGAAATAGTATGCATTTTAATGAAATTATGTTATATCTCATCTATCACAATCACTCGCTTCACATATTTGTATCAGATGGGCTGAAACATAAATGGCGATACACGCATTAAATCCATATGATTTTTAGTTAGCCCTAACCTTCAAAAGATACCTGTATAAATTTGACCGCTGTCGAACCATTAGTTTATGAGATATAGCATTTTGAGTGAAGCAACTTGTGTTAGTTTAAAAAAAATTGATAAAAAGGACTTTCGTATGTTAATAAAGCATTGATTTTTGGCGAAAATAATTACTGTTAAAGCCAAGCCTGGCCTTGATAAATATTATTCAGACTCTGCACTGGGAAAATCAACCGTTGAGAAGTGGTTTGCTAAGTTTCAACGAGGTGTAATGAGCACCGAGGGCGATACACGCAGCGGACGCCCCAAAGAGGCTATTACCGACGATAACATCTAAAAAGTCCACCACATATCCGAGGAACGTGTTGGGCATATTGTGAATGAATATTTGGGTATGCGAAAGCTCTGTATAAAGTAGGTCCAGCGGGAGCTCACAATCGACCAAAAACAACAATGAAAACAATGGCAAAATTGCATGATTTCGGCTTCGGATTGATTTCCACCGCATATACCGTTTTCTCCAGATCTGACACCCAGCGAATTCCTGTTCTCTGGAAAGAAATTTAACGCCGATGAAGAAGTAATCACCGAAACTGAAGCTTATTTTGAGACTAAAGAAAAATCGTATTATAAAAATGATATAGAAAAATTGTATGCACGCTATAATCGTTGTATCGTCCTCGAAGGCAACTATATTGAAAAATAAAATCAAATTTTATAAAAAAAAATGTATTTTCTTTGTTAGTCTACGAACTATTTAGCCCAATAGTTATTACTTTTTTATTGGCTGGGTATGTACATTTCATACTCATAATATATACATAATTTTTATTTGGTTTGCGGTTCAACCAAATATTGAAATATTACAATTGTTTTTCAAAATAATTGCATTGTAAATTGAATATCATTTGATTTTTAACTTCATTTCCGACGTTATCTCTAGCTATAAAGCTATTTTAACATTTTGTACAGAACCCACTATATAAGGAAACTTGCAAATAGGAAACGACCCCCCGCTGCAATCAATTGTTCCTTATATCACGAGTCTACTGTATATTCCTTTATACAAACGATGTGTGTCTGTTTGGTTCGCACATATATAAATAGGAAATAAGTTTTTAATTTTTTTTTTCATATATACATACATAATAATATAATATATTTATTCAAAACAACAAAAATTATTTATATAATTATCTATACACAATATTTTATAAAGATTTATTGTACATATATAAAAAAAATATAAATATTCTATATATTTATAGAATTATATATAAAAGTTAATTTATAAATTATATTAAATGTATTGTATATATGATAAAAGTTTTCTAAATATTGGATTTATGATTAATTTTTTTTATTGTATATAATTTACCCAGAATATAGGTTTATTTTAATTCCTATATCTTATCTTTAATCTTTATTGAAGTGACAGACTGTATTTTTTTGTTTCTATATATGATTTTCATTATTATACTTCTTGCAATTGTAAAATAAATTAAAAATCATTAGAAATATATAATTCTTATACAAACAAAAAAAAACGATTACAAAACTATTGAAATAATCACATATATAGAATTGACGAAGTAAATTGAAAGTTAAAATGAATTAAAAAATATAAAATAGGAAAATTAAACATAAAAGTTAAGCCGGAAAAGTTGAACAACAAGATGTTTGAACTTTTTTTCTATTTTTACTTACACTTATATTTCTTAAAAATTTGTATTTATTAAATATCAGGTTGTCGAAAAAGTATTGATAATTTTTATAAATAGATGTCATTATAATTGAATATTTCAAGTAGTACTAATCTGATCAGGTAACACTAACATATGTTCATCACACTGACATTTCGTAGATAAAAAAAAAAAATTAAATTTGTTTAGTTATTTAAAAGTTGTAGTACATTAAAGATGAGCGAAATTAGTGAAAAAATTCGTTACATTTTACAATTTTATTATGAAAAGGGTGAAAATGCAACGCAGGCACATGAACAAATTTGTGCAGTTTACGGTGAAGGAACTTTATCAAAATTAACAGCCTATAGATGGTTTGCTCGATTTCGTTCCGGTAATTTTGATGTCAAAGATGCACCTCGTTCTGGTCGACCAATCACTGAAAAAGTCGATGAAATCATATCAAAAATTGAAGAAAATCGACACGTAAGCAGTCATGATATCGCTAAAGAACTAAACATCCATCACCAAACAGTTTTAAACCATTTGAAAAAGGCTGGATACAAGACAAAGCTCGATGTTTGGGTACCACATGAATTAACACAAAACAATTTAATGAACCGAATTTCCATTTGCGAAACGCTGTTTAAAAGGAACGAAATCGAGTCATTTTTAAAGCGAATGATTACAGGTGATGAAAAATGGATCACATACGATAATAATGTACGAAAAAGATCGTGGTCCAAGAAGGGTGAAGCTCCTAAAACAGTAGCAAAACCTGGATTAACACCAAGAAAGGTAATGCTATCTGTTTGGTGGGATTGGAAAGGAATCGTTCATTATGAATTACTAGCACCCGGTCAAACCATTGATTCCGATCTCTATTGTCAACAATTAACAAGATTGAAGCACGAGATTAAAAAAAAACGTCCAGAATTAATCAATCGAAAGGGTGTTGTGTTCCATCATGACAACGCCAGACCACACACATCTTTGATGACTCGGCAGAAACTGAGAGAGTTTGGCTGGGAAGTTTTAATGCATCCACCATATAGCCCGGACCTTGCACCTTCAGATTATCATTTGTTCCGGTCTCTGCAGAACTCCCTTAATGGTTTAAAATTAAATTCCGCAGAGGACTGCAAAATGCACTTGGATCAGTTTTTTGCCCAGAAAACACAGAAGTTCTACAGTGATGGGATAATGTCTTTACCAGAAAAATGGCAAAGGGTCATCGATCAAAACGGCGCATATTTGGTTTAATAAAGTTCATTTGAAATATATAAAAAAATCGTTTGAATTTTGTAAAAAAAAATTAACAATACTTTTTAGACAACCTAATATTTTATCTAAAAGTCGCTATATAGATAAATTATATTTTTCGGTGATTTTATAGATAAAAATTCTGATTTAACAATCAAAAGAATGAGTTATAATATAAAATAAAAATAATAGTCCGCGATATATATAATTATTAATTAATATTTCATTTACAAAATTTTTTCTTGTAATTTCATTTATTAAACAAAAAAAAAAGGTTATGACACGATTATTTTAATAATATTAAAAAAAACATAATAACTAAATATATATTTACAAAATAAAGGCTGTATTTGACTGATTTAATTATAATTTTTAACATATATAACTTCGTCTTATATACATATTTCAAATAAATCTATTCGCAATGTATATTAGATAGAGGTACATGAAAATATGAAAATTAAATCATACAAAAAAAAACAAGAACTCTTTAGATCCCATTTCAAAAATGTATATATATTTTATTTTTTTATATATTATATATTCATAAATGTTATAAATTGCTTTTATATACCAAAATTTAAATATTTAAAAAAAGTATATATACTCTATCTGATGAAAAAAGGTATTATGAAGACCGTAAGCATAATATATTATTTTTTTATTAAATAATTTTTATTTGTATATTATTTTTCGAAATAAATAAAAAATATTTTGTTGAAGATTTCATCCAAATGAATGTATATAGAAAAATTTTTAAGATTTTATATATAGGCATTAAATTATCAAATATAAGACGTTATTTTTTTTGAAAAATTTTCAATCTCACGTTTTACAACCACTGTTATTATTTGATTTAATTATTTTTTACACAATATTAATTGTATATAAAATGTATATAAAGTCATCTTTGAAGTACGACGATGATTTTAGGACGATGATTATGTTATAAATTATTGTATATATCACTGCTTAATATTAAACAATTATGATATGTTATATTTATACAAATTTTATAGCCCGCAAATAAAAAAAAAAGGTATTTTTTCGTAGCATTTGTATTCATATACACTATATAAATGAATATCTATATATAGTGAACTCCTTATATATGTAACATAATAAATTATATGTGATATATGTCATAATCATATGCGGACATTACATACCTTTTTGGAATATATATTCATTGTTTTTTTTTTTACGTTTTTGAATTAAACCAACCTTTCTTTTATATAGCAATTTCTGTAATGTATTATTAATATATATACTATACATTAACTAATTTATAAATAATTTTTGGATTTAAATGTTAAAAAAAAAAAGACCCATCTAAAACTTGCCAGATTATAAATATAATTTAGAGAGGGCATGTTAAAATGGATATAGTTAAAATCTATGTCAAAACGAAAAATATTATATGACAAATTAAATTTTCTATATAAATAATAATACAAAAACAGATATATATTTATATATATAAAATAAATATAATTTTAACTATATATATGGAGGATATATAATCTGTTATGTTCTACTGTTATTATATCTATTCTATTTATTATAAATATATTGGGAATATGCAATAAATCATGCGGTTTTTTTCGAAAATTAAGGCTTGATTGTGAAAAAATAGTTATACCATCAACGATCAAAGTATTGTCCATTGGAAGCTATAACTTTTGCCCATCTTTCTGGCGGTTTGTGGATTCCATCCCAAGAGAACTTCTCCGGCTTGGTGGTGAAGAACGAATCGGGCCAATTTTTGATACCCTGTTCTGAAGTGAAGCGTATTCCGGTGAGGGCATTCTGCATTGATCTGAACAAGTATAGTAATCAGAAGTGGCTATGTCTCTTCAAACGCTCTCTTCAAACTAATTTTTTTTTTTTTAGAGGTCCCCTTTGATCGTTTGACCCGATTTCAACAGCTCATAATACAACACACCCTTCTGGTCCCACCAAATATAGAGCATTACCTTGGTACCATGGATATTCGGCTTTCCGGTGGATGTTGATGGTTGGTCGGGCTTCATATACGATTTCTTGCGCTTCGGGTTATCGTAATGAATCCATTTTTCATCACCAGTGACAATCCGATGCAAAAATGACTTGTTTTTGTGGCGTTGAAGCAACATTTCCGACATGCAGAATCGGCTTCGATATCTCTTGGCTTTAATTCATACGGCACCAAAATTCCAAGCTTTTGGATGAATCCCGATGCTTTTAAACGTCTGGAAATGGTTGCTTGATCAACTCCCAATGATTTTGCAAGACCTGTTTGCGTTTGGCACGCATCTTCCTCAAGCAATGCCTCCAATTCTTCACCCTTCAAAACTTTTTGACTGTCCGGGTCGTTCATCGTCTTCTAAGTTGAAATCGGCACGTTCTTTCAACTAAAGAATGGGCACCATAAACCTCTACTAAAATACGATGACTTTCGGTAGCACTTGTCTTTATGTTAAAGTAATGAAGAAGAACTCCCGCAAAAACACTTTTTCTGGCACAAAGTTCGACATGTTCCAATGAATAGGAAAAAAAATTTGTTTAAGCTTCAATCACATGACATATACTGAAAAATACGCGCAATCCAATAACAATAGCTTTCAAATGAATATAGTCACGGATGAACACGACGCGAAATAATACTAGTAACGACCACTCTTAGAAAACCGCACGAATTAATGCATACTCCCAATATATATAAATTAATATATTATGAATATACAAATATTATAAATTATGACAACATCTCAAACAAAAACACAAACAAAACAATATTATATCTGAATGTTTCTGTATTGTTATATTTGTATATAATATTATGTATATAAAGTATTTAAACAAGAAAAAAAAATCATAAAAAAATTTGTTAAACCAAACAAAAATCAAAATAAATATTATTTATTTAAGAAAAGGATATTTATAAGGTATAAATACATTTAAGATTTAACAATCAAAATTTCTGAATTTGTTTTTTATATATGCATATACCAAATTGTGTGTTAGGAAAAAAAACAAACATATACCATACAATAAATAACTAAATTATATATGCGATTATTCAAAATAAAACAAAATCTAAATACACGACCTATTACCCTTGTTATATATAACCTATGCGTGTTATAAATATTTTTTTTACAAATTTATGTATCTATCTATCTATCTATCTATCTATATACATATGTCCTTTACAATCATTTTTCTCCTCATCATCATATAGCTGCCGTATAACAACTGTATTTATATTTATATAAAGAAAAGACACATATGCTTTATGTTACGTAAAGATATGTATATATATAATAATAATATTCAGTGGGTTTGCTTATAATACAATACAATATTTTATATATATATATATATATATATAAAAGAAAATCCTCTATAATAGGTAATCCTTATGTTGTGACAAGTATATCCAAATCGAATCCCTTTTTAGCACGCTCATTCTTTCTCTTTTCTTATACTATATATGTATATATATGATTATTTGCCCAGCCAACAGATAATTATCATTCAGAATGCATTCAAAGGCACTTACTTATGTATAGAAAAAATAAGATTCTATGATTTGAACTGTTTCTAAAAGCTTCCAGAAATGTATAATTTTGGACCATGGACAAATTCACCCTGCTAGAAAATGTCTTCGGATTCATAGGAATATATAATTGATCTCTTTAGAATGAAATACATTTAGAAGAGTTTATTAAGAAAACATTCATCTTTTTTAGAATTTTCATTCAGAAACAGGTCTTCTACACTGAAAGATATACTAAATCAGGAAAATTAAATCATAAACAATAAACCAAAGGTATATATAAACAAAATATTACTATGCATTGCATATAGGTATATATACGAGAGGTTGCTTCCACAAAATACTTTTTTTCCTAAATGATATAACAAAAAATTGATTACAATTTCGGTTTTGGTGAACTCCGCTTTTATATTATTATAACACATTCTTTAAGAAGCACTTATACATATTTACTGACTGGGTACTTATTATTATTACCCTTTTCAAAGTAACAAAATAATATATTTTTCATTTTTTTTTTTTACATAAATTCAAGCACAAATAAATTTACAAAGAAATGTATATATACGGTATACTTTCACATATATATCTATCTTTAAGGTATATCATAGAATATATATCATATATAAGACACATATGTATATATTTAACAACAAAACTAACTATAAAAGATTATTATTATATGTAGGTGAACGTCACGTATATATGTACCATATAAGTATATACAATTGTGTACATATAAAGACAAAAAGCTAAAAAGTACAACAATTCGATTTAAAGTTTATATTTATATAAGAATGCAGCCTTTTCCATATGTGTGTTTAACAAAAAATTATAAAGAAATGTGTACAGAGACAAGTAGAAATATAATAAATACACATATATATAGCATCTGATGATACGGATGAACTTGTACAATTTTCCACTGTTTCTTGATGCGATTGTATATATGGTATATATTTATTTTATTGAAATGTTTGTATATAAATACGAGAAATTATTTTTCTTTTTATACAATATATGTATACCATAGACAAAATATAGATAGACAAAATAATTCATTTTTTTGGTTCGTTTGTTCGTTTGTATGTTTACTTTATATATTAACCTTTTTAAATATTATTTATATATTTTGTTTTTTACTTTATCTATACTATATAGGTATTTCACTTTTTAAATGATTTTTTAATAATACATCAATATACGTATAGGTAAAAGAAAATAAACCTGAAAATCGCTTTATATATAAGTACAAAGTCAAAGAACATATAATATAAATAATAGCAGAGACATATAACATATATGTATATATAAGTCAAAGGACTGCAAAAATTGAATGATTTTTCTATTTTAAATTTTTATATATTATATATAAATTTGTCTATAACTATACATATAATTCGAATGTGTATTATTATTACTGAGAATTTTCTGTTATAAATATTTTTTTATAATATAAACAATAGATTTATCAGCATATATGTTTTATTATATTGCATTTGCAATCTTTTGTTGATTTCTTTGAAAACGTAATATTACTTATAAATATATTATATATACAATCTTGAAAGGTAATGAAGTTAATGTAATCATTGATATTGATATATATATAATAATATAATTGCGGTAATCAATATATATATATAGATAGATATCCATTGAATTGTCATTATATATTTATATTTGTTTGTTTGTTTGTATATAACTTCAACAACGTTATAATGCAATTCAATTATTTTAAATTGTTTTGTTAAACTATATAATAAATAATATAATGTCTAATGTCTATTATGTAAGAATGTGATTTTGTGACTATATGTAATTTATAGTTGATCAAAACGCCAACATAAAATTCTCAAAAGTTTTGGGGTTGTGCGGGTTCCTGTTAAACTTTACTATTTATAAAGTTAAAAATAAAGTGGATGATTCATTAAAGATGAATTGTTTTATAATAATATATATAAGTTATAAAAAGAATTAAAGTAATTATAGTTTGCATTCCTATGATACGGTATACAAAAAAATGTTCAATATCCCCAAAATACTTTAAAAGAATCAATTTTTCTTGATTACGGTGCCGTATCTCTTATGCATATACGAGGGCGGATTGATAAAAATCCGGTCTAACAAAGAAAAAACCATTTTTTCGTTTTAATTTTATTTTATTTCTCAACATAGTCACCTTTTAGCTCTAAACAATTATTACAAAGATCTTCCAACTTTTTTATGCCATTCAAATAATACGATTTCGAAAACTTCTCAAAATACGCATTGGTTTCATTGATTGCTTCTTGGTTTGATGTGAATTTTTTCTTGCGAGCCCTTTTTTCAAGTTTGGAAAGAGAAAAAAGTCATTGGGTGCTAAATCTGGACTGTAGGGTGGATACGGTAACAATTCGTAATGTAATTCATGAAATTTAGCCATTGCAATTGTTGGCGTGTGCGCCGATGCGTTGTCTTGAAGAAAGATCACTTTTTTCTTTTCTAAATGTGGTCGTTTTTCCTTGATTACATCGTTCAATCATTCCAATAATGTAGCATAATAGTTTCCTGTTATGGTTTTTCCTTTTTTAAGATAGTCGATGTGCAATATACCGTTCGCATCCCAAAATACAGTCGCCATTACCTGATACGCTGATTTAACCGTCTTTGCCTTCTTTGGAGCACTTCCACCTGCTACTATTCATTGTTTCGATTGATATTTGGTTTAAGGTGTATAGTGATGAATCCATGTTTCATCAACCTTTATTAATCGACGCCAAAATTCATCTGGATTATGCTTCATTTTGTCCAAACATTGTTTTGAAGTTATAACCCGCTTTCGTTTTTGTTCGATTGTGAGTAAACGCGGCAACCAACTTGCTGATAGCTTTGTCATATGCAAATGTTCGCGTAAGATGTTGAATAGACGTTCATATGAGATGTTTACGATATATTTTATATTTTTCTAACCCCTTGTATAGATTAAGGTCCGCTACTATACATACAAGATATTGGTGCAAACGAACCAGGCGCCTTAGGAGTATAGGGACGCTTTAAACGATTATAGATATTTTAAATAATATAAAAATTCTGTTCTAAATAGAATGATTGAAACAAAAACCTATGGGCAGAGTATTTATAAAGAAGGAAATCAGTGGAGATATTTATTAAAAAAACGAACTGATCAATTAAACTCTTCCTTTGATCTTTGATCATGAAGACTTTGATTATTTTCTATAATATAAACATTTCATTCAAACGCATTCACAAGTGTACTAAAAAATTTACAGATAATGTTTTAGGACGCTATATTTTATTATTTAAGCCAGGCACATACACGGACTAAAATGGGCCTGTCTAGATTTCAGAATTTCTTTTAGATTTTTAATTTGTTAACATTATTTTGACTACAGAGAAAAGGATTAAAGATATTCTAAATTTTCCGATAATATTTCATCAAAATTACGCCATATCTAAATCATATTCATTCGTTATATCCCTTTCAGACCTGAAATAAAACGAGAATTTTAAAATTACGAAGTTATTTGCAAAGTCAATGACGCTTTTTCAAAAATATTATTATTGGATCACTTTTATTATAACTATTATTTACTATATGCCGCTTTATTAACTTAGAAAAGAATCCGCAAAACCGACTGATTTTCGGTTTTAAAACCAAATTTGAAATATAAGGAAATGTGTTCGTATTTTATTTAGATAACACGATCGTATATGCGGAGTCTGAAAGGGATATTCGATTAAAAACAAATCTGTCATTTTGGACGCCCATAGATTTTTTTTCATACATTATATATATTATTCTATATTCCATATTTGTATTTGTTTTAAAAACATACAATAACCATTGAAAAAATATATTTTTATATACATGTGGTATATTTAAGCGAAAACCATATCAGAATTAATTACTTAATACCTACACCATGTATAATATATATATATATATAAATTTATCTTTACAAAGAACTCGCATATAAACTTACAACAGACATCGAGAAACATTTATACATGGTAATATAGTTATATAACTGAAATTTCTTATACCGATTTATATTCAACAATTAAAATTTAATATAATACACGATGTATTAATTTAAAATGTAGAAATCTGTCTTCGTTCTGTATATATATGTTTTCTAAAATATATTTCTTTATATTCATTTTATACATATTTTTTTTATATATCTATATGTACATTTACACAAAATTGTAGAAAATAGTTTTTATTCGCATTGTTTTCTGTAAGCAACTTTTATACATATAAATGCTGTACATATATATTTTAATTACAAAATATTAGAAGAAGTCTATTCCATTCCATATTATATAATATATATCTATAGATTTATTTGTATGTAAAGAAAATCTATCCATATATATATGGAGGAATTATAAGATTAAAGTATTTTAAAAAACAAAATTAAAAGTACATGTGCATTTTGTCATTATACATATATAGAAATAGTAATATATATGTTGTTTACCTACTCGTCTTAAATGTATTTATTTATTGTTATATATATAAGTGGATACAAAATGTTTGCAAATACTAATTTCTCTATATCAAATTTTGTATAATATGTATAATATTATTTACAAGGTGCATGTGGCGAATATAAGTAAATAAAAATAAATATTATATAAATTTTATTATACAAGTTGTAGGATGTTGTTAAAAAATAACATATTGTTTGGATTTGTAAATTGAATTAATTTTTTCTATATATACATAAACAATATATAGATATGTTCTGAAATTATATATCTGATTTATATGGAGCTAGCAGGGGCGTCGACTCCTTAAACAGCTGGTCCACATTAATAAATTAAAAAAAAACCAGGGTCGTAATCTAAAAAATAGAAAAGTTAGAAAAGTCTATTTTCCGGAAAATTTAGTTTGTTGAACACCCAAATTTTTTTGCCATAAATTACTAATTTTACATATGCCTCTAGGAATATCCTTTCATTTTTAACATATGGATAAAATTTGTCACCAGCGAGCAACTGACTTCTAGATATATTTTTGTATTGTATATATTTATATGTTATATAAATTAAATGTTTTATGTCATCATTGTTAAAATGTTAAATTATGCTAGATATATTTATTTATTTCAAATATAATACATTTTGATTTAAGACGGGTTGAGGTGCAAAATACGAGAACAAATTTGCCTGCGCGTATTTTCCCCGCGTTCTATAAAAAGTTAAATTAACTTTAATTTCATAATGTTTGAATGCCAAATTTACTTTTTACACCTCCCCTCACTAACACATTCAAATTACTCATTTTTTATGTAAATAAAATTGTGTTTGTTGATAAATCACCGATAAAAAAACAACTACATACAAAAAAACGTTCGCACAAAATCCCCTCATGTGTGAATCATCTCAGGGGTTTTTCTTTAAATTTTCACTAGACTCCGGGGTTTGGTTCCCCCTGTGTGAACCAGCCTTTATAGTTATAAATACAAAATTCAAAGGATTTGTTTTATATATATATAGAAGCATTGGGAAAATAAAAATTTTCTGTTACGGTGGGGTGGCATTATGGGACTCGATACCATCGTCTATCGCCTATCGTCTAAAATTACGATAATCAATTATTTTGATATTATAGTAGTCGATTTTGTGGCTATCGATATTATTTGTATATCGTCTCCGCGGATATTGTTGTGGCAAATGATTTTCATATAGAAAAACAAAAAGTTTATTATTTCTATGAGAATGAGATTGAAAGTATTATTTTTATGAGAATTGCTTTTGTACTTTTTATGAATATTAAAATTGAATAAATGAACAAAAACAATAGAAAGCAATACAAACGGCAATCGTAACGATAGCTATCGTCAAAAATTATCGTCTTAAACCGACGATATCGTCTGCCATAATTGCAAAAATGAAAAAATCGTATGTTTGACGACAATCGTCTATCGTAATCGAATGCGAGAATTCTACCTCAGGTAATTTGTTATAAAGTAGGCTGTAAAATTTGATAGTTGAAATATTTAATTAATTTATTTTTATTTGTTACTTCGTAACTACAAATGAATTTAATGAATTAATGAATTACTTCGTAACTACAAATTTAGTTTATTATTCTCCTTGATTAACAAACTTTTTATTTTTCTTTTTTACTTATTTAATTTAATTTTAACACGTGGAAGAAATATAATGAGATAACTTGCTCCTTACAATAATTTAATCGCACTGCCGTTATATATATCATCCGGAATCGCCCAGAACAATATATGTACCTATATGTATATATATAAAATTCATTTCATTATTTCAACAATAAAATTAGTACCGTTGTAGTTCATCATTTTTATTTAATTCATTATTATTTGATTCATTATAATTTATTTATTTTGCCAGCGTCGTAGCATTTTTACCTAATTCATTATTTGCTCATTATTAATTCATTTATTTTGCCAGCGTCGTAACAATTTTCATTAAAATAATCGTAAAAAAATTGCCAGCTACCTCAAATTAATTTTTACTATGATATTTCAAGAGTTACGTCCGAATAACAATTAATATAAATAAATAATAAAACGATATTCATCAGCGATTTTAATCATTTTTCTTACGTATATTTAAGTGCGGTTTTACGGTAAAGGATAATCAGTTTATTTTATTACAAAATTTAAGGGTAAAAAATGTAAGATTTAAAAAAAAAATATATTACATATAATTAAAGTTCTAATCAAGTAATGTTTTTAATATATTCTATCTTTGTTACTTCAATTTGTTGCGATATTACGATCCATAGGGATTCGAACAAAAAAAAGAAACTGATGCAGAATCCTATTTCAGGTATTAGCTTTAATTAATTAATTTCTTTTTTTGGATCGTATTCAATATTTACAGATTTTACGAGACTCTATAAAAAATGTAATTTCCATTTCTTTCTTTTCCTTTCCTTTTAAAAACCATATAAGATTAATAATTTATGATTTAAAAAACTATATATTCTCATTTATATAATTATATATACAATATATAAAATTTAGATCTTGATGGCTTGACTTATATATTATCTATATGTCAAAAGAAACGCTTTTGATATAAATATTAAAAAATTAGTTCTTAAATATTTATAGAAAACTATTTTAAAAATGAAAATTTATTATACTCTTATAGTTATACATATTGTTTATTACATTAATGCTGTACATATACAGATTATTTTCTATATAATTCCATTATTTGTTCCAATCTATATAATATATAGTAAGTAATAATCCAATTATAATAATAATAATAAAAGTAAAATTAAATTTTGTCTCCTTTCTTTATTCCAAATAAAAATATATTCATTTTTATTAATGAAGCGACGAACATTTAGATTTTTTTTATCTCTTAATAATTTTTCCATGATATTTGATATTCATGCATATATAAACAAACAATATGAATCCTGTAGTATATATCAATATCCCTATAGATATATTATGTATATATAAATCCTTTCAATTGTAAAACATTATTTATACCAAAATATATATATGGTTATATAGACGTTTTTTTTTTACTATTGCATTTATCAAATTATCATCGTCGTCATCATCATACAAATATATATATTGATATCAATAATCAATATATCAATATATCTATCTATATAATATAGATTAAAAATTATTTTATATTACATTTATTTATAGCTATATAAAAGTGCAAAGGGATTTAAAAACAATTTTTGTTTATTTTTTTTATGTTTTACAATCCCCTCATCAGATAATTATCAGAACGTGTACAAATGATTATATATAGATAATGATATATGACAATTAATTATCGCATATTATCGTTTATTATTAAAATATATATATATGTATAAAATTTAGATAAAGCAATGCGCAATCATGAATTATTGAATTGAATTTTGATCCATTCATCTAATAATTTATTACAATTTATTTTGAATAATATGATAAAAATTTATTGGAATATTTATATATGTAATATAGGTAAAATTGCGTTTGCAGTAATTTTTTATTTTATTACATATAAATTAAATTTAATTTTTTTATAGTTAATCCATAAAATCGTTTAATGTGTAATAATAATAATAAAAACAATAATTTATCATCTATTTAATTACCAAACCATGTACGCGAAACTTGTCAATTAAATGTTGGACCATTGTATCTTTCAGCAATAACTTATATACTAAAATTTTAGGTTACTTTTAAGCATTATGGCAAGCTTCAGAAATCCCATTTTTCTGCATTCAGATATGGGAACAAACTTAAAATTAATTTTTCTTCCAAAAAAATCGGCAATAATACATTTTGTGCATTTTTTTTATTTTTTCATCAAAAAAAAAATACCTTAGGAATTCTTTTAATGTAATTCTCATGATTTCTAAGGAGCCAGAGACGATACCCAAAGATATTTAGGTACTCTTAAATCGGTGTGGAATTTTATTATCAATCGATTTATCATATATTATATTGGTAGTTATTATATAAACTTATGTTTTAATTTCATTATATTAGGTTGTCGAAAAAGTATTGATAATTTTTATAAATAGATGTCATTATAATTGAATATTTCAAGTAGTACTAATCTGATCAGGTAACACTAACATATGTTCGAAAGATGACATTTCGTAGATAAAAAAAAAAAAAAATTAAATTTGTTTAGTCATTTAAAAGTTGTAGTGCATTAAAGATGAGCGAAATTAGTGAAAAAATTCGATACATTTTAAAATTTTATTATGAAAAAGGTGAAAATGCAACGCAGGCACATGAACAAATTTGTGCATTTTACGTGAAGGAACTTTATCAAAATTAACAGCCTATAGATGGTTTGCTCGATTTCGTTCCGGTAATTTTGATGTCAAAGATGCACCTCGTTCTGGTCGACCAATCACTGAAAAAGTCGATGAAATCATATCAAAAATTGGAGAAAATCGACACGTAAGCAGTCATGATATCGCTAAAGAACTAAACATCCATCACCAAACAGTTTTAAACCATTTGACAAAGGCGGGATACAAGAAAAAGCTCGATATTTGGGTACCACATGAATTAACACAAAACAATTTAATGAACCGAATTTCCATTTGCGAAACGCTGTTTAAAAGGAACGAAATCGAGTCATTTTTAAAGCGAATGATTACAGGTGATGAAAAATGGATCAGATACGATAATAATATACGAAAAAGATCGCGGTCCAAGGAGGGTGAAGCTCCTAAAACAGTAGCAAAACCTGGATTAACACCAAGAAAAGTAATGCTGTCTGTTTGGTGGGATTGGAAAGGAATCGTTCATTATGAATTACTAGCATCCGGTCAAACCATTTATTCCGATCTCTATTGTCAACAATTAACAAGATTGAAGCACGAGATTAAAAAAAAACGTCCAGAATTAATCAATCAATCAAACGAAAGTTCCATCATGGCAACGCCAGACCACACACATCTTTGATGACTCGGCAGAAACTGAGAGAGTTTGGCTGGGAAGTTTTAATGCATCCACCATATAGCCTGGACCTTGCACCTTCAGATTATCATTTGTTCCGGTCTCTGCAGAACTCCCCTAATGGTTTAAAATTAAATTCCGCAGAGGACTGCAAAATGCACTTGGATCAGTTTTTTGCCCAGAAAACACAGAAGTTATACAGTGATGGGATAATGTCTTTACCAGAAAAATGGCAAAGGGTCATCGATCAAAACGGCGCATATTTGGTTTAATAAAGTTCATTTGATATATATTAAAAAATCGTTTGAATTTTGTAAAAAAAATTATCCATACTTTTTAGACAACCTAATATATACCACAAAAAAACCTGGATGACATACTACTGTGTACAAATATGAGTAAGACTTTTTAATTTAAACTTCCCTGGTTTATCTATATGGACCAATGCTTTTATTTTTACGTTGGTAGTATTGTTATTGACATTGGTGAGAAATTTTAGGTCAATTGGTTCATTGCTGTAGTAGTTACGTGTGTGTGTATGTGAACAAAGAAAAGTTGTTTATTGGATTTGTTTATTTTTTGATAATGTCTGAAATTATTCAACAAAGAAGTAGTATTAAATTTGTGCGCGAAATGAAATATCGGGCCCCAAAATGTTTAGAATGGTGCAGAAGTCGATGTCAAGAGCAAGTGTTTTCGATTGGCACAAATTGTTCAAAGAAGGTCGTGAACGCGTTAAAGACGAACCACATCAATGACGACTAAGCACCTGTACTACTGATGAGCTGCAAAATCAAAATCAAAATCAAAGAATTGGTGCTGCAAAATCGTCGATTGACTACTAGAGAGCTTGCTGATATTCTTGGAATTTCAAATGGGTCAGTCAACACCATTTTAAAAACATTTTGTGCCTGAAAATAGTCAAATGTCGATTGGCGCCAAAAACACTCAATTTTTTTCGAAAAACATTGTCGCATGGAAGTCTGTGAAACGATGCTTTCGGACCATCAGGATAATGAAAAGGACCACCGTATTCGCCAGATTTTGCTCCGTGTGACTTCTGGCTATTCAGCAAACTCAAAAGACCACTTCGGGGACACCATTTTGATTCGATTGAAGAGATAAAAACCGAATCGAAAACATTTTTCTTTTATTTGTTTTTTCTTTGTAATTTTCCATATATCGATATTTCGTCTTTTGTTTATTTTTAAAAATATCTATTCAAAGGTTTATAGCCAAAAAAAGAGAACAAGAAATCTATTCATCTCTATATATAACATCCAAAAACACATAAAAAATATATAACCACACAAACAAAATTCAATTTTCATGAAAAATTAATTCATTCAAAAGTAAAATGGTGTAAATAAAAACCAAAAAAAAAAACAAACAAATTGGAATATACAATACTTCGAAGATAAAAAAAAGCACATATTGGAAGTTTATATCTCAATATTATTATATCGTTCATGTGAATATTTTGAAAATAAATATTTCTGTTACATTTGTAAAATAAAAATAAAATAATACAAATCTTCTTGTTATGAAATATTGTTGAAGAAAAATCTTGCTTTAAAATCTCTCGCATCTATAAAAAATACAATATAAGAAAAAAAAACAACATTACATGCATTACATTTTCAGTTATTTAGTTAGATGGATATCGATATATTTTCTATATGTGAATATGAATATGTAATTTGTAAAAACATATATTCCTTGATCGTGTATTATATTTTATCTTACATATAAACTCGCTGTATATATTTATTAAAATGTAAAAAAAAAAAGAATTGTATGCTATCAAAATATATCTATAGAAAATACTAAAATAATGCAATATGTAATATGCAAAAAAAAAAGAAGAAAATAATCAGAAATACAAATTGATATAGAAAAAAAAATGGGTAAAAAAAAAAAATGAAATTTTATGCATATAAATATTTAAATAATACATAATAAAAATGTATATATTCGTAATATGTTGCTGGTAGTTTTGTTGTTTTGAACATTTCTTCTGTATAAAACATAATATCAATGGCGGAAGTGGATATTTTTTGCCATATATTCTACGAAAAGGATATATAATATTTATAAAGGTAATTGCCTGGCAAATTAATTATTCCGGAAAATTCAATTTTCCAAATTTTGAATTTTTCGAATCACTACCACATAGTTTTCCTCCAATTTTCATTTTCCTTGAATAATTTGAAAATTCAATCAATTTCTGATATTTTATAAAAGAAAATTTGAAAATCCCACTATTGGTTCAAAAGATATATAGCGGATTTTCCAAAAAGTGATCGTATATTATTTGTCCCATTTTTGATGTAGTGTTTTTAAAAATGTTTATAAGATTTGGTCGTTCAGCTATACGCAGTATTACGCTATTTTCTTTGACGTTTCACGGAACCCGAATCGGCTTTTTTTGAATCAATAGGGCGATTTTCAAATTTTCTTCTATTAAGTATTAAGAATTTATTGAATTTTTAAATTATGCAAAGAAAAACCCGAGCTGTAATTAAAAATTGGAACATTTGGAAGTGCCTTAGAAATATGTCGTTCAGAATATCCTATCCTCCTTGAAATATGACTAAAAATTTCCCATAACCGCCTATATGCTTAATATTATATTATTGAGAATATGTAAAATTGTAATCAATTTTTTCGCATTTTGTGTATATTTAAATATATATTCATTTTAAAATATATATCCGCATATGTATAACATATTATAAGAAGAATTACGAATTTTTTTAAATAAATTGTGGATTTTATTGTATACTTATGTTGTTGTTTTTACATATATAATATATCATACTACAGGTATTTAAATATAAATACACCTTTGGGATATTTGTTTTTTGTTTTTTGCTAACATAAGGAGGATACACTGCTAACAAAGTAAATAAAATACACATTATTTTTTCTTTAAATATTATTTATATATATCACATCTCTTTTTGATTTGTGTGATTTTGTGGAAGTGTGATTTTTTTCGTTTTTAATACTATATGATTGCGGAAAATTAAAATATACGAAAAAGATGACAAAAAAAATGCTTAAAAGATAATATATATGTATATAAGTTAATTTCCTTTTGATTGAATTTATATACCAAAATGAATATAATAGAAAACACTTTTAAAATCGTTTTTGATTAAATAATAACACACACACACACAAAATAATATTAAAAGATATAAATAATTATTTATTACCCTCCGGAAGGTAAATATATTTTTTTAAACATAATTGAATTTTTTAAATAATATTACCCAAAAAAAATAAATAACATTGTTATGAAGCAAGTGTATATAATTGCTATACAAATTAGATTTATTATCTGCTTTATATACAAATTAATATTCAAAATTCCCTAATATAAATATGTGTATAAAGAGATAATTACTTGAAAATTATTTATATATAAATATAATATGGTGTTTTTTTTTTAAAAAGAGATATTTACTGTTTTGATTTTAAAACATTTTAAAAATGTGTATATGTGTCTTTAGATATAGGAGTATATAATCATCAAATTTTAGATATTTATATATAGTAATTTAACAAAGAAAAAAGCACAAACAAATATTTTTTAACCATCATAATACAATATATAAAATAATAAAAATATATATTGTACTACCCAATTCAATTCGAAATCGTATTTGATCTTTAATTATTCAAAAGTTTTAGGATAAGCGATTGTGCTGCAATGATCAGGTAAACATTTTGTATTCTTAAATAATATATACCAAAAGATCCTTGAGCCAGAAAATTCATAATAAATGATCTGAATTTATATTTTATTATAACATCCTAAAAAATATCTATCTATATAAAGGTATGCGTCGATTTAAATATATAGCCATAACGTATTGAAGAATACCACGAATTGAAGAACTTGAGAAATAATACATTGTTACCTCTAAATGAATAGAACAAATTATTCTTCAAACTTTAATAAAATACTGATTCAAAAATTTTTTATTAGAATGAATAAATACTTGTTGATATACATGAAAATGTTATATTTGGATTATGTTTATTGTGATCCTAACTCATATTATAATAAGTAGTTTAATATTTAAATTAAATAATAACTATACCAGTTTTACAGCGATAGAAACATCCTATTTATAATTTTCTATCGGTTTAAAAATGGAAAGGAAAATTTAGCATTTTAAAAGGCAAATTTCATCGAATTAAGGATTTTATTTTTGTAGTGCTTTTCGAAGTTCAAATATTATTTATAATACGTTTATATATCGTTTTGAAATTGGATTGAAATTGGATTCAATACACTAAATGTCAAATCAGTTTAAATCGATCCTTTTGGATCCGATACACTTCTAAATCAGCGTTTATATAATCGATACAATAGACCTACTGTCATTTCAATCCCGATTGAAAACGATATATAATCGTAGTGATTGTTAAACATATATTGGATTAAACCTTGATCTGTACAAATAGCAGATGAAATGTTGTTTTTTATACTTGAAAAGAAATTTGTCGCCACCTAAAATCACTTACATGTATTTAATACATATGTACATCGCCTAATTAAAAAAAAAAAATTCTAACCTAAAACTTTGGGGTCGTGGTTTCGAATCCTACACAAGACATAAAACATGTTTTGTGTTTTCAGTTATATTTCGAATCAGAGTTGCATATTTTTCCTTGCTTGGTTGGTCGTACGGCTATTATACCGACACCGTAAAAGCCACAAATTATGAAACTAACAACAGAGAAGGCTGTGGTTGGACGCTAAAACCGATTGTTGGTTCTAATGCGAAATTATTAGCGATATTCTATATATACTTACATATATAAAGTTATAAATGATGTAAAACAGGAAAAGTAAACTTTAATTATATATAGATTTCATTTTCTGAATATTTATTCTAGCGTGCGTGTCAGTATATGCGATGAGATGATTACAACGATAATAAAACGTGTATTAGACCTGTTCGTAAAACATTTAAACCTATAAAATATTGATGACTTTAGGTCATACCGTTTCACTGCCTATCGATTGGTTTAGTCCTGATCGTAAATTGTATTATATATATATATATATATATTAGAACCTATTTTGGCCATTAACATTTTTTCATGAATTCACAAACATAAATTTAGTCTTATATATGCACTAGTTTTTATATTTATCCGTCCATTGCCTTATATAATTCATTCCCCAATAGGTTATCTTTATTCCACATTCCCACCATATTCTGCTCACCAATATTTCGAGCGAGGATTCGACTGATCCAATATTATAATTCATTATTGATAAATCATTTTATATATAATAATCTTATACGGAATTAATAATTCAAAATAAAAAAAACACTCTGTTTTTAATTAATATATATTTTTATCATATAACTTTATATCGCCGAATATACAGGGTGTCCCAGTACAGGGTGCCAACCCGAAACAGGCAGGTTCTACACCCCATTTCCAATCAAAAAATGTATGGCGACCTGCCTTGGTTTTCGAGCTAGCCCGAAAAAACGATTTCGTTGAAGTTCAAGGTAGTACGCAGATGTTATTTACCATATATCAGCAACCACTTATCGGAATCCAATAATTATAACCTTGTTGGAAAGGTATTTTAACCATCTTTAACTGTTTCTAATAACACAAACATCGGCGACAACCCGTTTTCATGCTATAGCTGGTCAAATACAAGAAATTTCAACGGCCTCAAATATTTTTGTTATTTTGCAAGCCGAGAACTATAGAACTTTTATGTTTATCAACTGTCGGTTTTTAGAAAAACTTCTTTGATGTTTTAGCTTTAATTTGATGTACAAACTTTTTAAATATGTCAACTCGTCTTAGAGATATGACGAAAATAATATTGAAATATGACGAAAATAATGCAAATTTTCAAAAATTTAAAACATATTGCAAAAACATGGCGACCCCATCGTGCACGACATTTTTTGATCGGAAATGAGGTGTAGAACCTGCCTGTTTTGGGTAGGCACCCTGTACTGGGACACCCTGTATAGAATATAATATCCTTTTTAAAAAAAAAAAACCAAAATTGAAATAAATAATTTACAAAACAAAAAAATGCAAATGATCTCTTGCATATCTCTGGCAGAGTTAGATATTACCAAAAGAATATAGGACATCTCGAATTTCGGTGTTTTTCCAAATTTTCATTTTCCTTGACTAATTTGAAAATTATCAATCAAATTTTTATATTTCATGGAAGAACATTTGAAAAATGTTTACGCAGTATCGTAAATTTCATTGAATTTTCACTGAACTGTAATGGAAAATCGGCTATATATCCTTTGAACCATAATTGCTGTGTGATTTTAAAATTTTCTTCTATGAAATATGAGAAATTGATGGAATTTTCAAATTATTCGAAAAATGGAAATTTGGATAATAATTTTTCATGTCCACCTGTATGACTCTTGTATAAAAATCAAATTTTTCGATTGTTTTTCGATTATGAAAATATATGAAAATCAATTTCTTCAGTGATTTATGCAATTGTTAAGGGATAATGAAATTGAATCGAGGCCAAGATTTGAATATACAATTATTTATGAATAATATATATTTATTTATTTACTATAAAAAGTATTAAATACTAATACGTATATTTTTAATATATATTATCTATTATAAAATTTTAGTTAATTAGTATTACTATAAAATTTTAATTTAAATTCATATTTTTTTACATTATAGTCCAATAAAATCTTACTATAAAAATTCTAGGACATCAGTAAAGCATCAAGCGGATTAAAACCGTCATAATTGGTATGACGACCGTTAATATTAAAGAATTCAACAGATCGTAGGCTTGGAAAATTTAATTTAAAATGCAATTTATTCAATATGGAAGTACGCAATCAACAGTGTACCATTGATCAATCCGCATATAAATTGCAAACCAATATATTTTCTATGTTTCTCAAGTGTAGGCATATTTAATAATGCCAGCCTATGAGTATAACAAGGCAAAACAATTGAATCAGACCAAGGAAGATATCTAAAAGGGAATCTTAGAAATCTTCTCTGGACCGATTCCAATCTATTTTTAGTATTTGAATAATAAGGCGACCATACCGGACACGCATATTCAAGAATTGATCGAACAAGGGAGTAAAACAATGTACGCGTACTATATGGATCAGAAATCAGATTCCCTACCCATACACATTATAAAACCAATTGTAGAATTTGCCCTATTTACCACATAGTCAATATGGGATTTAAACGTAAGCTTAATATCTAAATAAACACCCAAATCTAGGGTTTTGTCTAAAGTATTTAAAATAATTTCATTTAAATGATATGAATTGATCAAGTGTGTATATGTTTACGCGTAAAATGCATAATCTTACATTTGTCAATGCTTAAAAACATATACACAGTGCGACAATTAATATTCACCGAGTGAATATTTAAAATGGTTGGGGAGGGATGCAAGAATGTGGATTGTGAATGGAATAAATGGGTTGTGGAATGATGAGGTACAAATGTCGGATAAATTTAGGAAGGCTGTGATTTTTCCATTGCATAAAAGGGGTGATAGGCAAAAAGTGGAGAATTACAGAGGTATATCTTTTTTAAATTCAATGGAGAAGGTATTGGCGGGTTTATTGAATGGTGGGCTGGTTGAGTGGATGGAAGAGGAAAATATATTGAATGAATGTCAGGCGGGTTTCAGAAAGGGGTATTCAACTATTGATCATGTGTGTAGTTTAAAGGGTATTTGGAATTGAAATTAAAGGTGAAGGGTGCGCGTGTGTATGGTTTTTTCATAGATTTAAGGGCTGCTTTTGATAGTCTGGACAGGGGGTTATTGTGGTGTAAATTGTATGAAATGGGTGTCTCGAGTAAAATGGTTAGTATGATTAAAAGAATGTATGTGGATAATAAAGCGTGTGTGTGGGGGTTGCAGAGTAAATCTAAGTATTTTGAGTGTGAATCGGGGGTTAAGCAGGGGTGTGTGTTGAGTCCTACACTATTTGCGTTATTTTTGAATGATTTATATGATGAAATTGGGGGTGGTTTATGGATAGCGGGGGAAAATGTAAGGTTGTTGGCCTATGCGGATGATATTGTGTGTTTGGCTGATAGTGTACGGGGTATGCAGGGGATGATAGATAGACTTGAAAGATATTGTGTTAAATGGAGGTTGCAGATAAATTTGGAAAAATCAAAAATGATGGTGTTCAGGAGAGGTGGGAGAGTGAGGAAGGATGAGGAGTGGCAATTGGGGGGTAAGTTGGTAGATGTGGTAAGCAGGTATAAATATTTAGGGGTTGAGGTATCGGATGGTGGATCGTGGAGGGGTCACTTGAAAAATAAGATTATGGAGGCAAAGGCTGGGGTGAGTCAGGTGTGGGATGGGGTAATGAGCAGGTCGGATGTGTGTGTGAATGCAAAACTAAAAGTGTTGGATAGTGTATTTAGGAGTATAGTGAGTTATGGATGTCAGGTATGGGGTGTGAATAGGTATGATGAAGTGGAGCGGTTTGAACGGTATGTTTTAAAGAGAATGTTGTGGTTGCATAGAACGAGTAGAGAATGTGTGATTTATTTGGAACTGGGAAGATTACCGATATGGGTGTTTTGCTTTAGATTGCATGTTAGATGTATAAGTGGTATGTTGGGAAAGGGTGAGACACGGTTGGCGCGAAAGATTTTATGGGAAATGGTGAGGAAGAATGTTGGATGGGTTGTGGTGTGGAAGTGTAAGGTAGCAGAATGTGAAATGGAATGGGATTGGGAATCAAGGGATATCGAATATTGGAGAGAGAATGCTGAAAGATTGATAATAAAGGTAGAAGAACGATGTAAGAATGAGTTGGTCACGGAAGGACGAAGGCAGAAGTATGATTGGGTTTATCCGGGGTTAGAATGGGGAAATGGAATGCAAGAATATATGAGAGTGAATCTGGTGTTTCATGAGATAAGGGTTATATTGCGTGCTAGGGGAGATGCTATGGGACTGAATGCAAGGGGATGGGGTTTGGAGGAAAATTGGATTTGTAGTTTATGTAATATGTGTGTGCTCGAGAACGTATGGCATTTTGTGGGTGAATGTCCGATTTTGGCGGGGGTCAGAATGAAATGGTTGGGTGTGAGTGTGTTATCGAGAGAACGGGTGAAAGAATTGTTGTCTGGAAGAATGGTGAGGGCGAATGGTGAGGTGTGTAATTGGAAGTGTGTTGCGGGTGTAATGTTGGAAATGGAAAGATTTAGATATGCGATGGTTAGTGAGTTTAATTTTAAGTAATTGTGTAACTGGACTCGGGGCTACGGTCGAAGGACCATGCTGCTAGGTCGAGTTCATGTATTTTTTAATTTTGTTTTTATTTTTTATTTTTTTTTTATGTTTCAATGGGTTTTTCTTTTTTTATTGTTAAAATATTAATGTAAAATGTTAAAATATTGTAAAATGTAAAATGTAAGTGTAAAAAAAAAAAAAAAAAAAAATATGAAATTGAAATAAATGAATTAGATTAAAAAAAAAAAAAAAAAAAAATTAATATTCCGGACTGGTCCTAGGAAATACATTAAAAAAAAGATTTTTGAAATTTTTTTTTTTATTTATTCAAAATATTCTCCTCCTGATTCAATACAACTGTTACATGGATTTAATAATGATTCAAATGCGTGTTCCAGCTCATTTTGTGGTATTGCCTCTAGTGCGCGTTTAGAAGCTGTTTTTGAATGGTTTCAATATCCTCAAAAAAGATCCTTTCAATTTCATTTTAAGTTTTGGGAACAAGGAGAAGTCATATGGTGCTAAATCAGGTGAATACGGTGGATGATTTAACACACACTGTGTGTCACACAGACTTATTTTCGAGCCAAAAACTGACGAACAATAAGTGAAGTGTGACTTGGTGCATTATCGTGTAACAAACACCAACTATGTGATTCACGATATTCAGGTCTAATACGATGAATCCTGTTCATCAAACCCTTCAAAACTTCCATTATGACCAAAACCCATTGCCAACAATTTTTGGCAATATTATACTCTGCGGCATTTTCTCGAAAGCCTTGCAGAAATCGGTAAAAATACAATCAACCTGTGCACCCATATTAAATTGGTCAAAGCTATATGTGGTAAAATCAAATAAGTTTGTGGTAGTGGATCTACCACGAATAAACCCGTGCTGTTCTGGACATATTACGAATTTAATGCTAAAAGCCAGCACCTTCGTAATAATACCCTCAAATATTTTAGTGATAACGGACAATCGCAAAATTGTTGCCAAAGATTATGAAAAGAAGAAAGTTCAATTGACTTATTAAATAAGTTTGCAAGTGGCGAAGTAATAAAAACAATGCATTTTTTCAAAACCATGGATGGAACAACATCAGGCTCACAAGTGGATTTGTTTTTGCAAATAGTAATAGATCCATAAACATGAGAATAAGCAATGGAAAAATTTATCCCAGAAAGATAATCAATATTGAAACAATAAAATTTCCTTGATATTAAATAATTTTTCATAAAAATACAAATATTCGAATAGGAAAATCAAACGAATATTTATTACATGTAGTTAAAAAGAACAATACCATACCAAAAACAAATATAATAAAAAACAAAATTTGTTGTATGGATATATATAAAAGAATAAATATGGTATTGTGAATATAATCTATATGTAATAAAATGATATAAGTATGTATTATTAAAAAATTAAAAAAACAAAAAAGCAAAAAGAAAGAAAAACAAAATCATAAAAAAAGCATATGTTTTAATTTTCTATAATCTAAAGGTATTTGTTATATACATATGTATATTATAATATATATGAAATGAAGTGTGTGTTTGGAAAATTATGTATAAATACCATATATTCAATTGTGTGTTATATACAATCGTGTTTTGCATATACACAATTATACATATTATAAAAGAGGCTCTGTCTACGTATTACATATAGATCTAATATTTGTATATATAATAATAACCCCTAAATGATAATAATAATAATAATAATAATCTGAATAATAAAGAAATATTTAAATGGGATAAATTAAGAAAATTCCCTGAGGTATTTTATATATAAAGTACTATATATATATATATGAATGTTTTTATATGCGTTTAAGAGCAGCTATATAACATAACTTCAGTTATTATATCTATATACAAATATATGTATATGAACAAAATTAAAATCACTTTTTCTCTTCTTCACTTCAAATATTAGATCCAAAAAAAAAAAATGAAAATGAAAATAAATTTACCGCACACACATTCGTTTTGTATTCACTTATGTATATGCAGTATATAGGGTCACATTTTGATATTACATATAATAATATGCATATTTATTCATATATAGATATATTAACGCAACGAGATATATATCTATATATAAGATATACATATATATAATGTGATGTGATGTATAAAGTGAATGGTGAAAAGCTTTAAAATATATACATACTATGTATAATGCATATATATTTATTTATTTAAAGATATATATATATATACTAACTCTATAGCAGTATGTATATATGCATATATATAAAATAAACTGTGGGTATTAAGTAAAACTTTTGAAGCGTTATCACTTTTATAAGCATATATAGAATAAATATATATATATATATATATATATATATATATATATATATATATATAAATATTCTACTGTGTACAATTTTTGTTAAATTTTTGATTTTTTTTTTTTTGCATCGAGATATATATATCATTCATATCTACTACCCATTTCCCGGATATATTCCCTTATATATACATTTGTGTATTTTCATATATACATCTTTTATATCATCATCATCATATATATAGGTTTTACACTCCAAATTCCACTCGTTTTAAATTTTTGAAAAATTTCCATTTTAATATTATTTTCGTCATATCTCTAAAACGAGTTGACACATTTTAAAAGTTTGTATGACGTGTAGGAATTAAAAATGCGGATTTAGATAACAGATGGCGCAACTAGCGTTGAGTGTATCGCAACACACCGCGGCCATTTTCTTTTTTTTTGTCTGTCATTAGGCTATACATTTCAGTATATGTCATTTCATTGAAGTGTAAACAACAAAGTTTTTTTTTGCTTCGAATATGTCGAAACACATGCCTGAAAAAGTTGTTTTGCGGGAAAGTTTAATAACTTTCTTTAATTTGAAGAAAACCGCTGCTGAAAGTTATCGTTTGTTGGTTGAAGCTTATGGTGGACATGCTCCAGCCCAAGCAACTCGTGAACGATGGTTTGTACGCTTCCGAAATGGTGATTTTGACTTGGAAGACAAAGAACGGCCAGGTCAGCCAAAAATATTTGAAGACGAAGAATTGCAAGCGTTATTGGATGAAAATTCGTTTAGAACGCAACATTAACTTACAATGGCGTTGAATGTCGACCAAACAACCATTGGCAAACGTTTACATTTTGTTATACAAATAAATGCCATTTTCAATCCGCATTATTAATTCCTACACCTAATACATCAAATTAAAGCTAAAACATCAAAGAATTTTTCCTAAAAACCGACCGCTAATAAAGGTAAAAGTCTTACAATTCTAGGTTTGCAAAATAACAAAAATATTTGAATCCGTTGAAATTTCTTGTGTTTGACCAACTATAGCATGAAAACGGGTTGTCGCCGATGTTTATGTTATTAGAAAGAGTTATAGATAGTTAAAATACCTTTCCAACAAGATAAGATAATTATTAGATTCCGATCAGTGGTTACTGAGACATGGTAAATAACATTTACGTACTATCTTGAACTTCAACAAAATCGTTTTTTCGGGCTAGCTCGAAACCCAAGTGAGATAGTGATGGGGTCGTGATTTTTGGTGATTTGTAAAAAGTCGAATTTGATTTGTAAAAAGTTGAATTTGATTTGTAAAAGGTTGTATTTGAACTGTAAAACCTATATATTTGAACAAATTCGAATATATACCTTACATATACAGGATTTTTTTTTATATTTTTAAACATTTTTACCTACATATATATATACATATAATTTTCAACATATTTTTAGTTTGCGTTATCTCAGTCAAAATATATATATGTATACCATACATAACTATCTATATATGAATATATTTCTTTTTATTTATATATTGCATGTGCGGGTGTTGTATATATGGTGTACAATATATACACATAAAGCAATTTAAACAACGTTCATTTATTCGCTTGAGCAGTTAACCAGAATTGGTACATTGGGTACAATTGAATCTCTCTTTTATATATCGAATTGTCCAATTATGATTTTAAATAAAAAAAAAAACATAAAAAAAACTTTTTTGTGAATTGGTTGGGAAACAAATTTTAGTTTTAACTTGATTTCTTTTTTTTTTTATATATATTTTTATTCCTTTTATTGTTTTTTTGCTATAATTCTTTTAACAATTTTTTACAATTTCTTTATATGTATATTCACTTTTCTATGATTTTCTTTTATATATGTATTTTTGCACTAAATAATATATTGCCTATATATAGCTTTATTATTTTTATTCACAGTAGAATTAATTTGAATATTATAGTTTTTTTATGGGTATTTAGATTATATGCGACGGAATAAAGTAATAAAAATTATTAAATATAATATTAAAAATTTGATTATTAAATCTTGTATTCAGTTAAAATTTATGTATTTTCATATATAGTTTTTTTCCAAGATAATATCATTAAAAAATCATGGCAATACTTATTTAAGATTCGTTTGTTCTCTATAGAATTTGTATTGGTCATTTAAATTTTCTGGTTTTTTAAATGTTTTCCATAGATAGCAGAAAAATTGAAAATGAAAATAAAATGAACTCTAATCGAACTAATGGAAATTGAACCGCATACCGGTTTGATTCAAATGTATATTTTTTTATCATCTTCACACCTTTTTTTTAATAAAATCAACAGTTATGGTCAGATTTTATCTGAACGTATTTTAATAGTTTATAAATATATATAATTTTCAATAAAAACTGAATTTGACTGAACGCATATTTCACCATTGAACTTAATACTTCATTGCTCTATATGTAGGTACTTCTTTCCTTCCTTCCTTTCTTCAGCTGTAAAAACCGTACAAAAATAATTGCTTAAAAATTATTTGCAATTTTATAAACAAAAATCAATAGTGAAAAATTGAATTGTGAAACATAATAATATATATATAGTGAATAGATTCTTTCTTCAATAAACTCATTCTTAATTGCAGTTTCTTAATTATATAATAGGATTGTCCTCAGGAAGTACGAACAAGTAATCCACAATATTACTTATTATTATATATTAACCCTCATCGACTGTTTCGGGTCAAATTTGACCAACCATGATTTTTTTATTCAAATAATTTAGTAACTATGCTGAATTTAATCGTTTTTTTTATTAACAACAATAAAGCCGTAAAATAATACATTATTTAAGGTAGTTTACATATTCCTGATTCTTGTTCAATTTTAGCCCAAAATCTCGGTTGGAAATGTTTTGTTCTAACAGAGGATACTGCCGTTAATAATAATAAATCTGTTAATATGCGAGTTTAATATCATATTTATTTTATTATTGATGGATTTTCCCAGAATTTTTCTGGTTTGAATGATTATTTTGAATTTTTCCATAGAAAGATAATGAAAAATAAAAAAAAACATTGCTATATATGTTAAAATAAAAGGAAAACGTTTTCTATTATGAAAACCGTCATCATATATAATGATCATTTATTTCTGTATCAACGTGATACGTTCGTCCTTTCGTTAAAAATAAAAAACAATAAATTAAGGTTGAAATTTAAAATGTGAAATTTAAATTCCATTTAAAATGTGAAATTTTTACATTATTGCGTCAATTAACAAATAACTATAAGAGTATAGGACAGAATTGAACAATTAAAAGGATTAAAATGGTCATAATTGGTATGATGGGAATCCATTCAGTTTAAAATTCAATTTTTCCAATAAAGAAATACAATCAAATTTACCGTTAATTACTCCACACATAAACGACAATCCAATATGTATTCCCTATATGTTTTTCGAGGGTAGGCATATTTAATAACCTGAATCCTATATCGGTATAACTTGGTAATACAATTGAATCAGACTAAGGAAGTGATCTAAGAGCAAATCTTAAAAATCTTTTTTGGACTGATTCCAATCTAAATTTTGCATTTGTATAAAATGATGACTAAAGCGGATATGCATATTCAAAAATCGACCGTACAAGGGAGTAAAATAAGGCCCGGAGACAATCGGGATCCGAAAATTGCTTGCCTACGCCCGTTTAATAAAACTAAGTATGGAATTTTGCCCTGGTTACCAAATAATCAATATGGGGTTTAAAAATAAACTTTAGTATCTAAATAAACATCCAAATCCAGGGGTTTGTCCAAAATATTTAAAATCTAAATGGTAAGATTTGATAGGAATGAAGTATTTGTGTACGTTTATGAGTAAAATGCATAATTTTACATTTGTCAATATTTAAAAGCATATTTATGATTATAAGAACACCGTTTGGAGTACAAAAGCGTCGTCAAGATTAAAAACCGATTGTAAATTTTCACATCGCCCACATATATTTTATTTACATTTAGAATATTTAAAAATATTCGGTAAGTCATTAATGAAAAGTATAAATAAAATGGAACCCAGGTGAATACCCACTGTGGTACGCACGGAACAAGCGTTAATTGATCTGATTAAAATATTATTAAAAAGCACCACAAATGAACGCGATTATATACAAATACGAAAGAATCCAATTAATGAAAACATCACCAAACCCAATTTTCTTCAATTTACACAGACATATAAATTGTGTGAAAGCCGATCGAATGCCTTATACTAAAGTCAGTAAATATACAATCGACCTGAGCCCCACATTTAAAATTATCAAAACAATAAGAAGTGAATTAAGAGTATATAATTATCGTACGAAATCCTGCTATAGATATATTTCACTACATATGAACTACATGATTTATATTATGAATTTCTTATAGTTTTTTTTCTATATATGGATAAAGTTCATTAAATTTTTTAATATTTATAATACAAAATTGTTTCATTCATCAGAATATATATGAATTTTGTATTGTCGGACAATTTTTCAATTTTAAAAAAATACCTGCTTAAAAATTAATATTTCCAGTATAGAAAAACTATATATAAATTTATTGACCTAATTTCAGAGCGTAACTTTTTTATATTTATAAAAGTCGAATTATTATTATGAAATTAATGCAACTTATTTTTTTTTTTTAATTTTTTTCATTTGCATATCATAAAAACTTTTCGTTTATAAATTTACCAAAAAAAAAAAAAAAAAACTAAAATTGATTGGTTTGAATTGCATTCACATACATACAAAATGAATTTGAGATAAGTCTTCATATTATATGTACTACTGGATATATAAAATTTTAAATATAGAATTTACATATATGGAATTGTGTATAAATTGAGAAATTTCACTTCATATATTCGTGTATTTTATTTATACTTCAATATATATAGTTTTCATTTATAAAAAGTTATATCAGCTAACAAAATAAATGATTATAAATAAATGAATATTTTTGCTACCACACTGTTATATATAGAAATATATACAAATAATAATAATGATAATAATAATAAATGCAATTTGTTATTCAAATGAATTCGAAAATATGAAATTGTTATTTTATAAATGTATTAAATAATTTCATTTTGTTAAAAAAAAACCGAAAAACATATATATTTTTGTGTTATATATATAGTATTAAAGTTTTCATTTACCTATATTACAAAAATAAAGAAGAGTACTCGCTTTTCGTATCTGTATTTATCTAACTATATATACGGTATAGAAAAAAAAAACATTGTGATATGATAAAATGAAAAATATATAGAGTGTGTGTATAGTAGCAGTAGTTGATTTAGATAAATATACTACTTTAACCATTATTATTTCGGACAACTACTGTTTTATCCGTAAATGCTCGATTTTGAGTTGCCGAGAAAGGACTTTGCAAACTAATTTTCTAATCCTATACTAATTTTATTTTATAAAATGATGGTTTTAGGTATAAAATGGTGGAGACAGAAATAAAAAATTTTGGAGTGTAAAAAAAATTTACCGTTATAACTTCGGATACTGAAATTATACGTCATTAATCTTCTTTGTAACGTCTCCTTTGGCCTTTATGACTCCTTCCATTCTCTTAGACGTAGTTTTTGCATTCATTCGGCGTTTTTGGGTTCGTCATTTCAATGATCTTTCATTGGAATTCCTCACTCCCTCAATTGTAGCTTTCGTATAACTTTATAACTTTGTTTTATTAATGCCCACAATGATTCTATTGCACTTAAATCAGGACTGTATCGTCCTTTTTATTCTGATTATTATAAAGAACAATATACGAAATATTCCTAAAGAACTTAAAATGTAGCTATTTGTAAGTCTACCGTATCTAATATTTAAAAAAATAAATATCCCTTAACTGGTTCATTTAAATCATAGAAAAATTAAAATTGTCAAAAATCTAATGTTACGGATCATGATAAACGCAATTGGGGAAAAATAGGCAAAGTGCTGCCGTGCTGGGCGTGATATATCTCTAAAATAGTCAACATCAACCCAAAAACCTTTCGCACACGAAAGTGGACAAGGCAATGGAAAAGAGTGGAAAGGGGAAAATTCATAAACTGAACTACGAATTTTATAAGTTAGAAATAAAGACATATTTTATTTTTATCATTGTTTGACTAAAACCGCCGAAAAAAAATCAGAACGTTAAAGAAATTACTTGTTTAACTGTTCAGAACTTTATAAAAAAAAACAGAACCAGGTGAGAGTAGATGATTGTTTGACAAAATGTTGGTTCAGTTTTTTAGGTCAGATTTAAAAAATTTTACTCCATCAAAATCGAAGAACCCATTTTTTAAATCATTATTATTATTTTTCATAATTATCACACCACGGCAACACCATGATAAATATGAAAACCCCCAAACCCTTAAAAAATTCGATTGTTCTTCTGTTCTGTTCTGTTAAACCCCGAAATTTTCGATAAAACCGACAAAAAATACTATTGTTCTGTTTAGTTTTTGTACAAGTTCGGGTGCTGTTCAGTTTTCTCAAATAATGATGATATATTAAACATGTTTTACCCATAAAATAATAATATCCCTAATAATTTTTCAGCCCAATGAAAATCACTTTTTAATTGTTTTAAAAAAGACAAAACGTTTAAAATTTGCGACTATATACTTAACAATTTTGGGCTCAGCGGCAATGGAATAGTATTATATTTGGGAATGAATGGAAATTTGACGTTATTGTTTGGTGATTCCGATAATCGAGTAATTTACACAAAAAATAAAGCATTCCATCGTGATTGTTTAAAACGCACTGGGAAATTTTCAGTCAGTTTCATGCGGTATGGGGGGTGTATGTCGGTAAATGGCGTCGGGCATTTACATTTCATTGAGGTTACGGTTAACTCCCAAAAATGCATTGATATATTAAATGACTATTCGTTTTGCCATACATTTCAATAAGATGTTGCTCTACCACAAACCGCTAAAGCAACTAAGGACTGGTTGGAAGCTAAAGAAATGTGTTTAGAGATCCACCTTTAGAAATGGACATCTTCAAATCCTGATTTAAGTACAATAGAAACATTTCGGTCATTGATAAAACGAAGTTAAAAAATGATCCGAAAGTTATAATTGAAGGAATGAAGAATTGAAAGGAAAAATTATTGAAACATGGAACTCAAAAACACCGGATGAATGCAAACGTGCAAGAGAGGATGTCATAAATGCCAACGGAGACGTTATGACAAAATGGTCAAATTTTGTTTTTGTTAAATTGAATAATTTTGAAATAAATTCCATAACTAATTGAATCTAAAAGTTTTTTTACTTCTGTCTGCTCAATTATTTAACAAAAACCATCATTTTATGAAATAAAATTAGTATACGATTAAAAAATTATTGTTTAAAGTCCTTTCTCGGCATCTCAAAATCGAGCATATGGATAAAATAGAAGGTGTCTGAAAAATATGTAGTTAGAGTAGTATTCAATACAATAGTGGCAATACAAAAATTAATACCTAAAAATTAAAAAAAAACTATATACTAACTATATCACTATATATATTAGGTTGTCGAAAAAGTATTGATAATTTTTATAAATAGATGTCATTATAATTGAATATTTCAAGTAGTACTAATCTGATCAGGTAACACTAACATATGTTCGAAAGATGACATTTCGTAGATAAAAAAAAAAAAAAAAATTAAATTTGTTTAGTCATTTAAAAGTTGTAGTGCATTAAAGATGAGCGAAATTAGTGAAAAAATTCGATACATTTTACAATTTTTTTATGAAAAAGGTGAAAATGCAACGCAGGCACATGAACAAATTTGTACAGTTTACGGTGAAGGAACTTAATCAAAATTAACAGCCTATAGATGGTTTGCTCGATTTCGTTCTGGTAATTTTGATGTCAAAGATGCACCTCGTTCTGGTCGACCAATCACTGAAAAAGTCGATGAAATCATATCAAAAATTGAAGAAAATCGACACGAAAGCAGTCATGATATCGCTAAAGAACTAAACATCCATCACCAAACAGTTTTAAACCATTTGACAGAGGCCGGATACAAGAAAAAGCTCGATGTTTGGGTACCACATGAATTAACACAAAACAATTTAATGAACCGAATTTCCATTTGCAAAACGCTGTTTAAAAGGTTCGCTTTCGCTGTCGAGTCATTTTTAAAGCGAATGATTACAGGTGATGAAAAATGGATCACATACGATAATAATGTACGAAAAAGATCGTGGTCCAAGAAGGGTGAAGCTCCTAAAACAGTAGCAAAACCTGGATTAACACCAAGAAAGGTAATGCTGTCTATTTGGTGGGATTGGAAAGGAATCGTTCATTATGAATTACTAGCACCCGGTCAAACCATTGATTCCGATCTCTATTGTCAACAATTAACAAGATTGAAGCACGAGATTAAAAAAAAACGTCCAGAATTAATCAATCGAAAGGGTGTTGTGTTCCATCATGACAACGCCAGACCACACACATCTTTGATGACTCGGCAGAAACTGAGAGAGTTTGGCTGGGAAGTTTTAATGCATCCACCATATAGCCCGGACCTTGCACCTTCAGATTATCGTTTGTTCCGGTCTCTGCAGAACTCCCTTAATGGTTTAAAATTAAATTCCGCAGAGGCCTGCAAAATGCACTTGGATCAGTTTTTTGCCCAGAAAACACAGAAGTTCTACAGTGATGGGATTATGTCTTTACCAGAAAAATGGCAAAGGGTCATCGATCAAAACGGTTCATTTGAAATATATAAAAAAATCGTTTGAATTTTGTAAAAAAAATTATCAATACTTTTTAGACAACCTAATATTTGTGAGTGAAATAGTAAATGCAAATTTATATATGATAATACATATTAGAATTTTTAAACTTTTACTAGTTAAGTACATAAGTGAATGAATGTTTTACGGACAGAGGATATATTATAGAGAACAGGTTGTCTTAAGAGTGATGTAATGTTTATCCTTATAAGTTATATACTATTATTTATTATACAATCAGCAAATTTTATAAAATTATATATAATAAGTATAGAATTATGTACATTTCTCTATATAGAGATTATAGTTATGATAACGTTGATTGCTGCCAATATACTCAACTATATTTCAAATTGTATTGTATATGAAAAATATAACTTGTATGAAAAAATAATAGGATTATGAATTTAATAACAGTACAATAAATAAATAATTTGAATATGAATGTGGAGTTTTTAAAAACAAACAAATTTGCATACAAAAACAATATATCGGACGCAAATTCATCAAACTTATTTAAAATTAATTAAAAACAAAAATCCTATATTATTTGTTTTCCATTCGAAATTTGAAACAAATAAATCTATCTATCTATCGATATTTGTTTTTAAAATTAAAAGTATCTATAATAATTTAATAGTTGGTTTGGATTGGGATCAATAGGGTAGATACAATCCATATCATTCAGGCTAAAATTGTAAGTGCGAATCCCATGCGGTTGGTCGTACGGCTAATTACCGACACCGTAAAAACAACAAATTATGAAATTAACAACAGTGCCTCGGACAGGACAGGAAAAACGGCAACGACTCAGGCAATGGAACAAGGACAATGATTTAAAACTGGCATCATGGAACGTGAGAACAATACTGCGCGCGGGCGGTTTGAAAACTTTGACTGATTGCTTAAAGAAAGCGAAACTTGACATAACAGCGGTCCAGGAAACACGGTGGCCTGGAAAGAAAATCTTATCTAGTAAAGAATACAAATTCTACTATAGCGGTAGAAATAAAACAGGGTTCTTCGGCACCGGCTTTATTGTAATGGGTAAAGCGAAAGACTCGGTCATCGGTTTCAACCCCATTGATGAAAGATTTTGTACATTACGAATAAAGGGAAAATTTTTTAATGTAACCTTTATCAACGTTCACGCCCCAACAGAAAACAAAGATGCAGACACGAAGGATATGTTTTACGAAAAGCTCAATCGTTTTTTACAATCAAGCTCTTACAATCGTGACATTAAAATTGTGCTTGCGGCGATCTTAATGCACAGTAAAGTTGAAACCTGGCGTGGTCAGAAATGGTTGGTTTGATGACGAATGTAAAACGGCTCATGAAGAAAAGAACTAAGCGCGTTTAAAATATCTTCAGCGCGCCACACGAACTACCATGAATGCCTACAGAACCAAAAGATCCATTGAACGCAAATTATTCCGAAACAAGGAAATGCGTCATGGGCAGGATATTTCGCGGGATAGAGACACGCTGTCCAGCATGAATGACAGTAAAAATTTGTACAGAAGAATAAGATCTTTAACTAGCGGATTTATACAACAACCTCTTCTTTGTAAGGATATCAGCGGTGAAATTTTGGCGGATGAAGGAAGAGCCATCGCGAGATGGGCGGAGTATTTCAAAGATCTACTTACAGCAAGCAACCCAATTGGCAGATATGCAGAAAACGAACGTCCGTACCAAAAAGCACAACCAATAATTTCGGAACCAATATATGAGTAAACCAGAGAAGCCATTCTGAAGCTCAAGAATGGAAAGGCGACTGGATCACACGGCGTACCTGGTGAACTCTAGAAATGTGGTGGGGATGTATTGTGGAATAGTATACACGAGCTAATTGTGCATGTTTGGAACTATGAGGTTATACCACAGGAGTAGAAGCTTGCTGTAATCTTCGGTTGTTATTTTATGGATGATTGATATTTTACGGCGATGTCCGTACTCTTAATTTTAAATTTTCTTTCTTTTTAAGTTTATTTTTAATATCATCTTGGGTCTGTTTTGACGATACGACAACCTATTTGATAATGTTAACGGTGGCTTACATTCATATTTAATTGTTGATCATTATGTATATGGTCATTATACGTATTTATTGAATGTTATTTATGTATAAATTTAATATAATATATTTAATATATGTATTTATTATATTTTTGTATTAAATATTTATGTATATGCATTAGCAATTAATGCTACTTTATTAAATAAATAAATAAATAAATAAATAATTGTGCCAATACACAAGAAGGGAGACAGGATGGAGTGTTCCAACTATCGGGGAATATCTTTGCTGAATGCAACATATAAGGTACTCGCTTATGTGTTGCATAAGCGCCTTTTACCATATGCGGAGGAAGTCATTGGTGTATACCAATGTGGATTCCGTAATGATCGCTCAACTGATCAACTGTTCGTCATACGTCATACGACAGATAATGGACAGATAATGGAAAAGTATATGGAGTTCAACGTAGTAACACACCACCTATTTGTTGATTTTACGGCCGCATACGACAGTGTTATTAGGGAAAAATTATGGCGCACTATGGAGGAATTTGGATTCCCACAAAAATTGATAGCCATGTCAAAACTAACACTGACGCAAGTTACATCTCAGGTACAAATAAGGGGGATCAAATCGGATGCATATGAAACCATTGACGGAGTACGGCAAGGGGACCCTTTGGCTACATTGTTTTTCAATGTTATGTTGGAAAAATGTATAAGGAGGACGACATTAACACCAGCAGCACTATTTTTACGTCATCTGTTCAATTACTCGGCTATGCCGATGACATTGACGTAGTGGGTAGAAGTATGGGTGCCGTTAAAGAAGCGTTCTTACTGTTGGAACGTGAAGCTTCGGAAATGGGATTAAGGGTAAACTAGGAGAAAACCAAGTATATGATCGCACCAACGAACAGTAGGTTTATGTCACAACATCAAAGCGTATCAATTGGTCAGAACAAATATGAAACGGCGGACAGGTTTAGCTACCTTGGAAGCAACATAAACAGCGAAAACGATATAGCTGAGGAAGTTCAATCCCAGATTGCTTCGGGAAACAAGGCCTTTTACGCTTTGCGAAAGATGTTCTTCTCGAAGACATTGAGTAAAACACTGAAACTAAAGCTATATCAAACACTGGTTCGACCAATTGTCACAGGCCACCGAACGGCGACTTGGAGGGTTCGAAAAGAAAATAATACGCCTCATCTTTGGACCGACAAAGGAAAGGGGATGGTGGCGTAGGCGGTTCGATTTCGAGCTAGATAAATTATATACCGAACCCGACATCGTTCGGTTCATTAAGATTGGTCGCCTGAGATGGTTTGGTCATGTGGTACGAATGGATGACAATCGTATACCGTCAAAAATGCTGGACAGCAAGCCGGGCGGATCTAGGAGTGTGGGAAGACCGCAGTGTAGGTGGAAAGATGAAGTAGAAGTGGACCTTCGGGCCCTCGGCGTTTCCGGCTGGCGGACGTTGGCGGTAAATGGGTCCGGTTGGAGGAGGCTGTTAATGGACGCCAAAACCAATTGTAGGTTGTAGACGCGCTGAAGTAAATATAATAATTTAATAACAAATAAATAATTTAACATTTTCGCAATCTTTATTTATATTTTTATTTTTCTTTTTTCATAAATATTTATTTATATTTAGTATTTATATTTTTATAACAATATTCGTGCAAAAATTTTAAAGTGTTTTTTTGTTTTTTTATTGTTTAAAAATTTCTTTTTTGTACATTTACAAAAAAATACAAAAATTAAAATGTATTTCTGTTTGCGTGTTTGTTAAATTTTGATGATTTTATGCCTTTTTTTTGCGAAAAATTCTAATAATAATATAATAATTTGATAATTTATGAAATAAATGATTTAAATTATAATTTGAGCATATTTTAAAATAAATATATTTATAAAAATAGAAACACTTTGGATTGAAATTATCGGTATAAATATTTTTATACAGAAAGATTTTTTACCATTTAATACCGTAAAAATTTTTAAGTAATTTTTAAAAGAAATTTATATATGTAAATTAACATTTTTCAGATCATTTCAAAATTAGTTGTTAATAGATAATAATAATAATAATATTATTATCATTAATATTCTCTTTATCTATATATAGCAATACCTAATTAATAAAAAATTATAACATTTTTTTTTGTTTTAAATATTTAAATTTAAATCATATTTGTATAACATAACAATATTTTGTTTTTGTGTGTTAACTAATTTAAAAACTAAAAAAAAAAAAAATATTAAAAACAACAAATAATATATAAACTTAAATTTATCAGTTTCAATTACAATACAGACTTAATTATTTGTTCTCTTATATTTTTTATATACATAAAATATATATATATAAATAAAACATAAAAACAATTTCACCTATAATTTATAGTTATTTTAAATCTATTAATTTGACTACGATATATTATAACAATTCGGTATTTTGTTCTTCTTATATTTTTTTTTTTCGTTTTCTTTATTACGTATATGATAAAATAATTATTATAAATTCTACTTTTATCACTTTTTTTCTTCTTTTTTCTGTTTAAATATATTTTGTTTTTTTTTTTTTTAAATAGTAAAAAAATAATAATATTTTAAAACATTTCATCTAATGTTATAATACAAGTTAAAAAAAAAAAATATACAAATAAACAACAGCAAAAAAGATAAATTGATGATGATAAAATTGATAATGAATTTTGTATTTGGGATAATTAAAAAAAAAAAAAACGTTTTTTTTTTTTGTGTAATGATGATAGGATGATGTGGCAGTAATATGAGATGCTGTTGCTGTTGCTGCTATGCAATTTTTCAGTTCTTAAAATTGAATTGTAATATTTGATAATTTTGCTAATAGAATTTCTTTAATTGTTCATAAGTTATAAAAAATATAATATTCCATGGACCCATTCGAAACCATGTCGGTATAAAACCTTTGTATAACGCTGAAATACCTTCACTGCGAACAGTCTGATCATTTGGAATAAAAAAACAAAAAACAAATTTATTATGTTTTCTAACAAAACTAAAAAAAATCTAACAAAACTTACCTGAACAGCACAATCAAAACTACCACTATAAATTCTATGAGTTTTTGAAATATCACCCAAAACAAATACACGTTTTTGATTCATAAGTCTTGTCTATTTTGAAAACAAGAAATTCAAGTATTAGAAAAATCACATTAAGAATAACCAAAAAAAAACACTTACTCTTATCACATCGATAGGCGTTGAAGCGATAGCACTTCCTAAACTAGCTATAAAACTTGATCTATAATAGATAACAAAAACAAATTAATGACAACAACAAAAATTTAAAAATAAGCCATAAATACTAACATAAAATGATTTGAAACTTGATCACCAAATGTTTCCATTAAATGTAATTTACAAAAATCATAAACTGGAAGTTCAACGGCAGCAATAACAGCTGCACGTTGTGCTGTTGGTCCAACGCCCTGTATATATATAATATTTATTACAATCAAAATATATTAAGAGTATATGAATATAATAAAATCATATCACTTACCCTCCATAATCCAGAAATACCTTCATATTTATAAATCTCTTTAAAACAACCAAATAATCCAATTTCATTTGTACCTTTCCCGTGCACTTGCATTCGTACTTTTAATACATCCGTTGGCGTTGCAATTGCACTTGATATTGCACCAGCTAATGTTGCACATAATACATTTGCCCATACCTTTTCATTTCCATTACGATCCAATAATAAACCATTTTCAATTGTTATTCGCTTTAATGTATAATAAGTTCCAAATTTTATTGTACCATAAGTTGCCTGTCTTAATACAGCCGGCCAAATACTATTTTATTATCAAAAAAAAAAAAGGTAAGGTTTATTTTGGAAAAATTCAGAATTCAATTGATCAATTATCTATATACAGAGTGTCCCAGTGCTACAAAGTTACGTATTCCTGGGACTTAATAAAATTATGTGTTTTTAATTGTTCAATTCGTGAGTTTTTGCAGTTTCGCCGTTATGTAAATCATGTAATAATTCCAAATTTATCCAAGTCGCAAAGATTAACTTTGTATGGTGGTGATTTTAAGCGAATTTTATTGCGCACAAAAGTTGGTTAGCAAATAAAAAATGTTTTCCTCGGAAAATTTTGAGAAAAATCAATTTTTCTGAAAAAGCTGATGGTAAAAATTCTGTATTTTTTCACTTTAAGCACCTATAACCGAGAACCAGATAGCAAAAACATTGTATCCCGAGCTATTGTTAAAGGTAATTCATTTACCTATAAATAGAGTATATAATTTTTATTCTAACTTGAACGGTTTGGAAATTATGAATTAATAAGTGAACCCATGTTTTTCCATAAACACCATTTTTTGAACAACTGTAACTTGGTAAGGGTTGAAGTTAGACCCTTCCTTCCAGAACGATTTTTTCTTGGAAATAGTCCCAGGAATTCTACTTTGTAGGGTGGTATTACGGGACACACTGCGTATATTGATTTTGATTTAATTAAAATTTATTTACATACCCTGAATATAATGCGTTAATTCCTTCTTGTTGTGATATTTTCATAAATGCATCAATCATACCACGATATTTTAAATTGGAAAATTGTCTATCAATTGTTTGACCTTGAATTTGTAAACGTGTTTTTGTTGTATCAATTGGAAATGTTCCTGTTGATTGGTGCGGTGGTGGTGCGTTGATGGTGAATCAATAAATGTAATTCAACAAACAAATAATTAAAAAAACCATAGTAAATTAGTAAAATGTAAATTAGTAAATTAACTTTAAAATTGAATAAAATGTTGAATTAGATTTAAAAAATTTACCAAATTCAGCAATAATCGATGCAACACCTCCATAGATAAATGGACGCCAATCTCTTTCACCCATTCCACAATAACAACAATAACAAATAACCACACAGAAAATAACAGAAAAAAAATTACAAAAATATTTAGACTTAGAATTACCTTATAATATTTAATTATAATTATAATTATTTGTTTTATTTTTCACAAACTTTTATTTTTGTTTTTGTATTTTAATTTCTCACTCACATTTTTGACATTGTAAAATAAATTTTTATTATTTATTTATTATATTATATTAAAAATTCATCCGACAGAGAATGCCGCAAAAAAAAAAACAATAAAACAGATATTTATTTTCGACAAATGCACAAACAAACCGACGAAATTCACAAAATCACGTGTGTTTTTCAGTTTTTTTTTTGTTGTTTTTATGCAAAAATAATGCATTGATAAGGTAAAGGCAAAAGAGGCGATCGAGCGAGCATACAAAAAATGCATTTTTAGTGATTTGATGCAATATTCATCAATGAAAAGATAATTTATTTATTTATTATCCGTACAAATTTAATTGGGATAAAAATTCATTTTCAAGTTTATGCATTCAAGTTTTGGTGAATGCATAAAATAAAGATATTTTTTTTTTATATAATAGAGATGATTTTATTTTAGATAAATATTATTTGAATTGAGATGATTCTTATTTATTGTTTCAATTATATGGAAACAATTCAAATTTTAGAATGTGAACGTAATAATAACTATATAAACTATAACTACGCTTTAACTGGATTAATGTGTGTCTTATATATAATATAAACGATTCGTTAAGATACCAATGGCTTAAAATTATGTTTCTTAAACTAATATAAGCATGAATATAAATTAAACTCACCTGTCCCAACAGGCTAAAAAAGCCAATATTTCTTAATTGTCTTATATATTACATTCTGATGATGTTCGACTTGCTGATTTATTTGCAACCGCACGGTAATGCTGCGTAGTAAAAAAAATCAATACAATTATAATTGCATTTGCAAAGCAAATTCCATTTACGGTACTTTTACATTAATAAAAAAAAAACACTTAAAAATATACTAAAAAAACACTTGAAAATATACTAAAAATACATAATTTATAGTTCCCAATTTTCCATTAAAAATCTGCCGACACAATCCGACATTTATCTATTTGGAATTTTGATATTTAAAATAAATACTTTATGTAATTATTTAATCATTATATTACTAATTAATCATATATACCAAAAACAAAAGGAGGAAAATCGCAATATGTGTACTTACAAATGTATTGCCAGATTGTTCCAGTTTTTATTTTGGATGCCATTTCATATATTATATGCTAATTTTGCTGCATTGCTGCTGCATTAACTTTTCGTTTCATTATATACCTATATATGCGATTACGTGCATTATATTATAATTCATTATATGATGCGATATTTCAGCATTATTTTAGCCAAAATTCAGGTAATCCATATTAGTTTGTAATTTTGATTCAACTATATATATATGGTGTGGTTCATCAATTGGTAATTTACATAAAAATGGCAAAGTATAAAAATATGAGCCCATAATGATAAAACAACGGTGACAAAATTTTCACTGCAATTTTCATATTTATAATATATTGAAATAGAAATTGCATTATATCGTCTATATATATATACGATCTTTATTCCAGCCGCAATCTAACCTTTGTTGCTTATATTTCCAAATTGGATTACAATTATTGCTATTATTAATCATTAATATTTTAATTAATTTAATTTTTTTTTCCAATATATTCATAACGATTGCTGGTCAGCCATTTTTTACTTTTTAGAATTCTTTATTCCTTTGTCTACAGCATTTTTTTTTTTTTTGCAATGAAGCCATTTTCAAAAAAAAAAATCACATACATCATTTCGTATGCAAGTGCGCACATACAAAAATATAAATGCAACAAAAAAAAAAACGACTTTTTTTTATTTATAAGGTTTTTTCACTATTATTTTTAATGGTTCAAGAATTATTGGGATTCGGATTGGAAAATCATTTAAAATCTAAATCAATTAATTAATTTTCATAACAATTATTTATTATCATTTGTACAATCGCGGAAAATATAACATTCAATTAATAATATATATTTATTATTCACTTTAACATATGGGAGTATAATTACAAATAATATATTGTTTATTATTTGTTTGTGCTTAAATTAAATAAATTTTCTGTGGTTTTATTAAACAATTTAATAATATGTTTTATAATTTAATTGATTTAATTGTTTATATATTATTAAAAATAAAACAGAAAATAATTAAAAACTAAACTGCTTATATAAAATAAAATTTATATTCAAATTCAATGCAAATGAAAAAAAAACCTTTAAACCTTTGTTTTTTTATTGCGGACAGCACCAATACTATTAATAGCGGTAATTTTATTAACTTTTATAACTTTTTTTTTTTTTAATGTTTTGTTGTCAAATTTGTTGTTTTTTTCTTTCATTATTTATTTATTTACAAAATTCAATTTGTTTGTGGTGTAAAGAAAACTTATTGTTATTATTTGGGGATTTGGGATACTTTGGGATGTATATTGTTGTGATATTATCTCGGGAATAATATAATAAAATTTCAAAAATATCTAGTGGTTACACGTTCCATCCAGTAATCGTCAATTACATATCATCGATTAAATGAATGTAGTTTTGGCTGTGTCAAATGAAGAAATTATGATTTGTACTTAAATAATTAAAAAAAAAATATAAACTGGAAATTTTATACCTTCAATTATAGTTCAAGAAGTGGATGTCCAATTAAAAAAATAATTACAAAAATATATATGTATATATATAGAAAATGTTAACTTCAAAAATGGGTAAAATTGGAAAAGTTGTAATTTGTGGAATGAAAGGTGTTGGAAAAACAGCAATTTTAGAACAATTAATTTATGGTAATATAACACCAGATTCGGTAGGTTGAGTATTTTTGTTTTTCCTTTACATTTATTCAAATATGAAATGTTTCCAAATGTTTGCTTGTGTTCGTTAAAAAGGAGATCCATTCCACCATTGAAGATACTTATGTGGCAAGTATTGAAACTGGTCGTGGTATAAGAGATACATTACGAATTTATGATACAGCTGGATTACAGGGAAATGTTCAGGTAAACTTACTTTTCAAATTCAATTCAATGAATTTATACATTACTATATTGTGATTTTAATGTCTTAAATCGTAATAAATCTATACAAAAAGACAATTCATGGCAATTTTATGCACTCCAATTCCGTTTCCATATTTTCCTCCATTATGATATTTGTGACAAAGAACTTTAATTTTTCTTTTATTTATCAAATTTTATACAGTTACCACGTCATTATTTACAATTTCCCGAAGGATTTGTATTAGTCTATGATCCATGTGATGCGTCCAGTTTGGATATGCTGGCGGGTATTAAAAATGATATTGATAAAAATAAAGATAAAAAAGAGGTAATTATGTTAATTTTTTTTTGTATAATACCGTGAGAAAAAATTTATTTATAATAATTAAATATTTTAATAATAGATTTGTATAATTGTAATTGCAAATATGCATTCGAAAAATTTACGAAGTCCAACAGCAGCAACAAGCACAAATACAATAAATAGTAGTAATTCATCACCGCAAAAACAACAACAATCGCAACAACTCGATCCAATTGAATCGATATTGAATCGGGCCAATAATTGGTGTGCCCGTGAACGTATAAAACATTATACGGTGAATGCAATGGAAAGGGCCTCATTATATGATGCATTCATTGGTTTAGCTGTACGTTTACATCCACCACAAACAAAAAGTTCATTTCCGCAATTACGACAATTAACGCAAAAAACATCAAAAGTCGATAATTAATTAAAAATCGAAATAGACAAAAAGAAAAAAAACCAATTAATCTCATTCAAAAATATACTAAACTATATTGTACTTAATTTGTCTGTTTGTCTGTTTTTTTTCATTTAATTTTTTTGGTTAAGGCCACAAAGTATTATAACTATTTTAAAAATATTTATTTATTTTATTGTTATTTTTTTTTTTTATATTAAATTTATTATATTCAAATAATATAAAATTAAACACTTATTTTTACAATAACCAAAACATAATTAATTTTTGTCTTTTTCCATATTGAGTATCGGTTTCTTTACCGTATGCCCTGTTCCAATTGTTGGCATTTTCCATTGTGATGGACTCTGTCGATACGTATCAATATCATATTTTGTATTTATAATACGACCAAATAATGTACTTTTTAATAAATTCGATTTCGGTGATAATTCTTTAAGGATACGTGCACGTAAATTATCATTGGCCCGTTCGAAAAGGGTGTCAAAGGCACGTGAACCACACTTGGACATTGCCAATTCCAAATAGTATCCGATTAAATGTTTTACAAAACGTTCACGTGATTTTTCGCCAATGGTGGGACTTTCGAAGAATCCATCAACAATATGGGAACCACGTGGATTACAAATGATTTGGGTTAATTGTTGGGCGGGAATATTTAATAGGGATTCAATAATTTTTATAGGTTTTTGAAATTTAAACATATTTTGTAATAATATTGATCCTTGTAAATGTACATACAGTTGTTGTTGTTGTTGTTGATCTTTACCATGTTCAATTCCATTAGTTTTTGTAATGGATTTTTCATTATTATTATTATTATTATTATTAAAAACCATATCATAAGGTTTCAATTGAATGAGTAACATTGCAAAATCCCGTTGCCGTTCAACCGGTGTCTGACAATGTAATGCCAATTGTACGGCTTGTACAAAAGCGCCTTGTTTCACCTGAAACCGTTGACAGCCGTTGGCCAATGCAATGACAACGCCCGTATGACCGATACGTAATAGATTTTCAATGTTTGGTTGGACCTCATCGAATATCGCTTCAAATTCTTCTTTTTCATGTATTTTATAGATCAATTTTTGTACCGTATAATTTGCCGATTCCATTTCACTTATCGCCTTAATATTTCCATAAAATAATTTAATATAAATATTTGTTAAAAGTTTTCGGCCAGCCACTAAAATCATTGTTTCCAATAATCGTACAGATTGTTCATGATAAAAAACAATTGGTAATTTCATTTCGTCGTCTGATGTCTGATCTTTTTTTTCATCATCCTCTAAATTGGTTGGTATCTCTAATTTAATATCTTTTAATTCATCAACATCATCATCATCATCATTAATTTGATTTGGTTGTACGGTAATTAAATCCTTTTCACATTTAATATTTTCCTTTAAAAATGAATTATTAATAATGTAATTTCCTAAATGTTTTAAATTATTTTTATCTGTATGATGTAGGGCTATGAATAGATGTTGTAATACACCGGATGACAATTGATTGTCTGGAAATTCGGAAAATTGTGGCCATGCCTGTAAACGCATTGCATATTCATTAATTATCGCTTGGTATTCAGTGGGCACTTTCAATGGTTTTATACATTCGATTGTTGTTGTTGTTGTTGTTGTATCCGCCGATGATGATTTTCCTCCAATAAAATCTTTACGTTTTTCCACATAAACACCACATAAATTTAATAAACATGTTCGAATCAAATGACTTCCGTATGTATCCCATACAAATGATTCTAAATTATTTAATAGAAAATTACTGATTCTCATCAGAAATTGTTGACAATTTTCAATGTGTTTCGCGGTGAATTTTGCCACCTTTAAATTATATTCTTTTTCATTGAATACCCTTGAACTATTATTTGGAGTGTCAATGCATTTAGGTTTTTTAAAAAATCCATTTACATTATCATAATCCATATTATTTGTTCCGTTATCAACTGATCCTTCAGATGTTTCTTGTAATGTTGATACACCACGTAAAAATGAAATTTCTATTAATTTCTGTAAAATATGTGATGCAAATTTATTTGAACACATCGGACGAAATACATCGGCAAATACCGTTTGATAACGTTCAAAATTTTCCTCATTTGTAAATGGTAATAGATTTTCGATAACCGTACATGCAATTTGATTTGATGATATATAAATTTCTTTATCTAATGTTTGTTCAAATACATTATCGGCCATTATCACTGTATGGGGATGAAAAATTTACATAATTAATATAATTCTGTTCTGTTATTTAATTGGAAAAACTGTCGTATAGATTTGATTTTCAATTTTTGACCCGTGTCTATAATCTATAATAAGGAGCAATTAATCCAAATTCTATTCGGTCAGTTAACGTGCGAGCACTTGAATACAAAAAGCTTTTGGGCCTCAAAACAAATCTTCTCCTATTTAGAATCCTAGGCAAATGGCAAACTAATGAAAAGAAATATTCAATAACTCAAAGGATAATTGCAAAAATTAAAAAACGGCACCGGCAATTTTAATGTTATAAAGCAAAAAAAAAATAAAAAACAAAATCACATTGCAAAAGATTTTCCAAAAAAAAAAAAAAGCAATAAAAATGAGGTTATGATTATGAGGGAGTTAAACAATTAAGCATGTTATACTTACATTTATCATCTAATGTATCATGCCCGGATCTTATTGAATCCATAATATTTATATAATAATTCCAATCGTCACCCTCCAGACGTGTTCCTCGTCCAAAATTACCGATTTTTCCAAAACCTTTAGCATTCGATATAAATTTACGTTTTAATTTTTTCCGTTTATTACGATAATGATTTTTACCACCACCGCCAGCAGCATCTTCATCATTTACTTTCCAACCAATTGATGATTGTTGATCATTTTCACCAATTAATTGATCGACTTCCATTATTAATTAATTAATTATTAAATAATTATAATTTTTTGAAACTTTTATGCAAAAAAAAACAACCAAACCAAAACAAATCAAAACAAAAACAATTCAACAGCGCGTGTTTCTTTTTTGACAATTACATATGTTTTTTTTTTTAATTATAAAATATTCCGCATGAAGAAATTTGACATCACAATTGTTTGAATGCGGCATACGTTAAATAACGCATCACACGCCCGTGATATTTTGAGCTTTTGTCAACAAAAAAAAAAAAACAAATAAATAAAATAAAAATCCCAAAACAAAAAAAAAAGATAAAAGTGTGGAATGAAAAATTAAAGTGAACGTGAAGACACTTTTGTTGGGTGAAATTAAATTAAAAATTAGATAAATATCCGGAAAATAAACAACAACAAATTAAATTAATAATTTTAAATTATAAAACAAACAATTAATTGTTCATTAATAAATGAATAAACCAACCATTCCCTTTAAATTGATTAAACAATGGAAAATACAAATGAAATTATAAAATTGTTAAGTGAATGGGTTCCATTATCAGATTTACATGAAAAACTTCCGGCTAAAATCCAAAAAGGACTATTCCATATTGATGTGAATGTAACATGTTTAGATGTTTTACCAGAATTTATAGCAATTGGAAGTGATTGTGGTATTGCATTTTGGTATAATCGTAAAAGTGGTGATATACAAAAATTACGCAGTGAGGTACATGCAGTGCATATGCACACTAATAAATTTTGTTTTTGTTTTTGTTTTTATACCCTTCCCTTTTATTGATCGATTTGATGATTAATAATTTATTTGTTTATTTCTTTTGTATTGTTGTTGATTGTTAAAAAGATTTCATCACCGATAACATGCATTAAAATTGTATCATCCGTTGAATATATGATTGCAGCGGGTAGTGAATGTGGACAAGTTAGTATTTTTCAAATACAAAAAGAGCTTCCACCCGATTTAGAACCGATTGCGGCACCATTAACAAAAATCAAACCTATTCAAAGGTAAGCAAAATACTATACTAAAACTTTGCTTTTATATTATTATGTATATGGAATATTATTATTGAAAATTGGTTGTAAAGAAAGAAATTATAATCGATGTATATATTCAATTTGGGTTTGTATTTTTCAGATATACCATAAGAGATCTTCATCATTCACCGATTAAATGTGTAGAATGGTCAAAAAATGGTATGAAATTATTTTCCGGTGATAAACAAGGAATTGTTGTATTAACTGAATTTGATTTTATTGCGGTAAGTGCCGATTTTTTTTTTATTCTGTATTTGAATTTTGTTTTTTTAATAGCACATTAGAGAATAGAATTAGAATTATTATAGTTATAGAATTATAGAATTATTATAATAGTATAATATGATTGAGGAAAATTACAATGGTTTTAGAACTGCTTCATCGATTAATACCAAGTAATGTCTGTAAGATTTCTCGATAGTGCGATAGTGAATTTTCTTTTAACCAAATTCATCCAGAGTTCGATCGTGTTTGTAACTATAGCTGACTATAGTCCAATATATAGTTAACCATCATTGATTGTTCGTAGGAAAATAGTTATTATTTTAACTACAACTACTTTAACTACAGCTTCATCAGCAATAGCCAACTATTTATAACTATATTGTTGTTTGTAATCGCTATAGTTGACTATCAAAAACCATAACTGTAGCTATGGTCACGAACGCACTCTTGATGTCGTAAACATCAAACAGTCCTAGAATGACGTTAAACTCTATCATTGCCACCATTTTGAATTATTGAATGGAACGTGCGCATTCATTCATTTTGTGTTGATGCTAAAAATTTTTTTTTTTAATATTGCAAAAAATACGGCGTCTATCAATCGATTTTGAAGCGGAATCATTTTTTATAGTTTAGTGAACCATCTGGCAAAAAAAAAAAAACCGAACTTAAATATGTCCAATTTTACTGTTTATTTAAATTGGGTTTATTGTGAAAAATGTTTAATATATTATTATTCAAAAAATGGAATTATGTTTAATATTTTATCATGTGAACATATTATTTGTGATCCATGTTTATTCGGCAATAATAACGGTAACTATACATTAATTAATATCTTTCGCTGCTGTCAACTAATAAACGTTATCCAAACTATAATTTCTATATAATTATCCGTGTTATTTTTACAGATAATCAGACGACAAAATCATTTATTCGTAAATGTGTGGTTTGTAGTAAATCAAATGCAAAATATCAAAAGATAACTTCAAAAGTATGTAAAAAAAAAAATTATTACCGAAAAAATAACGGTATATTTGAATCATTGGTTTTTTTTCCGTTCTCTCACACAGATGCATCCAAGATTAATGGATTTTTTTAAAATAAATGCTGACGATTTACAAAATCCTATACAAATTGTAATGTTTCGGCATATGCAAGCATCGATGAGAACAAAACAACTTTTAAAAATGGTATTTGCATTGTTTTTGTAGGCAGGGGGGAGGGGCAAAAAATAACGGATTTGACTTGATTCGTTAACAATGCACAGATTCTTATTCTAATATATTATCTAATCTGGTTAAATACTAATTTAATATAATAATTCCAAATATTCCATTTCAAATAATAGATTCGAATCAACACAGAACAAACCCGACAAATTGAAGAGAAAAAACAAAAGATTATGATCGAAAATGAAAAACTAAAGTCATTAAGACGACATTTGAAATGAATTTTTATTATGAATTGAATAAATAGTTTTTTTATTATATTAGAAAACTGATTAAATGATTAAATAAAAGAAAATATTAATTTTTTTCGTAATACAACTCAAAAAAAAAAAAGCAAAAACTTCAACTTTAATTTTCACTATCTTTTCTTTTTTTTTTGTATTTTATTAATAACTATTATTTTTATTTTTTATTTTTTTAGCACATAAGTAAATCTCAGGAAATATTAAATGAAGCCTATGATATTGTACAAATTGCATTTTCTAAACCATGGCTTTTAATATCAACCGTTTATCGGGCTATTATTTGTGAACAGCAAAAGGATGGCGCCGATAATAAATGGAACGTATTACAAATTGGTAAAAAAGATCGTAAACTATTAAGTGATTTTGGGGTTACATTTTATGATGGTGGTGGTGCTGGTGGTGGTTCTTCTTCTTCTTCTTCCACCAATGATGGATGGCCTATTAATTCACCATTAATATTATGTAGTCGTCCGGGTTATCGTATATGGCTATCCGACTTACATGGTAATGTAGCACAAACATTTTTATTTAAAGAGGCAATTGATAATTATGAAACCGGCTATGAAATACCAATATTAAATCCAATAACAAACAATCATCATCATCATAATCAGCATATGTTTCAAAGTGTTTCAAATGGTCAAATGATGACGACATCCACCTGCAATAACAATAATAATAATGTTGGTCAAATTCAACGGATAATTAATTTTGGAAAACTTTATATTTATAAATCAATTTATGTTGTAACGCATAATGAAAATATTGTATATTTTTTGAATTTAAAACAATTAAAAATTGTAGCAACAATAAAACGATTACGTAATATTAAATCGTTGATTGTACACGATAATGAAATATTTATATTGGAAGGATCACGAAGTATTGTACGTATTGCAAATGCACCCGAACCATTTGTTGCCCGTTCATCACGTAAAATATTTTCAACATCATTTAATATTTTACATCAACATCAACAACAACAGCAACAGCAGCAACAGCAACAACAACATCAACAACAACAACAACAACAATATAATTTAGGATGTAATACACCGATTGATAATCAAGAACATCAAATACCCATTGAATTCGAAGCTGACGAGGAAACAATATTAAACGCTGAAGAATGTTTTGAATTGCCACCAATTGAATGTATCGATTTAAAATCATCATTAAAATTGACAACGTCACCACCACCGACCCCATTAACCGATGATCTTTGTCTATTGCAACAAGATAAATTACTGTTGGAGCACAGCCGAAAAGTGAAAATATTTGAAAAAATCAATAAATTAGATTATGAACCATCAATACTATATAAAAGTGGACATCATTTCAGTGGACATAAAGCAAAGACAAAAAAAGAAGATCATTTATTAGCGGGTGCTGAAAACAAAGAACAACATAAACGATTGAAAAATGATAGTAAAAAAATAAATGGTATTGTTGAAATTGCCCAACAAGCTGAATATGCAGCAATTGGTAATGATCTTGTGGGACTACCTTCAAAACATTCAATAGCCGGCTCATCAAATAATATTAGTTTTAGTTATGATAATCGAAATGCACAAAAAACTCAAGAATCTTTAACTACGACGGCGACAACTGCTGCAATTACAAAACCAACAACAGCGGCGGCGACGACGACGACGACGACGACCACCACCACAAAACCATATTTAATGGATGCCAGTTTTTGTTCAGGTGTAAGGTAAAATTTTTCTTTATATCAACACTAACCATAAATTAGAACTCACATTATTTTTTACCTTTTTAATTAACAAAATTAAACTTATTGGGAGTATGCATTAATTCATGCGGTTTTTTTTCGAAAATTGAGGCTTTATTGTGAATAAATGGTTATACAATCAATGATCAAAGTATTGTCCATTGGAAACTACAACATTTGCCCATCTTTCTGGCAGTTTGTGGATTCCATCCCAAAAGAACTTCTCCGGCTTGGTGATGAAGAACGAATCGAGCAATTTTTTGTTATCCTGTTCTGAGGTGAAGCGTATTCCGGTGAGGGCATTCTGCATTGATCTGAACAAGTAGTAATCAGAAGGGGCTATGTCTGGGCTATCAGGCGGGTGAGGTAGAACTTCCCACCCACTGTTTTCCAAATAGTTTTGAACCGGTCTTGAAACATGTGGCCGAGCGTTGACATGATGGAAAATTATGGATTCGTGTCTGGTTGCATATTCTGGTCGTTTTTCCGCAATCGCTCTCTTCAAACGAATTGATTGTGTTCGGTAGAGGTCCCCTTTGATCGTCTGACTCGATTTAACAGCTCCATGATACCATAACACACCCTTTTGATCCCACCAAATACAGAGCATTACCTTGGCGCCATGGATATTCGGCTTTGCCGTGGATGTTGATGGTTGGCCGGGCTTCACATACGATTTCTTGCGCTTAGGGTTATCGTAATGAATCCATTTTTCATCACCAGTGACAATCCCATGCAAAAATGACTTGTTTTTGTGGCGTTGAAGCAACATTTCCGACATGCAGAATCGGTGTTCGATATCTCTTGGATTTAATTCATACGGCACCCAATTTCCCAACGTTTAGATGATTCCCGGGGCTTTTAAACGTCTGGAAATGGTTGCTTGATCAACTCCCTATGATTTTGCAAGATTTTATTGCGTTTGGCACGCATCTTCATCAAGCAATGCCTCCAATTCTTCATCTTCATCATCTTTTTGGCAGTCCGCGTCGTTCATCGTCTTCTAAGTTGAAATCGTCACTTTTAAACCGTGAAAACCACTTCTGGCACGTTCTTTCAGCTAGAGCATGGCCACCATAAACCTCTACTAAAATACGATGACTTTCGGTAACACTTTTCTTCGTGTTAAAGTAATGAAGAAGAACTCCCCGCAAAAACACTTTTTCTGACACAAAGTTCGACATGTTCCAATGAATAGAAAAAAATGTTGTTTTAATCACTTCAATCACATGACATATACTGAAAAAAACGCACAATCCAATAACAATAGCTTTCAAATGAATATAGTCACGGATGAACACGACGCGAAACAATACTAGTAACGCCCACTCTTAGAAAACCGCACGAATTAATACATACTCCCAATAATAAAAAAAATGACTTAAATTTCATTTGCCACTTTATTTGCGTTTTTTTTTTTTTAATTCAAAATACTTTATTCAAAAAAATTAATTATTTCTATTTACTTAACTCTACAAAAAAATGAATTCTAATAATAATAATAACAAACAAAAAAATATCAATTTCTATTCTCATTTTATAAAATATTAGCCTAGTTCATCCGCTACCATTAACGAGGACGGCCAATACAATGACCACGATGTCGATGACAGAATTATTACCAACAACATTCGATAAGGCATTAATTGAAAAAGAAAAATATTTAGCTGAAAAACTTAATATTGAACCGGTTAAATTAGAAAAAACAACGCCACAATTAATTTTAAATAATAATTCCACAATATCATCCACGGAAGAAATTAGGTTCTGTGGAAATGATGAAGAAAAAACACACATCCCAATATTTCAATATCCAGTAAATTATTTACAGCAACAACAGGAACAACAACAGGAACAACTTAAAATAAAACAGAATGAAGAAGGAAAATGTAATAATACAATAATAAAAAAAATGCATTTTCTAAACAATTATAATGAATCAAATTCAAATGCTAAAAAAACAATTGATGGTGGTATTAATGCCCATGATGTTGATGATGTTGATGATGTTGATGATGGTACAATAAAAAATTATCGTAAACATTTTAAAATAACACCAACAATATCAAATTTAAGTGATGATATGAAAAAAGTTATGATATCATCTGCTGATAATAATAATAAATTATTTTCAAATAAAAATAATCTTAATCGATCCAATAATGATCATGATGATGATGATAATGAAACAAATAAATTATTAATAAAATCATTGAAAATTTTTCCAACATCAACATCTAAATTGAACGCATCAGAAGCAACAGCAACATCGTCATCGTCATCGTCATCATCATCAAAATTAAATTCAAATTTAATACCAGACATTAAAGAATTACCAAATTTTATGAGTATACCAAATTTATGGAAATATCATCCGGATGATGATCAAAATAATAAAAATGAAAGACGTATATTCAAAAGAGTTAATTCAAATGAAAGTAATTGTAGCAGTGAAGATTGGGAATTATTATGAAATATTAAAGCGCTTAAAATATTAATGAATTAAAAATTAAATTAATTTTTTGGTTGGTTGGTTGGTTGGAGTTGTGATTTTTTTTTTTTTTGTTCTTTTTCTATATTATTTAGAAATTATATTCTATTAAGTTATTATTTTTTTTATTATCTCTCGAATTTTATTTACAAAAATTTATAAAAAAAAAAATTATTACTTATATATTTATTAGTATGTAATAAAATAATGATTTGATTTATGCAAATTCAATGAAAATATTTTGTTATTGATAATTTTAATAACGAAATTTCTCTAATTATAACCAAACCAATAAAATCCACGGATGGCGAAATCAAATTCATAAAATACTTGCTATTGGTTTTTTTTGATAGTTTGTTACTACGACAGAATTGGTTCCTAGGTTCCGGAAAACCTAGGAATTGCATGTAACGGAAGGTAATGGAATCACTTAATTAGAACCTTGAATAAAGAACATTTAAGTGATTTCGGGTTTCGGTGGATTAATTTATGAAATTTTAGAATATAAAATCGAACAGCTGACAACACCTAAAAGGCAGAAAAAACTCATGTGGTTTAAAAACAATTGTCAAATTTGAAGCACTTTAGGGAAAAATTTTTATCCTAAATGATTGAAAGTCATAAAAGTAGTGCGGAAATCCTAGCTCCGAGGGGAGAGAATGTTCCATAGTCTTGTGATGTTCTTGAAAAAAAAAATTACTCCTCAGTTGTGTTTCCCAATAGGGAAGATTGGACAGAGAATAAGATTAGGTTCACAGAAAACGCCCTAAAATTCTATACGGATGGATCTAAGACCAACCTATGTTCTGGCTCCGGAGCATATGGGGTTAATCCAAGAATGGAACTTGGAGCCACTCTGGATTGCTATAGCACCGTAGTCCAGGCGGAACTCCATGCTATAGAACTTTGCATCAGATGGATCAAGGATAGGGGGTATAAAAACCAGCTGATTTATATCTTATCGGAAAGCAAAGCGGCACTCATGGCCGTGAAATCCCGAGAGGTAAGGTCGAAGCTCGTGCTCCACTGTCTGGGGACACTGAAAGAGGTGTCAGGGGTAAATAAAGTCACACTAATGTGGATACCTGGGCATAGTGGAATAGAGGGTAACTCAGAAATACGGGAGTCACAGAAATACTGGAATGACACCGATGGCTGCAGGCATTCTAAGTTCTTTATTTTTACAAACACAAAAGGATTGACGGAACAAATTCTCCTCCTAAATAAGACAAATACTTTTTGATTAGTGGTCGGATATTTAACCGATCACTATAATCTAAGAACTCATCTATTATACATTCTCTGTGAATGTGAGGCATTAGCAGGGAGAAGACTTAGGATCATTGGTTCATCATTTCCATTGCCTAAGGACATTATGTCCATACCTATCAATAAGTTGGCCAAATTCTTGGGCAGGGCCAATGAATGGATGCATATGGGATAATTTAGGGCAGTAACACAATGACCACCCGGAGGTCAAGTGTTTAGGGGACTGACGACCCATCCCGGTGCTATAATTCTAATTCTAATGTTCTTGAAAAAAATAATAAAATACTTATCTTATTGTTTCATGCAAAATGATGGCATTCTCAAATTTATTTCTAAGTATTAAATTGGATCATTTGTTTGAAAATAAAATCTTTGCCTTTGTTTTAGTGGGATTAAATTTTACTAGAGGTTTATCCAACGGCGGGGATCTTATAGATGTTTCGACGCTGGCTGTGAATAGGTCCGATTGGAGAAGTTGCTGATGGAGGACGCTAAAACTTAATTGTATGTTGTAAACCCGTTTAAGTAAGTAAGTAAGAGATTTATCCGAGGAATGTAATAATACTATTGTCAGCATAACTATGTATTGCGGATTTTTTTTTATTGAAAGAAATGATCTTTAATGAAAAAATTAGAAAGGGAGTGGGTGGGTTGGTTGGGTGATAGAACAGCGACCTCCCTGAGGTCCACCGGAACCAGAATAGATTTGATACCTTTTTGTTATTAACTCCACATCTAGTACAATCTTAATATGGGCAAAATTTGACCATATCCATTAATTATAAATGTTCTTAACCTACTAATTAATTACTCGTTTTTTTTTTTTTTTAGATATTAATGCCTTATGTCTTCTGTCAAAAATCAATAGTCACGTTCGTTCTTTTATATCCGAAGTCAAATTTACAATCAAATTTACAATTAGTAATTAACTATCTTCTAAATTACCGAAAGAAATGATTAGAAGAATTGCTATGTGAGTCGGTACCCCCTTTTGAAATAGATGTAACATGAAAAAAAAAATTCCCCGGATCCCCGGAAATATTCCATTCGATAATGATTTATGAAAATTGTTTGAATGGTATAAGTCCAAAAGGTTGTGTTATCCACTCATTCGTTTGTCTTTGTAAATCCCGATGGAGGGTAGATCAACTTTAATATTTAACTCATTCCATTTACAAAAGCAATTATTGGGACCTTGCATTAATAATGTCAATTTTTTGGCTTGAAAATGTCATTTATTTGTATAACAAAATGATTGAGTACATTAACCAATATATAGCCCATCGTTAGCTATGACTTCATCCCATCTTTTAGGAAGTTTGTTGATTCCTCGTTTGAAGAACTCCACATCTTTTGTCCCAATCCTTTCATCGACCCATTTTCGCACTTCTTCAGCATTTCGAAAGCGTACATTTGTCAGGCTACCTGCATTGATCTGAACAAATGGTAATCAGAAGGAGCAAGGTCTGGAGAGTACGGGGGATGATGATCCCAACCGAGCCTCTTTATTTTTTCCTTAACGATGTTTGCACGATGTGGTCTGACGATGACAATGTTCATTAAAACTTTGTGGTATTTTCAAGCTATCAATGGTCGTTTTTCGTTCAATTTCTTTGCCAATTCGCCCAGTTGTCGTCGGTAGCGATCAGATGTAACCGTTTCATTCGGTTTTAACAGCAGCTCATAATACACGACACCCTTCTGATCCCACCAAATGCACAGCTTCTGGCAATGAATTAACGCGTTTTGATTGTGAAGTTGATGGTTGGCCCGGATCAACATATGATGCTTTACGTTTAGGGTTGTCGTAATACACCCACTTTTCATAGCCAGTGACAATTCGACTAAAAAAACTATGTTTTTTATGCTCGGCAAGATGTTTATGGCATGTATCGATTCCTGCTTTGAGTTGATTTTCATTCAGTTGATGTGGGACCCATTTTCCTTGCTTTCTGATCTTTCCCATTGAATGCAAACGTCTAGAAATGGTAGAGGCATCTACATTCAACTCTATAATACAAGCTCTTGATGCGTTCGACACGAATTTTCATCCAACATGCCTGCAATTCTTATCGTCTTCAAATTTTTTTGGCGGACCTCGCCGTTCTTTGTCTTCCACTTCAAAATCACCACTTCGAAGCGTCCAAACCAAACGTTCACAAGTTTTTTTGAGTTGGAGCATGTTCACCATAAGCTTCTACCAACAATCGATAACTATCAGCAGCGGTTTTTTTTATCAAATTAAAGAAAGTTATTAAACTTTCCCACAAAACAACTTTTTCAGGCATGTGTTTCGACATATTCGAAGCAAAAAAACTTTGTTGTTTTTCACTTCAAAGAAATGACATATAATGAAATTTATAGAGTAATGACAGACAAAAAAAAAGAATATGGCCGCGGTGTGGTCCAATGCACACAACGCTAGTTACGCCATCTGTTATCTAAATCGACATTATTAATGGAAGGTCCCAATATGTCTCCGTATATCCTACAAGATCCTATAATTTTATTTTACTCAGAACTTTTTCATAACATTTTCCCTATTTGATCATTATTAAGGCTGAAAAAAATTAGAAATAATACCAATAGATAAAAAAACATAATGACTTACCAAAAAAAAAATATTATCTGATCTGAATTTAAAAATAAATAATTAAATTGATTCAGTTGATGATGATTTATCACTACCACTACTACGTTGATTATTTTCCATTATCTGTTCTTGATGTTCATCACGATGACGATGAACATCTTGTTCATCCCGGTATGTAACCAATCGAGAAGATTTTCGATTTGGCTAGAAAAGAATTTAGACAAATTCTCATTAAATCAAAAAAAAAAAAAACTAATTTTTTCATCATACCATTTTCGTAATACCAATAACATTATCAAAATTTTTAAAATCCATATACGATTTATGTGTAAATATAAATAATTGATAGGAATGATCCTGCTGCTGTTGCTGTTGCTGATTCATTTGAAAATATTTATAAATATTATCTAAATAAAAATCATCTAAATTATCATCTAAATGTTCAATGAAACGTATTGGTATATTCAATACATTGGCCAATGTTATCGTTAACGCAAAGATAATCAATCGATTATTGCCATATTTTAAATCTTTAACCATTGACAGTGATTGTTTATTAATGGCATTGAAACATTTAAATTCAATGCCATCCGAAAACCATTCAATTGGATTCATTGGATGTAATTGAAAATGATTATAATGTTTCGGTAGCGGCTGTTGCTGTTGCTGTTCCACAGTATTAATAAATAATTCTGAATATGTCGGTGGTAAATTTTCATTTAATTGTTCAATGAATGTTTTTAATATTTTTTGACGATTCCATTTAATTATTTCAAATGATTTTTCTATTGTACGTTTTTCTTTATTCAATATTGAATATTTTTTTAATAGTACATTTTTTTGATCAATTAAATTTTCAATTTCCATTTCAATGTCCGCTGAAATAGATGAAGATAAATCGATTGTTGCACCATCAACTGCACAATTTTTTTTATTATTAAATTTATTGCATAATTTTTTCAATCTATTCATTTCTTCACATAATTTTGTCCACGCTGAATAATCATCTTTAGACATTTGAATTTGATATTTTGATAAACTAAATGTTCGATTACATAAATGAAAATCGAAGAGAAATAAAAAAAATTAATAATCATAAAATTTTAATACAAAGAGCATTGGTTTTTTATTGTCCGGGGGCTGAAGGGATGTTGGTGCCGGTGAATAGGACACCAAATTAGAGAATTGCTGGCTGTTGCGCACAAAAAAATGAATCTTCTATTGGCAAAAACATAAATCTTTGAGTAACAATATCCCGAAATATATAAAGAAATCTACTAAATATAGTATTGCTCTCGCTCGCGCGGAAGTCACCTTGACGTGGTGCGAGAGCTTAGAGGTTGCAATGAACCGAAAGCCTATACTGATAGTTACACCCACCCATATTAGAAAGGTCTACGGGGAGCAATTCACTACTTAGAACTTCCAGCTCCCAGATACCGGGCGCCTTCGTCGGGAGCATTAGCCTTACCATCGAGGAAGAGGCTGTTCTATGAGGCTAACCAACCAATCCTCAACTACAAGTTTAACAGTAAATGGACTCCAACAAAACAAAAAGCCGAAGATTATGACGTGTATCTTAACGCGTGTAAACAACGGTACTCTACCGTTCTATTCAAGACACGGCGACTTTCAATCAACGACTGCTGAAACCGATGAATCAAGTCCCAGTCCCCAGTCCGGCAGTCTCATATCTTCGAAACCAATTGACAATACGTAATAATTATATTCGAGGAGTACAATAGACCCTGTGGGCCCCAGTACACGGATCGGTATACCTATCCTTAAACCTAGGCGTGAGGTTTTAATCGGTAGGACGTTAAATTCGTTAACGAGAGTCCGACACCATGTTCGTAAAAAGGATTTTCTCACCCAATTAAACAAAAACTAAAATATAGGGCGTTTTCGTTTATTCCACTTGTGTTAACACAAACGCACAAGTGACACAAATACGTTTTTTTATTGCACTTGTGTTACTTGTGTTATATGACACATGTTCGAAAATACCTCCACATAGCACTTGTGTTGACACAAATTGCCCTATCTATTTTGTAGGAGCACCATCGCCCTGTGTGAGATTGTTGTTGCTTTATCGTCACTATAACATTTTCACATATAAAACGCCATTTGTAAACAAAATTAAACACAAGACTATTTTATAATATTCGAACACAGAGCTAGCACCTGTAAATGTTATATCGCGCTCGCATGTTTGAGAGCGCACAAGTGCATGACACAAGAGGAATAAACGAAAATGCCCATAGTATTTTAACTTACATGTAATTTTTCAAAATCATTTCGTTATCTTCATCAACATCATCATCATCATCATCATCATCATGATTGGAATCGTTTAGTAACAGATCATCCGGTATATTTATATTATTTCCCTATTTTTTAATATAGAATAAATTAAATTTCTATTCTAGTATTTCTATAATAATAAAAATTCAAATATTAAACCTGATTTTCTATGATCAATAAACGTTTTTCATTATGTTTATGATTTAATTGAAAGAAAATTGTTGCCATTATTTTATCATATTTAAATACATTCAACATTTGTTGATAGCTTTCGGATTGATGCTGTGTGGAACAAATGGAAAAAAATAAAATCAATATATATTAATCAAAATTAATTAAGATTATTAGGGGATTGTGTTATATTCTTTTTTAATCGGTTTAGCACCCGAGGTAAAGCCTCGGAATTTCTAAAATTGCCCGTAAGCCCGTAACGAAATCACTTAATCAAGCGATGAATAACCTCTATGATTCATTGACATGTACATTTAAGTTATTTTGGGTGGCCAAACTTTATGGATATGTGGATTAATTTATGAAATTTTGAAAATAAAAGCAAGCATACACAGTGCGACAATTAATATTGCGGACTCAAACCATATCTCAATAACCAGTGGGACGATCTATGTGATGGACATGCGTTTTGAAGCTTGATGTGTTCTATATCGTCTGTAAAAATTTCATTGCATTTGGTTGACAAATAAAAAAGTTATGACGTTTCTTGTGAAACAATATTTTAGTTGAAGTAGAAATTTTAAAATGGAACAACGAGCAGTCATTAAATTCAACGCAAATCTTGGTAAATCTGCAACAGAAACGTTCAAATCGATGCAGCAAATTAATGACGATAATTGTATGGGTAGAACACAAGTTTTTGAGTGGTATAAACGTTTCGTGGATGGCTAAAACACAGGTTAAAAAACCAAGAAAAGTTCCATCTAAAAGCACGGCAATGCTCGTAACATTGTTCGATAGCAAGGGAATTATCCCTAAAGAATTCGTTCCAACTGGTCAAACAGTCAGTGGCGCATATTATATCGAAGTTTTGAAGCGTTTGGTGGGCAGGATTCGATCTGAATATCGTGAATCAAATAGTTGGTGTTTGTTACACGATAATGCACCAAGTCACACTTCACTTATTGTTCGTAAGTTTTTGGCTCGAAATCAAGTCTGTGTGTTAAATCATCCACCGTATTCACCCGATTTAGAACTATGTCCTTGCTCCCAAAACTTAAAATGAAATTGAAAGGATGTTTTTTTGAGGATATTGAAACCATTGAAACAGCATCTACACACGCACTAGAGGCAATACCACAAAATGAGCTGGAACACGCATTTGAATCATTATTAAATCGATGTAACAGTTGTATTGAATCAGAAGAAGAATATTTTGAATAAATATTATAAAAAAATTTCAAAAATCGTGTTCTTAATGTATTTCCTAGGACCAGTCCGGAATATTAATTGCCGCACTGTGTATGAGAGAAAAAAAACTTAAACTGAAAAGCCATAAGAAAAAATAACTCATCCGTTTTCAAACAATCATCGAAGTTGCACTTTAGGTCGATGAGTCTTTAAATATAGGAAGAAATGCTAAAATTTAAATGATTGATAGACATATGAAGGGCAAAAAATACTAGCTCTGGGAGACTATTCCATAATATTGATGTTCTTGGAAAAAAAAGAATTTCCAAATCTGTTGGTTCAAAAATAGGTTAATAAATACTGAGTATGGATATTCTGTTTGAGAGTTTCTTGAATTATAAACGAAGTTAATCCGCCCAGAGAACGCATGCTTACCAATCCTGTCACTAAAGCCTCGTTTTCTATGAAAATATTTTATTTATCACAAATATGATATTTGTGATATAAAAAAAAATGTGCTTTTTCTGAAATTTATTTTGCCTGGATAAAAAAACCGAAATTTAATAATAAATACCAATTGCTGTTAAATAATTCCATTTTTTATTAGTTTGTAAATTAACTGGATATTTTATTATTATGAAATTAAATCATAAAAATTAAATAAAATGTAAATAAAATGAAAAATGAAGTTTGGACGACGGTCAGCCGACGGCAATAGAAGAAAAAATATCAATGTCCGCCGTCAGTCCGCCGTCCAATATTCATAAAAAGCACCGCCATTGAAATGCATGTATTTTCAATTTGACATTTGCCGTCGTCTGCCGTCGGCATTTCATGAAAAGCATTACTTAAACTGTAGTGTAGTTATTGGTGAACCCGCCCAATATGTATGAATTGTATTCTAGAAGCGGTCTTATAAATGCTTTATAAAAGTAGTGGTAAATTTTCAGAATTAAGGAATTCCTTGGATCTTCTTAAAAATCCAATGCGAATAGCGTAAAATCTAATTGGGTCAACATTTATGCAGCATTTGTTTGAGCACAAACATGCCTTTGTTTTAGATGGATTAAATTCTGTTAGGTTTATCATTCCCCAATTAGATATTGATTCAAAATCTTTGTTAATTGAAGAAATCATCTTCTGACTTAAGCATTTGGTTCGCATTATGCGATTATACGAGGTAGTTCATACGAGAAATGTAACGTACCAGCATAACAGTGTAATGGGTTTCGGTCGGGGTTACTGATAGAAGATCATTGATTAAAAAATTAAAAAGATGGCGGGTGATAGAGCAGAACCCGGGAAGAGACTGGATAAAGATCTGAATTAACTCCATCTAGTATAACCCTAATATTTGTATTACCTAAAAAGTTACCAATCCAACTATAAAATGTATGCCATACTCTGTCAAGCCTTGGTAATGTCTAATTTGAGCAACTTGATATAACTATGATGAATTACAAAATTATACAAATACAATCTATCTGTGATGATGTAATTTTGCAATTTCATTTCCAATTATTTTCTTTATCTAACATACCTGTTCCATTTTTGTTTCAAAATCCATAATCGTTTTTTTTAAATCATCTTTATTTTGTTGTAATTTTGTAATCTCTTCGGTTAATGCAGTTATTTTCATATAATAATTATTTAAATCACTTTTATATTGATTATTCGATAATGGTATTCGATTTAATGTTAATATTTCATCAATTCGATTGTCAACTAAATTTGAATGAAATTGGCCAAAAAAAATTTTCTTATTCATCAAATTTGTCTATTGATATTTTTTATATACTTTTATTAAGGATAATCCGACGTTGATCCAATTCAATTGTTAGTAAATCACGAGTTTTTTCCATTGAATTGATAATTTCATCAATTTTATACATATATTTTTGATACCAATCAATGGTTAAATTAGAGTTTTTGAGTACGTGGTCATCGAATAGATTCATTTCAATTATATTGCGTTCCCGTCCCGTTGAATTTATTAAATTTTCATATTTTTTTAATTCCATTTCATTTTTATTGATTTCTAATTGACAATTCTGAAAATAGATATTAAAAAAAAAAAAAAATAATCTCTTTTTGACTTAATATTAACTTGATTAATTTAAAGTAATTTTTAATTATTACCATTAATTTCTCTTCTAAACTGTCTAAATTAATTAACTCTTCTAATTGATTATTATTGATTTTATCTTGAAGAAATTGTATTTGATTGTGGTATAGCTAAACAAAAAAAAAACAAATGAAAAATTTTTAAAACTATTAAACAATTACCAGACCAGTAATTTACGTAAAGGTGAGTTGATAATCAACTCTTCTTTAACTTAATTCCCATTTAAAATAACACATTGCATTTGTAAGAGAATGGTATAAAAACAACGGTAAGATTCACTGATAGAAATGTTTTTTTTTCTTCAATTTTTCATCAAACCTTCAGATCAATTCAATTCAAGTTGTTAGATACAGAATAATATATTTCGAATCATTCCTTGGATTTGTATGGGACCTCTTGAACATGATGGGATCAAAAAAAAATTATCTTGAAGTAAATCATTATTTCTCTCACTCGGAAGTCACCTTGTCGTGGTGCGAGAGCTTCGATTGCAATAAACCGAAAGCCTATGCTGATAGTGACTCCCATCTACATTAGAAGGCTCTACGGGGAGCAATGCACTAAGAACTTTCAACTCCCAGACACCGGGCGCACTCTGGGAGTATTAGCCTTACCATAGAAAGAGGCTCTTCTATGGGTGACGAACCAATCCTCAACTACAAGTCTACACCTCTGTACTCCAACCAAACCGAAGATGCGTATCTTAATGTATCAAATAAAACAACGGTACTTTGCCGTTTCATTCAAGACACGGCGTCTGACATTTCAGATACCGAAATGTGTGGTCTTGATACATAGGGTTCTCAGTCAACGACTGCTGAGCATGTTGAATCAAATCAAGCGTAAAAGGTCCAAGTCTGACCGTCTCATATCTTCGAGACCAATTCAAAATTTAACTTTTTTCAGGGGGTACAATAGATCCAATGGGTCGCAGTACACGGAGCGGTTTACGCAACTACTCCAACCCAAAGGGAGGGGTTTTAGTCGGTATTTTTTTTTTAATATGTGGACGTCAACTTAGTTGGCGGGAGTCCTACACTCCGTTCGTAAATGGATTTCCCCTCCCATCAAAAAAAAATCATGTTTCAAAATGAAACCTTCAAATCCAAAATGTGTTAGAAGCAGAACGAGATATCTCTAATTGTATGGGACCTTTTGGACAAGATGGGATCAGAAACAATTTTCGGAAATGTAATTTTTCACATTTGTTAGTCAAATATCTAAAATTTCCAATATATGAAAAAAAAAAATGTGAAAAATTGGAAAATTTACAAGAGATTTAGGGATAGTCTGACATAACCGCAATCATCTTCGAATTTAATCAGCTAACTAACAACAATAAACAAAAAAAACTGAAGCTTATGTTGATAAATTCAGCTCAAATCGTGATCGAGCCGTTTCCGAGGAAAAATATCGACACAACCTTAACAGAGAGAACACATATCATTTTACGAATCATCTAAAAATCAATTACCTGTTTCATCAATTCAATATCAAAATATTTCGATGAAATTAAATGAAATGTTTTTAATTGACTTTTAAGTTGTTCCTCTTCTTCTGATTTTCTTTGTTGCCATTCCACATTCAATTCATTATAATTATTACTATTATGATTATCTATCCATTTACGATTTAATATTGTATTGTTTTTACCAGAAATTTTTGTAATTTTTAAATCATTTATAGAAAATTGTCCATCAATCGTACAAATCTAAATAATTTAAAATCTTAATATAAAATCTATATTTTTTTTTGTTTGTTGTAATAAATAAATTAATATACATTACATTACAATTAAATTTGTTATTAATTTCAATTGCTTGTTCAATTGTTTCACAAATCAATGTATTTTTTGTTAACAATAACATTATCGATTTAATTGTTATTGGCTCGTAACGAATCACATTATAGACAAATTCAACTTGTACATTTGTTAGTTTTCGTATTTCATCTCTATATTTACCAGTATATTATTTAAAATGAAAATATCATTTAATTAAAATATTAAAATTTTGTAAAATTATTACCTTAATTTCAAATTTAATGGAATTTCCGCAATTTCATCTAATACAAAAAATTTTTCAGCTGAATCAAAAGCAAAATTTTCATCATTTTGAATAATCTACGAATAATAACAAAAAATATATTACAGTTTTATTACAAAATCTTATCAAAACAGTATAATTTCACCACGAACCTCTAAACATTTTTTCATAGTTGACCGGCTATCGACAACAATCGTATCCATTACATTTGAAAAGACGGCATTAAAAACAGCATCATATTTTTGATCAATTGATTGACATAAATTGGTTAAACGATTTATAAATAAATTACCATTTGTTTGTTTAGATGGTGAATTAACTAAAATTTGTTTTTTTAACATTTCAATAGTACGCATTTTTTTTGAAATTTCTTCATTTTCATATATTTCTCTATCGATACGATGGATTTCGTTAATGGTTTGTTTAAAATTGAAAATACTATTACTGGCCTGCAATCGGGAATGTTCATAATCCGATTTAATACCATTAAATATATTAAATTTTTGTAATTTTATTTCCGTTAATTCTATTTCATTCTTGTAATATTCATTACGATATTGACGTATTTTATTTTTCCATTTCCCATATGCCAATTCCATTTCAATAGAATATTTTTCAATTGATTGAATTTTTAATTTATCTTTTATATGTTGCATATAAAATTGATACGTAATATTGTTAAGATTTAATATTGTTAATTTATTATTATTATCAATATTTCCATCGTCATCGTCCCCAACGTCGTGGTCGTCGGTGCTTTGTAATTGTTTTGTTTTAAAGTTATTCACATTGAATTTTAATTGAATCAAATTAATTTCCGGTATATCGGTAATATTTTTACGTATTTTTAATAATTCATCATTAATATCTGTTATTTGTTGTTCAACAAATTCAATATCTTTTAGATGTAATCCCCTTTTAACATTTAATCTATCCAATTCAATTTGATGGATATTATTGCTGGGCATTAGTGAATTTTCAAAAATATTCAATCTACTTGTTGATTCAATTTTTTCAATATAATCATTTATTTGATTTGTCTGTGAAAGGTTAATTGAAAAGAAAAATACTATTAATGTAATTTTAGATATATCCGGAACAGCACGGAAATGCAGATGTTAAAAGTATGAATTAGTAACAAAGAGTAACTCCACCCTGTCCATAACATTATATATGGATGTGTGTTCATCAACGTTTTTTCATCAACGAACGTTTTGAGATATCTAATCCGGATATCTCTTAATTGATAGAACATCAATTCAAATTTTAAAATAGATTATGTTCACAGATTCAATATATCTCTCTCATCATTACAACATTGATTATACTTACTATGTCGTTAATTTTTTCATCAATATCTTTGATTTGCTTCTTATTTGATTCAATAACACCAGATGATTTTACTGCTGCTGTATCCATTCGCATAGACATTGCGAAATTCCTCTTTTCCACTGCATTCTCATTTAGTTTCCCTTTCAATAGTTTTATTTCATTTTCGATAATATACAATTCGATAATAAATTTTTGTTGTTCAATTTTATGCTGTTGAAAATAAAATTAATTAACATCAACGAAAAATATTAATCGTAACAACATCCCCCATTAACAAATAATTTACCAAATTTTCTTTTAATTCATTGAATTTTAATTGTTCGGCGGCATTCGCCTCGGCCTTTTTTAATTTTAATTTAATATTTTTTACATCCAATTGACAATTATTCAAAATTTGTGTTTTTGATATGATCATTTTCGACATATCATTATATTCATCGGCATACTGATGGGATTCCGATAGAATTTCTAAATATTTTGTACATTTAATTGGTTCATCGACACAAATTCGTGATGCCATCAATTGTAATATGGATAATTTATAAGCTTTTAAATTGATCACTTCGAATTGCTGTCGATAATCTTGTTCGTCAATTATCTGTTTGACGATAATTGATATTATATGTAAGTATCAATACACATTGGAAATTATATCGACGAATTTTACATTAAAAATCAAATAAAATAATATATATATATTTACCTGATCATTATATTTATATTCAAATTTTAAATTCATTATCGAACGTTGATAAATTCGTTCTTCGGCATTCACAATTAAATGGATTTTAACAAAACATTGATAGCCATTATCATTAGTTTGTTCTTCGATGACCGTGTCAACATCCATTCCATTATTGCCATTCATCATTGTTTTATAAATAATTTCATCAATTGATTGAACCCGTATATGTTCAATTGGAATACCAAATACAAAATATATTGCTTCTAAAAAATTTGTTTGTCCTATTGTAAAACACCCAAAAAAAAAAAAAAGACAGGAGTTAACACACAAATTATTTTGTGTTGTTTTTGGTTTGATTTTGTACCTGATCCAAATGTATGCAAAACGGCTACAGTTTGTTTAAATGGTCCCAATTTAAAATGACCAGAAAATGATTTAAAATTATATAATTCAATGTATTCCAAATAGACATTCATTTTGATGAATTCAATTATTAACTTTTAATATGAAAAAAAAAACAAATTTCAATTTATCAAACAATTTTTTCAATGATGAATTACAATATTTGAGTCACCACAAATTGTACAATTTTTTTTCATTGCAAAAACAGAAACACTTTTTTTTTTTTATAAATATTATTACTTTTCAATTGAATTTTCACATTAAATTTATTTTGGCAATTTTTTACACATAAAGGAAATCCAATTATAAAGGATAATTTATTAAGGATAATTTAAATAAAATTTGCAACCATTCGATCCACCGTTTTTTTGCCAAACAAAAAAAAAACTTCTTCCATTTTAAAAATTTTGTTTTTTTATTATTATTATTATTATCCACAAATTTTGATTGGATGTGTAGTTATGTGGGTGGATTTCTACAAAAGTATGTTGACCGTTTCGGCTTAAATTTTGCATAAATAAAATTCCATGGTGTCGAAAAGCATAAATTTCAAACAAAACGAAAATTGTGTACGGGATTTGTAATAAAAATAGTACAAAAAATAAATAAAAACAATAAAATATTATTATAATTAGGGGATTAAATAAAATTTAAATAAATAAATAAATTAAATTATTGTATAATAAAAAAATTGAATATAAAAATTTATTCAACGAATTAATCATCTTCGCATCTCACTCACACACATCGAAATCGGGCGTCCGCGGCATTGCCAATTGTCTTTTTTGCGCAGCCGTTCAATTACCGCATACAAGAACAATCGTGAAATGAAAGGGGTAAAACGTAAAAAAGTTAAAAAAATGGTGGGTCGAAAAGACAAAGCAAGTACTAATCTACTGTAGAAAATAAATCAACATTTTTTTAATAATTTAATTTATTTAATATAAAGTTAAAAAATATATAATAATATTTAAAAATTAATAATTAACAATAGTATAATTAATTAAATGAAGATATTTTCGAGTGATAGTGAAAAACAAAGGTAAAAAAAAGGCATAGCGGTAATGCGTTGGATTGTATGAGGAAAAAATTGAAAGTGTTTTTTTTTTTTGATATTCTGGAATTCAAATGGATTTCCACATATGCAGAAATGTAATTAAGAACCTGGTATTATTTTAACAAATTCAATTCCACTTCCACTGCTTGTTAATTTTGAACATGGACATGGATATGGAAATGAATACGACGACGGATGTAAATGCTTTGTCAGACGTGTATTTAAATAAGGTAAGTTTTTTTTTTTTCATTATTATTTTTTACTTAAGCATTTTGTATATAACATGTATATAACATATAACATAAGATCAATATATAACCGGGGGATAATAGAAAATCAGTTGATCTAGTCGGAACACTCAAATAAGAATAAATCCATACAAAAAAACACTTGATTGAATTCAACAGTAATCCAAATACCTTATGTAGAATTTTGCGTCCATGTAGTAATACATACAACCCCGTATGTTTCATTATAGATCGATCCTCCTTGAATGCAATACCGTCCAACTACATTTTCTTATCCTATTGTGATTATGTAACTACTGTGAATGTGCTAAAAAGGTGCACCTAGTTTTTTCCCACTATATCCAAAATAATTCGTCATACGTTGAAAATACGGTATTTTTTTTTCAAATCGCACCTTTCGATTATCATTAACGATTTAGTTTCTATTGAAAATATAGCCATAGAGTTTTTAAATGTTAGATCAATAGTGTGATGTACAATACACAATAGACATTAGTGTGATGAAGATTATTACTACTATATCCTCGTCCTCTTAAGTTGAATAACAATGAGCCAACTCAAAATCTTAAATGAATAATAAATAAATTTACACAAAACATTATTTAATATAAATTAATTGTTTAATTTATTTATTTTTAAATGATTTTTTAATCGAATTAATAATCATTAAAAAAAAAAGTTGTGACACCATCGCGTACATAATATATGTTAAGCGTTTAAAATTATATATATTAAATTTAAGTTTAGTTATATTTATAATTAATATAAAAAACAAAATCAATATAAATTTATTTTTGTTTTGTTGATAAAAATTGCAAGTATATAGTGTTAAAACAAACAAATTTAGTAATAATATCCAAAAAAAAAAACGAAAATTAACATAATTATAATTAATTAATAATATATGTATATATTATATATAAATAATATTAAACTAGATTCATTTTGACCAGCATTAGTTTTGTTATTATGTATAATATTTGTGTATTGCATTTTTACAAAAAAAAAAAAAAGAAGTAAATTCATATATTAAAAAACAAAAACGTTTCTTATATCATAAGAAGAAGAAAAAGAAGAAAAAACGTATATGAGGACCTGTCTCCAAATTTCGTCGTACATCTTCTCTAAAACAACATATATAAATAAATGTTATTATAGAATTTGCGTATTATTCCAACATAATTCGTTTAACACCACATTCCATACAAAATTTTGCAACTGATACCGTAAAACGATTACCGCATTCATGACAGAATTTCGATAGTTTATTTTCTTTTGATGATGTTGACGACTGTTGATTAATTGTATTATTATTATTATTATTATGTTGTCTATTGTTAATAATGGGTTCGATAATTTTGCTTGACAATGAAATCGGTGGCAATGCATTATCAGAAGATCCACTACTACTGGAACTTAAAGTTATGGATGATCGCCTTTGTTTTTGATCCGATTTATAAATTTGCGTACGTTGTTTATTGTTATTTATATTGGTATTATTATTGTTATTATTATTCGGGTTGTTATTCATTACAATATCTGGTATTTGATAATTCGGTTGACGATTATTACTATTATTATTAATATTGTTGTTATTATTATTATTACGTTGATTGGAGCTACGACGTATCGGTTTTTCACCTGTTGATTGTCTCGATAAGCTAAATATTAAACAGAAATAATATTTTTATTGTTTATAATCATAATCTTATTATCATTTTATCAATTTGTTTGTCTCTTTTAGGAACTAAGGGGTGATTTTTTAAAAGCTATATAGGAAAGTTTTTCATATAATTTACGGTCCATATAATTTAATGTTTGAAGATAATTTCATGCAAATGTTGACCTGGACTGCGTCTCAAATGGTCAATCCGCTTAGTCCAATTTTGGCATACTCTTTCCAACATTTCGGTCGGTATCTCACGAATAAATGCTTCAATGTTGTCTTCCAATGCGTCAATTGAAGCGGGCTTGTATGTATAGACATGAGCTTTAACATAGCCCCACACAAAATAGTCTAAATGCGTTAAATCGCACGATCTAGGCGGCCAATTGACCGGCCCCGAACGTGAAATAAAATGTTCACCGAACTCGCCTCTCAATAAGTCCATTGTTGCGCGTGCTGTGTGGCATGTGGCACCGTTTTGTTGAAACCACATGTCATGCAAGTCAAGCTCTTGCATTTTGGGCAAAAAAAAGTTGGATATCGTCTCACGGTAGCGCTCACCATTCACATAGTTACGTTACGATTTGCATCATCTTTGAAGAAGTACGGTCCAATGATGCCACCAGCCCATAAACCGCACCAAACTGTGACTTTTTATGGATGCATTGGTAGCTCTTGCAATGCTTCTGGCTGATATTCACTCCAAAATCGATAATTCTGCTTATTTAGGTACCCATTGAGCCAAAAATGAGCTTCGTCGCTGAACACAATTTCGTCGCGATGAACTTTCTTAACAGCACACACATTTTGATAATAAAATTCAATAATTTGCAAGCGTCGTTTGTTTGTAAGACGATTCATGATTAAATTATAGACCAAACTGAAGGTGTTTGACAGTGAAACAAAACACGAAACGTGCGTCAGCTGTTTAAACCATTGTTGCCAAAAAGATAATAGCTACAAAATCACCCTTTATATTTTGATTTAAAGATGTCGTAATTATTGTTAGAAAAGGAATCATGAGAATGTACTGAAGAGGATATTTTGTTAACAATAGAAATTTAATTTTCAAAATATCCTGAATATTTCTTCATAATAGAAAATTTAGAAAGAAAGTTGATTTTGAGAATGGCCTAAAAATTTATTCCCAAAAGAGTAATATAAATTGAATCCTAAGAATGTCCTCTGTGAATATTTTCTTTCATAAAAATATTTTGATCAATAGAAATTGAATTGAATCGATGTAGTGAAAATTTTTTGTTCTAAGCAAAAAGATTTCCTAATATAAAAATTGAATCCTGAGGGTGTCCTGAGGATTATTTCTTTAGTTGAAATGTTTCTAACAAATAGAAATTAAGATTAACAACATTAGAAATGGAAACCTGAGAAACCTCTCTGAAGTTCGTTTACCCCTCGTTTACTTAAGAGGAAATTTTACTAATGATAGAAATTTGATCTTCAGGATGTTCTGAAGATTTTTTAGGCATTGAAAAAGGGTCTCCGATAGAGATTAAAAATTTTTTTTTATATACATACCTTCCATAAGCTGAATCAGCACTTAATTTTGATATTTGTTGACGTCTTAATGGATAACTTTCGACACTGGATAATTCATCGGAATCAATTGGATAAGCTCCTGTTGTTGTTGATTTTATATTTTCTACCTTTATCTGCATCGGCAATGATGATGACGATGATAAATTTTTCTGTTGTTGATAATAATTATGTTGATTCGGTACTACTGCTGCTGGAGGTGATGCTGATTTTTCCTGTATTGAATGTATTTCTATTAATTCTGATTCATTCGATAACATTTGATCCAATTCATGAACACTTTGTAATAATTCTTTTTCAACATCTGTTAATTCATCATTTTTGATTGATTCCGATTTTTGATGTAATGTTTCATCATCTTTATTATAAATACTTTTTGTAAACATATCATCTTTATCCTCATCACCGCCACCATACATATCTATACCATTATTATTTACGAAGCGATTAACATTTTTATTCAATTGATTTGTATAAAATTCCGAATCCGTTACGGTGTTCGGTGTTTTCGGTGACGTAATCGATTGTGTGTGTGTGTTTTGTGCTTGTGTTAAAATAATTCTGTTATGATTTTGTTCAATTAATGGTAATTGTTGTGATTTTGATTCCGTACGATTATATTGATCATTCGGGCCATCATTCTGTGTTATATCATTTAGTTCATTACCATTTATTGACGATGATGCCGATGAACTAGAATTTGTATCATTATTATTATTATTATTATTTAAATTATCATTATTAATTGAAATTGAATTTCGTTCCATTAAGTCTTTGTAATCTTTAAATATTGGAAATTGTTCGTCGTCCTCAAACGATGATATGAATTCATCAAAATCAAAATTATTAAACATTGATTCAATATCAGTTTTAGGTTTATTAATTACCGAACCAATCACTGCCGTCGATGATTGATTTTTACGTTTTATTATATTAATGTCGTCATCATCATTCTCATTCCTTTTCCCATCATTCAATTGATCAAATTGATCGACTGTAATTGTTGATGGTGTTGGCGATAAATCATATAGAAAATTATCTTTGGAAAGTCTTAATTGTCTACGTTTTTCACCAGATATTATTCTTTGGTTATTGTGATTATTATTATTATTATTACTATTACTATTAATAAAATTATTATCATTATGAGTATTTAATTTCCCATTTGTAACAACATTATTAGTATTATTATTATTATTATTATTATTTAATATTAAATTGGATGATTTTTTTATTGGATTAATATTATTATTATTACTATTCATTACTGTTGATTTAATGCTACTGCGACTGCTACTACAACTACTGGTAGTTGATGAATTATTATTTAAATCGGAATCCGAGGACAATTTTGTGATATTCACAGATAAATTGTCACAAATATTTATTAATTTTGGATCTATATAGTGATGATGATGATGATGATCGGAGGATTCTTGAACATCTTCCAATTTATTAGCCTTTAATTTAATGGGAGTTAATTTAATTGAATTACGTTTTTTAATATCATGTACATTCGGTGTGATTTGTGTTTTGATGAATGCAGATGACGGTGGTGTGGTTGTATATTGTGGTGCATGTTTGGGAAATGATTGGGTTTGTTGTGTTTCATGTATTACGTTTGATGGTATTACTGGTTGTGGTTGTGATTGTACAGGTGATAGTTCTGATGCTAATACAGCAGCAGTCGTAATAGTTTTATGTTCATTTTCAATTTTACGATCAAGTAAATCAGCAAATGAATTTTTACCATTCATCATCATCATGACCGACGATGATGATTGTCTATTTAAACTATTACTTTTATCTTTAAGTTCTTTTTCCGTTAGTCCAGGTGTGGTCTTCATTGTTAAATCATCAATAATTGTATTATTCATCGGTTTAGCTTTTAGTTCAGCAGATGATGTGTCTACATCAAAAATCGATGCTGTATTGTAGGATGCTGTAGGTGTACTATTTATTTCATTTTCATATTTTAAAAATATTGCTAATGAATCGGTTTTTGATAATGGAAAATCAATGGGGGGAGCCGATTTTGGTTGTTGTTGTTCTTGATGGAATTGGGATTGAGTGAGTGAGGGCGGTGATGGTGATCGTAATGCATTTTTTGTTTTTAAATCTAAGCGTAAATTACGACGATTTAGATTTGTATTTGGATCACGCCTTATAACGTTATTCTGTTGTTGTTGTTGTTGTAGTAGTAGATTGTCTTTAGTCGGTGAACGTGGTATCATATCCGGTGTTATTATAGCATGACTTTTTACCGGTAATTCATCGTATTCTTCGGGTTTCATAAAATTTGATGATATTGGACCTTCATCGGAAATACCCCGTTGTATGGTTGGTGGTTTAAAATTTGGTGTAAATATTGTTGGTCGTGATGTTTTTTTCGGTATACGTAACGATGATGTACGTTTAAAATTTGATTTTATATTATTTAAATTTGTCGTTGGACTTATATGATTGTGATTTACAAATGCTGTTGCTCGAGACGTTGATGTCAGTGGTGATTTTAAATTCAGGGATTGAGTTAATAATTGTGTTGGTGATTTGTTATTTGTAGTGTTTATTGTTTTTGTTGGGGTTGGTGCTCGTGTGAATGAATTTACCGATGATGTTCGTGTGCGTGTCGGTGATTGTGATGGAAAATATGGTGTTGTTGGTGAAAATAATTCTTCCAGTTGACGTTTAGCCGATATAAATGGATCATATTTATCAGATTGGCCACTGCGAATGAATACAAAAAAAAAAAAATTAATTCTATATATATACCATCAAAATATTAATCCTTGTGATTCATACGTCTAAACAAAACAAATATACATTTCTTACACTTCATTTATTTTCATACATATTTTTTATTTTGCCATTTCATCCTGCTTAAGTTTATCTAGCCTTACCAATACTTTTTGTGAATGTCAGATTTGCATATAGAAACAATTTTTACTGATATATTAGTACATTACTACAATGTTCTTGAGATCTGTGTGAGTACAAACATTTCTTTTGACTATGTTCAAAAATTTGTGGTTTTACAATATTAATAAAATTCGGATCGTTATTTAAAATGTTTGACTTTTTGGAAAATATAAGATTACGAAAACGACTTCAATAACCTAATGACCTAATACACAGAGCGATCTTTGGGGCATGTATAAGACGAAATACAATAAATATATGATATTTGGTCAGAATTAATGCACATGGAAATATTATCGATACAAATAGGGATTTGTGTCATGCCATAGTTTACCACACAGAGTCAACCAAACGTTGTCTTAAAGTATGGTTGATGATTTATAAATCATTTTATGTCCATTACAAAAAATGATTATATTAATTATATAGTCAGTAGCAATAAAACATATATATCTAACCTTATTGATAATATATCAATATCCAAAATATTATTTTTATTATTACGATTGTCATCATTATTATTATTATCATTGATTATTCCAATGTTACTATCAAATCGATCCATTTGTGTTGTACTTAATTTTGAATATTTTACTTCATTATTTTGATAGTTTATTACCGTAGAATTTCCATTACGTGATTGTAACTTTTCATTATAATTTGATTTATCGCCGGTATTATAATAATATGGAGGAGGAAGTGGATTATTTTCATAATTCCGATTTGAATCTTCCTTTTCTTCTTCGTCTTCGTCTTCTGTATTTTGATTGATTGAAATATCTAAATTTGACGATAATTCTGTAGATAACGCAATCGAATCAATAATTTTATTCTGTTTTGATTGTACCATTTTTTTTGTTGATCTTATTGTAATATTTTTTGTATTCAACTTATAAGATGATGACGATGGAGATGGTAATGGTGATGATAAAGAAATCGATTTACGTAAACGTTTTTGAAATAATTTTGATTTTGTTTGTGATGCAATTCTTTTCAATTTTTCTGTTGTTATTGCTGTTTCATGGCCTTTAGCATTTAATATTTCAAATGAAATTGATTGTTTTAAATTATTTTGAGAATTTGCATTTTTTTGTATTGTTGAAGTATTTTTTGCATTTATTTCAGATACTTTATTTTCTATATATCACAATAAAACGATTCAATTATATTATTAAATAATAGAAATCGCCTCTTTTTTTTATACATATATAAAATTATACCTGTTTTAACATTGGTTATATGTTCATTTTTGCTTTCATCATAATTAGATCTATTTTATTTTGATGATTTGAAAAGATAAATTTTATAAAGAGAAATTAATAGAAAAGGAATCATTTAAATTGCCTAAAATTGGTCAAGAACACTTGTGCCTATACATAAATTCAGAAATTCTTCTCATGTTGTCCATTTTTCCCAATTTTTTTATAGCAAATTGCTAATGATAAAATTGAAATGAAGGGTAATTTCCCTTCATTTAAATTCTACGTTTTCACCAGAGATTTACGTGTGTCTATACCTTTTAAATTACATTTGTTTTTAAATATATATACAATTTATGTAACTTTTTGAACGACATGGAATCCTGAAGCAATATTTTGAAGATTTTTTCGTAAGAGGACATTTTTTTCAAATTAGAAATTGAATCTTATCTTTGTGATGCAATGAAAAATATTTCTTAAATGATAAATGATTTGTAATAATAAAAATTGGAAAACTAAGTTAGTTCTAAATATTTTTCCTTGAATTGTTCTAACAAATGAAATGAAATCTTTACCAAATATGCTTAAAATATGTTTTCATAAAAAGAAATTTAGTTAAAACAATAAAAATTGAATCCTGAATAGATTTAATTATAAGAGAATATGTTTCTATTATGTTTCTAATAATCCTGTAGATTTGATTCTTCAATGGAATTACTGTAATCGAATCATATGTGGTCAATTTGATTGCAATTGTATGAAATAACGCCTTCAGAAACTAAGAATGTCATAAAAATAAAAAACAGAAGCATTATCATTAAAATTGACTTTAGCATATATTAAGTGAAGTAGATACTTATAGTTTTTAAATTCCTCCCTACTATAATATTAATTCCAGTCATTTATTCATGTAATTCCATGATCTCTTTGCGTATTGTAAATGTACCAAATTGAAAATGTTATAAATATAATAAATATACAATAATTGTACGAATAATAATCGTATAAGAATGAAACTAACTTGGTATTATTGTTATATCCTAATTTATTTAATTTAAGTTTTGACGAAACGTATCGCTTCTTAACGGCCAAATCTTGATCGGCTACATTAATTTTTGATTCATTCATTTTATCATCCCTTAAATTTGAATTATATTTAATGTTTAGTGTTGACGACATTTGTTTACTATTAATTTTTCTGCCACTATTATTATTATTATTATTATTACAATTTTTAGTGCTAATTTCATCAAATATGGTTTTATCATTTTGTTGTTTAATTTTTTCCTTTAAATTTTTCTTCATAATAACTTGATCCATTTGTTTTTGTAATTTATATTTATCTAAATTGGAATTTCTTAATGAGACATTTTTATTACTACCTGGTGTAGAATATTTACTACTTGATAATGAACTGTTTTCATGATCCTCATCATTGTTCAATAATGACAATGACAATGAATTTCGATTTGATTTGTTTGATATTTCGTTAATGATTGTATTGGTAATATTATTATTATTATTATTTTTCATATTGTTTTCTTGTATTCGTTTACGTTGTTTTCCTTTTTTTAATCGATCATTTACAAACAATTTTGTTTCTGTACTTATAAATGGAACATCATTATCACTTGCATATCTATCTGGATATGAATCAATTTGATTATCATCCATTGAATTATAATAATAATCAATATTTGTTATATTATTAGTATCAATCGCTGCGCCAGGAGGCACCGAAATTTCAACAAGCGAATCAGATGGTAATGATCTGGCGGATTCACTTTTATAGTGATCACTATATTTATAATAATAGTAATAATAATTTATTTATTTATTTATTTATTTATTTATATAGTATATTTTTATTTTAAAAATAAAAATGGGTTAACAATTAAGTTAGATTTATTCGTAATGTAAACTATATCGGGAGGTTGATCAAACATTGAACAATTATTATCTCAAACATTGAACGATTATTATCTGCGCAAATTTTAAACCACAAATTTAAAAAACCTTGGTTTTAGTAACTAAATAATTGTAAAAGAAGAATCCTATTGATATTGAACCAGATCGAGACCGCCTTTTCGGTACCCGTCATACGAAATTCACTAAAAAAATGTAGTTCTTATTGTATTATTTTACGTTTTTATTTTTTTATATAATTAGTTTAATTTTTTAAAGGCAATTCAAAGGCTAAACGGCAAAATGGTTATAAAAGAATCAGTATATTATTTATTTATTGAATACATTAATATATATATTTGAAGCATTCATAACAATATACAATTCCTTTCTTGCCTACAACATTGTATTTTTTTTTCTTGTTTGGCAAATGGACCTATGTAATGATGAGACACAACAGCACAGCACAAAAATAAATATCCTAAAGTTTGAGGTGATAATCGTAAATAGAAGAACGTGAATACTTTTGTAATGTTCTATAGACATTCATTTTATTTAGATTTGCGGAAAATTGAAAGTTACTTGCATGTGCATTACTATCTTGAATAAGTTGTTTTTTTGTCCCTATACGTACGGGCGACTTTTGCTTTTTTATTTGATATATTATAAGAATTTGAATTTGGGAATTCGGAAGAATTTTTGGTTAAATTTTGCATCAACAAAAGGCATTGAAATTAAAATAATTTGACTTGTCAACGCGGTAATTTTTTTAAATGTTATTTATTTATTATTAATTTATTTTCTGCATCAATAATTATTTTCAATTTCTATAAATAAACAAAAAATCAATCAAATTTATTAGAAATATATAGTCGTTTTTTTATATAATAAATATTTTAACATAGAATATATCGATTAATTATACTAAATGATATTTCAATAATTATTATTGCTTATATTTTGAAGTCACTCACTTGAAGTCACAAAATTCGTAACGTGGTCAACAGTATCTGAATTGAACAAAAGAGAAGTTCGAGGTAATGAAACACCTCCTTCGTGTTCCTAGTTTTTTTTACTTAAAGAAGAGAAATTTATGTTTATAGATTGTTTATATATAAAATCGAAATATGCATTAGAAAAGATTAATATGAATAATTAATATTAATAATATAATATGAAAAATTTAGTCGTTATAATGAACGCCTTCGAGATCTTATGCGTATATTCAATTAACACAACAATAAGATATAGAACCCATATACTAATATCCAAATATAACTCTTACAAAATTTAACTTTTGATTAACTTGTTTGCGATTCGTTTGTATCAAAAAGGACCCTACACCGATTAAATCAAACATTCTCATATATAATCATAATCATGGTATAGATATACTTTATAATTGCACTTCTTTCAATCAATCAAATCCTTACAAAGTACAAATTCACACACCAAAAATATACATATTATGATTATATATATATATTTACTACTTACCCTTCACTAGTCACCGAAGATGTCATTGATATTGATAAGCTACGTTCCCTTTCCTCGGAATTATCTTTTGATTTATGTGCACCACTAAATAAACTACCACAATCCGATAAACTATTTATCGAATCACCACAACTCATCCCCGAATATTTTTCACGATTTTGTTCACGTTTTGATCTGTCACAGCACACAGAATATTATTAAAAAAAAAACGAAATTATAAATATTTAAAATAATTTGTTTGACCTATGAACTATTTTCCTATTTTCGGTTATATCGCAGGATTATAATTTTAATATATAATAAATAAAAATATACTTATATACATACCTAATATTTGGTACTCTATATTTTGTTCGTGCTTCTAAACGTTCTTTGGCGGCCGCATATGATGCTGTTGTATTATGATTGGATATACGTGATTTTTCACGACACCATTCAACATGACGATCATATGCTTTTATACAAAATGAACGTTCACAATATGGACAGATATCGGGCATAGGAGCTAAACTACGTTTTGACGGTCGATTTGTTGTAGTTGTGCTTGTTGCCATTGCAGACCATTGATTGTTATGATGGTGATCTTTCGGTGACAGCATCTTAATGGCAGCGGTACTCGGTGAATTTTTATTCGGTTGATTTGGTAACGATGATTTTCGTTGAGTTATCGGGGTGGATGTTACCTATATAAAAAAATAAAACACCATAAAATAAATCGTAAAATAAAATATTTCATTACTTAATACATATCCATGTTTTTATGTCATATAAAAATAATATAGGATTTCAGAGGAAAATCATGATAAAAAAACAAGGATATAGTTTGTCCCTCAAGAGTCCCTTCTGAAATAATTGGTCTTTAATAGAAATGTTTCTACGGTGATGTAAAATATTATAGGATAGCTTCAATGACTTTCCTTTAGCGAAAACGATTCTGGTGATAGAAAATTCTTCTCGAATCAATCCTGAATGGTTATAAAAATGTAACTTAAAAAAAAATTCTTAAATGAATATTACCGTATAAAGAAAGAAATATGGAAATGAATCTTTGGCTCAAATGAGGAAATATATGGTTCTTAATAAAATAATTATATAAGTTGGTTGGAAAAGTGGCATAATTTGGTAAAATTTATCGATACGCATGATATATTTGCATGACAAAACATCGATTTTCCAAGAAAATTAACAATTAACAAGTAACAATAATGTTATACTAACGATATAACCATATCGTAAAGCAGAAAAACAGTTATGAGTTTGAATCAAGGGATATTTTAAGTTCTATAAGGATCCGGTTTAAATTTATAAAATTTATAAAACCTATTTTTTAAATCATCAATTAGTGGAAAATATACGATATAATAAAATCAATGTCATTATTTTCATCACCAGTAAACGAACATGAACAAAAATTGAATAAATCTCATAGCGGTTTTTTTTTTTGCTTTCATTTGTAAATGTTCATCAAGGGCATTCCAGTTTTCATAAAAAAAATGAATGCAAAAAAATACCGATACCGCGACTACCGATTTGGTAAAATATTCGTCATTTTCTAATTGCAGTCAATGAATTTTTTTTTCTCATATAATTAATCATTTTCAAAGTTCATAACATTCATTTGGTATTTAATGAATGAGAATCAGTCACTATATATAACTTCTGACCTTTTCATACTAACGACAATTTTTTTTATCAATTTGGGAATCATTTCTAATTTAAATAAATATCAAATGTGGTTGCGATTTTGAAAATCTTTATGACTATTTTAAATATTATATTATCCCTTTCATTTTGTCTATATAACAACCAAAATCTTGGCTGTCATGTCAACTTATAGAATATATTTTGGTAATACTAAAATACTCTTTAAGCCATAAACATTTATTTGAATTTAAATACACACCCATCCACACAAAATATATTGATATAATAAAATATCCTTCACCTCTCTATATATTATATAATGAATGCTATAAATCAAGTTCATGTTCATATTATTATTATTTTTTTTAATAGGTACTATTTCACTATAGCAATAAAATCAATTTTATCATAAATAATTTCTTTTATACATCGGAAATACGTAAAATGTTTCCAAAGTAACAAATCATTTTGTTGATTTGATTTTACCTTTTTATAATATATACACTTAATTATATAGAAAATATATACTTGGTACCCCATTCTCATCCAAAATTTTAAGAAAGTTTTCCTGCTTGTTTAATCTATAAACGCATTTTATATTATTTATATATAAATGAATAATCGCATTCAATCATTTAATAAATTTACGATAACAACAACAAAAAATTCCAACTATAACAATAATTTTAAAACTAAATACTAATTTATATTATCATACTTCACGATCACAAAACTTTGTTATTTATCTATTTATTTACCTTTGATGATATCATTTTTTGATCATGTGATTGCGGTGACATTCTTTGTTGTGGAAGTCCAAAATTTTTTGGTAAATAATCGGCTAGTTCGGTACCTTCACGTCGCTGTCGAAATGAATCAAATGGTTTACGTTTTTTTGTTTGCATTTTTTCACATATTCCCATATGTTTAGCCAATGTATCCGGTTTGAATGTTCGACTACATATTGGACATGCTTCCAATTGTAAATTTTCATTAGATGCTACATTCCCCGGGTCATCTGTTAAATATATTAATAAAATATATTACTATATTAGAATTTGAAACTAATTATTATTGATAAATAATATATTTATATAAATATAATTTGTGTTTAAAACAAACTTAAGATATGTTTGCGATTAAATTTTGGTGAAGATTCACAAGACATAATCGTAATTATAATTATTGATAAAATTTTAATACGAATTAGTTATTTGTTTTAATTTTATTGTTTATTTCATTTTATTTACTATTTTTATATTCGGATAAATAATAAATAAAATATACTTTTATGAAAATGTTCCTAAGTTATATTTTTTTTTTGTATTTTCAATTTTAATACATGAGTAAAGCATATAATATATTCTTAAAAGTTTTTGGTTTTGTGAGTGAGTGTGAGTTTAGTGTCTGTAAGTTTATTAGGAAACTTTTTTTATGCGTTTTTAAAATTACATACTAGGTATTTAGCAGAATCTAATTGTAAAATATAACTCAAAAGCGCTCAGAGGTTAAAAACTTTTTCTTTTCTTTTTTTTGTTCATTTCTACGGCAGAATTGGAGCGCCCGTAAAACCTCGGAATTCTATTGCCGTGAGCCCGTAACGAAATCACTTAATCAGGTGATGAACCTTAGATGCATTGAATACATTTAAGTGATTTTGGGTGGTAAATCTATTTTAATATGATTAATTTATAAAATTTTGAAAATAAAGCAAACATATGAGATAAAAAAACTTTTACTAAAACGAAATAAGAAAAAATCACTCGTATGTTTTCAAACAATTGTCCGAGTTGCACTTTAGGTGGATTAGTTTTTAGATAAGATGAAATGTTTAATTTAAATAACTGATAATCAAAAGTAGGGGGAAATACTAGTTCAGGAAAACTATTCCATAATCTTGATGTTCTTGGGAAAAATGAATTTCCAAATCTGTTTGTTGGCAAAAAACTAATCGATACAGAATATGAATGGGAGCCTTTTGTGAATTTCTCGAATTATAAGAGAAGTTAATTGGTTCAGGAATTATCTTTAAAATTTCATTAGAGCATTCATGGTAATAATAGCGTGTTTTTGGATCCTGTCACTAAACTGCAGTGTAGTAATTGGTGCACCAGCCCATATGTAGGAATTGTATGCTAGAAATAGTCTTATAAAAGACCTATAAATGCTAAATTTTCAAAATTGAGCAATTCTTTCGATCTTCTTAAAAATCCAATGCAACTAGCCGCCTTTTTAGCTGCAATTATTATATTATTATTCCATGAAAAGTTGTTCGACAAAGACATTCCCAAATTTAATAGGTCATTAAATTATGTGGAATAATTGTATTATGCATAAATAAGTATTGGGTCAACATTTGTGGATCGTTTGTTTGAGAACAAACATGCCTTTGTTTTAGATGGATTAAATTCTACTAAGTTTATTCTTCCCCAATTAGATATTGAATCTAAATCTTTGTTAATTGAAGAAATCATCTTCTGGCGAGACTGAAGCATTTGATTCGCATTATGATTACGATGTTGTTCATACGAAGAATGTAATGTACTATCGTCTGCATAACAATGCATTGGATTTTCTGTTATCGATAAAAGATCATTAATAAAAATAAAAAAGAGAGTGGGCGATAGAGCACAACCCTGAGGTACCCCAGAATAAACCGGATAAATTTTGGAACTAATTCCATCTAGTACAACCTTAATATGCCTATTAGCTAAAAAGTTCCCAACCCATTTACAGAATGTGTCCCCTAATCCAAATGAATGGCATTTGGATATTAATGCCGTAGTAATGTCTAGTGAAACCACTTGTGTTTCACCAAAATTTGCAATACTATTACCTATTTTATTGGTTAAATAATTTAGTAAATCTCCTGTAGATCGTTTGTGGCTGAAGCCATGTTGACGATCACTAATAACTTAATAAGGTCTTTACCATCGAAATATTTCACAATCATACGATTTACTATCTTCTCCATTACCTTAGAAAGTATTGATGTTATGAGGCTATTGGGCTATAATTGGAAGGATTGCTTTTAGTACCCGCTTTTGAAATAGGTGTAATAAAATTTGAAATAGGTGTAATAAAAATTTGAATTAGGTGTAATAAACTGACTGCAAACATTCATTGCAAAAATTTATCTGATTACCAAAATAAAAATTCTAATGCAGCTCACATTATCGAGTCACTTTTTAACATAATCCCTAAACAATCCTATTTTATCCAATCTATACTATTTATGATTCCTATTCTACCATTTTAATAGCAATGTCGTTATAGATTATTGAAATGCTTTGAGATGACAACTACGGTTTAAGTATATCGACGGTTAAAAAAATCAGGTTGTAAGAATATAATAGTATAGTAATCAATTATTGTTGTTTATTTATTGTATTATATTGTTTTCTGTGTATTCAAAATCCTCAGATGTATTGATGAGAAATCAATCCGTATAGGATTGTAATCCTATATTTGAATAGATATTAGCATAGCTTGCACACACAATTTTGATGAGATAACTATATATTCTAATCTAATAATAATCTTAAAATAGTATATAATCATCCATACTTTGTAAGAACACTATATATGTATATATATTGATATATTAAACAAAGGTATGGTTAAATATCAAATATTTCGTTTGTTCATTTTCAAGCATAAAATAAAAATAATTTATTTATTTTATAGTAAATATTTATTTAGTAATCATTATATATGAGAATGTTGAAGCAACATTTCAAGTAAAATATTATAAAAAAAAATTGTTTTGCATATTATAAAATAAATGATTATATCTGCCATTTTTATACAAAATAAAAACAAAACCAAACAAATGAATAAATACAACGATTGTTTTTTATTTCTTGTAATATTTAATATAAACATATTAATAATAAATTTAGACATACTCGCAAAATCATTCAACTATACGTACTAATGAACATATTCAAGTATTTAAATATGATTTTCAAAAAGCAATTTAATTCAATAAGGCAGGCTGAATATTATATATAAAATAAAATTCTAAGTTTTAACTTCATTTACATAGATTTTCCTGGTCATAAGAAGTATATTTTCAATAGCAAAAGTAATTGTTTCCAAATTAACAGAACATTTTCGCTTAAATAGAATTACCTATTGTAAAACTATGGTTTTTTAAAGAAAAATACTCCAAAACAATTCAAAAATCTATACGAATAAAAGAAAATAGTTTGAACAACAATTACACGATATGTTCATAAAAATATTCATAGTTTAAACCGAAATTTTTTTATGAAGATATCGCGATATCAATATTCATAGTTTTAACCAGGCAAAAGTCTATCTATATAAACTAAAAATTAACAAACTTTCTTTCGTTGACTAATAACATACTATAATACAATAGAAAATAATAATATATAAAAATTACAATTTATAAATATTTAATTGTTTTGAAAAATGACATTATATAATTAACACATCGTTAATACAATTATTTTTTTAGAAAAAATGAAAAATAAGTATAACATATGTTACATCATTGTTTTACTATTGTTTATTTTTACATATAGATTTATTTGACCAAATAATTCATTTTATAATAATATAAATTGTTATTTGCTATGTATATAACAATAAAACAAATAATTTCACTGGATAAATCTTAATATATTATTATAAATATAAAAAAACTAATATATATATATATATATTAAAAAACGATGATTATGTCGTTGTCGCCTACAAAAAAGTAATAACAGAATTAATTATATTATTTATTTAATGGTGACATTATATTAGTTTTTTTTTTTTAAAGACAAAATATTATCTTCCCACTTGTGTTAATATACAATAATATATTTCTTTATTTATTTTTTTTTTTACAATTGATTTGAATATAAGTTTATTTAAAAAATAAATAAATACCGATTACCATTTCTGTATCGCATATCTATTTGAAACGCACGTAAATGATCGAGGAATATAAAATGTATATTTATAAGTATATATATTTTTGATTTAAACTATTCGTTCGTTGTAGGTTTTGAAATCATCAAACACGGCAATAAATTTAATATATTCTATAGATTGATAAAATATTTATTAGAAAATAATTATAAAAAAAAATGCCCTAAACATAATTCAAACACCATAATAATAATAATAATAGTAATAAAAATCGTGATCGATCAACATTTTTAGATAAATGAATATGTACGCAAAATATATAAATATGTTATTGAAAGTAAAAGTATTTTTTTTTCCATATATTTTTGTATAAATATTGTATTGTGTATGTTGTGTTTTTTTATATGAGTTTTAAAGATGATAAATATATGATTATATATTTTTGGAAATGTTATTGTTTTAACTCTTTACGACTATAGGTAAAGAGTTAAAACAAATTTGCATTAAATTTGCTTATATTTATATTAAGCAAATGTTCATTATCCATTTATGGATGCACGCGCAATTTTAGAATATTTATATCAGATTTTGGAAATGTTTATTTATAATACACACCGCATATTCATGAGGGTATAGTCCGTTAAGTTTCTTGTAACAACAATATATGTGTCAATATTATTTATATATTTTTGAAATTCTAATTATGGAAACAACAGTTTTAGGAATTTCTCGGAAACCATTTCAAGTTGTTATGCCAAATAGAATTTATTATTTACAATCAAAAGCGCTCATACCATTTTCTTAAAATGTTTGTAATAAACTATTGATGTCAAAAAGGATATGAATTGACGGTATTCATCAATATCATAACAACATCATAATTATTTTGGGTAGTTCAAATTTAAACGAGATCGGTCGGATGAGCGTAAATAATGCGGAAAAAGAAGTGATAGGCCAAAAAAGCACTGATTTGATAAGAAAATTACATACGACACTACAGAGATAAATGATCGTCGAACAAAATGTATAACGTGAGGTAGCTAATGAGATATTAAAAATATATCAAAAAAAATAATTTGCATGCATTTGATGAATGACAATAGGCAAATCATAACTATCGATATTACTACATACCAGGTTTTGCTAAAATTGAAGTATATACTAATTCGAAGGTCTTGAAAACTTTTATACAATCGGAATACGAACACTTGAAATACATTTGATTAGGTAGGTGTATTAAGTGGAAAAGAGTATATATACGTGGGAAATAAAGAAAGTTATAAGAATACAATAATTGCAATACAGGGAACTAATAATCGGACTGCTGTCAGTATATCTATAATAAAATCATACGTTAACATAATTGTGGTGAATTGATGAATCTGTAAACTATAAGATAATTACCTTTAAAGACATTAAAAAAACATCCCATTCCTTAAAGATTATACATAAATCATACTAAATGCTTTTATATACATAATAACTTTGTTCTATATTTTGTAATTTTCCAATTGTTTCACTATTGAACAATACATTTATTACGATAATATAAAATTCAAAAAAAAAACGTTACATTAAAATTGGAATACCTTTCCTGCACTAGGATATGAACCGTCGTCTTCAGATGCTTTGATATTCCCCACAGATTATATGTTGGCTTTACATACATAGAATTTCTATTGAATTTTATAAAATTCATCAATAGGAGGATTTTGGAAACATGTCGTTTATATACACGACGAGTTGTTCCAAAATTAATCAGATTTATTTTAATGCCGTAATGAAATGGAATTTCAGTTTATTGATATAGGTATCTAGTATATCTATATCACTGAATGCAATTAAATAGATAAAAACGAAATCATTTATTAAACAACTCTCACTATTCATTAGAAATATAAAACTCGAATACAAAAACACACACCCACACTATCGATTCGATATATTTGTTTGTTCCCAGCACGCAAAAAGATTCGCGGATGATTCGCCCATCGTATTGCGAGGAAGATAAATTTTATCGCGGAAGATATCATTCGTAACCTTATCCGGAAGTTTTGTGTCCCGAATGCAATACTTCTTGGTGTATTTCTTTCGTATTCTATATGTAATACGAAAGCAAAACACCAAGAAGATTAATAAAAGATATCGCTTAAATATCCTCTTAAAGTATCATCTGCGAATTGCGTGGAAGATGAAAATTGCACTTTTTAATTCACTTTAAATTAATTGCACTTTAAAATGTTTTTAAAAGAATTAATATTAAAAACATTTTAAAACACTTCAACAATACAGGATCAAATGACTATTGATTTAATTTGATCTGATTTCTCCCTGAATTTTTAACAAGAATAAACACGTTTCAATATTCAAAGTAACGCTATCATTTATTTATGTTCTATGCGTATCATCAATATTACTTCTTAGCGAAAAAAAGAAGATAGATTTATATTTTAGTTGTTTTCTTTTTATCGTCTGGAAGACAAATACGCAATACATATCGTTAATTTATTGCGATTTTTTCATACAGAAGAAAAAATAAATATCTTTTATTGCAATTTTATCCTCACGGCAACAAAACAGAAATTTTCAATGATTTGTGTTGCTCAAATATTGCTAAGGCAATAAATAGAAGATATCCTCTATTTATCATGCAGATGATTTATCTTCCAAATGCATGCTGGGTTGCAACTTCGTTGTCGTCGATGTCTCGTTTTTTTTTCGTCATTCGTATTTAAGTCCATGTATTAATGTGTGCGATTGTATATTTTTATATATATAAAATACAATTTATCAAAAAAAAAATTTCCTACTAAAGTTCCGTAATTGTTTACAATACATTTTTTACAATAACTCACTCAAATTATACATTTTTATATTGCATATAAATTTAACGTGTTTGGTTCGATATAAATTAATTGACGCGTAATTTATTTTATATTTCACCTTTTTTTTGTGAAACATTTGTTTGTGTTATAGAATTAAATTATTAAAAATGTGTTTAATCTAAAAAAAAAATGATAATTATTGGACGTTTTATGTTCAAATAAAATTGGAAAAAGATGTTCCTATATCCATTGCAAAAAATGTTTGGACTTTTTAGGATTGGATAATTTCGTACAATTTCTCACAGGTAAATATTCTGTATATATATAGTAAAGTTTCGTATACATTTGCATAATTTTATTTGTGTATATTTGCAATTTATTTTGTATTACCAAATGAAATTTATAATATTAGCAATATTATTTTAAAATTTAAGTACCTTTTCTTTTTGATTAAAAAGGCAATTAATTAATTCTTTATGTTTCTTTCTTTCTTGTATTTAAAAATTTTATATATATTTTGTTGAATTAAAACAAACAAAAAATCAATATATAGGATTAATTAAATACGACTGATTAATACTGAATCTAAACGATAAAAACAATTTTAGATTATAACCTTATCAGTTATTTAATATTAAATTTAATTATATGAAGTACTTAAGTTAGAAGTATTAAGTGTTGGCCTGTCATAATATGCGGGAAACGAAATTGCTTTCTAAATATGCGATATAATTCAACAATTCACTATTACATCGAAATTAATATTATTGATTACATTTATATTGAATAGAATTTCCTTTTTTGAAAACTTGATTTATTAATCATCATTTTAACATAATTATTTTATTATAGGAATAAAAAGAAAATTCTTATTCAATCATTTCATTTATGAAATATAATTATATTTTATTCAAATAACCAATGAGATTTGTTTAAAAAAACTAATCGGAAATGATAACAAAAAAAATGATCATATAAAGTAAAAAATTTTAATTTTTAGATTATAAGTTAATTATTTAATAATAAATAGTATTTAAGGTAGATTAATATATAAGATTATTGTCTGTCGTTTCGTGATAAGGGAATTTTTTTTTGAAAGTGCGATAATGCAATATTTAAATTTTATTATCAATATAAATTCATTTAAAATTTGGTAAATCACCGAGATACAATCAACTTGACTGAATGTTATAAATTGGAATTTATAATTTTAATTATTATAAAGAAAATTTAAATGTGGTATATATTTTTTATCGTTATGATAATCATTCTATTGAATGTACTTTTAAAATTATATTGTATCCTGTAACTATATGGAAAACATCAATCATTTCACAAATGTTCAATATAATTTGTATTTATTTTGAATTTTCTCTATATATTTGGTTCATAAATTTTTCCTTATTTGCAATTCATATGCATATATGCATATGCATATAACAATATTTGGTCGAGATAAATTTCAACATTTTATTAGCAATTATGTTTGTATTCTTACATAATGATTTAATCAAGCAGAAAGAATTGTTATCGAAATTTTGATAAGTTTTATTCATTTTCAATAACTCTGGTGTAAATGTTAAAAATGCCAACCTAAAAATTCTAAGGAAATTTTGGGGTCGTATGGGTTCGAATCCTACTGAATGCATAAAATATGTTTTATGTTTTCGGTTAATTTTCGAATCTGAATTTTAACACAGAGTTGTATTTTCCGCTTGCGGTTAGTCGTACGGCTAATTACCGACACCGTATTAAGAAACTAACAACAGAAGGCTGTTGTTGGACGATAAAACCAGATTGTTGGTTGTATAGCGAAAAATTTATTATTTATTTATTTTATAAATTTTCAAAAAAAATTTCATCCCAATTTCAATTCTATCCAATATTGTTATTTAAATCCGTCTAATTTCAAGTAACATACAATATTTGGGAATTTAATTTAATTTTATTCATCCATATTATGCTTAAATATTTATTGTATATATTGATTAGAATATAACAAACGTTCATGATTTGTTCTTGAACATTTTCAAAATTCAAAGAGATATTAAAGTATTTTATGGTTAGTATCTATCTTAAATAACACAAAAATCCCATAGCCCATAAACTTGTAAAAAATATATTATATTATTATATTCAATTAGCACATTGAAAATCTCCGCGTAAATGTTTTATAAATATTATTGACATTCATTTTTGAATTATCTTTATAGACTTTATAGACTTTATAGACTTTATAGATTCATTCGTATTATATCTCAATATACATTTGTTCAAATATTTTGTCCGGGTAATTATGCTATTGATTATATAGTATTTTGAGTAATATAGAGTAAATTTTATTTGGTGTTACTTATTAGAAAATTTCCAATAGATTTTCTTTATAGTTCTATATAGTCTTTATATCCCTATAAACAATAAAGAGGATAATTATATTTTTAATAAATACCGTATTTAATATTTATGCATTTAATACGAAAGAGTTACAATTAAGATTTATGTAAACTTGGTTCCATTAACAATTCAAGAAGGATCTGTATATACTGTTATATACTGATATTAGAAATGTATGGTAAATTTATATATAATTTCATTATCAAATATCATTTGAATTGCACTTTTCATTAATTTGTCGTTTTTAAGTCATTGTTTTAGATTAGTTCTTATAGTTTCTGGTATATAAACAATATTTTACTTTTTGCATTTTAATTGTGTTTTTAAATAATTTATACAACATATAATATATATAACTCCGATATATGAACATATTCATATATGGGTTTGTTATGTTTCAAATATGCAATCAAAATACTCACAAGATCAACTAGCGTTATGTATTATGCGATATAGATCTTTAAAATATTGATATTGCAAAAAAATACATGAATTTTTGTTTTCAATATTTATATCTCCGTATTACATAAATTTTCTATTGAATTTTCCAATCAATTTATATAAATAGTAAAATGAAAATAAATGTCCAAGAATTTTCAACCGTCTGGTTATTAGAATTTATTTCCTTTCATTAAAAAATATTATATTCTAAAGAAAACTTGCTTATGTATAGTATAAAATACAAAGGAAAGGAAAATGGGTTGTTAAAAAAAAAGAACTTTCTTTTTTTCCTTACACATTTTTTTTTCTTTTTATTTACCATAAGCAACATTTACAGTTATTTCTGGATGTAGTGCGGGTACCCCCGCGGAGATACCCGAGTATATATATACACCAACCACACTGGCAGAAACGCCAGCACGGTCCGTGTATACATATACTTTCGGGGAATATGATTGCAGAATATGGGATGTCTCAACCTACATTGGACTGTCCAAATTCGAACAATCATGCCCCCTAATTAAAAGCAAATCTCACATGTAATTTATTTTACATGTGAGATTTTGTTTGATAATCATCGGCTTCGCTACCAACTTGACCATACTTTCATCTTAAAAATTGTATACTTGTTTTTTGTCCATATACAATTGAAAATCTTTTTATTTTTCAACTTTTTGATTATTATTTTAAACATTTTAATTTATCAGTATTTTGATTTATTTTCTAATAATTGATTAATTATTATGTATTTATTAATGGTATTATTATTTTTTTTCAGGTTAGTGTGATTATTAACTTTCAAATTTACCGATTTCATGATTATCATGCGATAAATTCCAATCAATGTGAGTGCCAACATTTTTTATTACATTTTATTAAACTAAAGTATAAAATTAAAATATGTCTATAGTTATTTTAACGTGATTTATTAATTTAAGAATTATTTGAAAATTTAAATTCATTTATTAACAAGAGATTAAACTGTCGTATATTAACCGCATCCAAATTCTTCGGTTTCCTGAAATAGGGAAAATTCAGGAAACCGAAGAATTATGTATTAAAATATCTCATTATTATTATATAACAATAGAATTAATTATAAAAATAGAATAGGTAGGGTTATGAGAGATCCCTTTTCTATGAAACATATGTATCTCATTTGATAATATATTAAGCGAATTATAAATCAGTTAATTCTATATATTTCCATGCATTCAATTATTTCATTAATGATATTAGTGGAAATTTAAAAAAATTGTTATAAAAATTGATTGTTGATTTATTGCGGCATTTTTTCGGGACTTCAAAAAAAACCATTTTAATGCCGCTTGATTTTGCTTTATCAGAACTCTTAAAAACGCTCGTTATTAAACAAATACTAGATTCTTATAATCACCTCACTTAGATTTCGTTATAATCCTATCCAGTACACTAGTACAGATATCCGAGTTCAACAACATTTACTTACATTACAATTTCCAAATTATATCTATATATATCTTAAGAATACAGAGTAAGAAAACATCAAAATTATTTATATAATTGAATACCATAAAAAAAAATTAACAAAGATAAAGAAATTTAAAAGAAAAAAAAAAGAAAAGTGAAACAAATAAAATCTATTTAAATATTAACAATATAATTTTTGAATTTAAATTTTGCGAACAATTTTAAAATAACCATATACTATATATATAGAGAAAAAGCGTATAAAATGAAAATGAAATTAAACAAATTATTAACAATAATATATAAAAAATGAAATTATATTTATTTTTTTTAATTTATATTATAATAAACGATATAAAAGTAGAACGACGACAATAATTACAATATATATAATAAAATTAATTTTCCTTAAAATATATATATATATAGTCAATAAAAAATAATTTTATATATTATAATATTATTATTTTTTATTTTAATTTGTTTTGATTTTCACACACATAAATTTTAGTGTATATACCTTTCACATATATAAATATTTTCACCTCAACCAAATAAATATATAATTTCACTAACGAGACGACAGCAGCCGCGTATATCTAATATATACCACTATAACAGAAACAATTATTATTATTATTATTATTGCAAAAGATTTATTATATTATCGTGTTATTTTTTTTTTTTTGGTTTGTTTCGCTTTTTTTTTTTAATATTCATGAGAATTTTTTTTTTGTACGATTAAACTTTCCGGTACAATTAATAAAATTAAAGAAAAAAATAAAAAATGAAATGAAAACTAAGCAAATAGTAAAATAATAAATACATATTATATTATTTTCAAGTTAATTTAAAAAAAAAAAACATTTTTAAATTAAAAATATTATATTGTATAGCTGATACAAAAATCGTACACATTATTTTTTCTTTATGACCATTTTTGTATAAATCTTATTTGTGCGTATATTTGTTTATCGTATTCATACTCTATATAAAAACATAAAACCAAATCAATAAGGCATACAGAAAAAAAATTATTAATAAATATAAATATTAACATCTTTTTATGGCTAAAATATATTTTTTATTTGTGAAAAATCAAAATAAATTAATTTCCCACATATAACGCTGATAATGAACATTCTAGTCCTATATATATACAGTCGTGGTCAGTTAAATAACACAGTGATTTATTACGCTAAATATTTTAGTTTTACAAGTACAAATTATATTATACAAAAACCCATAAGTTTTTGGAAAAATGTGTTATGGACCGATGAATCAAATTATAATCGATGTGAATCGGATGAAAAGGTGTATGTACGACGTCTACGTAATCAAAGCATCAATCCAGTATACACATTAAAAGCAGTAAAACATGTTGGCGGTAGTATTATGGTTTTGGGAGCGCTATATTGGCATGGTATTGGTCCAATACATAGAATAAAAGGAAAAATGGTATATGTATAAAAACATACTTGAAAATCCATATGCTGGAATCATATGCTGATGATAATATGCCACTTAAAGGGAAATTTATGCACGATAATGATCCAAACTCACCGCTCGTTGCATAAAAAGATGGCTGTTAGAACAAAAAATTAGTGTATTGGATTGGCCGGCACAAAGTCCGGCCTTGAACCCCATTGAGAATTTGTGAGGAGATGTCTAAAAGGGGATTAATGAAAATCGATCAACAAATATGGACAAATTGCGAGCAGTCGTGCAAGAGGCTTGGCTTGCCATGCCATCAGATCGATGCAAACGTTTGGTGGAAAGTATGCCTCGTCGATGTGCCGAAGTAATTAAAATGAAACGTTTCCCAACAAAATATTAAACCAACTTTTAATCAATTTTTTATTAATTTTTTATTTTGTGATGCAAATAAAGCCAAAGTTCGCGGACTGTGCTATTTACATGACCACTTAACTTTAAGAATTTTTTACGTTTTATGTTCAGAATTTTTTTGTTAAACAAAATATAGATATTTATTTACATTAATTATGAAATTATGTATTACTGTTTCATTTCTATAAACTCCCTTAGTCAGTTTAACACTGCTCCCATTAGATATTTTTAAGAATTCATTCCAAGAAATGGGTGTGTTATTTAACTGACCACCTCTGTATATAGAAAATGTATCACTATTCGTTTTTATAGCGAGATTCTTGAGAAATAAATAACTTGATGAATCATTATATATATAAAGATAAGCATCTTTTGCATCAGTATCGTCAGCTGGACTTCAGATTCTGTAGTATAGTTTGAGTTAACTAAAACTAAGGTATTATTTTTATAACAGATGCTATAATTTTATGAGAATCAAACAGATTTATATTTGAAAAGTGATTAAGAATCTGTCTATTTAAAAATTAATCTCTATTGACAAAATAATATATAATAAGACCACTAAAATAACAAACTTATCAACAATTAATGTGATCTTCATAAAACTATCATGAATTGATTGCTTTAATGATGTATGATGTTGGGTTAAATATTTAATTTAAAATAGATCCTCTTATAATACTTAGATAAGTATAGATTAGATTTTTTTAACTATTTATCGTTCGATTAAAAATGAAATCAATGATTGTTTTTTATATACCTATATTGGATTTTTATGTCTATATATGGAAATTCTTTTAAATCTAAGTTCTTTATAACAGGTAGTTAATATTATTTAATTGTTATCAAACACACCTGGTAAATCTTTTCTTAATTTAGTCCAACAAAATTCTCTGTTGTATATAAATATATATAATATTATATAATACAATCATCATAATAGATATTCTATAATATAAATTAAGTCTATAATATAAATATAATTAAAAAAAACATTCAAATGAGATTTTCAAAAAAAAAAAAACCAGTTCTTTTGCTTCTTAAGATTTTTTTATTTAACTATATTTTTTTATATACGGTTTATCCTTTTTTAAAATTTATGTTTTGGGTGTTTACAATACAATAAAATATATAAATAAAGTATATATAAAATGAAAGAATGCTGGATGCTGGGCTATATATTGAATACATTTACATTGTAAATATAGTTACATAACACTTAAAAATTGTTTATTTTGTTAACTTACACACTCGTCCAAAAAAAGTATGTCTAAACATTTTATATGTTTCTTTTTACAATATTTATTCTATTCTAATTTATACATACACAAATTTTTATTGAAAATCTTACTATCTACTAAAAAAAAATTGAAATTAACTTATTCTTAATATAAATTTTTTGTAATTTTAAATAAACACCGACAACCACACGAATATATATAGTCGATTTGATAATGAAATAAATATTTATTCTATTTATTTTTTTTTTAATTTGTTGTAATTGTGGTTATTTATTTATTAATTTTTTTATGTTATTTTATAAATTTAACGTTAAATTAACTAGTACCAATGTCATGTAGTTGTTTTTTTTTTCAGTTAAATAAATACGTATTTAAGAAAACAAAATCAAATTTTGGTTGTACCTACCTAAACCTATATATACAATGATACATAATATACCTTGTTGTGTAGGTACATGTGATAATTAAAAACTTATAGGGCATATCATATGTATATTTGTATATATGAGTAAAATAAGGAAAAAACATACTGATTAATTTTACATTATATATATAAGTACTTATCCATATATAAAAATGTTATATTATATTTATAATACGTTTCGTTTCGGAGGTTACGGATATATAAAATGTTTATTTTTTAAGATAATATTCGGAAAAATTAGAATATAATTTAAAGATTTCAATGTCAGATGAATTGAATGGAATTTGATGGGAAATCTTAAGAAAGGTTGGAAAACATCGAACATGTTTTCCATATATATTAAATGAATTAGCGGGTTAATTTTAGATTGAATTCTATATTATTATATGAGGTATAAGGACATAAACATTAACGTAAATATTATGAAACGGTTAAAAAATTAAAACTATCCAGAATCTTAGAATCAAGAGTATTTGTTTGCATACCTGAAGAATCGATTCCGCCGAGCCTTACATAATTCGCAGACTTTGATCACAAAATTTGTTTTCTTTTGGTTACGTTTATTATTTAGAATATGTTTTTAAACTATTTAGAGTATCTTATAGCATTTCGTATAAAAAATGTTCATAATTTATCAAACCTATTTGAAATCATCTCATCTCCCAAAAACCATTCATAATCTATTTTATTTTATTTTATTCATAATCTAATAGAAATATCCCTTAATAATTTTCCTTAATTACTGAAATACAGAGATATAAGATTTTCTTAACTATTACGATTTCCTATCATTTGTTCCTGTCATTTATGCAGTTTCCAAAAATAAATAATATTTTTCTCATTAGATTTATTTAGCAAACGATATTTCATTATTCTTTTACGATTAAACAATGCCAATGCCAACGTTGTTCGTTAATAATTTTATCTATTATAATGATTATATTGCAAAATAAACATAGTTTTTCTGTGGAATTTTTTTTATTATTGATAATAACCGACTAAAACGCAGTATATATTGATGAAACATACAATCGCAGTTATATAGCCCTAATGTTAATTTAAATTTAGTTTTTTTCTTTCTAATGTGAATATTGGATAGTTATAAAAATATAAATTCTATATTCATGAAAAGAAAACGTAAATGAACATCATAAACCAAATGCAATTAATTATGTTTAAAATCATAATAAAAAAAATAAAAAGAATATGTCACCACACCATCCACATTTCATTTCCTATATATAAATATAAATACTTGTGTAATCACAACACATTTTAGTTTTGAAAAAAATATGGATACATACAATAATAATGGGATTCTAATTTTAAACCTTTTCTAATGAAACCCGTTTTTTATTTGTATAAATATTTTTAACCCTTTTTGATACTATAATTTTATAATATCAATTGAATATATATGTATATTATAGATTAAAATACAGTTTGATAGATAAATAAATAAACAAAAAATTACCCGATAAATAATTATCATAAATTTGACCGCCAGACGTTAATTCTTGATCGTTATCGTCATTTTCGTTTATCGATGAAGTTGTACTTATTGTATCTTTTGCATTTCTTCTGAATGAAAAACTTTTAACTACACTTGAAATTTTACTTGTATTTCGATTGATTTTCGAGGATTTACTTTTAAATAATTTATTCCACATTTTAATGTATTTTATTATTTATTATTATTATTAGTAAATGTTTATTTATATATTTTTTAATGAAACATTTTTTAAAAACAATTCTATATAATGAATTCGAATAAGGATGTAAATTTATAACTTATCTTTGCATGTGCATATAATACTGAGAATATTTATATAATACACAGTTCATTAATCTTATTATGTATGATGACTTATTTATATGTATATATTAATATATAATAAGAAATATTAATAGAAAAATAATTCTTTTATATATACAATACAACACACATTTTAATATAATATTCTATATTTAAAGAGAAAATTACGAAAGATGCACTTATTTGAAAACAAAAAATAAAAAACACTTTCAATATACGTTTTCAACGAAAAAAATAATAAAACTCATAGAATGTATATTATACAATAAAATACTGTTCACATTAGAAAATCTAAACAATAGTAAAATACTTAACAAAAAAAAAATAAACACTAAAAATTATAACTAGTCTATGTTTAGCAAAAAAAAAGGTCGAAGATTTATTATGTATTTCATATTTTTAAGAAGATGAAGATGAATACAAAATTAAAAAAAAAAACAACTATATAACTCTGTGGGAGTTAATTATTATCAAAAATACCGTATCATCATTGTTTTTTTTATATATTATATATATTTATATCTATCTATCCTCTCTATGATAGTGATATATACAATGTTACAACTTGCTTGATTCGTATATATTATGATATTATTCAATTCAGTGTGTAGATTAAAAACCGTATAAGATGTTTACTGATACAACGTCGCGAACTTACTAAAAATGAATTATTTAATTTTAGTTGTATATACACATATAAAATATATGTTATAATGAATGCTGCTGTTGTGTTTAGAAGAAACATCTAATGGTTGATTTTCTGTATTTTTCCTTCTTATTTTTTATTTATTTCTTCTAACTTTTATTTATAGTTACTTTTAACAAAATTAGTATTGTATATATATACATATAAATATGAATGGTATATATGGTTATATTTAAAAAGTTCTGGTCCACTAATTAGAAACCGAATTGAATATAGAGTTTTTTTTGTATAAATTAGAATTAAAACTATCACTGCGATTATGTAAAATGAGTAACCGCACTGGATTTATGGAAAATTACATAGGTATTATAATTTACCATAAGTCCAGTGCGTGATACCATTCATATTTATGTTTTGGTCATTTTAGTATAAAGTCATATAATTTTTTGTTAGGACATTTATTGAATAGCCTTTTTTAATACAACGATTTGATACCTGTATCCATATTATTTTAATCTATTAGAAAATGAAAGTGTTAAAATCGAAATAATATATCTGAGATAGATGAAATGTTTTCGAGATAATAATCTGATTATGGTTTGATAATTTGTGACCGAATGGTCAACATATACTTTTATTTGAATATTATATATTGGCAATATCGATTGTGTCCTAAATTATCCATATGAAAATAAATAAACCTATATTCAATATAGAAGATTTGATTGCCACGTTGATTATCAATCGTTGATTAAGTGTGAAATTATCAGACAACATAATAATTGTGTTAATCTAAATTATATATGTTTAGAGTTTGTGTATTTGTTTTGAAATTAATAAAATAAAAATAATCAGTTCAAGGATTTAAAGATTTTCTATATCAAAGTTTAAACGACATTGCATTTAAACTTTGGTATTTGCAATTCAAATGATATAAGTACAATTAGAAAATAAGATAGAATCTTGATATACCTAAATTAATCTATTATTTATCAGAATATCAGTATAAATATCGGCCTTAGTTCAGATTAGTATTTACGGACGGGATCTATTTTGTCTATAGAGATCATATCCATACATATAGGTATATTTATATGTAACAGTAATTGTAAAATTAAGCGAACCTTATCTAACAACATTATAAACGTGGAAAACTCGATTATAATAAAATCGTTATCGAGACTAGAATTACTGCCACCCGTCCTCCTTTGGCGAGGACAGTCCTCCTTTAGCAGGAAAATGTCTCCGTACGCCACAAAAGCAAAAATGTCCTCCTACACATAGCATAAATGGAGTTTATGCATTTTATAAAATTTTATAACATTTCTAGATTCTAGTACTTTTTTCAAGGAAAGTACGTTTTTTTTTTATTAAACGGCATTTGTGTTATATTTTTTTTTTTAAAGTATTGTTAATTATATAATTTTTTAAACACTTATCGGATAATAATCATGAAATGAGAATTTTATGATTTTTTTTATACTTACAAGGAAACATACCCAAGTGCAAACTGAGATTCAATTTGCGTGGCTAACTTTGGAAAACCATTTTTAATGAAATTTGGAGCATGGTGGGTTGAGGGTTAACATTTAATGACACAAAACGATTTGTCTTTAAAAAATAAATGGGGTCATATATTACAACATTAAGGTTCGACATCACCAAAAATGCATAGGGAAAATTTAATATTTTATTGCAATATTTCGTGAACTATATTTTTAAAATTCCGTGTAGAAAATACTTGTAGTTTTGAATTAATTGAGTTTGTAATTTGAATATGAAGTTGAATTTGTTTCTATATATGTTTTGATTAGGATTTTTACAGCCCTGTTGCATATCTCATACTATCACCCCCCGAGCTATAATTCTTATAGTTTTCGTTTAGGTTTGTTTGGTATAAAGTGGACAGGTAAAAATAACGGGATTTTATCAATGACTTTATAGAGTTTATAAGTTATTTCTGTATTCCATATTGAATTTATCATAATCATTTTCATATGTATAATTTATATTACAAATTTTACAAAAAAAAAATGTGCCTGTTACGTAATTAATTTGTTTGGGTTTACCAATTTATGAATATAAAAGAAAATATCTATAATAATTATTTATGAAAATGTCATTCAAAATAGTAAAATTACTTTGTTGGTTTCCAAATATTAATAAAACTATATGATCACAAATATTATTTTAAATATAATACATATTCTAGGAATATTTCTTATTGTATATAAATGTAATTAATAGAAAAAGAACAACACCAAGTTTATATATATTATATAATATGCTCATCAATACTTATCTCAAAGATCACAAATACACAATTACATAAAAGATAGATTTTCTGTTCTATTTTTTTTTTTTTTTTTTTACTTGAAATAAATCCTAAATATATATTATATACTATTCTATATTCTATATGGATAAGTTCCACATTTTGTGAAAAGAAATATGAATTCGAAATGATATACAAAAAAAATTTACGGTTTTTACAAAATTTAACCACGCATCTTTGACTTTTATTTTATGACATAAATAGTTTTTTCTTCTTCGTTTTTCTTCCAAATAACAAACAACAGACTGATCTCTATTTTCAAATAATAATAATAAATCCTCAATATTGAGATAATTCTTTAGTATATGAAGATGGAGAAGCGAAGCAATTACTTTTTTGAATTAAATTTAAATGGTTATATATACAAATATAATATATTTGTAGTATATAGACATTTTGAAAGATCTTTAAAAATTAACCAAAATATATAAGTATATATGCATATACCCTGTATATTATTTTATCAACATATGCATCCATATAACTTTATTATTGTATGTTTTATAAGTAAATCTATAAATATATATATATATAGCATTAATTTTTTGTTTTTTTTTATTCATATATACATATATTAACTTTTCCTCTTCAAATTTTTATTTCATTTTCATTTAACATTTGAATGTTTTTCTTTTCATTTTTCTGTGTGTTTTTCTTTTTTACTACTATAATATTATTATTATTATTATACGGTAACTTGAATCTCGTCAAAATATAAAATTCTAATTTAGTATCAAATTAAAAATAATCTTATATGTGTAAAATATATACTACACTTTATATTATTATATATATATATATATATAGTATTATACATCTCATTCATTTTATGTATATGATAATCAAGTCATTTGCGGATACATCATATATATATATATATATATATTTGATATATAGATTTCGGCATCTATATCACATCAATTTGAGGTTTTGTGTGGTATATATAAAATAATAACAAATGTGCGATATTTGTGCGGTGTAAATATAAAAATACAATTTGTATACATTTATGTATATATATATATAGTTATAGATGGATAGATTTTGTTTTTAATTAAATTAATTACAAATGTGTTTTTTGTTTAATATGGATAATATTTCAATTCATTTTTATTCTTATATGTTCTTACTTTTCGTTATAGCAAATTTTCTAGAATTGTTACATCAAAAGAATCGTATTTTGAAACAAATTTTCTCCCATTGATACACGTACGCATACCAAAATCCCCCATTCTCGATAAAAAAAATTAGGAGTGTTGAATTGCTATAGATAGGAATTGATCCTCGTGAAATTTTCACTTTCTTCACATACTACCTTTGGCGGTTGCTAAGAACAATTTACTTAAACGATTTTACCATCAATAAGTTTTTTTTTTGCCAAAATCACATGATATTCTAATCAAAAAATAAATCAAATGTAATAATATATTCTTATATAATCATAAAATAATGACAATAATTATGTTTCATTTTGTTATCAACATGCACATTTTTTTTATAAAATATATATATTAAAGGAGGATGACATGATTCTTAAAATTTAAAATAAAATAAACATATATAGAAATAGAATTAGAACGATGCCTAAAATATAGCATCAAATTACTCATTTGTTATATGACAATATGCAATATATAGGGATTGGCATTGTCAATAATGTATACAATTTCATAAAAAAAAAGAATAAACTAAATGATTATTGCCTCATCGTAATTTTTATATAAATATTAGTACGTCTATGTTTTTTTGTTCATTGTGCGATGAGTAAATTAAACAAAAAAAAATTCAATTTTTTCTTAGGTCTTATAAATAAAATTTAATAAATTTCCAGTAAAATTCATTGATACAATGCTTTGTGATTCATTTTGCTTATACAATAATTAGATGTTTTCATTCAGTATTTACCGATCAATAAAATCGTGACACGGTGTATATAATTATCGTTGAAATTCGATTGGACACTTTGGGTTTTTCATTTTATACGAACTACTTTATTGCAAAAAACAAATGAAAAGAGAAAGACAAAATTCACAAATCATTGATTTAATTTAATTAAAGGACGATAACTTTTCACAAATTTCCAGCAAATAAAATGAATATCAAAAAGGTTAATATTAATATTAACAAACAAAGTTTAAGAAACACCCATAGGTTTTTAAATTAATCTGATAATCAGATATCAGATATCGCCCTCATAGAATCTTTACCAATAAACAAAAACTATATATCAATGAGAGAAATTTAAGAAATATTCATAGATATATTCGTTGATATAAAAAAAAATAAATAAAATTTTCGCTATACAACCAACAATCTGGTTTTATCGTCCAACAACAGCCGTCTGTTGTTAGTTTCTTAATTTGTGCCTTTTACGGTATCGGTAATTAGCCGTACGACCAACCGCAAGGGGAAAATTCAACTGTGTGTTAAAATTCAGATTTGAAAAATAACCGAAAACATAAAACATATTTTATGTCTTCTGTATTGGATTCGAACCAACGACCCAAAAAAATTTTGTAAGAATTTTAGGTTGGCATTTTTATCATTTACACCACAGAGTTATATTCGTTGATATACCTCATTATAATTCATCTTTTTTCTTCTAAAATCTGATTGTATTCAACGTTAAATATAAAATTAATTGCCACATTTTTTTGTTTGTATTTTTTTATATAAAAATGTAATAGATACATTATTGATTGATAAAAGAATTGCGATTTTATTCATCTGTCCTTAGCCTCATGTGGGCTTTACCGGTAAACAAAATAGTTGGAATTTTTTTCAGCTAAATCCGAGAAATCTCTCGTGTAAAATTACATTTATTGGCAAACTTGCATAAAATTGCATAAAAATTGTCCATCAAGAAATATTATCAATAAAATCATGAAAGTTTGGTGATATTTCTGTATCAATCGTCTTCACAATAATTAATGAACAAAAAAATTACCAATAAAAAGCGATGATAGAACTCCACATGTCTTTGTTCCATTACCATATGTCTTTTTCTATACAAATTTGAAACTCAATTGAACTTATAACCTCTGTATATAGAAATTTTCCTCAATATATCATTTTATTGACCGTATAAATTTTGCAATTCATTTCATTCATAATTTCATATATATACAACATATGGAGTGTCTATCAAAATATCTATATGGCAAATAAAATGCCAAATGTGTTTTTTACCATATATATATAATATATATACATATTTGTATTATTCCACCTACTGAATTATTTTTTTCTTTTGGTTCGTTTATTTATATTATTTTGTTAATTTATTTTTCTTCATATATAAGTTCATTAATTTGATTGAAATGATGTGTACTGAAATGAACGACGCAAACATTAAATGATGATGCGATATGTATTATAATAAATTTGTTTTGTATATGAATATATACTATATAGTATATATGTAAAAAATGTTTGCATATTAACGTCATTTTTTTTATAAAATTATAAAAACGCGATGTTTGTTTGTTTATTTTCTGTGAATTATTACGTACATTTAGGTATTTCATATATATATAACACTTCGTTCAATAATGTGTGTGACTAATTAATTAAAACACATTTTTTTGCCAAAATTCGTTTTTATTCATCAAGATAGTCCCCTTTTAGGGAGATACAATCATTCCAACGCTTTTCCAATCTTTCGATACCGCCTTTGTAAAACGATTTTTCTTTGCCTTCAAAATAGGCGTTAGTTTCGGCGATTACTTCATCATTTGAGCCAAATCTCTTACCACGGAGCATCCTTTTGAGGTCTGCGAATAGCCAGTAGTCGCTGGGGGCTAAATCTGGAGAATACGGTGGATGGGGAAGCAATTCAAAGCCCAATTCGTTCAATTTTGCCATCGTTTTCATTGGTTTGTGACACGGTGCATTGCCTTGGTGGAACAACACTTTTTTCTTCGCCATATGAGGCCGTTTCTTTGCGATTTCGACTTTCAAACGCTCCAATAACGCTATATAATAGTCGCTGTTGATGGTCTGCCCCTTCTGGAGATAGTCGATGAATATTATTCCATGCGCATCCCAAAATACAGACGCCATAACCTTGCCAGCCAACTGCCGCGTCTTTGGTCGCTTTGGGCGGCTTTCGCCGGCTGCATGCCACTCAGCAGACTGCCGATTTGACTCTGGAGTGAAATGGTGGATCCATGTTTCATCCATTGTGATGTACCGTCGCAAAAACTCCGACTTATTGCGCGTAAACATGTCCAAACAGCTCTTTGAATCATCGGTTCGTTGTTGTTTTTGCTCCGGTGTGAGCAAACGCGGCACCCATTTGGAACACACCTTTTTCATACCCAAATGTTCGTGTATTATGGTTTGTACACTGCCTGCTGATATCTTCAGAATGTCAGCAATCTCCCTCACTTTCACTTTACGGTTGGACATAATGATTTTCAGTGTTTTTTCAACGTTTTCCGGAATAACAGCGTCATTTGGCCTTCCAGTAGATGGAATGTCATCGGTGTCTGTACGACCACGTTTGAATTCAGCATACCAATAACAAATGCTTCTTTTTGATGGAGCAGAGTCCGAGTAATGTTTTTCAAGCCATTCCTGGCATTGAACAGTATTTTTTTTCATTAAAAAACAATGATAAATCAGCACACGGAATTGTTTTGAATTCATTTTTTTTTTAAAACACAAAAATAGCGTCACTTATAGCACTGTAACTTGTAAACAAATGATCTGATTAACATATGATGTTGACAGTAAGCCTAAAAAGGTTGCCAAATGCGAAAAAAAATATTGATTTAGTTCTAGGGACGCCATCTATGTGTCAGTCACACACATTATTGAACGAAGTGTTATATAGATATATTTTAACCAAATCATCAAATATTTGATTGTGTATCAAATAGAAATGTATACTAATGTTTAAAGATATTGATTTAATTGTTAACACATGAACTATATTACATAATATGCAAAAACTTTATCATATATCATATGTAAATTGAAAAAGTCATGACCACTAGACATTTAGCGTAAAAAAAATAATATATTCAGTATGGTTGCGATACATTAATTTAATTATGATATTTATCTATAATATTTGATAAATTCAAAACTCATATGTTTCAGGCATTTAATATATATGGAAATTGCCAAATATATAATTGAAAATCTCTATATAAAGCTTTATATATAGATGAAATTTACAGACCTTATATAAAATGATATATAAATGATCATTTGGTTATGCTTATAATAATAATAAATAAAATGAAAATTTCACAAAATAATCCACTTGAAATGTATATATAGTTATTTCTATAAGTTTTCTTTAACATAAAAAAGATCGTTTAACATCAAATAGTTAATTAATATAGACAACAAGAGTCTGTATGTATATATTGTATATGGTAGATTAATGCAGTTTTCATAATTTAATAATGCATATTTCTCTTATGTATATATTTGCATTTCAATACTAAATGATTACGTTGCGGTTATTTTATACTTTATTAATATTTGAATACTCCACTTTTATTAATTTGTTGATCAAACATTTTGATCAGAGACTATAAGCAAATTTTAATGATTCATTTATAAAAAAAATACGAAACATTCTGCAAACATCGTGCGAACATTATTTTTATTGAGACATAATTTTTTTTTTCAAATATTTTAATGACCATCGAATATTTCATATCATATGCGAAAAGTTATTATATATTTTCGACTATAAACAATAAATATATGTGTAATATATATTTTCTTTGTGTGTATTTCTGTGTGTTTAGGTATCTATAACTGGTATTTGATGAATCAGTAATCTTTGGAGCTATAAAATTTAACCAAATTTGTACTCTGAATTTATTTTAAATCATTAGCATTTTTTTTATTAAATATAATCAAAAACGAAATACTAATGAAACCTTTTACAAAGAGAACTATAAGAAAATGTTTGCCACTGCAGATATAATGTCAATTTGCAAAAGAAAAACCTTTCAAAATTTACTATATAAAATCAATGAATTTCGATCTTCTGCATATCGACCTCTATACCTATATATATTTAGATACTCTGTATATCGATTTATTGATTGACTTTATACATGTCAAAAATACATTTTATTTTTATTTATTCAAATCATTTATTAATTGCTTTTCCAAATTATTCATATTAATATATAAATAAACGTATAATAAACAAAAATACTAAACAAAAATAATAATAAATTCAATCAAAATATGAATACCAAATAAAGAAAGAAAAAAATTGATGATTTAGTCTTTATATAAAATATTATTGTTAATTTTTTTGGTTCAACAGTAATACAATAAACATTTATATTAATATATCTGTAAGAAAATAATTTACAATACAAATTTATATATGATTTTAATTAAAAATTTTTTTGTGATGGTAAAATGAATAAATAAATAATATGAATATTCAGGTATATTTCGTGTTGATGACGACGATGACGATGATGTCAAGGTTGTTTAAATTTTAAAAGCCGGTCGGTCAATCGGGCGACAATGTTGTATATTTTTAGACACATTTATATACAGTCGATATTTGAACAACATTAACATACATTCAATGTAATTGATTATCAAATATCTAATTTATATATATATCGTTAGTTTTTTATTATTTATATATATAATATATATAGAGTTAGGTAAATTTCAATCACGAAAATTTATATATCATAAAAATAGTAACTAATGTAATATATACAAAATTGTATATTTAAATATACAATCAATACACGAATTTGTTTTACAAATTTGGTAATGAATTATATATTTATTTATTCATTTATGTGTTTAGCATGAATGAAATTTAATTAGACTATAACAGCAATTTTTGTTATTTTTTTAATTTTTTACATATTGAATTTTTTTTTTATACGAATGATGATAAAATAAAATGATTTCATATACAATTGATTTTTTTTTTTTTTGTATAGTTGTTTGTTATTCAATTTTTGCGAAAATTTAATATTGAGGGAGTGCTGAGCTGATGGTTATATTTATACTAATAATTATATATCTATACTATAACAATACAATATATTGCGTGTGTTGAGTATTTTGAGATCATATACATTTTTTATATATTGTTTGTATTTTTTGCAAAAATAAATAGGTTGGTAGGTTGATGATTTAATTATTAAAATTAACTCACTATTTTATAGAAAAATTATTATTCATCTTATCGCATGTACATATAAAATTAACTGTATTGTATATATATGTAATACAGTAGTTTAATTGTATATTGTAATATAATATAAAGAAATAAATATATATACATAAATACAATAGTATTATGAATTTCATCTTCAAATACAATTTCAAATAAATAAATCGTTTTCTAATAAGTTTTGGGTTTTCAAAGTCTTTGTTTTTATTTTAATCACGTATTTTAATCATTTCCATTTAAGTTATGTTTTGTTTGAAATATTTTTGAACAAAAAGTTAAGTAATATTTTTGTGTTCAATTTAAGACATATTTTTATTCCAATTCTTGAAGGATCTTCTATCAGTAGAAATAGATCTCTTGAATGGAAACTCTTCAGGAGATATCGTTCAAGAGTTTTCTCTATCACCAGAAACATTTCTGTATCTTAGGAAAAATGTGCAGTATTGATTATAGAAAAATTTTCCAGAATAGTTTTCACCGAAACAAAGTCGTTGAGGGGGAATTATTAAAGATTTTATATTATAAGAAATATTTTTATATATAGTATTGTGGAGGGATATTTCAAAGATTTTCTAAACACCCATGTACAAAATTATTATTTTATAATCATTAGTATATTATTATTAAATATGAATATATCCATATCCATATTCGTTGAATGCAATCGCTAAAGTCTAAAATTGTATATATCATTTTTAATTATCATATTATAAACAGTATTGAACTCATCAATTATACTAACACGTACAACCTTTAAATTAACTCTTTTAAGTTTGCTACAGACATTCTTTTTTGAATTGTATGCTTAATTATATATAAAGTATATTCATCACGAGTAATTATTATTATTATTTATACAATATTAATAATTATAAATTACATAGTGAACAATACCTGAATATATGCATCAATATGTAAATAAACATTATATTTTTTTTCTATATATTTTTCTCATCACGTATGTATATTATATTATCTTGACAAGACTAGAATAAATTTTTTGCATTACAATTATATTACTTTTATATATATATTTGTTATGCTTTGATAATCGCATTCATTTAACAATAAATTCTCTTATATAATATCAAAAAACACCACAGTGGCTCCCATAAATTATCTAATGCCATATATAATTTAAAAAATTCATACCAAAAATACTATATAGTCTGGAATTATAAAGCAATACTGTGCGTGATATTAAATTTATCATATTTGTTCAAGATCTAGAGAATTTAATTAGAAGTTTTCATATTAGAAATTTATCCCTTTAATGGATCTATTTTTTTTTTATAAAAAAAGGTGTAATATAGCCATGCTTTTAATATTACAATAATCTTGGGTAAATTAAAAAAAATTAACAAAGAATTTTGTTTAAGTCTAATTTAAATCCCAAAAAAAATTTGTCGACCTAACCTAATTAATTTTTCGCTTTTTTCGGGTTATAGACGATTATTGAATTTAGTATAGAAATAATAAATGATTTTACTTTTGTTTTGATGCTAATCACATTTTTTTTTTATCTATAAACTATATCGGCAAACTATTAACTATTTCAATGTAATTTTCATTATAACTAATTCTCTATCCAGATTAACTAGTGTATTGTTTCTTTCTGTATAATGTTTTGTGTTTACTCCATATTCATCCATATTATCAAATTGATGTATATATACATACATCATATACACAATAGATTTAATTCTATAAATATATTAAAGTTAAATATTCGCATTCAAATTTGCATTATTAAAATAAAAGAAATACATTTCAAATACAATATAAAAAAAAATTATATTGCGAATTGAATATAATACTAGTTATAGATATAGTTTGTGAATAAAATTAATAATTTGCATAAAACAATGAACAGTTTTGTATTTTTGCATATTTATTATATATAGATATAGTATATGTATATGGTTTATTTTTCTTTTTTAGTATTTATCTTAATACGTATATGTATTTATATAAGCAATTGCAATTTGATTATGTTACCATAATAATAATAATAATAATTACTTTATATTTTAAAAATATTTATAACGATGATGCGATATTATTTTCAATTGAGTTGTTTGTGAATCCCATCGCAGTTTAACCGTTTAACATTGTATTAATATATATGGTAGAATATACAATATTTGGTATGACTCTTAACCAATAATAATAGTTTAAAAAATATTTTGATATACGAATAGGGCATTTTTTTTTAAAAATGACCTTTATTAAATATATTACAGAATGAAATAAAAATAGACAATTGATATATTTTTATATCAAAAATCATTACATTCAGAAAAATTTCAAAGATAATTAACATTTATCTGATTTTGATGATTTTTGTCATTATTATGTATGATTTCAAAAGAATTAAAATTGAGATTTCTAAATTTAAAGTTATTTTGTTTGTCCATTTATTCAATAGAAATAAAGTTTGAATGTATTTCGTACTAAAAAGGAATGAGTTATGAAAATTCTTTATATCAGTTTCCTTTGATTAGACTTGAAATCTAATAGCATCGCTTCTAGAAACAATTTGCAAGTATTCTTTAAGGTACCCAATATATATGTAATTCATGACTTCAACTTAAACATTTATTCAAAAACAATTTATTATACAGTCATTTTAAATTGTATACATTGCATATCCCTTTTATATATACTTACATTTAATTAAATCGCAGATATATAACAGAAAAAAACTAATTAAACATTTTGTGACCTATAAATGTTATTGTTATAATATTCTATAATATTAATTTTATTTACAACAATATATATATATAAATAATTATTATAATTGCAAAACACACACACAACGAAAATGTTTGTTTTATAAAATCCTACAACAAACCTCTCTATATGTATATATATACATATTTAATAACCAACATAATTCAAGTTATTCTTTTTTAAGATGAAAATGCTTATACTATATTTTGTTATGACTGTGAAATGCAAGAGCATTTATTTATGCGTGTGTTTTTTTTTTTTTTTATTATTATTTTGTTTTCTTATTTATATTTCTTTTCATTTAATATATATATATCATGTAATATATTGATCTATTTATATATAAAATGTTGTGAAATTGAATATTGTTGAGAATATAAGATGGAAAAAAATATAAAATAAATAAAATAAATAATAATAATTAAAAAAAAATGTGTAGTAGTAAATATATATTGTTTTTTTTTTGTTTAATTTTGTATATATTAAAGAAAAGTATTTTGTAAAACATGATGATGAAATTAACCCGCCTCTAATAAATATTTCTGAAATTCCAAATATAATTAATTGTTCCAAAAAATAATATTAACAAATATTATAAGAATTTAATGAAATCACAAAAATACTATGTACACTATCTAATATATTTATATATACTATGCATTATATTCATATCAACATTATATAGTATATTGTAAATGAAATTATCATTGTCAAGGTATCGTATTGTGGGTAGATTCTTTTTATTATTGTTATTAAGCAAAAAAAAAGAGCATTTGTGTGTGGGGATTATATCTATTAAATGAATTCACTTGTTTTAACAAATAAATGTATGTTAGCAATAGTTAATATGTCAAAAATTACGCAATACATAAATTTAAAACATAACATATGTTTTTTCTTGTGAATGCTCAATGATTTTCAATAATTCAATCATATATGTGATGGAATTTTTTTGGAAAAGATAAACAAAGTTAGTTGTAGGTGTAAATTTATATAATACATGTTCAATTGACCAATTAATTAATTATAATAACATAAGACAATTTTTTTAATCTTTACTACGAAGATACAGATAATGTATGATTTTATTTAAATCTTTATCATTGTAATTTCAAGCGCTCATTCGATTATGACGAGATTTTTGTCTTCTTTTAATTACCATATAAATGAATGCGAAAAATATTGCATTATTTGCACAATAAATGATCAGGAAATGTTGTATTTAAAAGAGTGTGAATATATGTCATATATTGTTACGTATTAACGTATTGTTACGTATTAACTAAACGTATTTTAGAACATAAATGCATTAGTAGCTCATAATATCTTTCCATTGATACGCATTGTACATAGGGATTCTGTTGAATCCCATAATATCTAAATTATGTCCATACGAATTAATGGATGAATTTCTTTCGATAAATAATAAGATATTGTTACATATGTACAATCCATAAGTATAAAAATAAAAGGAAATTGAAAAAATACGATATTTTTGAATTGCTGTTAAAATATAAATGAAATGATTTATTTTTTAATTATATATACCAATTAATTTTACTCTATATATACATATATAATTATATTTATTTATTGAACTGTATCAGAACAAAATATTTTTCCATATATAAGATTTAGATTTCTTACATAAACACGAAATATTTTAATGAAAATTATATGTAGATTTATTTTGAGAAATTAAATGAATTATTTATTGCATTATCTTATATAGAAAAAATTCGATTGCATTTTAAAACTCTCTGCATCTGCAATTATATTTTAAATATCATAATAAATCATTTATATAAAGTTTATAATGAAATCAAAATATACATTATTAGAATATTATCATCATATATATGTATTAAAATTAATTAAATCAATTCACAGATAAATTGCATGCGATATAAAGTATTATTTTATTTTATTCATAATTTAACTAGATCATTAAAAATATTTAATTAAAATTTATGCAATATAACAATTTAAAAAAAAATTGCCAAACAGAATAACTATACCGTTTTATAATCGTCAAAATAGAACTTCCTTTGAGAATTTTTAACATCGATTTCGAGGAACTTCCCAGCCATATTTATTAACCCTTAACAAACGAGCGCATTTTTTTAATAATTGCAATGTCGCGAGTATGGCGGCATTCGTTTGATAAGGATTAATATATAAGATATGATATGATAAGACATATTTTGCAATCCTTTATATAGTGTTCATTCTTTATATATTTCTGAATTTAGTTTTATAAATGATGATCCAAAGACTTGTTTGCTTCTTGAATTATTTACTAAAAATCTTGCTTCGAAATATATTCATATGTTATTAGAGTAATTCATCATTTGACACATTTTAAATTTTAACGTTTTTGTATTATAAATTCCAATATTGTTAAATATACCTACAAAAAAAATCCGTCAAATTCTCACTATGTAATTAAATAAGTTGAATATATTTTGACTTTTAAATTATCGTAGTAATTTAGGAAAATAAATCTTTTAAAGATATAACACGTAATAGTAGGATAGAATATTTTGTAAAAATATCTATTAATATTAACTATGAGAAATATTTTACTTAAATCAATCATCATTACCCTGTATTCAGAATTAAAAATTCACCTTAATGCCTTTACTTAAAATGATAATTATTCTATATCATTTAATTTATACAAATCATTGTCAAAACTTGAAACATATGTTTAAACTAAAGAAATATATAAATTGATTCTATCTATAATATAAGAAGTATTAAATTTCAAAAATGACTGTTTAGAAAAACAAAACAATTTTAAGAAGAAACATTTACAATTTTAGATATTTATATAATTTCCGTTGGTGGTTTCGAATATCTTTAAAATGTGATTAGACATGTCAAAGCGTCAATGAGGAAACAGTAATTAAACGTTTTAAATGTAATTAAACGTTCGGATTTTTAACATAAACCCAAAACTATAAAACAAAAAGAGTTGATGTTTTCTTTAATTATTGATTTTTTTTTAAAACCAAATAGATTTTATTCCATATGCGCTTTAATTTGATATATTTATAATACATAGATTTATGTTATTACCAAATTTTTAAATAAACGATATAATAAACCCTGTTTTATAAATTTTTTTAATTTCAAAAGATTGATAATTACCAAACAAATATAATATGGTGAATGAGTACTTCTTATTCTTCTTCTACAATCGTTAGAAAACAGAGAAATTTTAAAAAAAATAGTAAATTTTTGCAATATAATGATAAGAAATGGAAAAATAAGAAAAATGTGTCACTTACATCAAATCAGCTTCGTATTTATATTTATTTGTTCTGTCATATAAATAATATTGCTGATACATCGATGAATTTAGGTTATAATTTAGAAATTATCAATTTAAAATATTTTCAATGTACCACAAACGATTTGTGGAATTTTTTTTAATTTTTTTTTTATCTTTTTGGTATATAGCAAAGCAATTTTACTATATACATATTAAAGTGGTCGTCAAATATTCCTTAATTGGGTGCGAATAATTATGTCAAAATATGATTGTGTATATATTTTTATAAAATATGTCTGTTGAGTATTGCGAAAAATAAATTATTTTCTTAATATCAATTTATATACATAGGGTATAATGTATAAAAAAGCACATCTCATCTATACTTACTATCTTTTTATATATAAATGAAAATATATTGCAATTTTATTATAATTTTAATATCATAAATGCTTCCTACTTAAAATTATTAAACTATGAAAAGAAACTTTAATTTAATACAACGTTTTTATTTGTAAATTAAAAAAAAAATGTCAATTTACTTAAGACAATAATCATAAACGCATTTACTATAATATTTAGCGAGGTGTATACAATAAAAAACAAACGATTATGGTCATTTTTTTTTTTTAAATGTGTTATTTTTTATAAATAACAATAAAATTGTAAAAAAATTTTTTTTATTGTTTAGTCATGACATTTTATTAGTAAAATTTTTTCAATCAATTCATTTCAATTCATCATGGGATTAAATCCTGTTTATATTTTAATTGTATATATATAATCATTACACTTCGGAATAATCTAAATATCTCATCTATGAATGAAGAAACTATGAAAAATTTTGGAAGAATACACTTCATTATTGTTTTACATTCATATTTATTGATTAAAGAATAAATAATTATATAATTATTTTAATGATAAATTCAAGCAATGAAGCACATAATAATATTAATAATAATTAAATGTTAGTGTGTTAAACTTTTTCTATATACTGAAAAATAAATAAATATCTAATTGTGACTTATTTCAAGGTTTTCTTCTTTTATTATTATTAAGTTTTGTATTTGTTAAAAAAAAAAACGTACACATATCTTTAAATGTGTGTAAATCTATCCAATGATTTTGAGTGCTAATGTATATACAAATGTATATATAAGAAATGTTTGCATTGATTCTTATATATGCATATACTTATACAAAACGTGAAAACACGGCAGAAAAATTTGCATTTTTCTGTATTGCTATTCAATATATATGTTATATACATATAAATACAATTATATATTCATGACGCTATAGAAAATTATTTTATTATTATAAAGATTTGTTTTAAAGAATTGAAACGCTTGATTAATTGTTTGTTGTGTGTTAAATTATTTTTTTAATATATGTTTTGTTTAATTAATATTATATATTGATTTTAACATAAAAAATTATTCATCTGTAATTTTCTATATACATATATACAGATAATCTTTAAATATATTAATAACGCATAACAACTTCATGCAATGTGATATCACATTCTTTATGTTATTGTTCTTAGATTTCTTATTTTTGTAAAAATATATTAATTCTTTTAAAGGATCAGTTGAAGCAAATTATTTGCCTACAAATATATTTGAATTATGTAAATCTCGACATGGAATATGGAATTCTGTTTTTAGTATATATGTGAATCTCTTGAAGCATCTGTAATTTGTTTTGTTTGCGTACTCGATTTTATGCTTTTGTATATTTTATTCTTGAATACGTTGATGGTTTAAAATAGTATGATTAAAATATTGAAAAATTAAGATTACTTCTAATCTGTTGGATTCACAATTTATTGGTTTTTACTGAAAAACAGAAAAATTACCTAAAATTTTGTCAGAATTTTGAGTTGGTGTTTATCAACTGGATCACAGAATTAGAATTTAGGTATACATTCTTATATTTCTTTTAACTTGATTGCGGATTTTTCGTTGTTCTAAACCCAGAGGGGTTTATATTATCGCTAAACTCATCAGTAGCATCAGTATCATAATAATAACAATATATTTATAATTTTATATTAAGTAAATGAAATTAAAGGTATGAAAAAATACCTACCAATTATTTCATAACCATAATTTGTTTAACATTTGGCTTAAAAATTATTATTTATCTCTTCATCCGAGGGGATTTTCTTTTTGATTTCTAAACCAGATACTAAAATCGTTTAAAATTATTGATGTTTCTTGAATAGATTTTTGAAATTGGTCCATAATAATTTCTTAATATTGTAATATCATCAATACGCAATTTACATATTCTTAAAATCTTATATATATACTATATACGTTTATCTATAATCGCATACATTTGCGAATAATAATAAATAAAATAAAATGAAACAAAAAAACCATATCACTTATCTCCATAAATATTATATATATATATATATATATTTCTTTTTGTCATATTTCACGTAAACCTTATCAATTATCTGCTTAAAAACAATATATTATATATATATATATAGAGATGGACTAGGTTGAGATAAATTTATAATAATATATAGCATTTTATAAACAAAATAATTTATATTTTAACAATATATAGCGAAATCGAGAGTATTTTGTTCAAAATACTTAAATGAAATAAAAAACAAACAAATTCATTTGGCATTGCTTTATCTATATCTGCTCGTTCCATATTACAATAAACTATCCATATACAGATACGCAAGAGTAATACACTTATTTAATTATTTATTTAATAAATTTGTTTTTTTTTTTGTTATCAGATAAAGCGATGATAACACAATATTTGAATAACGAACGATTATTTATTTATTTTTTTAATTTGTATTATACAAATATATAGATAATAAAATAGCATTTAGCATTCTCGAACAGATTGCACAATAATGCGACGAAAGATTGATAAGCTTTTTCAAATTCATATATATATATATATATATATATAGAAATGCTTGTGCAACGATTATAATTTTTTGTTATTGATTTGTAATTTTGTTTTTTTTTTAATGATATTTCGGTCATATACCTTGATTTTTTGTTTGTTTTGTATATGCATGCATGCATATAGAAAAATATAAATCGTATATATACATTATAAGAGATATTGATAAGAAATTTTGGATATAACAAATACAATTTTAATAAAAAAATTAAAAAAAAAAACCGGTAAAGTATATTAATGTAAACTTTTTTGGAAATTTATATTTATTAATTAATATTCGTATAAACCCGCTTAATTTTATATTGAGGGCAAAGATAAAAATGATAAGAATGCGGATTAAGAAGAAATAAGGAAAATTAAACAAACAAAAAAAAAATCTTCATGCTATAATATTTCAAATTAATTTTCTATATGTTTATTTTAAAAAAAATAAATCATTGAATTTAATTGCGACGGCGGGAATCGAATGGAATTCGAATGTGTCACTTCAACAGCCAAATTAATAAATTTCAATTATAATTGGTTTACGTTTTATGTATGTACACAGTGCGACAATTAATATTCCGGGCTCAAACCATATCTCAATAACCAGTGGGACGATCTATTTGATGGAACTTTTGCGTTTTGAAGCTTGATGTTTTCTCTATTGGTAAATCTCTTGGTAAATCTGCAACAGAAACGTTCAAATCGATGCAGCAAGTTAATGGCGATAATTGTATTGGTAGAACACAAGTTTTTGAGTGGTATAAACGTTTCGTGGATGGCTAAAACAAAACCAAGAAAAGTTCCATCGAAAATCAAGACAATGCTCGTAACATTTTTCGATAGCATGTGAATTATCCATAAATAATTCGTTCCAACTGATCAAACAGTCAGTGGCGCATATTATATCAAAGTTTTGAAGCGTTTGATGGGCAGTATTCGTGGTATTCGACCTGAATATCGTGAATCAGATAGTTGGTGTTTGTTACACGATAATGCACCAAGTCACACTTCACTTATTGTTCGTCAGTTTTTGGCCCGAAATCAAGTCTGTGTGTTAAATCATCCACCGTATTCACCTGATTTAGAACCATGTGACTTCTTCTGGATCCCAAAACTTAAAATGAAATTGATAGGATGTTTTTTTGAGGATATTGAACATGCACTAGAGGCAATACCACAAAATGAGCTGGAACACTCGTTTGAATCACTATTAAATCGATGTAACAGTTGTATTGAATCAGCAGGAGAATATTTTGAATAAATAAAAAAAAATTTTCAAAAATCGGGTTTTTAATGCATTTCCTATAGGACCAGTCCGGAATATTAATTGTCGCACTGTGTATATAGGTAAAATACCGGATAACATTTTTTTCGATGATAATTTTTGTTTTGTTTTTAATGAGGTTAAATTAAAAGTATATAGATTATATGCCCTCGCTTGGATCTGATCAATTATACATTATAATTAATAATAAATATAATAAATGCGAATTTTTTATAATTAATGAATTGCAAACTATATTATAACAAGCAAAATATCGAATTGTTTGATTTTTTTTTACTTAACTTTAAATATTTGAAAAACATATTTGTCACCAACAAGAAATTGTGTTATTATCCTCAATTTTTTACATTGCGGTTAATATTTATTATAAAAATTTATATATTCAGATAATTACATATTATTTAATTTATTTATTTAAACGATATATACTGTATTACAAATAAGGAGATTTACTTTGATACAAGTTTTTCTATTGTATATATGTGCGCCATGAATTTAATGTGATTTTATGGGTGTTTCCCACACGCATTTATTTTTTTATATTAGAATTATTAAGAGAAAAACAAAACATTTTTTATTATTATAGGTAATTAAAATTTTATAAATTAAATGTTTTTGTTTAACATTAACTCAACGAATTCTTTACTTTTTTTTATAATTTATATAATAATTTGTGTTCTAGAAATGATTGTTTTTTTAACTGCAAAATTTAGAAGATTTTAATTATTTTAAAATCCATAAAAGAAAATTCTAAAAATTAAACAAAAATTGTCAAATGGAAATCCTAAATATTTCGTATTTATGTTTAGACATTTTATTGTTCCCATTGAAAATCACACCGTATTTAAAATTAAAATAGGGATTGTTACACGCATTGATCAGTATTATCTGCTTAAATTGGGTCTATAATTGAAGTTTGATATAAAAAATTATCATGTTTAATTTTAATAATCTTAATCCTAACAAAACTTATTCACAACCAATCAACGACTTAATGATAATCAAATGCGCATAAATAATTGGTGGATTGTAAATGTAGTGGCAAAAAAGATAAAGAAATACTAACTATAATCATATATAACAACAACAGAATGCGGATTAAATTTTAAGTTAATTTATATTAATTTTTTTTTGAACTCGTCAAATATATTGTATATATTCTATATACAAAACATACATGAATGAAATAATAATCTCGCGAGTGTGTTGTTTTGGTTTATTATAGTATAAAAAAAATATATATATATTTTATTTATATTTATTATTGTATTATAATATATTCAACAATATGTTTTATCAATTACGTAAAAATAAATATATTCCATTTATATTCGCTTGTTTTATTTGTATTATCACCGACCGACCAACCTATCGATCGATCGATCGCCCGACCGCTCATTTATATTCCATTTATTTATATATAATATATAAATAAATTAAAAAAATATGTTATTTATTTGCAAACATACATATATACATATATAATGTTATTTAGTGATATGTATTGTATATAAATAAATATAATGTTTTGTTAATATCAATTCGTTGGCTTAATTCAAAAACGCTATATAAGTATTTTGTTGATATTTATTAAAATAAAATTGGTATTATTATGTAAAATGTTAATGTAATGTTGAAGTAATGTATATACACACGAAATAACGAACAACATTTTATATATATATTATCATATTATCACTTAAAAATATGTAACATATTATATATATATATATATATGGATGAAATGAGAACCTTGAATGAAACTTTCTTACATGTATGTCTATATATAGATTTCTACATTTTATATATACGTATAGATGAAAGATTGTAATATATTTGGTATTATTAATGTGTACTATAATAATCAATAATAATGTATTATATATACTTGGATTTTTATAAAATTTCAATAAATTTTGTTGATATAATCTATAGAAGTTATATCTATATATGTTGTATATGCATACACGATTGCATGTATATTTAATTTACATATATATAAAGAGGTGTGGATACACACGACGACGATCAAATTTAAAATTCAATTGCAAAAGAATGCATATTGTGTATATAACAAAAATATTTATGTTTTGAAATGATTCTTATTACAAATGCACATAATTAATCTTTATACGCAGGGATAGCTTTAGAATTTTCTAAATTACATACTTATTTGAGTTCAGTATTGATTAAACAATAATTAGATACTTTTCAAAAACTCTAACAAATAATCTTTTGCGATATATTCATAAAATCTTTAAGAAATTGAGGTATTTAAAATATTTCAGGTTTTTCGCCGATTTCTTCTCTCGATAATTCCAAAGGTTTTAGAAATTTTACAATTTTAAACTCACATTCGGATATTTAAATGTGTGATTTACATTCACATTCGGATATTTAAATGTGTGATTATTTTGATGCGTTTTTCGCCGGTTCCCAGAATTCCATACATTTTGAAACTACGTTTTCTAATTACAAAATCTAACATTATCAAACAACTTGTATATTTAACTTAATTATTTGATTACAGGTGAGATGATTAAATTTTTCATGTCACAAAAATTAAGCTAATAATCACTCGTTGTTAAAAATCGTAACCAATTTGTTATGTAAATATATAATGAATGATAATAACTAAAAGGGTTACATAAAAAAAATATATAAAATTAGCATGTAGCATACATTTTTGTTTAACCCAACGGCATTAATATATGAATATAAATATTGAAAAAAAAAAACAAATTAGGAAGTGGTTTTTGCCAAAAATATTAGAATTATTTTATTTATTTTTTTTTTTTTTTGTTAAATGTTTATGTTGATTTTACATAATTATCAGTATTTTATGTATATGAATGTTTTATTTATTGGGATGTGTGTGTGTGTGTTATTTAAAGAAAAAAAATAATAACATATAGTTATTTAAATTCAAAATACTTACAATCACCAAATTCGATATCTTCATCGTCATCGCCGTATAGTAATAAATCCATGATAATAAGTGGTTTTATTAATTTTTTTTTTTTTGCTGTTGTATATATTATATAAATTGTGGTAAAAGATCGATTTAAATCCTCTATGCGGTATATACACCACCTCCACGACGATTATGATATATACGCGGGATTAAAAAGACATAAATTAAGTTGTTATTTTACAATCGCGCTCACTCAATATGTATAATATATATATGGAAAACACTATAAAATTTTCCAATTATGAAACACTTTATTTCACTTTTTTTTTTTCTATTTTAATAAACGCTTCTTTTATAACAAAATATTATTTGTTTTTTTTTATAATAACTAAATAAAGTCGCGACTTTACTAGTAACGTATACAGAATAAATAAATGGAAAATAAAAAAATACAAACAAAAAATGTCTCATACATTAGATCATCACTTTTAATAAAATTAAATATTATATATTTTTTTTTTATTACATTGAATTCATTCAATATTATATTATTATATGTTATTTCGTTATAAAATAAAACTAAATTCATATAACATTTTATTTATTTTTTTTTCAACTATATATTTATATTTTAATAAATATATAAAGGACAAATCATCCTTTTTATTATTGATTAAACTCAACCAAAACACTCACTAGTATTGTTTGCGTTTAATAAAACACAAATCATTTTCTATATATGTATATTTATTTAAATCTTATATGATTTAAATATTTCCTCACATAAATCAAAAGGAAAAATCTATCATAAGATTATTACTTAAAAACAAATTACAGCTCAAAATGTTATTATACGCGTTTTATATTCCTTAATTTATTAACTACTAAATACTATATACAAAATAAAGTATATTATTACCGAATTCGGTGAAAGATTTTTTTTTATCGTTTTGATAATTTTTTTGTTTGTGTTATTTATTTCAATATTATAAATTATATGATTTTTTTAATAAAAAAAAAGGCGAATGACTTCATTTTTCAATATTTCGTTATGAGATTTCTTATATATATATATAAATAAATATATATTTGTTATTTTTTTTTTATTTTCAAATAAAAAAAAAGAATCAATTATCTTGATTGTTATAGAAAAAAATAAATACCCAACTCATATATCACCAAATAACTATCGCACTATATATTATTATATTTATTGATAAAACAAATTGTTTATAATACAAAAATAAAAATATCACAATTAAGTAAAAAAAAAAATTATATCATTCAATATTGTCGTGAGTGACAAAACACACAAACAATGAAAATTGTCTTTGAAATATTTTCAAAAATTGAATAATCTATAACATATATTAACTCGAAATGTAATTTATTGCAAATAAGGAACAAAATAAAAAAAAAACAATTTTTATATTTTATTTTTTTAATTATTAATTTATATATTTTGATCCGTTCACAGCACACCTCTATTCAATTATGGTATTATGTGAATTTATTAAATATAAATTTACCTCAAAGGTGATTTACGTATAAATTTAGTCTTATATATATAGATATATAATTTTTTTTTAGCATATATAAGATATATAAATGACGATTAAATAATATATATATATATATACAATAAAATATGTTTACATATTCGATTATATTTGTGTCGTATATCACAATAATAACTTGAATATATGGAATATACTTAAATATATTCGATATTATAAAAAAAAATCCATTATCATGAGTGACTGTATAAAGTTAGTTATAGTATAGACAGAGAGTTGTGTTTTTTAAATAAACAAATATTAGTATATGTATGTATAAAAGTTTTGTATTAGGCTAATATTACTATGGTTACTTGTAATTATTAAACATGAACATGTGATGCGGTCATATATAACTATAACAGTTGATGACAGAAGTTTTGAAAGTAAAGCCTTTGATTCCATATTTTAGTACCTTCATTGCATGCATGAAGGGTTTTGTCAGACGAAAACTATCGATTTTTCTATAGTTTGACTTAATGAATGACTTTGCTAGCAAAACTTCTGATATTAAATACGTTGAAGTAAATTAGTGGTTCACAGTCAAGTATATCTTGAAGAAAAATCATTATAAATTATTCTTCCCAATAGAAATATTAATATTGACTATCTTTATCGTTCATAGAGTTTTAATCGATATAAAATAAAATGATAATCGTATCTCTAATTGTTAATATATAGATTAGAGACGTATGTTAATAAAAGATCATATATAAAAATTACCATCAGACATTCGCAGACGACAATTTCAAAATATAAACATAATCCATTTTTAATATAATTGAACCGTATATATAATATGCGAAAGCAGTATGGATTTTTGATTAGCAAAACGGTTTCGTAAACGTTAAGTGAATAATAAATTTCAATTTCGCAATCAAATAAATAAAAATTTTAATCGTATTTATTGCCGATTAATTGACATTATTTTCCACTGTTTTTCATGATTTTTGAAGTGCACATTATAATAAAATGTTTATACCCAACTCATTTCTGATAGATATTTGGTTAAAATCTGTTTGTAAACCAATTATTTTGAAAACTATCAGATGTTTATAATTCATCAAAGTTGATCTCTATAAAATATTGTATTAGCTTACCTTGGACGGATGAATTTAGAATTAAGAATTTTCCAAAATTTTGTCAAATTTTAGTTTTATTTTATATGAACAAATTTTTATCAAATCGCATTCTGATATCAATTTTTTGAATCCTCTGTAAAACATTGCAATAGGTTTCTTAAACGTCTTAAGATTGTTATCATAATTGAGAATTTTCCAAAGTTTTAACAATTTTTTTTGTATATTTTATATGAAATATTCGGTATAAAAATCAATTGCTGGTAGAAATTTCTTATGAATTCGGTAACCAATTGTTTTATAAATGTTACTAAATATTTGTATTATGGTCACTGAAGATTATCCTTATAAATATCCATCTAAACTCTATAGCTCTCAAAGAATCTATGAATTATTCTGTTTAATGGTATGTCGTTTGGTTCTGTTTGTTTTTAAATGAAATCAATCATTTTATTCCCCTTCTCGTATCATATTTGCAACTAAAATAATTTCCACTCAATATTAATTCGAAAATGTAATATTACCGGAAAGCTCATATGCGCTTTTGAAATAAAACCATTCAAATTCCATTATTGATTTTTTTATTCTTTATTTTTTGACAAATTGTATTTGTTTTGATTGTTATTTTTATTTATAATTCTTTTTATTTACCAAAACGATTCGGTAAATTAAATTTTGTTCCCGCAGTTCATATTTCATTATAAAATTTAATAAAAATAAACCCGAAAACAATTAAAATCATAAATAAGATGTTGTTCAATAAATTGATTCTAAATAATGTAAGTTATATAATGTTTATCACAAATTACAAAATCTATATTTCATATATTTGACCATGAATACTATATCTAGTTTAAAAAAATATTACAAACAAATCGTATGATTTCAACAAGTTTACGAATCTGTAATGCGAGTTCACACGCAACAACAACAAATGAAAATAAATTAATTTTAACATTGGAAGAAAATGGAATTAGAAATATTATATTAAATAGTCCAAAAACAAGGTAAATTTTTAGTTATCCCAAACTAACTTTATAGAAATGTATTATCTCAATTTCACAATGTTATTTATTATTGTATTAGTTCGAAATACATGACATTTATTTGTTGATGTATTTGCAGAACTAATAAAATATTGGAAGTATTTCGATTTTGTAGTATTATTAGGAATCAAGAGAGTTGTATTTTTATTTTATTCGTTCAAAAATGGATTCATTTGTTTCAGAAATGCCTTATCGTTAGAGATTATGACACAATTGGTAAAAGAAATTGAACGTAATAAAAATGATGAAAATTTACGTGTGATGGTATTGTCCGGTAATGGCCCAGTATTTTCGGCTGGACACAATTTAAAGGAATTAACCGAAGATACAGGAACAGATCATCATCGTAATGTTTTTGCAAAATGTACTGAATTAATGGTAGCGATTTTAAACGCACCCGTACCGATAATTGCAAAAATTGATGGTTTAGCGGCTGCGGCTGGATGTCAATTGGCCGCTAGTTGCGATATGATAATTTGCAGTGATAAAAGTACATTTTCAACACCAGGGTAGGTCTGATTTAAAAAATTATGTTATTTTATAACGAATCATTCGATCTATTGTTCATAATTCCATAAATTGTAATGACAAAACTCCAGTAATAATAATGTTCAGTTGATCATGAAGTTGAACTAATGGAAATAGGAGAATTGATTTATAACAAAAAATGCGGCTTGCTTTTACAAAAATGCTGATTGTTCTTTACAACACTAGAAAAATCATAGATAACCCAAATTGATATTACAAGAAAATATCTGCTTTATTTTCATATTCCCTGAAATACTCTATTTCACATTCATTTTCAATTTTTAACAAAACAAATTAACTCAATTTATTAGAATGATATCAAAATATGAGATGGAAATTAAATCCAATTTTATTCATTTATCACAAAAGAATAATCGCATACATTATCATATAAATTGTTTAAAATAAACTTAAGCTCATTTATTCCTTTTATAAATCTATATATAATATGCATATTAAGAGCACATTTTGGGATATTTTGTTCAACACCTGGTATTGCTGTGGCCCGTACAGTTCCACGAATGATTTCCTCTTATATGCTATTTACTGGCTTGCCAATAACAGCAAATGTTGCACTTCAATCGGGATTAGTTAGTTCGGTTGTGCCAGCCGATCAATTAGATAATGAAATTGAACGTGTTTGTACGGCTATTAAAAGTACAAGTCGAGCTGTTATAAAATTAGGAAAAAAATTCTATTATGAACAGTTATCGATGAATGTCAGATATGCATATAAATTTGGTGAAGAGGTATATATTTTTTTTCTGTATTTGAGTTTATTGATCGAGATCATCTAAATAAAATCATTGATTACTAAAAGAAAAATTCCATCGTTTCATCTCCGAAAACAGGTTATGGTAAATAACATTGCAATGGAAGATGGCCAAGAAGGTATACGTAGTTTTGTTGAAAAACGTAAACCTATCTGGACGCATTCATCCGGAAATGAAAAATGATGAATTACTTCGATGGTAAAAGGAGGAGGCGTTAAATATAAAATATGGCTGGTTAATGGTTTACAAAACATTTGTGATGATGTATATATTAATTGCATTTATTTTAATTTTTTTTTTTAATGTTGATTATTTTAAGGCAGAAATTATGAAATTTATTTTATTTTATTTTTTATTATTACGAAATAAATAATGTATAAGGTGTACAATATTTTAGTACAGTTGTTGTTGTTTTAGTAAAATACAGGCAATTCTCCAAGTCACTGATAAATGATAAGAATTTAGTAATCGAAAATTACATATCTTTCTTAATTGAGTTTCAACTCCCTTGATTTTTGTCTTATAAAAATCAAATCCCATTCCGCAAAAATGTTTTTTTTTTGATTAATTAAGAAGAATGGATTTTGTTATTAAAGAAGGATTACTAAACTTTATTTCTATTCCTTGTATAAACGTTTATAATGAACGAATCCATTCTAACCAATTCATTCATAATAATATTTAAAAAAAAAAAAAAAGAAACAAATCATAGAATTTTATGTGAAATCCTTAATTTTAAATATTTATTTTTATTAACTTGATAAAATATAGCGCAAACATTTAATATATATATATAGAAAAATAAAATTGATATTTTATGGGTTTAAAAAATTATGTATGTGATTATTTAAAAAAAAAAAGTTAAATATTTGCTCATAATTATTAATAAAAACAAAAAAAAAATCATTATTATTTAATTTTCTTCTCCGGGGAATCTGTGATATTTTGAAGAAAAAAAAACAATATTACAATTTTTGTTTATATATTTTTTTTGTTTTAATATTATTAGACTGATGACAAACTGAATGGAATTAAAAATAAATAAAATAATAATGAAATTAAATTGATTTTGATTTTCTTTGTTTGATTATTGATTTTAAAAGCTTTTTAAATTTGTTAAAATTTATATATAGTGATGGTGTGTTCATTTTCAAAATCCATATAATTGATTTTTCTTAAACATCAGTAACTGGTCGTTTTTCAACCCATGCCTTAATCTGTTCAATAGCAAAAACTTTTTCAACATTTTCCTTTAAATTTTGATGTTTTTCAGTTAAATCAGTTTTTGTCATATAATTCATGTAATCAAGAAGACCAGCAAAATATAAATCAGCCCATGTTAACTGTTTGAGAATCGAATAATAAAAAATGATATAAAAATGAATGTTTTGTAATTATAAAAAAAATTCAAAATCTTACTCTTCCTAATGCGAAAAATCCATTATTTTCTTTAACGATAGAATCAAGTTTTTCCAAATAAAATGGAATGACTTCTGTTGTTAATGTAATCATTTTCTTTTCCTTAACTTCATCATCTGGTTCGTATGATACAACGGCGATTTCTTCATAAAAATCAAGTTCAAAGGAAATTTCTTTATTGTTTTTTTATATGTATATGTTATATATATATTATGAAAATAATTTTTTTAACTAATTTTAGATTCTATTTGCAAGCTTCTTTTTTTTTTGTTTTCTTTTTTTTTTTTATATTGCATTAAATTTTTTTTTTATTATTTATTTATATTTTAAAAGCATTTATATTAACTAAAGCATTCAAAATATAGTAATAGAAAATAAAAAAAAAACCAACCCAAATAATCTATTTTATAATATTTGAACGGTTATACTTACTTAAACGGAAATCATTAATTGTATCGACAACTGTATCAATAATAAGGTTTTCCCAATCATTGGCACCGCTTAATCCAACACGTTTTGCAACATAACGTGCCATTGATACACTTTGATGAACTCGTTTACCATCAACTTCTAATACTGGCATTTGACCCATTGGCATAGCTATTTGGATAATTTGAAAAATAATTGAAATATTTATTATATAAAATGCACATCACATTTACTAGAAAATATTCTGATTATTGTTTTTTTTTTATGTTAATCTACATTTGAATGCTATTATGTCGATAATATTGTAGTCAGAACTAATACAACTAGCCATTTAAAGGTTACATTACGTTGAATTTGCATTGATGGGAAACGACATTCGATATTATTTATCACAATTTATCTTAAGATAAAACTCCAAATAAGTTTAATAGTGGACATTTCTTTAATCTAAATTGCTTCTTAAAACCATACACCAATATAATAAACAATTCATAGCAAAAAAAAAAACTAATAGACAAGTTGACAGAAAGTAGGTATAGTTTTGCATCAATCCAAAGATACAATTATTAAGAAATTTTCACAGAGTAGACAATTAATAAAGCAGTATAGTTGTTGGTAATAGAGTAGAATTGTAATAGAATAAATTAGACATTTTATTTTTAAATATTTGAATATAATCCCAATTCTAGAATCCGAAATTGAAAATGTGTTAGAATGCAAAAATATATACTAATTATTACTATACAATAAATTTCGTAGTAGAATTGTTAAGCATACACATTTTTATTGAGATCTTAATGATGGATAGCTATACAAAGTCTAGAGCATAGCTTTGATGGCATTGTAGTACGTACATAATAAAAATCTAAAAAAAATTAATTTTTCGCTATACAACCAACAATCTGGTTTTAGCGTCCAACAACAGCCTTCTGTTGTTGGTTTCTTAATTTGTGTCTATTACGGTTTCGGTAATTAGGTAAATACAACTCTGTGTTAAAATTCAGATTCGAAAAATAACCGAACACACAAAACATATTTTATGCATTCAGTAGGATTTGAACCCACGACCCCCAAATTTCGTTACAATTTTAGGTTGGCGTTTTTAACATTTACACCACAGAGTTATAATAAAAATCTATAAATTCAAATTCTGACGGTTCCTATCGAAAATACGAAACATTTGTAAGAATAATTGCTAAAGGGGCGAGTTTTTGCCATATAATCGTTACCGAAGAAGTAGTAAAGAAAAGTAGTAAAGTTAAAGTAGTAAAGAAGTTGAATAAAAATTACAATATTTTTATTGGAAAATTGAAAATTAGTTTTTTTCTTTTTCAATTATTCTACCATATTTATAATTCCTATTTGTTCCAATGACTAAACATTCAATCAAGTGGTAATTTATCTATACAAATTATAATACTTTACATTTTACATATCACAAAATATTTTCGTAAAAATTATTTATAGTCAATTATTTATTTATTTATTCATTTTCCCTATCTTCTTTTTTTCAAATATACATATGATGTATTTTTTTCAATTTATTTACTGATTAATTGAATTACTGATTTTTTGAATTTTTTTATTATTATTATTAATATTATGCTCTCGAATTTAGACATTATATCAATTATATATACCTCATAGTAAGATAATGTATATTTAAAATAAATTAATGATAACACACAGCGTTTCTTTGAGGTACTCATCATCGTCGTCGTCGTCGTCGTCGTCGCCATATAAAACATAAAAAAATTCGGTGATGTGAGATAATAAAGAAAATATTATTGTTTCAGCTCGGTGTGTTTATTTATATCGATAAGAATTTATAACATCGTGTGAGGTAATATGATTATATGTGATTCTATATATTATAATACGAATGGTCATAACCGTGACCCTCTTTTTTTTTTTATTTGCATTCAAATTTAAAGTATCTTTTCAATTATTTTAAAATTTTAAATTGTCTATACGTACAATGCACTCAATATATATGTGTATAATGATTCTGACGAAATAAAATCGATATGATATTGATTTATAAATAAATAAAGTATGTATTTTATCAAATTCTCGTATCATATTTTTTTTATATGCCAATTTGACATTGACAATTGTTTTTGCTTATTAAAAAATGTGTAGGTGGGTGGGTGTGTATATTCGTAATTACGATAAATGCGTTTCATGCGGTTTGCCAACGATTTTTTTTTATATTTATTTTAATCTTTATTCTATTCATCGGAATGTTTTGTTTTTAGTTTTTGTAATTGTAATCAAATGCAAATCTGTTTTCGATGCAATAATGTACACATACAAAATCAATGTCAAATCGAATTAATTTATTGGTGACTGACTGATTGTATTTTTGTAATCTCTATTAATAAAAAAAAAATTTTTTTTGATGGATTGATTCTTACTTGGTTTTAATGCTGGCCATTCGTCACGAGTTACACGAACATCTTCATACACTTGATTGCCATAAGCGAATAGAAAACGAATTGGTTCGGCTAAGGCTTTTACATTGAAATAGAATAATGTAAATGCTGGATTTTCTGATGGACCGGTTGGTGCAGCTGGACTATATTTTGTTTAATATAATTTAACATTAAAAAATCAGTGTAAACAAACAAATATTTATTTTAATCATTTAAATGTTAAATGTTTATTTAATTTATTTAACTTTAACGTTATATAATAAGTAATTCATTTATTTTTAATGCGCTTATATAATGATAAGATTATTTTGAATGCTTTGTTCTTCATATGACAAACTCTAAATAAATAACAATAAATATTTGAATAAAAGATATGAATATAATTCTAAATCTCTCATATAAACAAACTCATATATTGTTAGATTATAATTTAATTTAAGTGATAAATTCATCTGTTAAAATCATCTAATATTTCTTCTGATGGCATGTTTAACAAGCACAAGTTATTTATTTATATTTATTATTGAAAATTAACACATTATTTTTTTCTATATTTCTGAACGATTGTATGAAGATCAGTTCTGATGCGGTCAATGACTTTTTGGTATTAAATTTTAAGTTAGCATTTAGTTAAAATGTTATAAATTTTTATTAGTTAAATTTATGGTTTAAGTACCATACAGATTAAGATTAATTTTAATCAGAAATTTTGCATGATTGCATTTTATATAATTAATTAATCTATGAAGTATTCCACTCATTCAATCGCAAATCATTAAATTATATTTTATTGTTGGTTTTCTTTTGCTACATTTTAAATGTTTATTTTTAGTTTTTTTTTTCTTTATAATTTAATATTCAAAATATATAATTGTTTTATTAATAACTGCAACATAAATCGCATATAAAATATATAATACAATATAATATTACGAATGAGTAATTATTCTGGTTTATGAATTGTAATGTTATATAAAAAAAAATTGTACATATATATTAAAATAATAATAATAGAATTATTATTTATTATTCTTCGTTTTATTTTGTATATTCAATATGCAAATAATAATATTTTATATAAATGAAGAACAATATATGTAATTACATTAGGGATGGGTTGAGAAGAATTTTAATTAAATACGAATTATTTCTTTTATTTTTTTTTTGTATCCATAATATTCTTTTCAAAGCAATTGACCCTTGAAAGAATAAATTTGATTGTATTATATATAGAATAATTAAATATTCATTTTTATTTACAAACATCATTTGAAATGCGACATTGCGGTATCATTTTATTATAATACAATAATAAATTATGTTTTTTCACGGAAATTATTCCAAGTTCAATTAGGAAAATGAGGGGCAATTAATCAATACAATATTTATTTATATTAAAATAATGTATTTTCTATATTGTTACAAATAAAATGAGATTGAATTCGATAATAGAAAAGTAAATATAGAACTTGATTCTATTCAATCTGCTGTTTGTTACCCGTTTTTTTTTTATATTCATATCTTATTTGATTCAATTTACTGCTATTTAAAAATTCTTCGGAATATCAGATTTTCTAAATAAATCTAAATATCGTAATACTTACGCTTCTGCTGGTGGTGCTTCAGCTGGTGCGGCTTCCGCTGGTGGTGCTGCTTCGGCTTGTGGTTCAGACATATTACTGAAAAGAAAATATAGAAATTCAATTACTCTGAATTACTCTGTTGAAGAATTAATTTTTTTTATTTCAACAAAAGATTAAATGGTCTTTAAATCAATTTAAATTTCATTGGAAATCCATATAATAGATATCATTCGTATCATTCTCCCTATACACTTTAACCACAAGAATCATAACTCATGTTTTAGATCTGTTCAATATTGAATGTAATTTATTTTTGTTTTAATTTATATATCTGAATTAAATTTAAATAGGATTTATTCCAATATATTGCAATTGCGTATCTGTTTTAAATCCAAAGAAATAATATATTGCAAATTATTTTATATTTTTGTGGTCGTCGTCGCACACACCATATCTATATTGAAATATGATCTAAAATAATCAATAACATCGTCGTCGGTTATATCGCTTTATGTATTTATTTTCATGTTTTTAAATTTAATAATACATTAAAAACAAAAATTTGAATCTGTCTGTTTTGCAGACCATATTTCATTGATAACATTTAGCTAAAAAAAATTAAAGTATCGAAATACAATTAAAATAAAACCGCATGTATTTATATATGTGTAATATTGATTACGTTATATTTTTGATTTTTGCATTTGAATACTTTTTGATTTGAAAAAAAAATAATCTATACGTATTAATAAGGTAACCGTTTTTAATTATAATATACGCACATTTTGATTGTCGAGAAAATTTAAGTGATTTGATGGTAATCTATATACATATATCTAATAAAATTAATTTGAATTTTGCTATATTGGACCATATATGTCAATTAAATTGAATATATATAATAACGAAATTATTGTTTTTTTTTCGACCACTTATGAAGGATTTTATTGATGATAAAAAAATAATAATTATTATTATCAATATAATATTGTAAATGATATCATAAATTATTTTTTAAAATAACCTCTTGTATTTTTCCTAAACAATCAATCAACCTATTATAGAAGATTACCTGAAAGGAATAAAATTCTAATATATATATATATGGTTTTCTTCTTATAGCTGACCACATTATCTCTCTATTTTAAGAAGTTAATAAGATCCCTTAAGTTTCTTTGGGATTATTAATAACCAAAGAAAATTGGTTTTCATAAGTGATTAAGAGGGTTAACTTATCTTATTTTGAATTGAGAGGGTTAACATATCTTATTTTGAATTGAATATTACAGATTCCAATAGTTGTAAAAACGACAATATAAAAACTGCAAGAATAAATCATTCCATTAATCCATTTAAATGTCTTAAATAAAGCGCGTAAGTGTAATTTTAAGGATATTCATCGTTTTATTTTTGATTGGTATCTCTTTAAAATATCAGTTAATAAATCGACAATTGATTTTTGGATTGAAGAAAACCACGGTTCTAAATTCAAATTTGAACCTAGATAAGTCCTTAAAAATCCATTCGGAGACACTCAAAATGCATGTCTTCAATATAGAATCAATGATTCAATATTATTTATTATATATCCTTAAACTCATTGAAATTAATTGAATCTTTTTCTTAACATCACGTAATATCAAGGACACAATATATAGCAGGGTCAGGGACAGCAGCAGAAAATCTATATTCATTATTGAATTGAACTCACTAGAACTCGATTTTACAATCACTTTTTGATTAAGTTAAAATAAATAATTTTTTATAAATGTTGTAAAGATTGTATAGAAAGTTTTAAAATTGATATACGCGCATATAATTTTGAATGATCTAAATGAAATATTCAACATTTTACGTAATAACATTCCAATTGCTCTTGCTTAGAATATCTCTATACAAATTCAATTATATTAATGATTTGTCATTTATGTATGCAATTTGAAAGCGTATATATCCCACTCATTCTGTTTTAAGAAATCTTCCAATTATAGAAACAATAAATGAATCACTCAGTTAGTGACTATTATTAATATTTAAAGACATGCAATTTTTTAACTATACCATATACAGAAATTATTAACTAATTCAATTGAAAGATGAAAGTCAATTTAAATGGTATTTTAAAAAGTATAATAATGGAATAGTATCTCTATATTTGATATATTTAATTAATCAAATGAACGCATGTTGTTAAAAATCACATTGATTATAGATATTTAATACTTTTATATTATTTCCCGAATATGACTTCATGCATATACAGTTTTGTAATAGATTATATTTTTTATTTATTATACATATTCAAATAATTTTAATTCAAAGCATACAAAAAACACTTTTTTTGTTAAATTTTTTTGAAATTATATCAAAAAATTGTTTTCTAAAGATATGGACGATATCTAATCGTAAAAACATAAGGTAAAAAAATAATCAATGATAAAAAAAATGTGGAATATTGATTTTTTTTTAAATTGATTTAATTGAAAATAGTTTTTGGGTATAATCTCTCTGTTAATAGTAGTATTTTTTTTTGTTCTATCATATCTTTTCGGTTAAAATAATTTAAATAAAATGAAATAATTCATATACGAACATTCCCGAAAAGGGGGGGAATAGTTCGTATAGGAGGGTATCTCGAATGTCTATATACCACAAATTTGTGTATATCGATATATAAATATGATTTTAGTGCACAATTTTTTTTTTTTATAATCTGTCGGTTCGGTTGTTGCTTTTACACCTAAAAAAATATTTCCTAAAATTCATTCGTATTTTAACAAACAGACAAAAGAAAACTATTTGGTTTTATATAATTTTTCTAACCCTTCTTCAATTTAGAGACAAACAAAGACAAAAAAATAAATAAAAAATTATGTGATCTATTCTATATCACTAAAAATAGCCGGAAATATTTATTATAAAAATATTCTGTATAATATTTCATTTTCCATTCAATTTCTAAAGTCTTTTTTTTTTTGTTATAATCACGCTAAAATATATGAACACAAAATTTATAAATCATCATCATTTGCGTCATTCATACACCCATATAAAAAGCACAAATCAGAAGCGTCCAATTAAAGTAAATAACAATTTTTATGATGTATTTTTTTGTTATTTTATTATTTAATAATCTAATTTATTTTTTTTTTATTTGTTTGCTAAAATTAATTTATTATTATTTTTCACATTTTATGGTTTAATTTATTTCGATTAATAAATTCTCTTGTCTAAAAATGACTAAAAAAATAAAAGCACCCACATTTTGACAAAACCAAAGAAAAAAACAACCAACCAATTCAAATACACTTAAATTTATCACAAAATAAAAAATGGTTTATAAAAGTGATCTCTTTACTTGAAACAAACAATATAACAATTACAAAAGCCGTACAATATTTTCTTTATTTTTTTTTTTTTTGTTCTTACCTGATTTATATAATAAAAATTTACAACACGGGAATTATAATGAGATAATATCAACAACAATTAATGAAAAAAAAACACAAATTAATGTATCTTTTTTACTTTATTATCAAATTCACAATGGAAAGAACCTCAAAGAACTAAACCTCGTCGTTGCGCGTATTGTTATTTTATAGACAAACAGTCAAAGTCAATATACCGAAAAATAAACTATAGATATACAACTACATGTTGATATGATATACATAATATATTATTTAATTATATTTACATATATGTATGCACATTTTCATATATTATATATATATGTTACATATTTATTGAAACCGAACAAAAAATATACAATATATATTTTATACTAGTATACCTAATATTATTTATAGTTTAGATGTATACATTTGTCTCATTTTATCACCACCAAACGCATAAAAAATATCGTATATGTATATTCAAAATATATTTTTTACTTTATTGATTATTGTTATATATTTTTATATATTCAATTGACGACTATACTTACTTTAGTGTATAGATAACAAAACCAAATTCTGTATATTTTGGTACTTAACCATTTACAATTCATATATTTAGTAACAGAAACAGTATAACAACATCGTCGCAGTATGTGTACTATAGTTTTTTTTTGTATAGATGTTGGTCTAATATGTATTTTTCTGTTTTTTGAATCAGCTGATTATAATGAATGTAGAATAACAAATTCAAATAGAAAAATATAAAAATTAGATTTTATTTATGATCATTATATTATAAATAAATATCGTGTATAAACTATCGAAATGGTGTAACAAAAAAAAGAAGCTACAGATAATTATCTTGTTATTATTTATTGCATTTAATCGAGAGATGCCGGTATCCAAGAAAAGAATTTAAAAATAGTTGATATGAGATATGAAAAACGTTGCTGTGTACAGAAAAACTTTGCTGTGTTAAACAACCAAATAATATGAATTAAGGTATAAATATTAAAATTTGCAAAAATCAAAAAGAATAATAATATTTTGGAGTATTTTATTTTTCTATTTGGCCATTGATTTATGGTAAAATATTAATTTAATTTAATGCAAACTTAAATTTATCAAATTATAGCCAAAATGTATCTTATAATTGGTATGAAAAAGAAACCGGTAATCGTACGTGAAATGAACATACTTTATTTTCCCCTTGCATTTCAAGTGGTCATACATTTGAATAATATAGTATTGTAAAAAAAATCTATGTAACTATATAAATATATAAAGGGTGATTTTTTAAAAGCTATGGGAAAGTTTCTCAAAAAAAAACACATAAAATTCAGAAAAATGCATGAAAGCTTTATTTGAATCTATAGTACGGTCCATATAATTTAATGTTTGAAGATTATTTCATGCAAATGTTGACCTTGACTGCGCCTCAAATGGTCCATCAAAATAGTCCAATTTTGGCATACTCTTTCCAACATTTCGGCCGGTCTCACGAATAAATGTTTCAATGTTGACTTCCAATGCGTCTGTATAGACATGAGCTTTAACATGAGCCCCACAAAAAATAGTCTAAAGGCGTTAAATCGCACGATCTAGGCGGCCAATTGACCGATCCCGAACGTGAAATAAAATGTTCACCGAACTCGCCTCTCAATAAGTCCATTGTTGCGCGTGTTGTGTGGCATGTGGCACCGTCTTGTTGAAACCACATGTCATGCAAGTCAAGCTCTTGCATTTTGTGCAAAAAAAAGTTAGATATCGTCTCACGGTAGCGCTCACCATTCACAGTTACGTTACGATTCGCATCATCTTTGAAGAAGTACGGTCCAATGATGCCACCAGCCCATAAACCGAACCAAACTGCGACTTTTTCTGGATGCATTGCTCGCTGTTGCAATATTTCTGGCTGATATTCACTCCAAAATGGACAATTCTGCTTATTTACGTACCCATTGAGCCAAAAATGTGCTTCGTTGCTGTATACAATTTTAAGGTGGTTCTTCCGCCAACTTTCCAAGAGCCCATTCACCAAAAATTTTACGTTGCGGTAGGTGGTTCGGCTTCAATTCTTGCACCAACTGTATTTTGAAAGGCATCACACCTAAATCCTTCCGCAAAATTTTCCACGTTGTTGAGTAACAGAGGCCCAATTGCTGCGAACCGCGACGAATCGATAATTGATGGTCATCATTAACACTGGCCGATACAGCTGCGATATTTTCTTCAGTTCGCACTCTACGTAAGCGCGTTGGTGAACAGAGCACGCATTTTGATAATAAAATTCAATAATTTGCAAGCGTTGTTCGTTTGTAAGACGATTCACATTTAAATTATAGACCAAACTGAAGATGTTTGACAAATAAAAAATCACCCTTTATATAAAAAAAATCTATATAACTATACTTAAGAATGTGTAAAATGTTCTTAATAAGCACCAAAACAGATAAGACGAATATAATATATATAATAATTCATATCCGGTATTATTAATTTAAAATAATTATCATTTAAAATACATTTCGTATAGTATATTCAGTTCGTAAGTTATTTATATATATATCAATATTAAAATTTAAATTTGCATATATAATATTATTAAATTTATTGCATATATATACATATATATAAATTTAACAAAACATTTCTTTTATAAGAAATTGTGTGATTGTTAATTTAAATAATATATACAATACATTTTGCAATTTTTTTGTGATTGAGCTAAGCATTTCATTCTTTAAGAATGACTAATAAATTTAATATATGGGAGTATTTATATATGCATATAACATTTATTTTTGGGTGTACGTACCATAATTTTATATGAATTGCAGTAAATTTATTGATTGTGTATTAAAAAAAATTATTTTGTAGAATAAGAAAGAACATAAATAATATAAATAATAATAAGTAACATGTATAATAAACAATTTCCAATGATGTCTTATGTTTTGATATTGAAATATTCTCACTATTTTTCATATTCTTTTCTGATTAAAATTTCCAAGGGAAAATCATATGAACTCAATAATATTGATTGATGTTAGCAATTTTTCAAATTGGAATTATATTAATTGCAGAAAAATCTATATGAGATATGACCATCGATTAAAATTGTAACATAACATATTTTTTTTTATAATTCCTCCGTTGAAAAATATTAAAGCGAAAGTTTTTGCATCGTGACATTTGAAAAATTCTATATTTAGATTTTATCGTATATAATTTCACATTCCCCGGCAGATTATGGATTATTATCATATTGTAAACAATTATAGACTTTATTTCTATATCATTTTCTTTATACAAAGTATTATAATATAACCTTTAATTAAATAAAACTATTAAACGAACATATAGAAAAAAAACTATAAAATATTATCATCATATTATGACTATCGAATTTTTTTCTTTAAATTCTATTTATATATTATATATCTTATCAATTTTTGCAGATTATTTTATAATCAATATTTACACACATTAAATCTGCGAGTTCCATTACATTAATATATAGAGACTAAAATCATCATATAACATTCAATTGTAATATTTTGTAATGACTATGCGACTATGCGTAAATACACACAATTTTAAAACTATATTCTTATCATCATCACTCACTTATATATTTATTTTATACTGTCTATATACGACTGTTATCTTGAATAATATTATTATAATATATATATATATGTATATAGTTTTATGAACATGTAACTTAAAAATAAAAAAAATAGTAATACAAAAATAATAAGTGATTGTTAAATACAAAATTTTTTTTTTTTTGTTAATTAAATATTATGGAATAATCAATGCATGTTAATTTGTATATAGGGACACGAGACAGGATAATTACATTGTAAACATACTACTTTTGAGTATATCCTAAATGACCTATATAATATATTCATTAAAATCAAAATAAAAGTAAAAACACCCGCAAATCTGTAAATTAATTAAGCAAATTTATAAATTTATTTATATTGTTTGTTCTATTGACATAATTTCATTCACAATAAAATCAAATTGGCAAAATTCAATATCATTCGAACGAACACAACATCATCATCCGCAAATACGATGATTAATCTATTAATAACAGTAGGTACAAATCGTTTCTATATAATCGAATTTATATTGATCTTGATTTATATATTGTTTTTGTTTGTATTATATATGCTTATAATAAATAAGCGTTTTAAACGTTTTTATTTTTGTGTGTTTTTGTATCTATTTTAAGAACATCTAAAAACAATATCAATTATATCGAAAATGTTCCTTATATGTTCAATTATTTGATCAGTTTTTATTTTATCATGTTTATTTACCTTATATTGTACCTTTAAAAAAGCAATTAATTTTGCTTATCTCATATGTTCCATCCAGAGGGATATATGCGAATACCGCAATAAGTAATTGATTATTTATTATTTATAACTTATTTGTTTTTTACATGAAATATATATATTGTTTAATTTATTATGTGAAAAACTTTTATGCATTTATTCCATCATTGTTCCAATTATAATCCATTACCGCATCATTAAAGTCAGGGATCTAATGGAAGGTGTGCAAAATATTCATTGATAACTGCAATATATTTACATATTTCCAAAACAGATGATTCATAATTTAATTCATTGAACATGCATGGATTTATTATCTTGTTGAAAAATTAGTATGATTTTTTTTCTAACCAAGTCTTTTCTTATCCAACCAGAATCCAAAAAGTGCATACAATAAAATTTAAAGTTGATGAATTTCATTTTTCTGTAAAAAAATTAAATTAATTAATAAAACTTATTTGCAATATATAAAAAAAACCTAATAATTACCTTGTCTATCTGTATCTTTATTGGTACACATACAATGGATCTAATACATTATTTCGAACTCGGGATCCGTCATCCCCGATTTCATCAACAATTTAGAAATGTCCCAAAACATATAATTTAATTTTTATTTTTAATTTTTATTAGAAATGATAGCTTTAAAAATACCCATTCGATGTTGTTTTTTCATATGTAAATGTTCCGATTCATAGGCATTTTCATCTAATTTTTGTACGAACGATTTATAGAACCATTCAGTATAAAATAACTGTACGTGTCGAATCGAATATTATTCATTTTATTCAGATCATGGTATTCAATTAATTTTGTTTCAACATCTCTTCTCTATTAATGGATTAAACATCTTCTATTTGTATATATATATCGAAATGGCATGCGAAACATTTTTTAAATGCTAATGAAAATCTATATATTTAATTTAGAATAAATTAAAAAATTTAATTATAAAAATATCCGGATTATTTATTTATGTAGTGTATTTATAATAAAATAAAAAGTATTCGTTTAAAATGTACATGTACAAATTGAACGATTTCACTCACAATTATTTTGTTTTATGTGTACCTGCTATACATATAATTTTAATAAAAAAAAACCAACTCACCATAATATCGATAAGACAGATGAAAAAAATACAGTACGAAGTTAAAGTTTTTAGAAAAAATACATTAAATGTTGAATTTTTTTTAAACCCAATTAAACACATCGATATTCATATATATTTGAAATCATAATGTAAAAATTAATCGGATGTAAAGGGAATGGTTATTATGATATTTAGATTGTATTATGTATTATTATGTATTTTATTTTAATCACAATTTGCTCAAAAATGATAATTATCATCATTCTTTAGTAATGGAAATAAACCGAGAGTTTCAATAGAAATAAAAAATAAAATAAAATAATTCAATGATTTAAAATTATTAAGTATTAAATGTTCTATATATATATATAATTATTTCAGTTGAAGTATAGAAAAAAGGATTATCATAAATGAAAAATGACTTCTATAATAATCATTCGCCATCAATTATAATCGTAATACTTATTGATTTTTAGGTAGATGGTTGTGAATTAATTTGCATTAATTTGATTGTATTGTTCATAAAAAAAAAACAGATTATGAAAATCACAAACAAGAATCAAAATTACCTTGTTCAATGATATTTCAAATCACACTATAATAATTATCGCTATAGAATTGTAATAAAAAGTTCAATGTGAATATTATTTATCTTGAAGTCCCTAAAAGTTATTATACAAATAAAAATGTAAATTATAACAAAAAAAAAAGAAATCCAGATTTAAATAATAATGTTAAATTATCTTATAGATAATAATTTGCGGTTTTGATGCTTTCCACAATTCAAAGACATTAAATTTCAATGAAAATTCATCCCATCCAGTGGAAAATCTCAATCAATCGCAACGAGAAAGTGTTATAAATGGTAAGTAACAAATAATTTAATTTTTTTTTATCATATTAATTTTTAATTATTTTATAAACTAATCCATTAAAAAATTACACAGCTATTCAATTTGTATTAAATCCAAAATATGAAAATTTAAAATGGATTGATGTTTTCAAATCAACAGAAGGAAATTCAACAAGTTTTGTTAAGATTTTTTTTAAAAAGGTATGTAATTTTGTTTTTGCTTTTTCTTTATTTATTAAATAGAATGTGAAATTCGCAAACGCAATTGGAACTATATTTTGGTTCAGAATAATAATAAGAATAAGAATAGAAATAATATTTAAAGAGAATATGTAATTTTTTATAGAAATTCAATGTATAGACATTGATCAGTGACACTAAGATAGTAATTGAAATTTCTGCATATTTATTTTTGCAATATATTCCTTCACATGCTCCACATATACCTTTAATTTTCAATACTTACCATATTCACGTTTTGTTCGCATTTCATTGTATAGATCAAAAATTATAAGGACATTACAACAGTTCAACGATATTTAAATGAAACAGCCGAATATGTTTATATTAATGATAATAAACAAGAAATACCAATAAAACAATTTCATTTACTGTACAAATCAATTTTTGAGGTATGCGGAAAATTAACAAAATTTACATTAAAACAATCAATTTTATTAATATTTAAATCATATAATTTGCCTAGATTCATTTAAATGCTAATTTACATGATTGTTGGCTAATGAATAACATACATTGCCTAAATGATATTAAACTTGAAGAACAATTGATGGTACACATGGAATTTGAAAATGATACACGTATCCATAGTGTCACAGATGAACTAAAAAAACTTAAATTATTTAAAAATTTAAATGATGATCTGTTGGCCATTGATCAGAAATTAATTTCAATTACTGCGGCCGATACACGACGTCAATTAAATGAAGTAATTAATATTAATATTATAATATATTCATATAATGAATGATGACCTAATATTTTGTATTTTGTTATATATTTTTAAAGATTAATATGAAAATAATGGATATGCAAAATCAATTGTATTATCGAAATAAATTAATAGAATTGAATATAAAAAAACCGGATAATAATAAACCGAATCAATTAATTGAACAAAAAGAACAATTGCGAAAAATTTTAAACCAAATAATCGTTGAACAACAACGAATTGAAAATAACATTAAAGAATTTACTCCCATTATCGAAATCGATGATAGTGAAATAGAATTGTTAAATTTTGAACAATTTATAGATTTCATTAATGTGGAAGAGAAAATGAATGAAAAATCTATAAATAAACTTATTGCAATTGTGGATAATACAAAAACGTTACGTTATGAAACCAACCTATTAAAATATGAATTTATAAATGCATTAACATTTACAAACCATCATCAATATGATAAAAGTAAAACTATATTAACATATTGTTTAAATGTATTTAAAGAAAAAATAGATACCACTATAAAGCCGTATTTAAATAACTATGAAATCAATTTGGATAAGATTTTAAATGATTTAAGAATTGTTGATGATAAATTCACTTATTATAATACTGAATTAAGTCAATTAATTGATGCATTTAAAATCTCTTATGAAAATTTAACAAATGCAAAATTTCAACGGTTAGTGTAATGTTAATATTTAATTTATAATTTTCATAAACCGCGGCCAGTGAATTTAATTTAATTAATTTCTTTTTGATTATCAAATTCTCACCATTATTCAGTTTACATAATGATATAAAATATGATATTTGTACGGTAAATACTCTACAACATAATATTTTGGAATATCAAAAATTAATGAAAATATTTGTAAGATTTTTTGGTTTGGTAAGTGGTTTTTTTTGGGGGGGATTATGATTGGGGGATATGGGGGATTATGATAATAATGTTTATCCTTTTTGTTACAGGCAATTGTCGAAGGACACGAACAGTTTTTTAATATTATAGGAAATTTAACTGATGATGATCCAATAAAATTACATTATCTGGGACAAATTATTGATTATGTTAAATTTCATAAAAATGTAGATTTATCTACAAAATGTATTATACAGGTAAATATTATTGTATTTATTTTAAATTGAATTACTTACCTTTACTCTTGTGAATAGTCCAGAAAACATCATTTGATGAAGAAATTCACCAATTAATTTGATATCTATAATTTCATATTATTATCTCTGGATAGCAATCAAACGAATATTGTCTAATTTCATGTTTAAGAGCTCTAAAATGCCTTAAATGTACATATGTATAATATTTATAGGTTCCATTATAATTTTTCTCCGTAATGATTAATTCATACCATATGATCATTATTTTAGCTTTAACATATTTTGCATCTCCAACTCTAAACAATATTCTATTTCAAAATATTTCAGACTGCACTAAAAGAAATTTTACCAATTCATATCTTTCGAACAACAAACGCGGCAAATTTAATGAAAGAATTATTAGTGAACAATTTACAATATGGTTCTATAGAAATAATTGCATTGGATAATTTACCAACGGCCAAGATGCCGTTAATTGATTGTAAGGTAAATTAAATATTTCTCAATTAATTGAAGAAAAAACCCCCCAAAAAAAAAACCCAATAAATAAAATTGCGATAATTTTCAGTATCATTGTAATATAACAAAATATTTATCGATATCAAATGCGGTAATTCGAAAATTTTTAACTGGCAAATATATGATATTGTTAAAATACACCGACCAACAAAATGAAATACCAAAATCATTTGACAGAATGGGCATTGATTTATCAAATGATATTTGTACAATTGATGGATTTTATTTGCCCATTGAAAATAATTTAATAATTGATATTCATTTGCAATTCAAAGCACTGTCATTGAATATTTTTAAAAATCTTGTCTATACTTTAGATGAAAAATATTTTGATTTATATTTGAAACACAACGCAATGTTTGGGAAAATATCTTCGCTCAGGTAAGCGATAATTTTTTTATTGAACATATAAATAAAAAATTTCTTAATAAACCAATATTCATATTAATTCAATTATAGAAATGAATGTATCGCAATACTAAATGAAAAACGTATGCTTCATGACAAACAAAATTCTATCCAGAATATAATTTCACGTACAAAAAATCAATTAACTGCATTGCAATCGATAATTGAAGTCATTGAATGTGTCATTGAAATGATTAACGTAAGTTTCATTTTAAATTGTTGTTAAATTAAATAAAATAATTGCTTAAAATAATAATTTTTATTTGTTGTCAATCAAATAAAAATAATAGAATCATCAAATTATCCAAATGGATAATTTAGAAAAAAATATTAGCACCACAATCGCTTCTATAAGAAAGTTAAATTTAAAGGATATTCCGAAAATTATAAAGACATTACGAAATTATTTAAAGGTTGACCAAGAAATGGAAATCAAGTAAATGTTTATTTTAATTTAAATACATGCGGTAAATGTTTAAATTTCAATTTTTGAATATTATTATCATTTAGATATAGTTCCTATTTTGATGAATTTGTTAATCATCCAATTGTTTTAAATGACATTGGTATAAAATATTTTCGTATTGAAAAATATAAATCTATGAATAATTTTAAATTAAATATATTGAAATGGAATTCGACAATCCAAGAAGAAATTCAAGAGTGTTCAGTTCAAGGAGAATCGATAGCTTTGGAATTGGTTGAATATTCTAATAATATGATGGAATTTGAAAGACAATTCAAAGAAAGATATCGTTTGGATGAACAACAAAAGAAATTGAATAATTTTTTAAGCCTAAATCGAAATATATTGCACCGAAATACAAGACAAAATCAAAAATATACAAATTATTCAAATGATGAGGTAAATATTTCTTTTTTAAATATACATACATTTAATAAAATATAAATGTTTGAGCATCGAAATAAAATTACAATAGAGGATCATTAAGAATAAATTGTTTTAAATATACAGGGTGTCCCAGTACAGGGTGCCAACCCGAAACAGGCAGGTTCTACACCTCATTTCCAATCAAAAAATGTATGGCGACCCCATGTCTATCTGCCTTGGTTTTCGAGCTAGCCCGGAAAAACGATTTCGTTGAAGTTCAAGGTAGTACGTAGATGTTATTTACCATATCTCAGGTAGTACGTAGATGTTATTTACCATATGTGTTTAAAATTTTTGAAAAATTTGCATTATTTTCGTCATATTTCAATATTATTTTCGTCATATCTCTAAGACGAGTTGACATATTTTAAAAGTTTGTACATCAAATTAAAGCTAAAACATCAAAGAAGTTTTTCTAAAAACCGACAGCTGATAAACATAAAAGTTCGATAGTTCTCGGCTTGCAAAATAACAAAAATATTTGAGGCCCTTGAAATTTCTTGTGTTTGACCAGCTATAGCATGAAAACGGGTTGTCGCCGATGTTTGTGTTATTAGAAACAGTTATAGATAGTTAAAATACCTTTCCAACAAGGTTATAATTATTGGATTCCGATAAGTGGTTGCTGAGATATGGAAAATAACATCTACGTACTACCTTGAACTTCAACGAAATCGTTTTTTCGCGCTAGCTCGAAAACCAAGGCAGATAGACATGGGGTCGCCATACATTTTTTGATTGGAAATGAGGTGTAGAACCTGCCTGTTTCGGGTTGGCACCCTGTACTGGGACACCCTGTATTATTAGTCAAAATATTACCAAAAAAAAAAGTGATTTGATTTTATTTTCTTTGTATATAAATAACCGCGTTTTTCGGTAATATAATTTTATTATTTTATTGAATAAATGTGTTTGAAATGTGGATAAATTATAATTCATTGAATTTGTTTTTAGTTAATTTCCGTTGTAAAATATGTTTAAAAAATGATTATAAAATGAATTTTTATTTTTCAGCTATTATGTGAAAAAGAAAAAGTGCAAAGTGATATGAAATTGTTAAAATACACCATCAGGAATGATTTGATTACGGAAAATGATTTAAGCAAACTTTTATCAGCGTTAACAATCAATAAAAAATCAATGAACTTGGAGAAAATGTTAAAAAATCATATTCTATCCACAAATAAGCGACAATTAACAGATAATTTAATGAATATAATTAAAACAACAAATGATATGATTAAAAATATTTTACCAGAAGAAAATGTTGTTGATTTACATTGGTTTATTTGTACCACAGATCAAATTTCATTGAAATTAAACGACACCATTATTGATGTAAGTATATATATTTTATTTTATTTTGTAACTATAACTATTTATGTAGATTACTTATGTATATTATTGTATAATTTTAAAAATGCATGTACAATGTACATGGTTTGCGTTTCTACGGTAGACACAATCTAAACATCAAATGATGATTAATTATTGAACTCCATTTTAACCACAATAATATTTGATGAAACTCCCAACCCTAATTAAAAAAATATATTATAAACAATATTTAAATAATAAGAATATAAAAACATTTCAGTTTAATTTCATCCTAAAATCTATCATTTTTTTCTAATATATCTTCTAATTACATATGTTACTTTTTTACAGAATTTAATATTCGATGAAATTCGAAGTATTAATTGTGTTATAGTGAAATCAAATTCCATTGAATCGTTGATTCGATGTTCCAGTATATTAGCAAATTGTATTAAAATTGCATTTGCCATATCAGCGGCTATTCATCAAGATTGTCATATTGTTACGTTAGGTGTTGCCGCTATGGTGAGTGTTGAATATTTTGATTATTTTTCTTTTGGTGATGGGGTTTTTTTTTGTATAAGATTTATGAATTAATACGTATACAACTGATTTAAAATGTTTATTCATGATTTTATTTTATTTGTTTTTTTTTTTTATCGTTTATACAATTTATTTAACAATCACTGTAGCCCTATGATCCTATAATTATAAAACGATTACAAATATTTTTAAAACCATATAAATTACAATTGATATTAGGATAAGTTTATTTGTTGAGAATAATTGAATATCGCAGCTATAAAAAATTCTAAGTTTTTTTATAATTTAAGACGGTAATTAATATTGAAATACTTGATTTTATTATTCTTTATTATTATTATTATTATTATAAATGTTGTAATTATCGATTAATGAGCCTTTTTCAGTTTGCTGTCGACTTATTAAAATAAAAAGCGGCAGTAAGCAGAAAAAGACAAATCAAAAGAATTATTTTCATTGTACATTTTTTCCATAATGCATAGTAACTTTTAAATTTAAAATAAATATTTTCATTTAATATTATTATTATAACTGTACAATAATTATACTTATCTGTCGTATTGGATAAAGATGTTTTATTAATATTTTATTTCTTTTTTCGTTATTACCTAATTTGTTAAGGTGAGAAAAATCTCCAGTATCCAATCTTTTCTTGAACTTTTTGAATTTCGTGTTTTTCATATTATATTCGTCGTGATCATCATCATCAGGATTGAGTAAATATTTTGAAATTTTAATTGAAATATTCGCAAAATGCAAACCATAAAACATAAAATAAAAGGTTGTAAAAATATCCGGTTTAAATAAAATACTGAATTACTGAATAGAAAATATTTTTGAGGTGGTTTAATTAATTTGTTTATAATCCAATCTATTCTGATTCGTAGTTTATAAAATGAAAATTTGAATGAAAGATCCGAATTTGTTTACATGCGAATGTTTACCGACATCAAAATTACCCATCTGTTATAATTTTCGTTTGAATCCAATCAATTATCTGTTTTTAACCAATACACAAATGAAGATTACATTCATTTTATGTATTACATATACAAATAGTACAAAAATGTATGCATTTCACTAATTTCGCCATAAAATGACTCAGGAACTTATAATACCTATTTAATCCTTTAGGCCGTTATTCTAGAAATTTATCAATTCTTTTATATAAATCTAATGAATTACCTTTACCGGATACCAACTTCTTTTAAAAAAATTAAAACACAGTTCAAATTTTACATGATTCATGGAACGATATTGAATTAGAAATACCTCTGAATATCAATATTCTTTTATTATATAATTACCAATCAATATTTAAAAAATTGATTAATAAATTAAAAAATACTCAATATTGTATAAAACAAATAATAACTATCACAATCCATTAAATTTTTTTTTTAGTTTATTAAAAAATCTCATTTTCTAAATACCACCGATTATTCAAATTTTTTTTTTAATTTAAATTGTATATTTATTATATCCAAAACCATCGAAAATTTAAGAAAAGAAGAACGCGAAAAAACAAAATAAAAAAAAAAACGAATTTTTTATAGAAAGAAAATCTTAATATTTTTTTTTTACATTTATTTTATAATTTATAAATCGTGCTATTTGTTCGCGTTTTTCATTTTTCATTTTTTTTTTTTTTTTTTTTTTTTTTTTTTTTTTTTTTTTTAATAAAAATCAATGTTTATTTTCTTTTTCTTTGGATATAAATAGAGTGTGTACATGAGATTAATCTTGGCGATTTTACAACAATTATTTTGATGATTGTGTCTTTACATTTAATGTGTTTAATAATTTTTTTTTTAAAAACTGCTTTTGCAGAGAAAATAGTGAATGGTAATAAATATGATGTATTATGTAATAATGACTATAATGCTTAATGAATAATTAAATATATAATTTTTATGTCATATTATTGTTTGATTCTTTGGTATATATTTTGATTTTACTTTGGGTAATTTTTAGATTTTCAATTATATCATTTAGTCATTTAACTGAACAATTCTCTAATATATTCATATTGTGAAATTTGACATTTGTTTTTGAAGTTATCATTAAATCTGTGGCTTATTTCGGTTATTAATTCATATTCTGTTTCCCAATGTAGTTGCTTTGTGCTGTAGAAAAAAGGATGATTGTTTATTATTTTAAGGCACTTGTTTTGGATGATCTGTAGTTTTTGTAAGTGTGTTTTAGCAGCTTCCTTCCATATTGGCGAAGCATATGTAATTATTGGACGAATGATTGTTTTATATATTATGTTTTTATTTTTGTGCGATAAACTCGATTGTCTATTGAGCATTGGGTATAAAGCTCGCATACATTTGGTTGCCTTATTTTTGGTATTTTCTATATGCGAGCGAAATTTTAATTTGGCATCTAATGTTAATCCGAGATATTTAACTTCATTTTGTAATTCGATTTGTTGGTTCTGATGCAGCAATGGAATAGTCGGTCTTCTTTTGAATGAGTTATTGAATGGAAAAATGATTGCCTGTGTTTTGTTTGTATTCATTCGTATTTTCCATTTAACTAGATACTGATTTATTTTTATGAGAGCGTTATGTAGGTCTTTGATTAATGCATTTGATTGTTTTCTGTTTGTGTAAATTGCTGTATCGTCTGCGTAGTAGGCTATTTCACATGATTTAGGTGGTTTAAAGTCCGCTGTAAATGCAGAGTATAATATGGGTGATAACACCGAACCTTGTGGTAATCCAGCTGGTATTTTTTTCGTGTTTGAAGAACAACCGTTGATTGAAACCATGAATTCTCGTTCGTTAATGAATGACATTATTAGTTTGTTAAGATGGTGTGGTACTTTATATAAATGAAGTTTATACAGTAGGCCATTGTGCCAAACACAGTCAAATGCCTTTTCAATATCTAATAGTACCATACCAGTAGATTTTCTCAGTGCTTTGCTTCTTTTGATGTATTTGATAACACGTAATAGTTGATGAGTTGTTGAGTGTTGTGATCGGAATCCAAATTGTTGTGGTGGTATTATATGATTTTCTTCGAATACTAAATTGATTCTATTGTAGATGATTTTTTCGAGAATTTTGCTGATGCTGCTTAGAAGACTTATGGGACGATAGTTGCATGCTTGAGTGTGGTCTTTGCCTGGTTTTGGGATTGGTATTACTTTTGCTTTTTTGAATGCCTTTGGGAAGTAGCATTTTTTGAAACATTCGTTAAAAATGTTTGCAAGTGCTTCGATTGCTGATATCGGCAGCTTTTTAATTATTGAATTTTGAATTCCATCCAATCCTGGTGCTTTTGAGTTTTTCAGCCGTTTGATGATCATGATAATTTCTTCTGTATTGGTAAAAATTTCTTTTGGTCCTGCGTCGGTGTTTCGATTCAACTGATTGACAAACCTATTGGCTTGTGTTTCAATTCTTGACTTATCGTTTATTGTGATGTTGTGAGATTTTTCAAAGGCATTCGCAATAATTTCACATTTATCTTGATTCGTGATGATTAGTGAACCGTTGTCGTTTATTTTGTTGATTTGGTTTGCGTATTTACCTCTAATGGTTTTCGTTAAATGCCAGAACTTTTTGGAGCCGGTTTTTAATTCTTTCAGTGTATGTGATAATTTTGCATTGATATTGCTGTTAATTCTTGCACCTATGATTTTATTTATTTTGTTGATTTCTTTTTTGAGTGCATGCTTAATTTCAATGATTTGTTCTCGTTGCCATCTTCTTCTGATGTTATTTCTGGTTTTAATTATATCTGATGTGGTTCCGTCTATTTTGATAAAGTTGTGGTTGATTGGTTTTAAAGGGATTGAGGCATCCCTTGCTTTGACGATGATTTCAGTGATTTGCTTGATTGCTTCGTCGATATTGTTTACGTTGTAGCTAGTTCCTAAAATGTCCATTGCAGCAATTTCTTTGTTGATTACTTGTTGGAATTTTTTCCAGTCAGCTGCTTTAAAATTTAGTATTTTTCTTGGGTTTTTTATTTGTGTGATTGCATCAATAGAACATACTACTGGACAGTGATCTGAAGGTAGATCGTTGTATGAAGTCAGTTGCGTGATGTGACATGTGGTGTTAGTGATAAGTAAGTCGATTGTTGATGGAGTCTTACCTGAATCTGGATAGTGTGTTGGAGTGTTTGGATGGTAGATGAAAAAATTGTGTTTCTGTTGAAGTTGATTTAGTTTGTTGCCCGCTGTGTTATTAGCTGCACAATTCCATGCTACGTTTCTTGCGTTTAAGTCACCGAATACTATGAATTCTTTATTATATGGACAGATGGTTTTGATGTCATTATTGAAAGATGGTTGATACTTTGGGTTGTATGCTGATGTTAATGTGATTTCTTTGTGGTTAAGTTTAATCTGGATTGAAATATTTTCTATTGTAGCCGTATTTTTTGGTTTGAGTAGTATGTGGTCGATTGTGTTTCTAATACAGATAGCCACACCACCACCAGCAGTGGGTCTATCCAATCGATGTGTTTTATATCCGTTCAAATAGAATTTATGGTGGCTTTTGAGCAACGTTTCGTTTAGAAAAATTACGTCAATGTTTTCTTTATCGATGAATTGTTGTAGTTCATATATTGAATGCTTTTCAGTGATGCCTTGAGCATTCCATTCCATTATTTTCAGGTTATTTTTACACGGCATACTGTAGTAATTCGGTAATAACTGAGATTTGATCAAGTTTTGTTTTGCATTGTTTAATTTTACTTACTGCATTTTTGAATATGTTTAAAAGATCGCTCATCGAAAAAAGGTCTTCATTTGTTGTTGTAGTTGCGCATGGATTTGATTTTAGCTGTTCTGCATATGTTGGTGGACGTGAGTTACTGGTCGATTCCGCGTGGATGTTCTTTAGTATACGATGTACTGGTGCTGATTTAAAAGTTTGTTGGTTTTTTGATTCTTGATGAGTTGCGTTGTGGTGGTTTTGTCTTGTTCTGTTAAATATTTTTGTCTTGATGTCTAAATATTGTTGTCTGAATGGACAGTTTGGGTCACTGGCTTTATGATTGTGAGGTTTATCTGCTTTGCTGCAGTTAAAGCATTTATATATTGGATTTACGTTTTTAGTTAGCTTTATTGTGCATTCTGCTGTTGCATGTTCTCCAGCACAGAGTATACAGTGGGCCGGCCTGTTGCAATTCATTGCACCATGACCATAACTGCTGCATTTGTTGCATATGGTTGGACCTCTAGGTTTTGGTTGGTACGGAGCCCACCGTACTATGGTATGATTTATTACTTTTATGTTATGTAAGTCTTTGTATGATATACTATTTTTGTTTAAATGTAGCAAATATAACGTGTTATGTTCATTGTATGTTTTCATTAAAAATGTATTTAGAGGAATTATATTTGATTCACCTAGATATGAATTTAATTCTAAAATATCCATCTTTGGCAGACCGAAGAGCACCACTTTCATAACTTTATCCTCCATAAAGCTATGGGTGTAGAATTCAATTTTGCGGTCGTATAGTGAGTTGATTAGTGACTTAAAATCATCTTTGTTCGTGACAAAGATTTTAAAGCCTAATGATATTTTTTTATATGTGTAGTCCATATCTGTGTCTTTCATAATATCGATAATACCGTATTTGTTATCGGTGACGATTATCGGTGGTGGTTTTGAACTTGTTTTTGTATATGCATTATTTTTAATTTTTTTTGTATTGTTTTGTTCTGTTTGCATTTCTTCTGTTTCCTCATCGTCTGTACTAAGTACGTAATACTGGTTATTTTCAAGTGATGCGTTTGTATTTGTACTGATTTGTTGTGTGGTTTTACCGTATGACCGCCTGGTTCTTTTTCTTGGTATTGTTCTGTTTTGGGTTCTAAATGTGGTGTTTTGCATTTGAGCTGCCTTGTTGATAATTTTATTTTTATTATTTGTTTTGTATTCCTTATAGATTGAAATGATTTTTTTAATTTTACCAGGTGGAACACTTGGAAAAGTATCTCTATGGTAATTAGCACTTATTTTAGTCTTAATTATAATGGAATTTAATTTTTTTTTATTTTTTTTTTTTTTTTTTTTTAGTATGGTTTATATTACTGAATTATAAAGTAGAGGAGATCGTGTGCGCACTGTACGAAACACTCTTTTTTTTTTTTTTTTTTTTTTTTTAATTTTAAATATGTACATAAAAAATCTATTTTCGAAAAAATCTATAAATGATATGATATAATAAACATAATAATAATATACAGATGTGATGGTTCGATGGTGAAGTAAGCAAACAAACGTATAGAAAATATCATAAAATAATAAAAAAAAAAAAACAAAATTATTATGATACGAAAATTCATATATTAATATTCTCTGGAAATCATTTTTGATTTTTTCTTTCATCCTTTCCCATTTACTATTTATATACATATTGTAAAACTAAACAGTATAAGAAGAAATTCAAATCTTTTGGTTGTTGGATCATTGCCAAATAAAATTTAAAAAAAAAAAAATTATATGATGCTGTATTACTTTGTGTGTATGTTTTTTTTTTTTTGTTAGCGATAGTGATTATAATTTTTTTTTCTTAATTCTCAAAACAGCGGATTCAATTTATTTATATATTATGCGAAGATATTGAAAATTGATTATTTATTGTAATTTTGATATATATTTATTTGTATTTTTTAAGTTTAATTAGTTGAAATTTTTATTTCAAAATTTAAAATGGCTCAAAACAGTTTTCTATATAGCGTTTATAGATATTAGGATATTATTGTTTTTCTCTACCAATTTTCTGAGATATTGTCTGATATGGATAAGGAATTGAAAGGATTTTTAAATTTTAAACTCCTACAATGAAATTTGTACTTAATCCATCTGTATATTTATATTACTATATATTTATATCATGCAATTTACTTCAAAATATATCCCGAGCTCTCTGTAGGTGGTCTGTAACATATAAAATAATTCATACTTGTAGTTATTTTGAATAATTGATTGGACAATTAAATCATATAATTTATTTGACGTGCCTAAAAACAAATGAACTAATTATCACAATTTTTAACTTTAATAAACTGCGTTTTACTATAACTAAACTTAAGCTAAATTAATTTGTTTGGTGTAATTATTTTTGTATATTTATTTAAAAATATTCTAATTACAGAAACATTACAGAAACATTTAATTGTGATCGATGATTAAAAAATTATTGTATCAATGAAAATGAATATGGATTTTGTAGAATTTAATGTCGTATCCTTTAAATGTCTGAAGAACTCACCAAAACAGAACTCATCATTTGAGATTTTATCATAATTAATTTAAATACAAAACTACGCAACAATACATTACATAGTTTAAAATTTTTCAATTAATATACTCTAATACTAATATTCTCCTAATGCTATAACCATCCGAATACCAACATCCCATCATCCATTTTTTCTGTCGTATGATAAGACATACTGATATTCTCTCGTATATTGAATTTAACCATTGAATTTAAACATTTCCAGATTTATTTCTTAATTTTATTTCACGGTTTGTGCCATACATTGATCTTTGGGATATGAAATCAATTTGGTTAATTTTTGTTCTACCACCAAAAATCATGTATCCTTGTGTTTTATATCCTTGCAATTAACAAATTTTCTGTGAAATCTCGTCAAACTATTTAAATCTCTTAAAGGTACTAAATTTTTACGAATGTTATTCATTTTTCCGATAATATAAAATATATCCGATATCCGTTTATCATGACTTTAGCGAGGAAATGTGTACCAATTTAACGTGTATAATCAATAATAATTTTGTATTTAGCGCTCTGTACGTTTTGACTAATATTTCTATTTGAACTTCTTACTTAAAAAGTATAACCTCATGATATACTTTCTATTGAAATTGTGTTGTATAAATAGAAATAAAAGATATAGAAGAATATTTCCATTCTAATAACCGAGTTCAGTATAAAAAAAAAAAAAAAGTCCACTCTCACAAAAAAATACATCGTCAAAAACAATATTCTACGATCAAAATGGCATCCATATCGTAAAAAAAAAAAATTGTAGAGTAAAAAGACATCAATTAAAACAGAAAAAAAAATTAATTTAATGCAATATTAGTTGAGTTTATGTGCGGACTTATTGTGTCCGGACAATATATGCCGATTTTTTTTGTATGTAATTTATGTGCCCAAAATTATTTTATGGACTAAATTGTATGTTATTTATGTGCTAAATTTTTTTCGACGAAAGCATAACCTTCATTTTTATTGTTGTTTTGTGTTTATCGCGTTTTTTTAGTGTTGGTCGTTTATCATTATTTTTTAATTACATTTATTCATTTAATGTCAAGATAAAATTTTTAATTTAATAATTTAATTTATTAATTTTGGATTTAATAATATAAATTCTATATCAGAATGTGAATGAGGTTATGTTTTAGTCACAAAAGTGGTTGTTTGTATTTATGTGCGTAAAAAAACGGACTTAATAAGTCCGGACTTGAAAAAACCATCTTTTTTTCTGGTTTTCTTTAGTCGACAGAAAAGTTAAAAAACTTTATTTATGTGCGTTATGTCGGACAATTTCAGTCGATTTTTTGGGTCCGACATAACATTTTTTTAGGCACATAAACTCAACTATTGTTTTTAAATCACTTACAGGAAAATTTCAAAATAATATAATAATAAAATAAAATATAACAAAATAAAATAACACTTTTTCAAACGATATAATCGTTAAATTTATTATACCGCATTTTTCGTTCGATCTGTTTTACCAATGTTTAACCACACGGTATCTACTTTATCATCATAAATCATAAATCATCGTAAAATATTTTTTTTATGCACCTGAAACTTTCATTTCTATTTTTATATGAAGAATTCTAGAGAGTACTATTCTAGTCTCTTTTATTTCTATTGTTGTATATATAAAAAAGGAACCATGCAAAATACCTCCATAATAGTTTATTATACTCTATACATGGAATATTAATCAAATATTCAGGTATTGATAAAAAAAAATATTATATTGACTGACAAAATAAATCTCGTCATCATTATTAGCTTGTTCACGTGGAGGCGTAATGTAGTGTAGCGTACTTGTAAATCTACCACGTGAACACGATGCGTAGTGAATTATGTACTACGTTTGATTTTGGCGGTTCGTAGTGAAGTTGAAAATCCACTACGCACCACGTGAACAGATTTCGTAGTGTAGTCATTATATAATCCCTAATTTTTGGCGTATTTTATTAAAGATTTATAAAAATAATTAACAAATATTACAAAAATATTTAAATAATTATTTACAGCAAAGTATTAAACACAATAATTGGAATGAAAAAAAAAATTCATTCTACCGCCAAAAATAAACCCAAAGTTAGAGGTTATGAATTACAATACCGCGGTATCACGTGAACAGTAATATATAAACGTAGTTCATAATTCACTTCACTACACTACGACTGCACGTGAACAAGACATATGAAAAAATAAAATTATATTTCGTCAGATAAGATATAAAATTAATCAACTTAGATTAGGAAATTTTGGCAAATTTATATATTCAGTTCGAGAATCAAAAATTTAGTTGAATAGTAATTATTGTTGGTTGAGGTGTGTGCATATAGTTTTTAATTTATTTATTCGATATATCGCAATAAAAATCGTTAAAATAAAACAACATAAACATGCAATTAAAATGGGGAATTGTAGCGGCTGGTGGAATATCACACGATTTTGTGACTGCTTTAAGTACATTACCAAAATCGGATCATACGGTCATAGCGGTAACAGCACGTAATTTACAAAGTGCACAGGAATTTGCAAAATTGCATGAAATTCCACAGGCATATGCTGGTTACGAGAGCATTGCCAGTAACAATGATATAAATATTATTTATATTGGTGCTCTGAATCCCGTACATTTTGAGGTGGCCTGTAAAATGTTGGAAAATGGAAAACATGTTTTATGTGAAAAACCATTGTGTATGAATGAAAAACAAGTGCGAAAATTATGTGAAATTGCACGTAATAAAAAATTATTTCTAATGGAAGCTCTATGGTCAAGATTTTTCCCCAGCTATCAATATGTTCGTAGTGAAATTGCAAAGGGTGCGATTGGCGATCTACAAACCATTCATGCTGAATTTGGTTTTGATCATACAAATAGTGAACGTTTATTGTATGTATATATAAAAATACCAATTTATATATTTTTAAATTATTACAGAATATTTATTTTTGGTTTTTTTATCTTTATTTTAATTAAATTCGTACAACATCGCACTCGTTTATTAATTTCTATTGATTGACTGCGCGAATATATTGTATAGTAAAAAAGAATTAGGAGGTGGTAGCATTTTAGATCTTGGTGTTTATACAATACAAGCGGTTCAGTGGATTACAAGAGATGAACCAATATCGATTTCGGCCACCGGTGAATTAAATGCGGATGGATGTGATTTAAATATGAATGCAACGTTAAAATATAAAAATGGCGTAACAGCAACAATTGCAACAAATGCATTAAAATTTTTAGACAATAAATTAATAATTAAAGGAACAAAAGGTGAAATGACGGTATGTTTATTTCGGTTTAATTTTCACAAATCAATTGAGAATGTTTATCTATTATATATACATATAAACCATAGATCAATCAAATATGGTGTTCCCTATCGGTTATAAATGTTGATGGTACGGAAAAAACATGGAGTTTGCCGACAAATGCCAAACATAAATTTAACTATCCAAATAGTTGTGGTTTAAGATTTCAAGCGGAAGCCGTACGTCAATCGATACTGAACGGTTCGATTGAACATGAAAATGTTCCACATATGGAAAGTATATTAATTGCACGCATTGAGGATAAAATACGAAAAGAAATTGGTGTTAAATATGAATTTGATGATATAGAATATAATTAATTCATTGCGGGTTGTGTCCAATTAATACACACATATAGATAATATATCTATAAAATAAATGAATAAAATTGGTAGTATTTTTTTGCCATTTCATTATCAAAATTTGGTTTTATTGTGTATATAAAAATTGCATATCATTTGATTGATTATTAGATAAAATTAAATAGAGTACAGTTTTTTTTTAGTTGCTATTAAAAACATCATTTTAATACATTATCATAATATTTCGATAAAGATAAGCTAATATATTATCTATCTTTATGATTATAAAATGTAAAACGCTTGGTTTTTTGCTTTTTTTGTTTTTGTATTAAAATATAAATACTAATCTATACGGCTTTATCTCACGTTCGATAAAGTGTTAATAATTGTTAATATCTGTATATAGTTTAATATAATTGGCCGACTTTTAATCAAACAGATTTGCTTTGATAACTGATGAATGTACATATGAGCAATAACTATTATGGGTAACGATCATCAATTGAAAATTGTAGCATCGTAGTTTCTTATAAATTAATGAATGCACAAAAATATTTTGTGACCGTTTGTGACTCTGGAGGAAATTTTGTTAGATTCCTTAAAAAGATCTTTATTTTCTTTTGCAATTCTAATTCAAAATTTGTTTCCTTGTTTATGATAAAATATCTTGAAAATTTACATGATCCAAACAGAATCCAATACAGTTAGTAAGGGAAATTAAAAACTGCCTTTAATTGCAGTAAGAAGTGTATCATTTGTTTTTTATCTAATTTGAATATATTTGTATGATATGTCTATGTATGTATATTTGAAAAAATTGATATTAATTGCTAATTTTAAACCTTTGGATGCCGACTTCCATTATGCCAACAATGAAATTAATTATAAATGAAGATGGATTATTCACATTTTAATCATTTAAAATAATCTATAAGATTCAAAATAATATTTTAATTGATAAAAAAAAATCAAAGCATAGTTAATTGCATAATAATTTTATTGCATACGATTATATTTTCCATCATTTCTATCAATTTTTTTTTAAGTATTGCTTGTTATTAATTTTTTTTTTAATATAATCTAAAGTTCATAATAATATTTGATATCATCATCATCATCTTCATATAATCATCGTAAACATTTATATAGACTTTAGCTATGCTATGATCGATCAACCACAATTTATATTTTTTTATTCACATATCTTTTATTTTTCTAAACGTTATTCTTAAAAATAATCTTTTATTATTATTATTTTTTCTTTTGGTTCGTTATTTGTTTTGGAAAAAAGATGAAAAACGATGAGTGTAATATATATATAGATAGAACAAGAAAAAAATAATAAAAGCATTTTAGAATTTCGCAAGAACATACAAAAAAAAAAAATTATCTTCTATGTTTATTTTACTTCATGTCGTTTTTTAATAAATTATTGTTTAGTTTATTTTAATATACTCTACACAGCAGCAAGTAAAGAATTATATCAATAATTATAGATTTTGGGTGATGAAATAATATAAAAAAAAAAAAAAAAAAAAACATTACATTTAAAATTTCAATTAAATAATATTATTAAAGAATTTTTGTGGGTTCCAAAATAAATTCCAAAAAAATAATAAAATACAACATCATATATAAATAATGATAATTTTCATCGAATTTTCTTTCCCACTTTTCTTTTTAATCTCTCGCTTTCTACATCTCCAAATATATACTTTCTTCACACAATTAATAAAGATACAAATGCGATGATATAAAAACTAAAATTAAATCACTATATCCGTGTGCGTGTGTGTGTGATTTTTTTGTTTATCATATAAAGAGGATAAAAAAAAACCAAACGCTGAAAATTAGTTAGTCAGCAGTAATATGTAATGAGATAATTGAATATACATTTAATTTTTTGTTTATAAAGGAAAAAAAAACACGAATTTTCCGAAAATAAATTTTGTTTCTAACCAAAAAGAAAAAAAAAACGATTATTTAAAATAATCAATATATAAATTATGTATCATATAAAGTGTTTTGTTGTATCTGTTTTATGTTAAAAGAAAAATTATTATCTCTATAGCGATTTTCTATTATATATAGTATTTTTATATACCTGTGTTTTAGATATTTAAATATAGGAGTGATGCTATAAATTACATATTTATACGTAAATAATAAATTGAATTAAAAACATTTATTTTGTAAATATATACATATAACAAGACAGTAAGATTTTTTTTTTTTACGAAAAACTGCTGTTTAAAATTTTTCATAAATATTTTACCAGGTACATTTTTTATTTAACAAAACTGAATCTATAATATGATGATTTTGTATATATAAACTAATCTATCGTATACTTTATTATAATAAGTAATTCATCATTCCATTTTATGTGTATATATAACACTTCGTTCAATAATGTGTGTGACTGACACATAGATGGCGTCCCTAGAACTAAATCAATATTTTTTTTCGCATTTGGCAACCTTTTTAGGCTTACTGTCAACATCATATGTTAATCAGATCATTTGTTTACAAGTTACAGTGCTATAAGTGACGCTATTTTTGTGTTTTAAAAAAAAATGAATTCAAAGCAATTCCGTGTGCTGATTTATCATTGTTTTTTAATGAAAAAAAATACTGTTCAATGCCAGGAATGGCTTGAAAAACATTACTCGGACTCTGCTCCATCAAAAAGAAGCATTTGTTATTGGTATGCCGAATTCAAACGTGGTCGTACAGACACCGATGACATTCCATCTACTGGAAGGCCAAATGACGCTGTTATTCCGGAAAACGTTGAAAAAACACTGAAAATCATTATGTCCAACCGTAAAGTGAAAGTGAGGGAGATTGCTGACATTCTGAAGATATCAGCAGGCAGTGTACAAACCATAATACACGAACATTTGGGTATGAAAAAGGTGTGTTCCAAAAGGGTGCCGCGTTTGCTCACACCGGAGCAAAAACAACAACGAACCGATGATTCAAAGAGCTGTTTGGACATGTTTACGCGCAATAAGTCGGAGTTTTTGCGACGGTACATCACAATGGATGAAACATGGATCCACCATTTCACTCCAGAGTCAAATCGGCAGTCTGCTGAGTGGCATGCAGCCGGCGAAAGCCGCCCAAAGCGACCAAAGACGCAGCAGTTGGCTGGCAAGGTTATGGCGTCTGTATTTTGGGATGCGCATGGAATAATATTCATCGACTATCTCCAGAAGGGGCAGACCATCAACAGCGACTATTATATAGCGTTATTGGAGCGTTTGAAAGTCGAAATCGCAAAGAAACGGCCTCATATGGCGAAGAAAAAAGTGTTGTTCCACCAAGACAATGCACCGTGTCACAAATCAATGAAAACGACCTCAAAAGGATGCTCCGTGGTAAGAGATTTGGCTCAAATGATGAAGTAATCGCCGAAACTAACGCCTATTTTGAAGGCAAAGAAAAATCGTTTTACAAAGGCGGTATCGAAAGATTGGAAAAGCGTTGGAATGATTGTATCTCCCTAAAAGGGGACTATCTTGATGAATAAAAACGAATTTTGGCAAAAAAATGTGTTTTAATTAATTAGTCACACACATTATTGAACGAAGTGTTATGCATACTGAATTCAATTCAATTCGATATAATGAAAAATAAAGAGAAAAATTCTATATTTTTTTCAGCGGAAATTATTGTTGATCAGGAAATACTTCAAATGAAATGTGTTATTTTTCTATATAAAATATCTGTGATGTGATGATTTTTAGTTTTTGCTCAACATCAAAATTTTTTTTTTATAATTTTTGTATATGTAATTCATATTATGATAGTATAAACAACATTTTAAAATCAAAATTAATATTCATTATTTTGATGAGCTGTATACAATATATTATTGTAGTAAGTGTTTATAATATGATGGTTTTCCTTTTTGTGTGCAAATATTAAAAATAATTACAAATTTTCATTGCATTTTACATATTTATACGTTTAAAATAATATGATTGTGTTGAATTCTCCTATATAATAGCGTTATAAGTTATAAGAAGAAGTTTTTTTATTACCTTTATTATGAAATATATGTAGATATAGAAATTTATTTTTGTATACATTAATTTCAAATTTAATTATTCCACACAACTATTTTAGTTCGGGCGCTAAAGCTAAAAGAATTTTGGATCTATTGTTGCGGATAATTAAAAATCTTAATCGATTGTTATATTAAGTGATATATTCATTTTCAATAACTGAATTTTATTATTTATAGAAGTGATTCGTTTTTAAAAAAAAATTGAAAATTCTTCCGTTTTCTACTTATCTTTAACGTACATTTTTAGTCTAAATCTATCAAAAATTAATTAATATAGTTAATTTATTGTGTAATTCATAAATCATATACATATGGTGTAATTTATAAATAACTTTAATTTTTTAAAAAAAGAAAGAAGTTAAATTATTTTTCGAAAAAACAAAAGCACTTTAGAAACAACAATTCGTATGTGGATTGATCCCGGTTGAATGTAATGAATGAATAAATGCAATGAAATGATACAAAATGAAAATTAATTCAGATTATTGATTTTGGAATTGATTGAATGAAAATGAATTAAGCGATATTTTTTTTTGGTTAAATAAAAAACTAAACATAAAATTAAAAATAAAATTCGTGATTTTATTCATAAAATCATTATGAAATGACCATTCAACAAGTAAAATTTCAACTTAATTTTAAACATTTTCTTTGTACGGGATGTATTTCATATATACATAGAACAATTTTGCTAATGCTTTTTCATAAACCTAAGACTTTCCAGGTCAATTTTAGGATTTAGGTTTAACCTATCAGAACTGTGTTATAAAATATTTGAATTTGAATTTATGATAGAATATGTTTCATATATGAATGAAAAAAAAAATCATATTTTGTTATTCATATAAACAAAGGCATTTATTTAAAAAAAAAATTATTATTTTAAGTATTTGTATTCAAAATATTACAAAAAAAATATAAAAATGGTTTGTTTTATCGATTTATTCGTAACAGAAACAATAATTTTATGCTATAGATTTTAGATGCTATAGATTATTCTATAGATTTTTTTGTAATATTTTTAACGATTTGTTAAATCGCATTTTTTTTTAATATACCGTGTGTCGTCCCAGTACCACCCCACAAAGCCGGACAACACGAATTCCTGGGTATTCAAATTCATAAGTCGCAGCGCTTAACGTTGTATGGTGGACTTTCAGGGAATTTTATGGTACACAAAAGTTACTTAGGATAAAAAAATTTTTTTGTCCCGAGAAATTTTGAGAAAAATCAATTTTTCTGAAAATGTTGATGGAAAAATATGATATTTTTTCATTTTGAGCATCAATAACTCCAAACGAGAACTATATAGCAAAAATTGAACGAAGGTCATTTACTTATAAGTAGATATCTATTTTTTATTCTAACTTGAACGGTTTGGATATTATGAGTTCATAAGTGAACCCATGTTTTTCAAAGAACAACATTTTTTCAACACCCTGTAACTCGGTAGGAGTTGAAGTTAGATGCCCCCCCCCCCCTTCCGGAACAGAAATAGTCCTAGCAATACGTGGTGTTCGGATTTGTGGGGTGGTACTGGGACACACTGCATATAATTGATTTTTGCGGTTTCTTGATAAACAGCAAAATTTATATCAGGAATTTACATCTGAATCTAGACGATAAATTACTAAACTAAAACATAGACCGTATTTTAGAGTATATTAAATTGGTTAAAATCAGGCTTATATATAAATAATAAATATTTAAAAAAAAAAAATAACCAACAAAAAATTCAAAACTATTAGAGGTAATATCTAAAGAAAGAATACTATCATATATATGTGATTCTATAATTTAACCACAACAATTCATATAATGAAATTAATTCAATTATAAAAGAGGTTTAAAGATCATCAAAAAGAAAATAAAATAGAATAAAAAAAATTAACATAATATACAAAAATAAATCAAATTAAATGCAAAATAAATCAATAATCAAATATAAAAGTGTATAAAGTATACAAAAAATATTAATAGAAATAAATAAAATACAATATACGTTACATGTTTCGTCGTTTCAATGCGTATATATAGGTATTAATATAAAACTATTTGAAATTCATTGAATATAATGAATAATACAAAATTAGAATAAATTATTAACTGAAATTCAAATGAAATCAATCGAAATTTGCATATACATAATACAATAAAAATAATAATAAAAAAACCTTTAATCGACTACTCACCTTAATAAAAAAAAATCTTTATTTACAACACTATTTTATTTTTTTATTTCAGTTTTATTTTTTTTTTTTTAAATAAAAGAAATGTTTTCGATTATCCAAATAAAATAGAAGGAATTATTAGTATTTAATTTAAAATTTACTTTAAATAAAATAAAGTTATTTAAATTATGTAAAAAAAAATGACGGTAAATTGATTTTTAATGATAAAAAATTCATTCGAAGTACGTTTTGAAAAATAAATATTTAAAAATTAAATTACTCGCACCTTAATTTTATGATTTATACAGAAATATATAACAAAAAAACGTATTTTATTTTTTGCATTATTTTCAAATTTAATTTAATTCAAAAAAAAAATATTTGACCAATCACACGTTATTAAAAATTGACCGCACACCATATTTTCTTTTTTTATTTCAATAAAATAAAATTTTACATTTAATAATCTATTTTTTCTTTTTTTTTTCTTTTATTAATTGTTAACACTAAAACACCAAATACCCGATTGATTACTCAATTGAATTTCAAATGTACTGTAACTCTGATTTTCTATATAGTTTTCATAAAAGAAAAAAAATTTTCTTTCTTTTTATTATATACTACGATTTATATATTTTTATATATACAATGTATATTAATATTAAAATATATATAGAAAATGTTTAAAAAAAAAAAAGTTTTAAAAAATTAAAATAAAATGGTTTTAAATTGAATTTGTGTTTTTCCCGAAATTCAGCGAAATTTTATTCATTTTTTCTTTGCGCGTCATTGTATAGAAACGTTCGCGCGTTCTGTTCTGATCTATTCCTATATATATATAAATATATTGAATATAAAACAGCAATTATTATTATAGTTATATAGAAAAAGTAAACAATAAATTAAATTTATTCCAATTTATTTTAAAAGTATACGATCGTTTCTTTACTTTTTTTTTTTTTTTAAATATCCTACTCTAACCACTATTATATCGGACGCCTGCTATTTTATTCGAATGCTGAATTTTGAGATGCCAATAAAGGACTTTAAACAACGTTTTTTTAATCCTTCTAATTTTATTTAATAAAATGATGGTTGAGTTAAATAATTGCGCAGACAGAAGTAAAAAAACTTTTAAATTCAATTAGTTATTGAATTTATTTCAAAATGATTAAATTTAACCAAAAAAAATTTGACCATTATAATATCGGACACTTATATCATACGCCACTAATATCCTTTGTAACACCTCCTTTGGCCTATATGACAGCCTCCATTCTCTAAGACGTGGTATTTACTAAATTTTTACATTCATGTTTTTGTATTCCTCGTTTCAATGATTTTTCTTTGGGATTCTTCACTCCTTCAATTGTAACTTTCATATCATGTTTTTACTTTGTTTATTAATGCCCACCACGATTATATGGGACTTAAATCGGGACTTGAAGATGCCCATATCTAAAAGTGTATTTTTATACCCATTTCTTTAACTTCCAACCAGTTCTTAGTTGCTTTAGCGGTTTGTGGTAGAGCAACATCTTATTGAAATGTATATTCGCCGTTAGCATTGGATTCCTTAAAGTTGATCGCAATAGGTATAGTCATTTAATATATGAATGCATTTTTGGGAGTTAACCGTACACTAAATGAAATGTAAATTAATAAAATTTGTAAGTAATTAAATTAAAATCAAGAAACGACTTCTTTTGAAATGTAAATTATAATAACTGGATGAAAATTTCACAGTGCGTTTTAAACAATCACGATGGAATTTTTTGTGTGAATTACTCAATTATCGGAATCACAAACTATAACAAATTTACATTCATCATCAAAAACATAATGCTATCCCATTGCCGCAGAACCCAAAATTGTTTATTGTTTTGTTTTTTGCAAAACAATTGAAAGGGGCTTTGATTTGTGCTGAAAAATTATTAGGGATTATTATTATTAGGGAAAACCCATTGTTTAATAAAATATTTCTTTATTTTTATCTTATATTCATATAGTTCGGTTTATGAATCCATTGCCTTGTCCACTTTCGTGCGACCACTTTTTGGATTTCTGTTGACCGTTATAGCGTTAAATCACTCACAGCAGTGCTCCTATTTTTTCACAGTTGTCCTTATCACGATCAGTAACATTAGATTTAATATAAAGTGTCCGATATTATAATGGTCAAAATTTTTTTTTGTTAAATTGAATCATTTTGAAATAAATTCCATAACTAATTGAATTTAAAAGATTTTTTACTTCTGTCTGCGCAATTATTTAACTAAAACCATCATTTTATGAAATAAAATTAGAAGGATTAAAAAAACACTCTTTAAAGTCTGTTTATGGCATCTCAAAATCGAGCATTCGAACAAAATAGCAGGTGTCCGATATAATAGTGGTTAGAGTAGTATAGTATTTTTTGTATATATATATACACTGCATACGTATATGATTTTAACATTTCAAATATAAATTCCAACATTAATAAATATACATATGGATTTACATATAGAGAATAAGTACAGTATTCAACATAAACATGTATATAGATTTTATATTGAATAATTGACGAATGAATGGCTTAGGGATCTTTGAGGAATCCAATGTAATAATTCACATTGATGTTTAGACATCTTGATATGATTTTTTTTTATGTATTATTTATAGTTATGGGCTTTATGAATCCCAATTGAAATTACATCAGAAATATTATTCAATTTAGAATATTTTTCATTTTTATTACATTTTCAAAAAATTTTTATTACATTTTCAATATCCAAAATGTTTGACTTTCTTTTAATGTAGTTTTTAATCGTTAAAAATATAAAAATTGAATCCTTAAACAAATGTATATTGATAATTCACAACTCAAAGGTATCTCGAAAACCTTTGATCAGAAATTCAATATTATTTAATAATTATTATGTATCTATTTGCCTGATGCATTCATCAGGACATTACGGTATTGCAGTATTAGGGTATTGCAGCATTTCGATAACAGAGAAGTGAACTGAATTTTAATAATCTACACTTACAATAGAGTTTCACCTCGTCTAATTTATAAAATTTTTTCTATATGTTCTTGGGTTTTCAGACATTCCAATTATAAATAAATTAAAAGATTTTTCATTAAATAATATCATCAAATCGAACCAGATTTTGTATACGAATCTGAGTGTATGTGTAATTGATTAAACATCCAATAACTGCATGTAGTATTCGTACTTCATAGCAATTACCACAACAAAATTCTTTATTCACTCTTAATTTTGTAGATTTTCTTACAATTGCTTTAATTGAAACCGTTGATATTCCAAAATTTCTTCAACATGTTTATGTTATCCCGATAATATGAAGTCCACCACTTCTGCATTATAAAGAACAATAAAGGTAAAAATTTTACTATGTAATTGAAAAATTCTATACTTTGATAATAATAGTTTTGTTCAGGATATATTTAAGTTGAATATTTATGATGAATACTGTTTTTATTTTCTTAAATTAATTTATACATGAAAATTGTGTATATATATTTACAATAAGCGTATATGTTGTTTTTATTAATAGTATACATATATATAGTTATTCCATAATACCCATAATTCTACATAGAAACTATACTAAAACTCTGTTAATCGTTCTATTCTGTATATGTATGCATATATGTATATATAATATCAACACTTTTGGTATATAAAATAAATATATATTTATAATCACTATATATATATTCTTCGTTTTGTTTTTTTTTTATAGCCAAGTCGTATAAAAATACATATTATACTAAAAATGTATATATAAATCGATCGACATACATACCATATATAATATATATAAAGTTCCTCTTCGTTATTTATATATCTATAGAGGTTTATATAGTAAATTACTACCGAAAACTATATATAATATTGAATCGAAAATTCTAAACTACCATATAACAAAATTATACTTAAATAATTAATTAAAAAAAAATTTCCTATACTTCTTTGGCCTATTTTTTTAAATTGTTTAATATCATTTTCAGTATATATCAATAAATAAATAGCTTAATTTTTATTATTGAATCTTCCTTTTCCAAATAATAAATGGGAAAGAAGAAAAAATAAACACTCTTCTTCAACAACTAGAATTTCTTTTCTCGATAGATGGAAAGAAAAAATTGATAAATTCTAAACCAAAGTTTTTCATGAATTATTTTCTTATAGAAATTTACATTCTGTTGCGTTTTTCTATATGTTTCATTCGCATACAATCACAATAACTATATTTAGAATTTAATTTGTAGATCAATAAGCTACTAATAATTTTTAACATAAAGATTTTATTAAAATATTTTTTTTTTTAGCCACTTCTTTAACACACATTTATTTTTATATTATATTTTAAATGTAAATCGGATTTTTGCGTTAAATTATGATAATTCAAAAAGTTATGGATTATTACAAATAATCAATCGCAATATATTAAGTAAGCACATAAAAACCGTATGCAAACTAAAATACTGTCGGTTTTCATTGCCTATATAAATAAAAAAAATTCACTTCAATTCACTATGAACATTTGGTACAGTATGAAAAAAGACTCTGTGGTGTAAATGATAAAAATGCCAACCTAAAATTCTTATAAAATTTTTTTGGGTCGTTGGTTCGAATCCTACACTGAAGACATAAAATATGTTTTATGTTTTCGGTTATTTTTCGAATCTGGATTTTAACACAGAGTTGTATATATATATACATATATGAAAATGAAATATACTAATAATAAGTGGAAAAAATCTCCAAATAAAAAAAATTTAATTTCATATACCTTCGATTAAATTCATAATATATATATGCTGAAATTTTTTCATCGATGTTCTACAACGGTGTTGTGAAGTCCCATACAATTTGTTATTGTAATAACAACAAATTGTATGGGACTTCACCACACCGTTGTAGAACATCGATGAAAAAATTTCAGCAATAGTTATATGAAAAGTCTAATTGGCAATCCATAAGATAACATTTAAATAATAACAAGTTATTCAGTTAAAATAGTAAAATCCATTTCCTCAGATTCCGTATCTCTCGGAATTGATAGAAAGCATAAAAATATTACCGTATAATTTTGACTTAGAATTCATGAGCAGCGCTAATCATAGAATTTCTTTGTACATTTCTTGTGTATTTTATGTCCAAAGTTTTCTATAATACAATCAAAAATAAGACATACACCTTTTGGATACACCACAATACTGCAATACTAGTATGTTGGATTAATGTAGTCTGTACAACGTGATAATCCACTGTATATTTATAAAAAAAAATTTGTTTATGTTGAGTGATTTATTGTCATACATGAAATTTAATTGTTGATAGGTCTATAGATCTATAGACTGTTGATAATCCGTTTAGTTAAAGAAAATTATACAGAATCCTCTTTTTATTTTTTTTGTTTTGTAATATTAATAGATAAATAGATGATTATTAAATCAATAATCGTTTTATTTTCCATAACTTCAGCAGTAGTTTCAATTATAATCGAACGACAGTTCACCAACAGCAGGTCAATGTTTTTATATATAGCAAAAATCTTTTGATTTGAATAAATTTCTATAAATATACATATTATATTAGAGTAACAACAATGTATATTTTTATACAATACAACTTACAATATTCAACTATTACAAAAAAAAAACATATGTAAAAATATATTGTAGAAAAATTATTTGTTTAAAAGTATTCTGTTATTTATTTTTTATATATACATACAATCTATATGAGTATCATTTTAAAATATTACCATGAGAGAAAATGTGGAAAAGCGGGCGTTGTCGTCTTCAGCATCGTCATATGATGATCAGTCAAAATCCACTATTATAAATTTTAATGAATTATATAAAACAATTTTAATTTTTCTTTTTTCATTTCATGGATCAGATTTTCTTTTTTTTCTACTTCTTCTTCTTCTTCTTCTTCTTCGATTTTTTTGGTTTGTCTAAATTCTATTTGGATGCGTTCTTTTGTACATCGTGCTTATATTTTGTTATTATGCATATGTGTATTATATAATATTGTATATATAATAAAATAATATAAAAACAAATCCGATCGAGTTTTATAAATATCTCAAGCAATAGCACAAATATTTACATTAACTTATTCAAAAAAAAAAAAAAATGAAGTGTTTAATGAAATTTTTGTGTGATGGTACATTTTCCAGCATCGCGTATATACATTTTCATCATCGTATGTATTTATGTACATATTATATGAAACAGAAATTTGTGAAAATATTCTTTATATAACATAATAATAATAATAATAAATTTTTTTGTTGAATAAATAATCATTGGTGAAAATAATTTACGGCAAAAAAAAAAATTAATGAAACTGTTAAATTTTTTACAAAAATTTTACTTCGTTTTCATCTTAAATTATTTATTTAAAAAAAAAAACATTGCTTATATATACTTAAGTAGTGATTTGCGGTTCAAGTTTAGTAAATATACAGAAGTCATTGTCTATTCTACGGCAATATACCCATTTTTAAATTTTTATTAATTTTTCTCATGTGGTTATAGAACGTTCTAATTTTTTTCGTTTCTACGAAAATGACTAGGAATCTTTGTTTATAACAATACTAATACTAATATTGTAAGTGATTGGTTAGTTTTGAATCGATAAATTAACTTATTAAGATTCGATTTTTAATCATTATTTTCATTTAACACTTTACATAACCTCAGTATATTCTTTCCAAACGTACATAATTGCATTTATACAAATGTGTAGACCAAATTGAGTCGTTTATCATTATCATTACCTAAAGTGGTCTATATAGATTTATTTATGATTTAAAAGTATATGTTTATGATGATAATGTAAATATAAAAATCATCGCTTGCATCATAACCGAAATTGATCGGATATTTTTTGCAATTAAATCAGGAAAATAACAAAAATTCACAGTTTCTTGGTATATCTTCTTTTTTTTTGTTCCTTCATTATTCTCTAACTGTATTACGCGTATGAAAATTATTTTATATTTACCGTATGTTACTGAAAAGGGGTTATATTATAAGCTTATCTAATCCATAATACAGATTGCAATTATAAAAAAATGCCTCATAAAACCACTTAAAAGAATGCGATTCTTCTTATAAAATATATATAAAGAAATAACATAAAAAAAATGATCCTCTTCTATTGTTATGATGGGCAATAGAATTTCATTATAAAGGGTGATTTTTTAAAAGCTATAGGAAAGTTTTTCAAAAACAAACACATAAAATTCAGAAAAATGCATGAAATCTTTATTTGAATCGATAGTACGGTCCATATAATTTAATGTTTGAAGATTATTTTATGCAAATGTTGACCTTGACTGCGCCTCAAATGGTCCATCCGCTTAGTCCAATTTTGGCATACTCTTTCCAACATTTCGGCCGGTATCTCACGAATAACTGCTTCAATGTTGTCTTCCAATGCGTCAATTGAAGCGGGCTTGTCTGTATAGACATGAGGTTTAACATAGCCCCAAAAAAATGAGTCTAAAGGCGTTAAATCGCACGATCTAGGCGGCCAATTGACCGGTCCCGGACGTGCAATAAAATGTACACCGAACTCGCCTCTCAATAAGTCCATTGTTGTGCATGCTGTGTGGCATGTGGCACCGTCTTGTTGAAACCACATGTCATGCCAGTCAAGCTCTTGCATTTTGGGCAAAAAAAAGTTGGATATCGTCTCACGGTAGCGCTCACCATTCACAGTTACGTTACGATTCGCATCATCTTTGAAGAAGTACGGTCCAATGATGCCACCAGCCCATAAACCGCACCAAACTGTGACTTTTTCTGGATGCATTGGTAGCTGTTGCAATGCTTCTGACTGATATTCACTCCAAAATCGACAATTCTGCTTATTTACGACAATTTTGCTTATTTGCCCATTGAGCCAAAAATGTGCTACGTCGCTGAACACAAGTTCGTCGCGATGAACTTTCTTAACAGAGCTCGCATTTTGATAATAAAATTCAATAATTTGCAATCATTGTTCGTTTGTAAGACGATTCATGGTTAAATTATAGACCTAACTGAAGATGTTTGACAGTGAAACAAAACACGAATCGTGCGTCAGCTGTTTAAACCTGTGTTGCCAAAAAGATAATAGCTAAAAAATCACCCTTTATATATTCATATTCATTTAACAATAAGAATTTTTTAATCATAAAAATAATAATAAAATTCTTTAAAAGCAAAATAAAAACGAATGTTTGAATTTATTAATTTTGTGTCGATATTCAAATTATTTGTTTTTTTATCTATCTATAAATAAATGATGTTCGGTAAAAATTAATTTATACATTTTATATTTCTTAAAATAAACTATTTGTTTATAATTTCCCAAAAATAAAAAAAGAGGTATAGAACATTTTAATCAGTAGTTATAGATTATTATTTTTTTTTATTTAATTTTTAAATTAAACACGCAATCAAAAGCGAATAGTTTCTACTTTTTTTTTTGTATATATGTCTTAATATGCAAAATCTCCCACAACAAAAAAAATAAAATATCATTCACTGGAAAATTTATAGTATTTTTATTTTTTAATAAATAGAAGTTTATTACGACGTTTTTTATTTTTTTTGTGTTTGGTTTTTGTTGATCATAATTCTATTGGAATATGATGTTTTTATGGGATCGGGATTTATATATATATGTTTCTAGAACATATACAATAAAATTTAATAAATTTTATTTTATAATTTTAGTTCATGTATATGTGAAATATATATGCATATGTGTATATTTCAAAAATAGATTTTTAAATATTACATTTTGGTTTTTGAAATAATATCGATTTATTTATTACTTTGGTTTTTCACTTTTTGTTCATTTTTTTTATTATTATTATTATATTGACTGAAAATATACTCTGATTGAATAATAATAATAATTAAAATGAATTTCATCATATGATTATTTTTTTGTTATATAAATGCCATATTTTGATATACTACTCTAACCACTATTATATTGGGAACCCGCTAGTTTATTCGAATGATCGATTTTGAGATGCCAAAAAAGGTCGAAATGATTCAAATGGTCGATATTATACTGGTAAAATTTTTTTTTGTTAAATTTAATCATTTTGAAATAAATTCCATAACTAATTGAATTTAAAAGATTTTTTACTTTTGTCTGCGCAATTATTTAACTAAAACCATCATTTTATGAAATAAAATTAGAAGAATTAAAAAATTGTTGCTTAAAGTCCTTTTTTGGCGTCTCAAAATTGAGCATTCGAATAAAATAGCAGGTGTCCGATATAATAGTGGTTAGAGTAGTACAATATATGTTGGATGAAAACGACTCGAATGTATTTAAAAGATATTTTAAGTTAAGTACGCTAACAACAAATATCTTGTTTTGGAATTACTGCCGTTATTTGTTATACAATGGTTATACAATTTCTATTATCCTCCTTTGCTTTGCCGTCATGATGCAATTTTTCATAATCTTATAAAAAAAAGCCCAAAAATATTAATAAAATGATGATTGCTGCATTCACAGTTCTAGTAATTTTGCATGTCATAATAACTTCCATTGTTGAGCACAAAATTGATCAAATTAAATCTATATAAGAATAATTTTTAATTCCAAAAAAATTTAATATATTTATACTATATACTAATAAATTATCGTCTTTCTATTTAATCGCTAAATTATTTTGGTTTTGGTTTTTTTTTTTGAAATTATTCAATAACATAGAAATAGAGTAATTATTTTTTAAAAAGTTTATTTTTATTAATACTTTTTTTTCTTTTCATATATTAATTTTAATTTTTATATTCACTTTTAACATTCGGTATATGTTCTAATAATTTTTGTTTTTTATTTGCTACGGTAAAATCAACTACATAACGTGTACGTGCATAACTTGGTAAAATAATTAAACGTTTGGGATATTGTTTTTTTATTAGCACACCAGCAGCTGATGTTGGTATTAAAAATACGCGTTCAATATATTTTTCCTCTTTAGTTTTCTATTTTTATACAAATTTAAAATTAAACATCAATATTTAGAATTTTATTTACATTCATATATTTCCACTTACCGAACTAATTTTTGCTTTTACACAAATTAAAGCACGTTCAAGTACTAAAATACGACATGATTTTCCATCTACATTAACGTCATCCGAATAAATGACTATGCCCCAATCTTTAGCAATACACTGAAATGTTTGTGATATTAAAATTAATTTAATTGATTTGTCACTTAGCACAATGGAGGAATTTTAAAATCACTAGATTTAATTGTAATGCTAAAAAATAGACTAAGAACTATAGTAGAAATGGTAGTGAAATAAGGTTGATAATGGAATTAAGTTGTTGTTTAAATATTTTGTAATATTTGCTCTGTCGTGATGTCTAAGGATATTTTATAGGGAAATAACTGCTGTAAAAAACTTTAGATTATTGAAATAAGAAATAGATCTAAAGTATAGTCATATTTCTGATGTCTAGTAATATTAAATATGAATGTTAAACTGTATTTATATGCACACTAAACTTTTCTAAAATAAATATAGTAAGTTTAATATCAAAACGATATTTTTTTCGTAAGGTTAATTTAATGCAAAATCAGTTTACTGGTTCAAAAGATCTAATTACTTTTTCCAAAGAAACCGAGTGAAGTATTTTTAAAATCACTCAAACAAATACAACATTTTCTTCTTCTATGAAATTGAATGGAAATTAATTCACATTTTCATCTACATATTAATATATATAATTCGGAAAATAAAATCGATTAAAAATTTTAATTTGTTTTTAGTAAATCATCAGTAGGGGCGTAAACTTTTCGTAAATTTGTCAATAATTTTCCAAAAATGCAATCAGATTTGTATTTATATTGTCATGATCTTTAAGTCATTACACAGAATTATCAGAACTATAAAAATGTTGTGCGGAATTAAATGCTTTTTATCTTATTGTTGTTTACACAACCAATTCAACCTTTTTTCATAAAAAAAAAATATTGTTATAAATTACATAAAAAAAATACATACATGAGATGATGCATCTTTCATTGAATTTACATTATAATTCTCTAAAATTCGATTACGTAATTGTCTTAATTTTACTTCAATCATTGCACCATTTTTAAATTCTTCCGAAACCGTATCATTTAAATTATCTTTCACTTTACATTCATCAATCATTATCTCAATTAATGTATTATAATTTTTAATGTGACGCATTGGCATTGTTATAAAATTATCTATTGTTGTTTTTAAACATGCTGTTTCTGGATCCTGTGGAACCAAATCAATAATAATAATCTCTATTAAAGAAGATTGTATTAAAGTTATTGGTTTTAATATGTGTTTTAACTTACACTCATATAATGATTTTCTAAAATAAATTTTGCATGATTTGCGTACGCAGCATGTTTTATGTAACTATCAAATTTATTCATTTCCATAATATCTTTAAATACATCAAATATTGCACCCGAATTGGAATTACAACGTTTCAATGCATGATAGCAATGGGTAAAATGAAATGTTAAAATATTATCCAATGCTTTTGTGAATACATCCAATTGTTCGGTTATGTGTTGTGGTAAATTTCCTAAATATACTTTTGTTAATTTTTGTAAATTATTTATATAATATTTTTCCGAATTCAATAGACGTTCACTAGTTCGACGATCATCCCTGCGTATATATACAAATAATGTGATTAATATTAAAATAAATTAAACAATTTCTCTAAAATAATACACCAAATGTTAGTTTATATATAAATAAATACGTTTTTCTATTAATGATTTAATTTTTAATGAATGCATGCATTATTTGGGTTATAAAAAGTGCTTATGCCTTGATGATTGAATATTTTTATATAGCGATAATATGACCCTTGTCTTTGGATGTTACTATCGCCAAATTGTTAAAAAATTCATTTTTTGTTAAAGAATTCAATTCAAAAACGTTTTGTTTTAATCATGCAAGAACATGTATTTTAATTATTATTATGAAATCAACAAACCTTTTATTTTTAATAATTATCAAGTTGTTATATATGTAGTTGTAGTAATTCTAATATGCATTTAATATCGAAAAATAAAATTTGCATTCGTATATCCCTTTCATTTGACAAAATGTATAGTTAAACTAAATATTCTGAGTTTACAAATGCTTCAAAGAATAAGTATATAGTTTTAAATAGTTTTTTGATTGATAATTAAATGTATTATGAGAATGGGTCTCAGTCTGTGGGCACGAATTATGGATGACCATTAGCGATTATAGTGAATTATCTGATCTGGTCATAAATTTACAAATAGAAATTTGTGTTCTGTGAGCATTAATATATAAATGATAGTTAAAATTGAATTCTATTTGGAATAATATGAATCCTTTAACAGTTACAATATATGGAAAAATTATCATTTTTATTGAATTTACTCTTAATCTTATGAATGAATAATTTCCAAAAATATATGTTATATGTATTTTTTTCCTGCATTGCAATGCTAATGGACTACAGGCTTAACAAAATCATTCTAACATGTTTAAAAATTTTTGTTTATAAACATATAAGGTAAAAAATTTCTTATAAGCCAAAGCACAAGGTTCATAACCAAATATCCTAAATCCTATATAAGCAAAGTAATTATATATGTCGTATTTACCGTCTATATTTTTATTATTATTTTTTTATAAATACATTATCAACAAACACCAAAACAAAATAAAAAATAAAACGTTCACAAAAACATATACACCAATTTCACCACCACTTGAATGAATCACTTTTGGTTTATTACAAATAAAATAATTATATATAGAGTTTCTGGAAGATATTACAAACGGTGATATGGACGGATGATAGAACATAATAAAACGCGGATTTATCTTTTACCGCCTTTTATAAAATCTTTATCCGTATTATTATCTACTGAATGCATAAAATATGTTTCGTGTTTTCGATTATTTTTCGAATCTGATTGATAACAGAGTTGTATTTACAGAAGGCTGTTGTTGGACGCTAAATCCAGATTGTTGGTTGTAAAGCGAAAAATTTATTATTATGAAATCTCGACCGCAAAATCATTGTGAATTCAATGCATTAAAATGCAATAGTAGAATTTTGAAATTAAATTAAAATGTATTCGTTTTTTTTTTCATTAAAATTGTATCATCTTCGTATGCCATTAAAATTATGTTCTGAATAGGTGATTTTTTTTTCTGCGTAACTTAACTTAACAGTCTCATATATATATTTGAATCCTTAAAAGTATACGAATTAAGTACTTAAAGAAAATCACCTTATTTACCGATTTCGTTCTATTTGTACTGAATTTCATTTTGATACAATCGATATATGACATAATAAACAGTTTTGAGGTCATATACAATTAAATTAACTTATCCGACATCTTGACGTTTCCGTTTAAAAGATTCAGTATTTTATATATTTTCGGTACATCTTCGAAAACTTATATATATTTAGCTTCAAATTATCCTCTATCGATAGAATTTCTCATTTTAGATAATGGTTTTAACAATATCTTAAGTAGATGAAATGAAAATCATATCCTTTTTTTTTTCTAAATAATAATTCATATATTTTTTCAACGAATGTATGCATTGGGGAATATTTTCGTTAAAGAATGCGATTCCATATTTTGATCCTTATTGAATACAATCAATATATGGAATATTGTTTTTTTTTTAATAATATATGATATATAAATGAATTTTGTAATATGCGGTTGAGTTGCTGCTGTTTTTTTTTTCTTTACTTTTATATAAACTGTATTTTTGAGCATTATTCTTATAATATAAAATATATAAAATTGAATATTTACACTAATTTTGCATACCAAGTTGTACGATTTGAATCCGAACCACTGGTTCCTGTAAGCCAAACATAATAAAAAAAAAACATAAGATAATAAACATTTTAATGAAAATTAAAATGATTTTAACAATAAATGATATAAATAATTATTATTGATATCATTTAACTTACGACTACTGCTACTAGTTGTACTATTAATACTTGTTACACTAATTGCACTTTCACGGCTGCTACCGCTTGTCCACGGGGTTAATGATCCGGTACTGCTGTTTGTATAATTGCCACTAGATGAGGAATTTTTGGAATTCGGTGAATTTGGTGAATTTATACGAACTATTACATTCACTGGACCATTATCCACTGTACTATGTCTTAGTTTACGTTTTTCTTCAATTTTTTGTTTTTCTAAATAGACAAAACAGTGAAGAATTTTCTATGAATTTCATATAATATCAATATCTTAAATAGTCTTTAATGGAATCTTCATTACAAAACAACAAACAAGGCAACATTTAATCTTCAAAAGAACTATCGATAGTTTCTCATAGCGAATTCACTATATAATATATAACGAAAAAAAAACCTTATATTTATTATATCATACCTAATTCAACAGTTTTCATTAGCATATTCGTTAATAACTTAATAAATTGTTGTACGGTGGTAAAATCAGATGAAAATTCAATTTCTTGATTGCCACGTTTCGACACATATAACATAAATTTATTTCGGCCATCTTCAAATGTGAAACCCGTTGAATCCCTTGGAAAATAACCACGAAAATGTAATTTTTTCTCTTCTAATATTTCCGTACAAATAACACATTTATCAAATAAGAATACTTTTCCTTGATATTTTCGACGTAGCATCGTATCGAAAATATCAAATTTACTAACTTTTTGAAATTTACCCTGATGATGTATATTTATCTATTTGGTTGAAATAAAAAAAGAAATAGAATCTGTTATATGAAAATTCAATTATATGTATAAATTGACAAATTAATGGAATTATTTATTTTATTTTATTTTTTTTTTTACTTACATCATTACATTCAATAACATCATTTACGCTCATCGATTCATTTACGGTGTCCAATAGACGTTGAATATTTTTTTGTGCTATACAACAGGCAGCTATCGGTTCTTTTGAATTCTCTAAATTTTTACCCAATTCTTTTATCAATTCATTTAATAATAAATAATATTTTGGTAAACGTTGAATTGGTTGTACTAAAAAACTATTAACACCCAGCTTATCACCTATTGTATTTTGTCGATCCTGTGTGTAATTTTTTGAATATATATTTAAAGAAAATTTTTAATAATAAAAGATAGAACATAAAGAAAATGATATTTAATATAAAAAAGAATCAAATATTGTATTTAATTCTTCAATGTATATACAATAGAAATGTTAGAAATATAGAAATCGTTTCGTATCTGCATTCTGTTGTTTATCTTCAATTGGATTGTTTCATTAAGATAGGAGGAATATTAACTCATTTTTGCTCTTTAATTCATAGTAAAGATCTATCGCATTCTGCATTCTGTTGTTTATCTTCAATTGGATTGTTTCATTAAGATAGGAGGAATATTAACTCATTTTTGCTCTTTAATTCATAGTAAAGAGCAAAAATGAGTTAATATTCCTCCTATCTTAATGAAACAATCCAACGGCAATGGCATTTCTTAACAAAAAACCAAAATTATTAAAGATTTTTTCATTTAGCATTTTAATTTTCCTCAACAATCGGAACTGCGAGAGCACGGGAATTCTTTTACTGACATTTACAAAGGACAATATAATTAATAAACCTTTCCATTAATGTTTTGAAATCATCATCAGTTAAAATCATTATAATTATATATTAATTTAATGAAAAAAAAAATAAAAATCTATCATACCTTAAAAAATTCCTTATTTAATTCACACATTCGTTCGGATTTATCACGATTTATTGCATATAAAACATAATAGTAAAAATAATCTTCCTTATTATTTATTTTTGGTGTTTATTGATAAAAATGTTAAGAAAAAAAGAAAAATTATACAAATTAATACTGTATTTTTATAAAATTTAAATCCAACTAAAATAAAAAACATATTATTTAGATAATATAAATTTATATATAATATTTACTTGAATGAATTTAATAAATGTTTGAGCAATTTTTTCTATATCTTCAGCACATTCCTGTATGGCGGGATAAAATTCTTTTTCATGAAAATTTTTAATACGTTCAATATTACCAAATATACTATATTTTTGACCACGTAATGTATTGGGTAAATTTTTCTCATTAAATATACTAATATAACCTTCAATTCCATTTGACAGGGATCTTATGTAAGTCTCTTCATTTTCAATTAATTCTTGAATGATATTCACTAATTTACTATAAAATTGATAAATTCGGTTATTTTAAAATTATATATTTTAAAAATATATTTTATATACGTAAATAATTAATTACTTTGATGATACGGATGCTAATGAATCTGGTCGTGAAGCAATTTCCATTTTATTACTATTATTATTATTATTATTATTATTATTTTTAATATCTTCATCATCTTCTGAGCTGTTAGAATGATAAGAAAATCAAAATTAAATGTTTATTAACATCGCTACAAATTAAAATTTCAGTTATAATCAATGTAATTACCCCGAATCAAATGAATCGGAAAAACCATCACCATCACCATCATGATCAGGAGCATCATCATCACCTTGCTCTGATGCTTCTGTTATTATTATTTTATTTTTTGTATCTATAATTTCTTTTGCAATAAAATCCTCTTGATCTTCTTGATGATCATTTGATTCTTCAAAATCACTGCAAATAATTATGTTGAAATATATACATAATTGTAATTTTAAGTAATGTAAATGACTGATTCTAATGGATTAATATAATTGGTAGTATAAAACGATATTATTGTAAATTGAATTCTTAGCGAGAAATATTGATCCAGATTGTTCATAAAATGTTCATTTATATATTAGATATAAACTCTGTGAAAATCAAGAAATTCCTGTTAATATAATCAATAATTTGAGAAAATTCTAAATGTTGTTACAGTAGACTCGCCATATAAGGAATAAGTGATTGCAAGAGGTCGTTCCATATTTCGAGGTTTCCTTATATGAAGGGTTCCGTAAAAATGGGTAAAATAGCTTTATAGCTATAGAGATATCTATCAAATGTCGGTAAAGAGGTTAAAATCACATGGTAGATATTCAATTTAAGCAATTATTTTGAACAACATTAGAAAACAAGTGTATCATTTGGTTAGAACCGCAAATCCATGAACCGAACCGCAATGTGTATAAAATGTACATAACCAGCCAATAAAATAAAACAATACACATAAGTGAATCAAGTGATTGTGAGAGATATATCATAATTTCATTAAAATACTTTCAAACACATATTTTATATAATTTCGAATACCAATAAATAAAAATAAATTTTTCGCTATACAACCAACAATCTGGTTTTAGCGTCCAACAACAGCCTTCTGTTATTAGTTACTTAATTTGTGGCTTTTACGGTGTCGGTAATTAGCCGTACGACCAACCGCAAGCGGAATATACAACTCTGTGTTAAAATTCAGATTCGAAAAATAACCGAAAACACAAAACATATTTTATGCATTCAGTAGGATTCGAACCCACGACCCCAAAATTTCGTTAGAATTTTTAGGTTGGCATTTTTAACATTTACACCCCGAGTTGTAATATTTCGAATACCAATACGTGAATAAAATACACCAATCGTTCATTATATCGAGGTTTTGATTGATTTAGCGTTCCTTATTTAAAGGCTAAAATACAAAATTTGGAAGTGTTCCCTATTTCGAGGTTTCCTTATTGAAGGGTTCCTTAATATATCGCGAGTCTACTGTGTAATCAAAATATGGTTCGTAATTTTTCGTAATCTGAATTTTAATGGTTATAAACAGAAAAGAATATTGATTGGTTCATAATGGAATGTTAACATTTAATTTTTGCCCCTTTACAATATAGATGAACATTACGTTCGTGCTAAAATGAATGTTTTACCTATAAAATTTTGATTTGAGGGATTAATTCAATCAAGAGAATTTATATTTTTGCTGATGAATGTTTTTTTTTGTGGATATACATTATTTTTACAATGAATAATTTTCTAATAACATCAACATATAATAACTATACTTTTTTTGTATTTAGAAATTTATCGATTTCCTATATCAATTTTTCTGGCATATCAATCAACAAAAATTATCGAAATTAACACATGAACAACTAATTATATCATATAATTTATTAAAAGTGTATTTTACACCGATTGACTCATAAGCATACGATTTCAAAAATATCAAATGTATGAATGTTTTTTTTAATTATTTCTATATCATTTCAATAAACCATGCGTTTTGAATTAAATAAAATTATTATAATTCAATTAAATTAAATAAAAATTAAACTGGTTTAAAACTTTAAATTTAACTGTAGATTATTTAGCTTATATTCAACATCAGACTAACATATTTAGGAACATATGATGGATGCAATTCGGAAATTTTCCTCATTTATATTATATATAAGATATTAAACATTACCCGAATAATTTCTTTGTTTCATGTTCGGATACGGAACTGATTTAATATGAATGAATTGCAAATTATTTTGACATCGCACATAAAATGATCGGATATTTTAGTAGATTCTGATTGAGAACTATCGATAACTAAAATACTAACAAAATATTTAATGACTGTCGCATATTTACTTTTAAACTACATCAAAAATTAAACACTTTTGAGATCATTACTCACTAATGAAAACAATAAAACAGTAACGATTGATCGAAACGATTTTGTAAAAAAAATGAAGAATTTAAATATTTATTTGTAAAATTGTAAATGATTCTTATATATTTTTACGTCATAAAAGCTAATATGGTTTTTATTGGGGATTTTTTTTTTCGTAAAAACAAAAATGATATCTTTTTATTTTGTTAAATCAAAAATAAAAACAAAAAAACGGTATGATAAGAAGATTAAGTTTATTATTTTTATTTTTTTTTTCGTATGGAATTAATGGCTTTAGTTGTTTTGCTTTTAATACATGTTTTAATACAAGCACACATTTCATATAATGAAATAGAATTTTGCGTGTATTTTAAATATTTCTTAATTAAAAATTACCTCTGATGATATACTATATATGGTATCGAAATACGATTTCATAGCAAAAATTATTTTCATTTTTCACAAACATTTCAAAGTGTGATAATTTTATAATATATAGTATACAAGAAAAGAAAATATTAAAATTAAAAAAAGTTATTATCTTAAAATAAAAAAATGAATGCGAGATAACGCAAAATTACAAACACACACATTAAATAGTAATTAGTCATATATACAATATTTATTTTGTAATTTTCGTAGTATCACAACTTTTTTGATTCATTGATCTGTTTTTTTTTTGTTATTTTGTATTTTGTCGTTTTTACATAATACTAATAATTTTTATTTACACAAAATAATATTTTAACCTAGAATTGAAATTTGTAACAATCTATTTGACGTTAGATATATAGTAGAAACACAAATTAATGAAGGTGTCTCTATATGTAATACGAATATGATTTTAATGCATTTGTCATGATATAAATAAGTAAAGAATTACTATGTGATGTAGGTCCGGCCTATATATTAGAATTTGTTTGAATGAATGAATAAGAATGATCGTTATTTGTTTATTTGTTTCCACAGGTGCCATTCTAATAACAAAAGAATGTATTTCAGTAAACCCAAATTTCAAGCCTTTGAATTTAAACAATAATTTGAATCACACCATGTTATGAACTTTCCCAGGGGTTTTTTTAATCAATTTCCTATGTAGTCAATGTCTTATGTTATTTCTGTAAGGATAATCTCTTTGCGAATTCGATAACATCAAACCTAATTTTTTTTTAAATACTTTATGACATATCAGAAAAATAACAAAAATTCAAAAATTGTTTTTAAATTAATGTAAATAATGAATTGACAAATAAATCAATTTATAAATAATAGCCTTTCCTGTGAAACCTCTGTATTTTATAAATATTTGACTATGTCATCAACAATGCAGTAATATATAAAATATTTATTATATATAGACATAAATTGTGTTTAATGAAATGCGAAAAAAAACCAACTACTGATAATGCACACATATATACATCATAACATACCTTAATTGATTTTCTTCGGAATGTTCGGCGGTATCTTCATCATTTTCTATTAATTGATCCTCTATTGAATCGACGGCGACGACGACGACCCCATCATCATTTGTTGATTCTAAAACATTATCATCGGTACTTTCATTATTTGCATGTGACAAATCACTGTCTAAAATAATAATTGGTTTTAATTTATTTATTTGTCGTCTATTATTATTATTATTTGTATATTCAGTTGGTCGTACAAATGATTCTTTAATTTTAACAATTGTTACACCACTTTCGGTTATTATTGAAACACCTTTATCATCTGGCGGCGGTGTTGGTGGTGGTGGTGGTGGTGGCGATGGTGTATTCTGATGTGATTGATATAATTCCGTTGACGATGATTGTCGTTTTTGTATCCAATCGGGTTTTTTCTTAATCACACGGGTATGTCTTTGAAATACATGTTCTTGATTATTATTATTATTATTTTGGAGATCACCATACGATGGTGATGGAAGGGGTGAGGGTGATGATATTGGTGGCGGTTCTGATGAGATATTTGTAAATGATTCATTATCAACAATACCGGTATTTGGACTTTTTATCCACCAATTACATTTTTGACAATTTGTCGATTGATCGCCCGTTGTAGTTGCCAATACCTCAAATTGTTGTTTCATTCGTTGAACATAAGATAATTTTTGAATGTCATTACGATGATTCGTAACACCATGATTGACATTCAAAAAAATTTCCTTATTTCCGCTATCCAATTGATCGTTACAATTTGGTTCACATAAAAATGCATGTCGTTCATTTTGATAATCTTGTTCTAAATCCGGTTCACTTATTGAATTTACCGAATATAAATATTTAAATGATGAAGATGACGATGAAGATTTTGATATTGATTGTGTTGTTTCGATTGCCGTTGATGATGTACTACTACTACTAAATATTTTACGAAATGTTGGTACATGAACTCCAGATGTTGGTGATGTTTGTTGTATATCAACATCATCGATATCATCGTGTGATGACGATTCGGTTATATCGCTAATAGCATTTAAACTAGAATTACTACCGCCGGTCGTTGACGATGATGCTGTTCTTGTTGTTGATCTATAAATAGGACCTTTCTTCATATTTATATTTTTGAGATGAGTATTTAAACAAATAATTTTTTTATTTATCGAAGGTTTTTCTTTTCGAACACACACAAAAAAAAACACGGTCAATAAGAAATTAAAAAAAAAAACAAACAGAAAACAGTAAAAAAAAATTCAAATCAATTGAAAGTTTTTAATAATGCAAATTCACACACATTTTTTTTTCTTTATTTTTTTGTAATATTTTGACATGTAAATTAAAAATTAAACATTTTCCTTTTGGTTTTTATAATTTTTGCAACAAATAAAACACAACTTTTTTTTTTCTTTTGCCAATGTATCAAAAATAAAAATATATAAAATTACGTAAAGTTTTTATTTTAAGAAGATATTTTTTTTTTAGATATTATTTATTAAAAAAATTAAATATCAAACAAAAAATAAATGAATATGAAAAAAAAACCACTTGTATCTCGTCTCTCTATTATTTATATATTATTATTATTATGATTATATCACATATATAAAATTAGACAAAATCGTCGTCGTCGTCATTCATTAAATATATATAAAAAATATACGACGGCGGCACATTAATATTATAACTAAAAACGATATTTTATTTTTATATATATTTTTACAATAAATAAAAGTTGCGACTAAAAATTATTGTTTTTCATTATCTTCTAGCCTATTTAAAATATTAAAATATAGCTGAAATAAAAAAATTGAACCTCCTCAACTAAATATATATATATATATATATACAATTAAACACTGGATTTTCTGTAATTTAAATATGATATTGAATATAAATATATGTGTGTGCACGGTGATAAGATAAGAATAAATAAAAAAATATATAATACAGTTGATTATGTACTCTCGCTAAATTTTATATATTGTGTATTTTATATTTATTTTTCCATTATAATGTTAGTTTTTCATTGTTGTGTTTTTTTTACCTATTTATTATTCATCATAATCATAAAATTACAGGTGTAGATATAAATAGATATTAATTAAAATAAAAAAAAATAAAAAAACATTGATCCCAAAATGATAAGTGCGGTTATATGAAATTTTTGCTTACCATTTTCGCTAAATAATTTATATCCAAAAAAAAAAATATGAATATGGATATGTTTTTATTTTGATGAATTTACTTGCAGAAGTGAAATGCATTTGGTTTGATAAATAAATTTAATGTCTATTGAATATATTTTAAATCAATTGTTTTGTTGTTATAATTAAGTTTTTATTTATTTCGTTTTTTATTTCGTTATACCTAAAATTTAATTCCATACGTGTTCATAATTTGAACAGAACAGCAGTACAGCCTTTCGTATAAATATATAAAGTCCATAACATAAAATATGATCTATAAAAAGTCTCCTGATCAGATCCCATTATGTTTCATATTGATCATTTAATCAATTCAATTAGATTTTTTTAAATTCAAAATGGTAATAAAAATATTTAACAGATTTATCGGAAATCTTACTATTTTTATCTTTTTTATTATAGTATCTTGACGAAATTAAAATTGTGTTGTTGGCTACATACATACATTACAGCTCACTGTATAAATACCGTAGAATCGAGATTTAAGGAATCCTTGAATAAGGAAAGCTCGAAATAGGGAACGCTTCCAAGTTTTGTATTATAGCCTATAAATCGAGAACTTTAGATCGAACAAAACCTCTATACAATTAATAATTGGTGTATTTTATTCACACGTCGATGGTATTCGAAATTATTTAAATTATGTATTTGAAAGTATTTTAATGAAATTATGTATTGATATTTTTTATGTATTTGAAAGTATTTTAATGATCTCATCTATCACAATCACTCGCTTCACATATATTATGTATTGTTTTTTTTATAGGCTGGGTATGAGCATTTTATACTCATAATGTATACATAATTTTTTTTTGATTTGCGGTTCCAACCAAATGCACCTGTTTTTCAAAATAATTACTTAAATTGAATATATAATTTGATTTTAATCTCTTTTCCGACGTTGGATAAATATCTATAAAGTTATTTTAACATTTTTTACGGAACCCTCCATAGAAGGAAACTACGAAATAGGGAGCGACCCCACCTCCCATCAGTTGTTCCTTATTTCGCGAGTCTACTGTATTTACCATATAATTTTTTTTATTCACTTCTATTTTACAGATGATAATTATTCCATTATCAATATTAACCTATATATATATATATAAAATTATTATCAATCTCACCTCTGCTCAATACAAAATTTATTTTATATATTCAAAAAAATTTATTTGAAATACGATTATTTATTATACTACCATACCATATTTTGTTACTTTATTGGTTGTTTGTTCATCTTCGTTCTGATTTTTTCGTTGATGATCGAATATCGAACACCTCATCAATTTATCAATATAGTAAAAATTAAATTGTGTATATATAATTAAAATGAAATGTATACTTCAATTATTACTTATATTAGCGCTCACACAACAAAATTATTAAAATTATAAATATGGTATGATATGATTAATATGGAAATTAATTAATTTGATTTGATTATAAATACAAAATAAAATTCAGAACAGAACCTATAAAGATCATATAAATCAATTTTTTTTCATGTGTACAAAAATTTCAAATATCACAATTATCACGATTATCATTTTTCATTTATTTTGTAATAAGTGGGATGATTTTAACTTTGTAATCAGTGGAATGATGATTTTTATAAAAATTAATTAATTATAGATGTTGTTTAACAAAAAATGGTTAATATGGTTTGTGAAATTGTAAATCAAATATAATAACTGAGCAAATTATCCGCGAAATTGCTCGCGATTGAATAATGAATATTTTTGTGTTGAATGAATTAATGCATTAATGAAGCAGACACTTTGAAAATCTGGTAGAAGTTGAAATGTGATTATTCGATGCTCTAGAGTTTGGATTTTAATGCTAGAAAATTCATTTTAAAGAAAAATAAACTGAATTAAATTTGTATTGGTTAATTGTATGTTGTGTGACATGAGTTTGATTCTTCCTTTGACTGTTTATTTTAGGAATTCCATTAATAATGGCTTTATAATGGTTTCATATTTCATTACTACCGCGACATATTCATTTTGTTCTCTCTATATTTCATTCCATGTATCCATGTACAAAAAAGTACAAAAAATTCAAAATCTAAAGTAGCAAAAAAAACGAACAGCCAACCTTTAATTTTTCCAATGAAGAACTATTTTATTACTTAAGCACTTTATTTCTTACATTGTAGAGCAGATAAAAGAATCGGATCGATGGTATCATTAGAATTGCTTAAATTAAACTAAAGTTATTTTTGTCCTTAAAAATCTCAAATTTATATTGTTACCTTGCATTAATAATGTCGATTTTTTGGTTTAAAAATGGCATTTATTTGTATAACAAAATGATTGAGTACATTAACCAATATATTGCCCATCGTTAGCTATGACTTCCTTTTAGCAATCTTTTAGGAAGTTTGTTGATTCCTCATTTGAAGAACTCCCCATCTTTTGTCACAATCCATTCATCGACCCATTTTCGCACTTCTTCAGCATTTCGAAAGCGTACATCTGTCAGGCTGACCTGCATTGATCTGAACAAATGGTAATCAGAAGGAGCAAGGTATGTAGAGTACGGGGGGTGATCAAGATGATCCCAACCGAACCTCTTTATTTTTTCCTTAACGATGTTTGCACCATGTGGTCTGGCATTGTCATCGTGCATTAAAACTTTGTGGTGTTTTCGAGCTTCCAATGGTCGTTTTTCGTTCAATTTCTTTGCCAATTCGCCCAGTTGTCGTCGGTAGTGATCAGACGTAAACGTTTCATTCGGTTTTAACAGCTAATAATACACGACACCCTTCTGATCCCACCAAATGCACAGCATAAGGTTCTGGCAATGAATATCGCGTTTTGATTGAGAAGTCGATGGTTGGCCGGGATCAACATATGATGTTTTACGTTTAGGGTTGTCGTAATACACCCACTTTTCATCGCCAGTGACAAGTCGACTCAAAAAACTATGTTTTTTGTGATCGACAAAATGTTTATGGCATGCATCGATTCGTGCTTTGAGTTGATTTTCATTCCGGTGATGTGGGACCCATTTTCCTAGCTTTCTGATCTTTCCCATTGAATGCAAACGTCTAGAAATGGTATAGGCATCTACATTCAACTCTAATGCAAGCTGTTGTTGCGTTCCACACGAATTTTCATCCAACAATGCCTGCAATTCTTCGTCTTCAATTTTTTTTTGCTGACTCGGCCGTTCTTTGTCTTCCACTTCAAAATCACCACTTCTGAAGCGTGCACAAGTTTTTTCAGTTGGAGCATGTTCACCGTAAGCTTATACCAACAATCGATAACTATCAGCAGCGGTTTTCTTTAAATTAAAGAAAGTTATTAAACTTGTTTACACTTCAACGAAATGACATATACTGAAATTTATAGAATAATGACAGACAAAAAAAAAGAAAATGGCCGCGGTGTGCTCCGATTCACACAACGCTAGTTACGCCATCTGTTATCTAAATCGACATTATTACTGTAAGGTTCCAATAACAAAGGTTATTTAATGGTATAGGATATATAGGAATAATGAAGAAATGTTATTTAATTATTCTGTAATTTAAAGATAGGTGCATAAAAATGTATAATCCGCTTTCGCTCATAGTTTTAGAGATTTTATAAAATTAGTTTTTCTTAAAAAAAAAAGGAAAAAATAGCGAGCATAATAACAATAAATAAATTAAAATGAAAACAAATTTTTTGTAGTACGTCCTTTTTATAAAATTTTTAATAATATAATGACAATATAAATTTTGCAGACAATATTTGATACAATAAACAAAAAATAATTAATATAGAGTATATATAATTAATAATAAAAGCACAAAATTTTATTTAAATTTAAAAAAAAATGGTTTAACAACAAAATCGGATATCCAAATATTATTAATAAAAAAATTAAATAAAAAATCATTGGTTTGTTGTTGTTTTTTTTTTTTTTTTAAAGATAACAATCTTATTTTCTTTTTTTTTTTTTATTTTTGATTAAATGATCAATAGAATAATAATATATTTTTCTTAGAACTTTTTTATTTTATCGTATTATATCCTCGCATTCAAAAAGATGTGGGGTGGGATTTTATATTAAAAGTAAAAAAAAAAAATATTGAAGAAAATGATAATTCATAAAATATCATAGTTTAACTTTTCGATTGTAACCATCGAAGATGTAATCGTAAATTGTAAGATTATCGTTAATATCCTTACAACATTCCATTTCCAAGTAATATTCAACGCGTGGCAATGGAAACCCATTAAATGCACTAGCTATTGGAATTGTATAAGCGCCCATATTTTCAAATATTAAAACATCATCAATATCTAAATTTGGTAATAGAACTTGATCGCAAACCTAAAACCAAAGAAAAATCACATTATAAACATATTGGTTATTAATTACATTATAATTTTTACCTTATCAAATGCATCACAAGTTGGTCCCCAAATTGAACTGGCAAATACGTCTTCGGATTCGAAAATACGCATTGCTTGGGGTACCACAATTTTATGATCATATAAATTACAATTAAAGGAACCATAAACACCATCATTAATATAATACATATTTTCAATTTGACCATTTTTTTCAATTTGTTTTTTCGAATGGATTTTACACATTAATGTGTACGCCGACGATACATAAAATCTTCCGGGTTCAGCGATTATGGTAACCGCATCATCGGGATCCGCTGACAATGGAAAATATTTATCTAATGCTTTATTGATAATCGAGGCAACACCATTTAAATTAGTGTCTGTGTCACCAGGAAATCCACCGCCAATATCCAATAAATAAAATTGAAAACCAAGCATTTTGGCATAATCAAATAGTTTTCGTGATTCTTTAATTGCTTTATGGTATACCGGTAGATCCATACAACCGGAACCAACATGGAAACTAATACCAATTATCTATAAATATAAATATAAAATTAAAATTAAAATACCCCATTTTTTTTTATAACATTTTTATAACAATTTAAAATAATAATATATCCTTTTTGTGGCATTTATATTTTATCTCGAAATATAAGAACGCATAAAAAAATATCAAAAAATTAATTGAATTCCGAGAATTTTTCTTGTTAAATTTCACATAAAAATACCATGAATTTTCCGAGAGTTTTCCATCAAATTCATTTGTGTATATGAAAATTGATTTTGTAATTTGAAATTATATGGATTGTGAAAATAGCTATATATGTTTTTTTTTTCGTATCTAATGAAAATGTATATTTGCCTTTTCCCAGAGGGTTTAAAACATTATATACAAAATTAAATAAGGGAATATACGAAAATTAATAACAATTTTTAATCGTTAACTATAAGACAATGTTTATGAAAATATTGTTGATTCAATAGTGTTTGTAAGTTTTTGTTGAAATATAAGAATTATCTATAAACATCTAAAATATAAGATTCGTATATATTTGAAAATTTATAGTATTCCCAATTATTTGTTCATACAGTCTACATTCTATACTTTCATTTGAATTTTCATGGATAATCTCATTCAATTTTAAATAAGCAATAATTTCATTTTATATACCTTTATATTAAGATTTTTCGCCAATCGAATTAACTCAATTGCTTCTGTTTTAACATCACATCCGTATTTTGCACCCAACGGACATTGTGCTTTTTTTGCATCACACCGAATTCGCAGCACCAAATTGGCCTCGGGAAAATTTTTTTCAATTTTATATAATTCAATTTCACTGTCAAATGTCATGATTTTAACGTCCATTTTACGAGCATAGCCCACATGTGACTTTGGTTTAGTTGGATTAGCAAAAATTATGCGTGATGATGGAACACCAATATCTAATACCTATAGAATATAAAAGAAAAATTATATTAGCATTTATAAAAAATATCTCACCAAAAATTAAACTATAATAATAAAATTTCAAATATTCTGTTAAACCTTTTGAATTTCCCCCTTTGAAGCACAATCGAATCCGGTTCCTAGTGATGCAAGTGTCTTTATTATCAATGGGTTATCATTACATTTAACAGCTGTACATAAAAAAAAAATCAAATTATTATTGTTTAATTAATTTAAAATGTACAATATATATAGAGACTACTTACCGTAAAAAGGTATGACTCTTGGCAATAATTGTGTCCATGTTTTGTGTTTACGTATAACATCACTTAAATCGCAAATATAAATTGGTTCATCCGGTATTTCATTTTTAATTTTCTTTTTAATTACATCCATTTTTTGTAAAGATTCATTTAACATACATACATTGTCATATTCTTCAAATTGTACCGACGACATTTTCGTAAGTTTATTTATTGTAAACGTTTTTTTGTATTAATTTAACAAGAGTTGTTTTTTTTTTTTACTTATTGTTGGCTTTCAATATATACTTGAGGTCTATTAATAATAATTGGTTGTAACTAAATATTTTTATTGTTTAATTTTTTGGTAATTGATAATTAAATAAATCTGCAAATAAATAATAATATACATATATTTTTGGTTAATAAATATTTTATATATTGTAAATAATCTTATATTTGTAAATTTGAATAACAATTTCACTATTCTATTTATTTTTTTTTGAATTCCATATTTTTTGATATTTTACTGTTACTGTAAATACTTCAATCTCATTAATAATCTTTATAATAATATTTTAAGATTTTTATTTTAAGGATAATCTTTAATGTGTATATATTGGTTTTATATACGACGAGAATCATAAAAGCAAATCAATCATCTTTCGATATAATATAACCTTTGTTATTTTTGTGTTGTTGCAATTTAAAATACAAAGATATTAAGACGGGTGCTTTTATATTTTACTCTCAACTTTCATTACAAAGAATATATGGAGAAATGTTTGCTTATCATACATATATATACATATATAAAATTAAACTTATTGTGTTAAATATTGATAAAAATGGTAAATTTAATCCCAAAAAGTCAGAAAGATAATCCTTGCATATATAGAATGGTCGTAGTCCAAAGGTTGAAAAAAGGAATTTTTCTTTATAATTCGATAAACGATTTGATTCAAAATGTAACTGAGCACAACAAACAAAAAATAATCTTATTATTATTTGATAAACACAATTATAATCTTGAATCAAAATACATTTAAAATTAAATGAAATGCAAAGAATATATACGCAATTAAACTTACCGATCGATGTATTATGATTTATTAATTATAGAGTTTTTATAATTGAAATAAATTAATTAATATTAATATATCGATAATATTCAATTTCCAGAAAAGGCCCATAAATCATATAAAAATCGTTTCTTAATTAAAAATGCCTAATAATTATAAATTTATTTAACCATATATGCAATGCATATATATTTATGTAATTTGTTTTAATAAGTATATTGGGCAACATTATTTAATCTTATAGTTTTAATATTATTCAAAATTTATATTGGAATCTGAGCAAATGTATTTCAAAAAATACATCAATAAATATATAAAGTTAAATTGCAATTTTGAATGGAGTTCAATCTTTACAAAACCCCACAAAAAAATTATCAAATTTTTACAACAAAATTGTGATCCCCGCTCTCAACGATAAGTTGACGCATCTTTTTTTTTTTTCTAATAAATAAAATCATTTGAACCTCATTAGAAATTTAACACCATTAATTATTACAAAGAAATTTTTGAAGAAGAAAAGAACACAATTAAAATAAAAAAAAATACTATATACTAAATACAAACATATAAAAATGGCAAACCATTAATCAAATCATACATATAATGATAATGTGTATATTAAAATATCTATTTTACCACTAGATTTATCTCAATTAATACCGGATTTTACTAAATAAATTCTATTTCACATATACGTATACAAAACATATTGTTATAAAATTTATAAAATTAATTAAATAATCGTTATAATATACGATTTGTCGTCCGATATACATTTATGAAAGTCATTTTTTTTTTTAAATAATAAAAAATAAAATTAAAATATACAATACACATAAAAACAAATGAAATGTAAAGAAAATTATTCACAGTATATATAAAAATCATGTTGTGTATAGTTTATCTTTTTAAATTATTATGATTATTATTATCATTATTTATATACGTACACATCATCATAATAAATGTATGCCAATTTGATATGTATATTTATTTATTTTGTAATTTTCATTCTCGTATTTGACGTCCTTAAATGAAAAATAGTATTTTATTTAACGAATAAAATTGTGTAATATATTTTAATATGAACAAAATGTATATGACATAAACAAATAAATTGTGTAATTCAAACATCAATCAATGTACGTAATTAAAAAAAAATTCCCAAAATTAATGAATAAATCATAATAATAAAACATTGAAATCCTTTTTATATACATACATAGGTTAAATTTTCTCTATGGAAATTCGCGTTGGGAAATTACCGAGAAAATGTTTTCATGTTACGCAATTTATTACAAAATAATATGCAATATATATTCATTCATTAGGGGATTTTATTTTATACACATACAAATCTATATAAAACTATGTATATGTATATAGAACATTATATGGAATTATTTTGTATTTTAACGTGACTCATAATATTAATAAATATTACAATTAAAAAAAAAACTAAATTTTTAATCACACAAATACACAGTGCGACAATTAATATTCCGAACTCAAACCATATCTCAATAATCAGTGGGACCATCTATGTGATGGAACATGCGTTTTGAAGCTTTATATTTTCTCTATCGTCTGTAAAAATTTCATTGCATTTGGTTGACAAATAAAAAAGTTATGCCATTTCTTGTGAAACAATATTTTTGTTGAAGTAGAAGTTTTCACATGGAACAAAGAGCAGTCATTAAATTCAACGCAAAGCTTGGTAAATCTGCAACAGAAACGTTCAAATCGACGTGCAACAAGTTAATGGCGATAATTGTATGGTTATAACACAAGTTTTTTGGGTGGTATGAACGTTACGTGGATGGCTAAAAAAACAAGAAAAGTTCCATTGAAAATCAAGACAATGCTCGTAACATTTTTCGATAGCAATGGAATTATCCATAAAGAATTCGTTCCAAACAGTCAAACAGTCAGTGACGCATATTATGTCAAATATTATGTTTTGAAGCGTTTGATGGGCAGGATTCGTGGTACCTGAATATCGTGAATCAAATCAGACAGCTGGTGTTTGTTACACGATAATGCACCAAGTCACACTTCACTTATTTATCGTCAGTTTTTGGCTCGAAATCATGTCTGTGTGTTAAATCATCCACCGTATTCACCTGATTTAGCACCATGTGACTTCTCCTTTTTCCCAAAACTTAAAATGAAATTAAAAGGATGTTTTTTTGAAGATATTGAAACCATTCAACAGCTTCCACACGCGCACTAGAGGCAATGGCACAAAATGAGCTAGAACACGCATTTGAATCATTATTAAATCAATGTGACAGTTGTATTGAATCTGGAAGAGCATATTTTGAATAAATAAAAAAAAAAATTCAAAAATCGTGTTTTTAATGTATTTCCTAGGACCTGTCCGGAATATTAATTATCGCACTGTGTATACGTATTTTTATCGAAAAACAATAGTACTATCTAATCAACACTAATAATATATAATAATAAATATTTGAATGTTCTACAACGTGCAATAAAAAAAAATTACGTCGTCATGTTATTTAATGAAAATTTAGTTTTGTTTTTTACATTTTCTTTTATTTGATTTAAAATGTTTAAAACGTGACAAATTTATTTTCTTTTCGATTTAAATCATATTTGATTTATAGATTTAATAGTTTTTTTTTCTATTGCTATTCAATCAAAACCTTTTAGACCATAAATTTATTTAAAAACCCACTTTGTTTTGAAATGAACCAATTTAAATATTTAATGTCATGTGGTGAACCGAAAATAAACTGAATTTCATTGATTATGTATATAGAAGAATCCTGAATTTTATTATTATATGTGGGAAAAAAAATTTGTTAATTTGGAAAAGGAATATTTCGACAATATGACTTTATAAACTTTATTCATTTTTTTTAATCACAAGACAGATGTGTAAAGCATGAATTATGTGAGTTAAATACGATAATAATGATGATGTATATCATCGTATATTGAATTTTTTATGTAAAATTGTGATCAAGTCATACAATTTTCCGTCGCGTCTATCACCTTATATAATTCATATCGTTTATGGTCACAAATTTTACATATTAATTCTATATAAACCATCAGGATATCAAATTGATTATTAAATTTTATTAAAAAATAATAATTTTGTATTTGTATAGCCAAAAGGAACCCTATATTTAAAGGTTTAGCAAATAAATGAGGAGCAAATATTCCATCTATGATTTATTTTGTATAATTTCATATATCTATATATAGTTATTGTATCAATTCAATCTTCCATAAAAATGTTTGATCGAATTGGCAATTGAAAAGGATTTAAAGATTAGTTTATTTAGTCAAAACTTCATTTTTAATTCAAGTTATAACAATTTAGTTTATATAATGAAATTCAGTTAAATATTATTACAAAATAAATACGCAAAAAAAAAATGCAAGTATTTTTCTTTCTATGTTCTTTCTATGAATCTATGCTGATTTTTCATTTCAAACGGATGAGTTTTGATTAGAATGGAAGCAATGTAAATTTTACGTAATATTTATATAAGATTATGATTTTTAAACTATTATACACTAAATCCTTATTCTTACTACTATAAAGCGACGGCAGGCAATCAAATATGATAAAAATATATTGTGGAACGTGGAAGCTTGCTGCAATAGAAAATTCGGTATATATAATAAAATAACACATGTATTGGGGTTGTAGAAAAACAAGAAATAATTTGATTTAAAAAAAATGCAACCATTTGTTAAAAATTCTTCTTATTCAAAGATTGTTCATGACATTCATTTTATTCGATATTTGAAAAATTACTGTAACCTAATTGTTGCATTTTTCGAACCAAAGTAAAATAGCTAGAACTTTGTTACCAAAAGAATAGTTTTTCAAGGTTCTGTTTTTCGTTTTATAATCTTTAGTTTAAATTATAAATATGCGATAATTAATAATAATAATTAAAGTACCATTCAAGAAATTGATAAATGAGGTATTTCTAAAAACTTAAGACTTTTTAAAAATGAACTGCTTTTTATTTTTTCATTATCTCATTTTATATATATCGAATTTTCTTATTCACAGCAAACTTCTTGGAAAAACGAATTCTTATCTGTATACTGATTAAAAATGATTAAACCGCAATCATATATATACATATATATGAATTAAGTTAATATTTGTCCAACTATCCCACATATATTTATATGATTTGTTTGTGTTTTCACAAACCAAAAAAAGGTCCATACTAAATAAATTTATAACAAAGCATATACGAATATATCTGATTTAAATTAATTATATGTATATATAAAATAAACACTAAAATCATATCACAAAGTGTCAGTTCAAAGATGAATCATGAATATCAATTACAATATATAGTATATATTCTATTATCTTGCATGTTCGAAACAAAAATGTATATAATAAAAATGGTTACTATATTGAAATTTGATTATCTATCATATAATAAATAGAAATAATCATCCCGGTACGGTCGGTTGTAAATTTGACAAAATTTATAATAAATATTGAAACAATTAATCTACTTAAAGATATTTAATATTTCTATCAGTATAGTAAGTAATAACACACAACACTTGTACGTCTTTATATACAATTACAAAATATTTATAATCTATAAAAAATTTGTATTGTTTTAATACAATTTTTGTTATCATAATTTTTTTTTTTTATTTATTTGATATATTCTAAATCTAAAATATAATTTTTATTTGAATGTGTGTGTCCGTGCGTTTGTATATTTTTTATTTTATATTTGAAACTGAACCATTGATTACATAAATCATCGGTTGTGCGGTTCAATGTCATTTAATTTTGTCAAATATATTATTAATTTTTATCATATTATGTATATATGTTGTTGGTTTCCCCATTGCTATACATATTTGTATACAAGTGTATGTATTTATACATGAAATAGCCCCACAAACATTTCTTATCGCTGGTAGTACTGCAGACGATTCGCCTAGGCGATAAATTTATCGCCAAAGATATCGCATTTTTATCGCGTACGTTACTCCCTACGTATAGAGAATGGGACTCTTCCGCGATACATCTGGAAGATAAATTGACGATATCGCGAGGAAGATAAATTGGCGATACAAATGCGATATCGCCAGGAAGATAAATTGGGGATACTAATGCGATATATAGATTAGAATATTCTAAAGGAATATCAATGGAAGCTCAATGCTGTGAAATCCTGTGAAAGCTCAATCCTGAAAATTATAAAAATTAAAAATTGTTAATATTTCTTCTTTATTCATTCGCTGTTCCATTTAAACTGTTATAATTTAATTTTATACTTAATTATTTACATACTTATCGCGAGGAAGACAAAAAGACGATATATTTATCGCGGATTTATCATCAAGAAGATAGGCAAGCAATAAATAATAATATATTATCGTCATTTTATGGGCTGGAAGAGAAATAGAAGATAAATGTGACTCTGTATTTTCTTTTTCTCGTCAAAGCGTATCGCCATCGTATCGCATTTTTATCTTCCGTACAATATCGCTCAACTGTTAAAACAACGATAAATTGGCGATATAAATAACTTCTTTTTATCTTCCTCGCGATATCGCCGCGATATCGTATCGCCGATTTATCTTCCAAATGTTTGCGGGGAGGCATTTGTATATATATTAAAATAAAAAAAAAAAAAATAATAAGTGTGTGGGAGTTGTTATATAAATATCAAAAAATACTAATTGTAATTACTTATAGTATAAGTTCATATACTCTATAGAATATTGAAAGTAATTTTTTTTTGTTTGTTTGTTTGATTTACATTGAAAATTATTATTACAATCGATTTATAATTACAAATACACTAAATGTATATTTATTTGTATATAAAAATCTGTATATATAAAAGAACTGTATAACATTTTTCCTTGTATTATTTTTTTTTCTTCTATACATATGTATCCTTGTATAATTTCCTACTTGTATTTAGGAAATTTCAATTATATAATTCAAATTGTAATTTGATTGGTAATTTGAAATAGAATACCTGAAAAAAATGTTATGGTATTATCTAATCAATAAAATTATAATGTGTATATTAAATTAAAATTCATGATGACAATCAATATTGATTGATTTTAATATTTTTTGGTGTTTAATATTGAATCGAATTTTCACTTATTATGTTCTTAATATCTTTCAATTTTTCTAATATATATATAATTAATGACTTTTTTTCTAAAATATTCCCTTAATTCTTTTAAACATTTGAATAGTTCTTTGTCCAAACCCCATTCCAATGTGTCCAAATTCTTATGATTAATAACGGAAATTCATGAATGAAATGGAAATTCCTTCTTAAATCAATATAATAATGTATTAAAACTATCAATTGTTAGTTTTATAATTTTTATTGTTTATTTTTGTTTTAATGATGGAAGTCACATACAACAGAAATAGTAGCAGATTTCTTTACAAATTTGATAAATAAATTCTGTTGATGTTTCTACTACAAAAATTTTGTTGATGAAGGAAATTTACAAAACAGAAAATGTTAATTTTTTCGTTCTTTTTTTTTAGAAACCAACTGCAGAAAGAATGTTTTTAAAATGTTGTAACATAATTGAAATGTTTTAAACATTCTTTCTGTTGTATCGTTTGAATCTGTTTGGATGTTGTTAAATTGAACAGAATTGAAATAGAAACAGACATTGATATATTTCAATGGTTTTCATTGAATTAAACTAAAAGAATTACTTTCAATTGAGGGAAGATTTCAGATAAAAAAATTACATTATTAACTACAAATAATTCAAATAATAATAAATAGGAATATAATTTGAGTGACTCTATATAAGAATAAATAAATTCTATTATGCTTTTGAATGCGATTGAATGGTGAAAATGTTTATACTGAATGAATTGCAAATCAAAATTACATCTGAAAAATGTAATTTAAAACGCAATGAATGTGGAGTGTATCTTTTTTTTTTTATATAATGAGTCGTCAAAAATGTAATCACAATTCATTTGTATTTTATCGAATTCCATCAGACATCACCTACCAATCACATTTGAAGCCAAATCCGTAATATCCGTGATCAAAACACCATCTTAAATATCTTAAGTTTAAACATCAGTTAATTTTCTTATAACTTTTCGGTAAGAAAAAGTAAACATATTTAAAAACACTGTCCTTTTTATATCAAACACAAAAATTATATGATAAAAAAATGGTTCAAATGGAATATTAAATGAACCTTTACAATCAATAAAAACGTGTGTTTTTTTTCTTTTAAAATCCAACATTTTGGTTCTATTGTACACAATTTTTCTGTTTCCCATCAACATTACAAATATATTTGTATAATTTATATATTTGCATACAAAAAAAAAATTCATACATCTTATGTGCGAATATCGGAAGATGCCATTAAAAATTTAAAAAAAAAAAAAAAAATATACGAAATTTATGGGAATAAAATTTTTATGGATCTTTTAAAACTCGTTTTTATTTTTCTTAGCTCCGTATAATAATCATGATTAAATACAACAATGTAGAAAAATGAAATCCATTATTATAAGTATATTGAAAAGAACCAAAAAAAAAAATGCATACAAATAAAATATAAAATTTACCAAAAAAAAAACATTTTTATTTTTTTTTTTGCTTTAAACATGATTTAATTATGTCGAACCGGTATGCTATGAAGTACAATCGGGGGTATTTTATCATGATTATTTGTAACACAAATTATACATTATTTAGGTAGAAAATTATTGAAATAATTTTTTTTTTTTTAAGTACAATATGTTTGAATTTGAGAGAGTTCATGGATGGAATATATAGATAATATTTTGGGACTTTCATTATTAAAAAAATCCTTGACAAAAAAAAAATAGTCACAATCAATATTCATTTATATTTTATCTTTTATAATTGATTAAATATATGGATGTTAAAATTTATCGATCGATTCGAATTTTTTTATTTAACAATCATATTTCATTTAATTATATGAAATTGACTATAAAGATTACAATATATGAATGGTTGTGAGTAATAAATGTTAAATATTTATACGATGATTTATGAAAATATGGCAGTATAGAATATTTATTGCAAATACACGAAATCCATTTATATACTTAAGTTTCGTACATTGTGTCGTTGTTGGTTTTTTTTTTTATTTTACACAAACGTATTCCATTCACACATTTTTTTTTGCTCGGTATATATTGTAGTACATCTACATATTGTATATTAAAAAAGAAAATAAGAGCATCATTGATTTTTCACAACCTCTATATTTGTATATTAATTTGCTTGACAACAAAATACATTTTAATACATTTTAGTTCTTTTATTTTAAAATAAATTTATTAGAAAATTTTAATATTCATCGTCAATCATTAGATAAATAAATAAATATGTCGCCTATAATATATTAATATATCAAAGATCAATATTTTTTTTTTTTTGGTTTGGCGTACGACAGATTATATTACATTGAAAAATGTGTCGTCGCCTGATTTTTATGAAAAGAAAAACTTTGAAAAGACCCCAAAAACCACCACGCGCTGACTGAATAAAAATCAAAATTTCATGGAAAAGGAAAAATATTCATAAAATGATTTTCTAATTATCAAATAAATAAATATAATGTAATAATTACGTAAAAATAAAAATAAATTACCTTTGTGTTTATTTGCCAATATTTTTTAACGGAATTTATATTTATTCATAAAACAATTAATAAAATGAAATGTATTTCGATTATTAAAATCTTCAAAGAAGATGAAAAATGAGAACCACTTTTTTTTTTACTGTTAACAATATATTAAAAAAAAAAAACTAAAGTAAATTTGTAATAAATTTTTGCAAAATTTTCGCCTAAAACCAAATTTAATCACACGTTTTGTTTAATTTTTTAATTGTTTCTACCTCACATTTTCAATTTAAAATATTAATTTAATTGGTTTTCTTTTATATTATATTATTTGTTTAATTTCTATATATTTTTAACACGGAATGAAAAATCACAAGGGATTTTTTTTTTATTTGAAAAAAAAAAATAACTTATTATTAATTTATTATTAACTTAAAAAAAAAACCATGCACTTTACTTTAATGTCTCTGAACGTCTACTGAACTGAATGAATTAATTTTCAATATTTATGAGTACTTCTACTGAGTGATATAATATATATATATATATATAGTTTTTAATGAATGTGTAAAAAGTGTATATGAAATGTAGTATGCATACATGCGATACTTGTGAAAATATAACTTTTTGATTGTGTGTATCGTCAAATGGATCGATAAGAAAATTTTTTTTTATATTGTATTTATAAGCAGCGAGGATATAGGGTATAGCTAAAATATATATTAATATATAAATTATTAGGGTGTTCTTAATGTAGAATGTTAACTTTAATATAATTGTTTTGAAATGGGTTTTTTTTTTTGGTATTTGGTATTCCGTTAAAATAAAATTTTATGTGGATTTAACATTATATTAAAATATTAAAAATAGTAGGAAATCTTTGAATTTTTCGGTAGAGATAGAATTGTGGGTCTACCGAAAAATTCTTATTCCTTTTTTAAAATTCATAATGTAATTTTGTACAATGCTTAAATATCGCATTTGTTATCAAAAGACACAATCTATTATAATCTATATAATAGAAAATTGTGGTGGAGTGCCAATTTTAAAAAATAGAAGAGAATGGATGATGTAGACCTAGTAGATTATAAAAAGGAATATTCTAAATGAAATCCTTAATCCTTTTTACTTATGAGTTTATCATACATTTATTTGTATATTTAAAGCTTTTTTTTATTACTTTATTCCTCAATTGCTTGAAATTCAAGGACTTTACGAAGCCATTAACGATTTTCTTTTTATTTTCCAAAGATAAATTTAATTATAAATAATGAACTAGAATACGAAATAGAATTATTGACATATATCTACATTTTTTTTTTGGTTTGTCCCCGAAACGGATTTATTATATATATTATTTAATTATATATTTCATTAGGTCAAATAAAACCAGTTTGCAAATACATATTCAGTCGTATATTTAATAGCTGGTTTTTACTAATAAAAATTACACATTTATTTTATTTTTATTTTATTTCTTTGATAACCTAAACCTTAACCTAAACCTAAACAGTTGGGCTGTTCGTAGGCTAACATAGAAAACACTTTTTTTTAGGTAAAATTTGATTTTATTATTCAATGTAGTTGCCTTTGAGGGCAACTATACAACGATTATAGCGTTCATACAATTTTTCTATACCATTTTTATAATACGATTTGTCTTGTTTAGCTTCAAAATAAGTCTCAGTTTGGGCGATTTTCTCTTCATCGGCGCTAAATTTCTTTCCAGAAAACAGGAAAAATTCGATGATGGTCAGATCTGGGGAATACGGTGGATGCGGAAGCAAATCGAAGCCCAATTTATCCAATTTTGCCATCGTTTTCATTGTTGTTTTTGGTCGAGCACCCACTTTGGACAGAGCTTTCGCATACCCAAATATTAATTCACAATATGCCCAACACGTTCCTTTGATATCTTTAGAGTATTAGCTACCTCAATCAACTTCACTTTACGGTCATCGAAAATTATTTTGTTGATTTTTTTGACGTTTTCGTCGGTAACAGCCTCTTTGGGGCGTCCACTGCGTACATCGTCCTCGGTGCTCATTCCGCTTCGTTTAAACATCGTGCAAACCCAACAACGGTTGATGTTCTTGGTGCAGAGTTCGAATAATGTTTATCAAGCCAAGCCTTGGTTTCAACAGTATTTTTTTCGCCAAAAAGCAATGCTTTATTAACGTAAGAAATTCCTTTTTAACCATTTTTTTTAACTAACACAAGTTGCTTCACTCAAAATGTTATATATCTCATAAAATAATAGTTCGACAGCGGTCAAATTTACGTTTATAAATCTTTGGAAGGTTAGGGCTAAATAAAAATCATATGGATTTAAAGCTTTGTAGCGACATTTTTGTTTCAACCCACCTGATATGTATATATTTTTACAACAAACTTCATATATGTATTTCATTATTGAACTTTGAAGCTTTATAAGTTTCAGAATTTGCTTTCTTGTGATAAAACAATCTTTTCTTAAACAGATATTTTCAGGATTAATTTGCAATTGAAAGAATTTTTTTTTTTAGTATAAACATAATCAGATATTTTCTGTTCTATTTTTAAGCAAATTGAATTAGATTAGAGTTTTTAACTATAAAACAATAAAACAATTTCCTTTTGTTCTAAAAAAATTATCATCAGAATATCTATGTTGGCTTGATTTTCTATTGCCATCATTGTTTGACTAAAACCGAGTAACAACCGAACAGAAAAAAAATCAGAACTTTAAAAAAATCACTTGTTTGGCTGTTCAGAACTTTATAAAAACAGAACCAAAAGAGTGTAGATGATTGTTTGATAAAATGTGTGTTCGGTTATTTCAGTTCAGACTCATTTTTCTACTCCGTTAAAATCGACGGTGCGAATCAAAGAACCCAATTTTTGTTTTGTTTGTTATTCTTTTTTTTCCTTTTTATGTATATATTTTTAGAATCATTTTTTCATCGTTCATATATTTTATACGTGTATGTGTTATTTTGAATTTCATGATATAAAATAAAAACCGAACAAAAAAATATACAATTGTTTCACTTCAATTTTTCACCGAACATTTTTCAACACCAAAAAAAAAAAACAAAAAAAAATGAAGGAACCGACTTTTTTTTTAAAATTCTGTTCTTTTGTTCAGGTCTCAAACAATGACGGCATATATTAATAGACATTTTTCTGTTCCATTAAATACCTTTAGTATTGGTTTTTTTTTTGATATAATATTTTCAAAATATCTTCATTTCTCATTGTTATGCCTCAAACAAAAACGTATTAAAGAATCTACAGGGTTGATTTTTTCCTGTTTCTATTACTAAAACAATTTCTTATTCATAGTGAATATTTTTTTAAGAATATTATTCATCATTTGCCTTGGGGTGTTTTATTCTTAAAAAAATATGATTGTAAGATTAATTTTTATATTAATAGACATTATTCTGTTCTATTGAATTTCTTTTTTATAATAAAACAATTTCACCTCAAATAAAAATGATCAAGAATATCAAGATATAGATTCCCCAATAATTTACTATACTACCCAAAGAATTTTTTCTTGAGTAAATATTTTAATTTCTCATCCCTTAATTCAATTCATATTCCTCAATTAAATTTTGATCAGATTATCTTAAGGATTTTTTTTCTAATACATAATATAAAAGGATTTCTTCTATATAAATCCATATAAAAGGATTTCTTCTTAAGCACATTATTTTCATAATATATTCAGTATTGAGTTATTTCTCATGCTAAGGTAATTTTATCAACTATTTTTAGGAATATATCTATCTATCATATTTGTAAAATATTTTTTGCTAAAGTAAATATAAATCGAAACCATTTATTTAGATATTTTGTTTTTAGACATTTCGTTTTGAACTTAATTTGATAAGGACATTTTCAGGATTGATTTTCCACTATACTAAAAAATTTTCCACTACACTAAAAGCATTCTTAAACAAAAAATGTGCATCATATTGATAATACGGGACTGATTTTCTATTGATAGATATTTATTCTACTTCATCAAATTTTATTTTAACTTTTCAGTTTTTCTATTGTTTGTCTCATGCCATATTCCGAGTATTTCTCTATAAAGATTTTTGTTGCGTGTGGAAATTTTGTAATTACAATTTCCGCGAACATTAAAATTATAGAAAAAATAAATATACAACCTGATTAATCAAGCAACAATTATATATTGAATTATATATAAAATATCATATTAATATTGGTACGTTGATGCGATTATTAATTTGTTATTTAATATCTACAATTTTTATCAATCAATCATTTATTTTCGAGGTTTTCCGTGTAATCGGTTTAGTTTATCAATGGACAACAGTGTCCATTAATCTTTACCATATTTATTTCAATTACGCCTTTATAAAACCATATATATAGTAAAGTATCATTCGCAATTGAACCTGTCATGCAGATAATTTATGAACGCGAAATGAATGTGTGAGTACGAATTCTTTAAGTAGGATTGAATGGGTGAGTGAGTACCTTATATAGAAAATATCTAGTTACTTAAGTATTTATGATTTGAAGTTTTTTTTGTCTTTGGTTGAATAAAAACCTCTAGATAATCGCGCGGTTGAGATGTTATAGCTAAGAGAAATCCCCAAATATTTAATTTATAGAACTATTAAAATACTATATACAGAATTTTTTAAAATATAATAAAATTTTTGTTTTATTATTTAATAATACACTAAAAATACCACCACATCTACAATGTCTATAAAATTATTTGTATCTATATTTGATTAATTTAATTTAATTTGTCATATTTTATTACTTTAATAAATAGTTCATTATTCATTATTTCTGTTACTTCGTGCATGAATACAAACATTTTCGCAATCATCAATGGTTAAAAATCGATTATTATGTTCATTACATTTTGTTGAAAATAATAAACACGATAATGTATGTCGATTATAAAACCAAAACGTTCGTGGATCTTCATCACATGCCTCATCATCACCAATTGGTTCTTCATAGCAAAAATCTGAAAATATATAAATACAAAAAAGGAAAAGAAAATTCAAATTGATCTACAGATTACATTGTTATTATTTAAAGATTTATTTATGTATTTATATGACAATATTTTCTTACGTGGTACTCGACATTTTCTTTTATGACACACATCAGTTATTTCTGTTTGTGGACAATCGGTACCAGCCATAACCGTTCGCCTTTTAACAAGATATCCTTTGCCACACGTTACATTACATCGCTCAACGATTGTCCATGGAGAATATTCACATTCTATCTGTACACGTATATATATAAATGTATATGAAAAATTTCCGGTGCTAGAATAACTTAAAATTGAATAATGGATTTAACTTTAAAGAGAATCAAAGAAAAAACTTAATCGAAATATTAGAAAATAATGCCATTAACAAGTGATAATAAGAGATAAATTTGACGAAATCCATTTGCAATTAGAATTATATGAAATTATAAAAAGATTTTTACAGATTTAACAGAAGATTTTATAGATGGACTCTTCTTATAGAAAATTTGTATATAATAAGTTAAAATCGAATGTCGAGATTCTTAACAATATAATTATTGTATTTAGCTTAATGTAGCAGTAGACAGTCTCTTAAACCAGTTTAAATCCTATGTTGAATCAGATAGTTTTTGTATTCAAAAACATATACCTCTTCTTCACTTTCCACAGGTCTTTCTGTTACAATTTCACCAGCACAATCTGCATATGAACTACAATCTCGTTGCTGTGTTGTTTGTAAATGACTATTTGCCGACTATAAAATAATAACAAAAAATTAATATTTGAAAAATTCAATATATTAACGGATTGTGTTTTTTTTTCTTTCTTGTAATTATTTAACACCTCACAATATTCTTTAGCATCTGGATTCAAATATTCCCGTTGTCGAAATTGTGTACCACGTCCACATTTTGGTGAGCATTCACTCCATTCATTCCATCCACTTAATGCACATTGTGCTGGTTCTTCTTCATCTTCACGGTTTGGAATGATATTGCCAGAACCATCACCCCGACCATGACCACCATAGCCTCTCCCACCAAAACCTCCACCTCCAAAACCTCCACCTCCAAAACCTCCACCACCACGACCACCTCCAACACGACCACCACCACCACCTTCATCAGTATCTTCACCTCCGCCAAAACCGTATTCTTCATCATCATTTCTTGTATATGTTGGCGTTATTCTACCATCAACAGCGTTTTTATCTTTATCTATGATATGCAAATGCAAAAAAAAAACAAAGAAATAAAGAAAGAATAAAAATGTATATTATAATTATAATTCCTTTCAATTAATGTAATTAGAAATTTATTTATTATATAATGTACACCATGAACTTGGACATGGGCGATCATAAATTCGCTGACGTGTAATATATAATCGTGCAATTGGTTCCATATTTTCATTTAATTCATTATAAAATGGTGATCGTGGATCATTCGGTGAATCCGGTTTAATTCGACGTATATTATCTGTTGGATTTGTTGGTTGATTTGATGACTGTTTTTTTTCCATTTTTTGGGTATATATAAATTGTGATAAAAAAAATTCAATCATAGATGCATTGTGTGTGTTTATATTTCATAATAATACCGTATACGTTGCACCACTATCAGTTCCCGCATCCCATGGATACATATTAATTATACGATTTTCTATCCATGAACAATCTGCTAAACATAATTCTATACCGGATACGCCTACAAACCAATCCGGTGACGGTTGAATCATTGAAACCATTGAAATTAAATGATTTTCTGTATTAACACGAAATGTTGATACCGTTTTATTATTTAAATATGGATATGATAAACCTCGGGCCTTTATAATCGTACGAATATGATCACGCTAATGTAATCGAATGTAATAAAATTGCAATATATATCTTCCGATAAACTAATCTAATCAATAAATTTAAATATAGATTTACATTTTCTTGTAATTCAGCTTCTAACAGTTGAGTTTCACCGGCTTCGGCCACCAATCGAATTGCTTCACTTGCCTTTTCATTATACACCCAAAATCGATAATTATAATTATGGCTTGCTCCAATGATATCGCTAAATTTTGTCAATAATGTATTTGTTGGAAAATCCTTTGGATGTGTATTCCTTGACCATATTCCTTCAAATGTTAACTATATATATTTAGTACAGATATAAATTAAATTATTTTGATTAGATTAGAACATATCTTCATGTGTTATGTTTTGATCTTAAAATTTCCAATTCGATACATACTTCATAACGTGCCTCGGAACATGCACAACATTTTTCATTTAACATTGATTCGGTATCTTCTGTTTGTGGATCTTCTTCACAAAATTCCCGACTTAATGGACCGTCATCCATATACCAAACGTCACGATGTTCAATAACGGTTGCCCGAAATTGAATGCAACCGGTGCCAGGCGGTGGTGCTGTCCATATTATCTAAATTATATTGTTATATGATTCATTAGATTATTACAGTAAAAAAAATTAAATAAATTGCGTTTTCTCTGATCTGAGACTATTAGAATTTCTTCATAGCAATGACAATCATTACCAACCTTATGGTATGCTTGAATTATTAGGAGCATTCTAAGGATAATGTCATCAAATCTGATTCTAATATAATAAAACGAATTTTATTGATTTAATTTTACATAATTTTTGAATTATCTATCATTAATTTCGATTATGATCAAACTTTACTGAAATGTATTGTGACAATTCAAAATGGAATTTAAGAATCCGTTTAGCCACGTTTAGCTAAATTATAAAGTTTAAGTACGCACTATGTAAAATGCATAAAATGATTAAATAGAATTTCTTGTATCGATTTTCTATTAATTGCATTATTGAATTTTCTAAGAAAAAATCGGAAATTATTTAATTGTGTCTTTGCAGGAAAATTCCTAAATATTTATATATGAATTTTCCCAGGGTTTATATTTTTTTAATGTACTATCGATCAGAAAATGTATTCAAATAATCACAAATAATTCTTGTAACCGCAACCATCAATTGGTGGTGTATTAAAATAAACTTCAGTTAGGTTTATGATCTTTTCTTTTATTCTGTATTTTGCCCAATAATCTATCCCATTGAAAACATCTGATTTTTTTATAGGAAAATTCATGAATGTGTATTTTATGAAATTTTCGAGAGTTTAGATTTTTAAAAACGATTAATATTTCTTTATCGTAACAAAAAATGTACACAAATCTGGATTTTCTAAAAAAACCAATAGATGATGTATCAAAATAAAATCCTTTTATTAGTATCTATTTTTATTGCACTAAAATCGTCGTCATTTGTTTTACCCGCATTGTGATATGAAGGATGGTTAATTTGTCAATGGAAAACCATTTTTATAATATATTCATGATTATATTAACATTATTTGATGAGGTTTTTTAAAAGAAAATCTGTCATAAAAATTAAAATATTAACTACATATAAACGTATTCAATGCGAATATTTAACCACTTTTAAAATAAACCTATGTTTTAAGGCATGTATACATTAAAATTATTAAAAGAAAGGAAGAAGACATTTACAAAAACCGAAGAAAGATAATTAGGTATTTTTATAAATTAATAATTTAAGTATATATGTATATATATGAGCAACATTTTCAAAAAACCTTATTATACCTAATTAATATTCTACACTATTGGATAGAATTTACCGTGTGCTTATTTTTTTAATAAAAATCAATGTCATATTTCAATTTAAAAAAGAAAATTCGCATAGTAAATTGCCAATTGATTCGTTATGAAATCTTTATCATTTTTACTGCGTGATCTTATTCAATTATACCAATAATCTAGATCTATATATAGAAAAAAAACGATGTAAATTATTTATTTTAATTTTGTGTATAGTTAAATTAAATGAAATTAAACGTTTTCATGTAAATGTAATTCTCCTTAATATCGAAAAATGTAATGACTTCTAAGGACATTTTACAACGTAAACTCTAGGAATTCTCGATAAATTAATCAAATTACATTCGTAAGCTATATAACTCTATGGTGTAAATGTTAAATGTTAAAAATGCCAACCTAAAATTCTAACGAAATTTTGGGGTCGTGGGTTTGAATCCTACTGAATGCATAAAATATATTTTGTGTTTTCGGCTATTTTTCGAATCTGAATTTTAACATAGAGTTGTATTTTCCGCTTGCGGTTGGTCGTACGGCTAATTACCGACACCGTAAGAGGCACAAATTAAGAAACTAACAACAGAAGGCTGTTGTTGGACGCTAAAACCAGATTTTTGGTTGTATATAGTGAAAAATTAATTTTATTTATTTTAAATTCATAAGATAGAAATGTATTTTATATGATGAATTTTCATTCTATATTCAATATAATATTATGATGTATAAAGAATATTACAAAAATTTAAACTTAAATAAGATTATTGATGAAAATTTAGATCAATTTTGATAAATTTTCATGAATTTTCCCAAATAGTACATAATCTTGTCTCCTTTTTCAACCCCCGATTACCGAACTATTACGGTTTAAATCTTCTCAAGCGCTATAATCAGATTTTACCATTACCAGATCTAGTCTGGATCGAGGTTTAAATTTGAAAATTAACTCCCACGGACTTTTCCCTGGCCGGTAGACGCGTGCTTGGCGTCTCGCGAAATTTCATTAAAACAGTTATCGAGTTTATGTTCTACCGACATTTCGTTTCCCAAATTTTCAACTACACATTTTAATAATATTTTTTTTACGGTTTTCACATTTACTTCTGCCACACCATTTGACTACGGATGGTACACCACCGCTCAAGTTTGAAAATGTTTCCCTGCGAATTCGAAAAAATCTATATATGAATTCGTTCAAACGGATATGTAGCAGCTTTCCACGACGAAACTATAAATTAAGGTTAGGTTTTTCATTCGATTTCTCTACAATTACATATTACAAATCTGATGCGTTACTGTAATACTAAAATTTTCCAAAAAAAGAACGTCGAAATAATAGTTTATATGGTCTTTAAGAAAAATTAATGAACGCGAATATTATAAATGAATTTTCCGAGAGTTTGCATATATTAATATTCTTTACCCGATTATCGAAGAGAAAATCACATCAATGAATAATGGGCAAAAGTTTCCTTGCTTACCGATTAAATCACTTTGGGAAAACAAAAATATTAACTTGCACAATAAAAATAAAATAAAAACTAGCACAATTAATAGAACTTTTCCTATACTCTCTAACCACTGTTATATCCACTGTGGGCATTAATAAAACAAAGTAAAGATATTATATGAAAGTTACAATTGAAGGAGGGAAGAATTCCAATGAAAAATCATTGTAATGATAAATACAAAACCACCGGATCATTTTATGAAATAAAATTGGAAGCATTAAAAAATTATTGTTTAAAGTCCTTTCTCGGCATCTCAAAATCGAGCATACGGATAAAATAGAAGCTGTCCGATATAATAGTGGTTAGAGTAGTATATTTAAAAAAAAATTTCAAATCCTATATTGAAATTCACTTTCAAATATTTTAAATACATTTTTTTATCGAAATCGATATCCGACCAATTCAATCTAATAAATTATCATACTTTTCTATATATCAATTGCAAAATATCCGTATGAAATAATCACATTGAATATTGCGAACATAATAATTTAATTAATTCTATATACATGGCTATTATTATTATTTATTTTATACAATAATTACCCCAATTTCACTTTTCGGTGATGATGTCGTATGTATCACCATATTACCACATACAATTTTAGCAAGTGCTTCATCGTGCAGCAACGAAAATAGACCACTGTTTGAATCAAGAAATTCCTATATATAGTATTATTATTAATTAAATATATATTAAAACTGATGAGAGGGTTGTTTAATAATTTAAATTTTTGTTAAAACAAATACAATATACGAAATACAGAAGAACAACCCGACTATATATATACGACAAACTATTTCGAAATACAAACGAACAAATAAAAATGAAATTTGAAAACACAATTTACCTGTGGTATATTCTCAATATCTGCATCCTTTTGAATGACAATTAATGCAAATCCAATGTATGTATAACGTAATTCAAAACGTTCGGGTCTTTCAATTCCTTCAATTTTAACTATAAAATCACAACCACATATTTTCAATATTATTTCAATTTAATATTTAAAACACATATAATATAGAATATTTATTTTTTTTGTGTCTAATCAACAACATACTTGTATAATTTTTTGCTGGAGTATAATATTGTGGATTACCAGATATTCGTATGTGATAACGACCGTCGGCTGGTGTCTTAAATGCACCAGGACCAATTGGCATTCGATTGCATACAAATGCATATACAAAAATATTTAACCAATTTAAATAAATTATAATATAAATTACAATAAAATTATTTATAAATAACATTTTTTTAATTAAAAACAAATTCTTTAAAAAATCCAAAAAAAAAAAAAAAAAACTACTCTCTATAAAATATATAATAAATATAATAAAATTTGATCTAGAACTAAATAAATAATTATTATTTAATATATGATTAAATTTGAAATCGTATATGATTTTGTTGAAACAACACAAATACGACATAATACTATTTTTTAATTTTTTTAATCATTTAAACAAACACACACACACACACACTCATTTCGTGTGCAGCCTTGCTCGGTGGAGGGGGATGATGATGATGAGTAACAATAACGAGATAAATTATTATATTATTGATAACAAATTAATTAAAATAATTGAAATATAACATTCAAAATAATATATAATATAGATTATATTACATACGAATACGACGATGATCGATCGATGATCATGAACTAATGTGAGATTTGTGTGTGCGTTTTTTTTTTTTGTCGGAAGATTTTATTTTGTTGAAATGAAATTTGTTTTATTTCTTCTAATTTTTTGATAACACAACGAAAATCATTAACAAATCAACAATTTTTAATTCAATCCGTAGCATTTGTAAATAATTATTTTTTAATGGAAAATTGTAATAAAATTTAACTATACTTGTGAGTTGTGATTAATTAAACTAAACATATATTGTAATTATAATCGGTATTTAGAATTAAGATTGTTATGATCGCATACTTAAAAAATAGTTTCTCGATTTGATGTCGCGTAATGAAAGAAAAACTGAAAAAATAAATCGAAAATTAGTCCATCAGTTCCATATTATACGATTTTTTCATTTTACGGTAAAAGACCTTTAAATATTAAGATTATTTTAATGTGCATCGCCCATTCTAGTGCGGGTTTTGGACAATTGACTTAATTTAATTTTAAAACGGTGATTTTGTATAGTAATTTGTCAGTGATTTTACGCTCTATGGAGTAATTAAAAAAAAATGTTATTATCTCGGAAAATTCATTAAAATTTTCATGAATTTTCACGATCGAATAATACAATCGAATTAAATCCAATGGCATATAGAAACATAATTAATTATGAAAAGTGATTGTTTTTTGTGATTTACTAGTTTTTTTTTAATTTCCCATATTCATTTCCTAAATTGTAATTTTTTCCAAACTTATGTACATTTGCAATATTGTGTTAAATATTAGAAAATAAATCATTATTATTTTTATTTTATTTCGGTATCTATCACTCAATTTTCTTGTGCGGTGCAGATTAAAATGGGATATTTAAAATAGAATTAACTTTCGGAAAATTCATATAAATTTTCATGGTTTTTTTTGTTGTTCTATGAAAGGACAATCGAATTCTTCTCATTGCATAAAATATACAAATTAGTTGTTTTTCTTCCTTTTATTTAATTAATTTCGATTGTGATTTCTTTTCATTAAAAACAAATTACACACACAATTTTTTGTATAGACTCCCGGAAATGATATAAAAATGTGATGCATAGAGTATATTTAAAATAGATAATTTCTCGGAAAATTACTTGAATTTTCATATAGATTATCATAAAAAAACTTTTGATAAATTTTCACGATAATCACGATACCAAATTAATCTATAAATAGAAAAGAGATTAATCTATAAATAGAAAAGAGATATTATTCAATGTGAAGGTTTTTTCTGCTATATTATTTTTATAAATTTCCGTGTGATTTCGTTTGATGGAATGCCTAATAAATATAGAGGTTTTGGCAGATAAAATGATTTACCTTTGTAATATGATATGTTGACCAGAAAATACTATCATTATTCTTAGTTTATTTCGGTATCTCTTCCAATTTTCTTGTGCGAAAACTGAAGTATGGACTGCATTGAAAATAGATTAACTATCGGAAAATTCATATAAAATTTCAGGGAATTACAGGTAATACAAACAAACTCCTTTATGAATCCGTTAGAAGCATTGATAATTTATCATTAATTTAGATGAATTTTCATGAAATTTCAAAAGCTTATTCTAAACACTATTGGTTTTTTAATGCTATTTTAGTGCCGTAAACAATTTTCTTTTTTAATTACATTTAATCAAAAGAAAATTTTCACTAAAATCCAATCAAATGAATGGAATAAAATGAAAATATTTTTGGAAATCATTGTTTTTTTTTATAAACTATTTTTTAAAGAATTTTCGTTTGATTTCTTTTAGAATTTTGGAATTCGAATTCATTTGTTTTTTGTAGGAACGAATAAAAAAACATGAAAATCCATTTTTTTTATATTATTATATTTTCATACCAAGACATATGTTATATTGGCACTCGTCTGCATCCCTTTTCTTGTACGGTGTGAATTTGTGGAACTCCTTACCCATTTTGGCCGAAACTGCTAAGAGAATTGATGGTTTTAAAGCGGCATGCGGTTACTTTTAAAATGGTAATTGTGGGAATCCGTCGTCTAAGTAGTGTAGTGTTACATCCTATATCGTAATTCCATTGATATCCTAAAATCTAAATTTCTATCCTTTCGCTGTTTCAATAACTTTCTTGTGCATAGTTTGTAAGGAGTAATTTGCTCATATATACATTACTAATTGAATACGAATAAATAAATACGCATTCAATTTGTCAATTTGGGAAATGCTATCGATTCCAATTTATGGCTATATTTGCATTATTATTTCTTTCAATAATAATTCTATATGGTTTTTTATACATTCATATTAAATTTTTCTATAATTTTCCTATAAGACAATTTAATATTAATTATAAGATAGACGATCAGAAGTAAGTCAAAAGGTAACAAAACAGCTTAAGCTTCTTTGTGACATTTGTTAATTAAACGATTTAAACAGTCTTGACAAAACTCTAAACTTAGGAATTTATTTGGATACTAAAATTACTTTTAAGCCCCACGTAGACTATGTGGTTAATAGGGCAAATTCCATAGTTGGTTTTATTATGCGCGTTGGCAAGGAATTATCGGATCCGTATTGTCTTCGGGCTTTGTTTTATTCGCTGGTACGATCGGTTCTTGAATATGCATGTCCGATTTGGTCACCGTACTATTCAAATGCAAAACAAAGAATTGAATTAGTCCAAAAAAGATTTCTAAGATTTGCTCTTAGATCTCTTCCTTGATCTGATTCAATTGTATTGCTGAGTTATACCCATAGGCTACGGTTATTAAATATGCCAACGCTAGAAAAGCATAAGGAATACATTGGATTGTCCCTCATTTGTGGATTAATTAACGGTAAATGTGATTGTGTTTCGAAAAATTGAATTTTAGACTGAATTTTCGCGGCCTACGGTCAGTCGATTTTTTTGTTATGGATTCCCATCATACCAATTATGGCCATTTTAATACTTTTAACTCTTTAATTATGTCTTATAATTCTTATAGTTATTTGTTAATTGACAATAATGTGAAAAGTTCACATTTTAAATTGAATTTCATTTAATAACAATCAGTAATTTTAAACTTAATTGATTGTTTTTTATTTATTTTTTTCATTACTATTTTTATATTTGGTACTCTTGTTATTAATTAATTTTATTAATTGTAATATTATAATGGACTATTCCAAAATTATTGGAATAATTACTATGTATGTAATACATTAGAATTTAATGTTTTTTCAATAAATAAATAATTTTTAAATTTTGTATAGGTGTGAAATCGCTGCGATTTCAATTAATTCTATATATAAAATACCAATTTATTTTCATTCACATTATAAGTGTTTGAAAATCTTTTAGAATTCATTCTATTAATGCTATGCCATCTTTGCCAAGGTGTTTAAGTGAAATGTATAGAATATTTTTAAAAAGGGAAAACTCTCTGAAAATGTATATGAATTATCATGACAATGCAATCAAATTAATCTGATATTGATCGAAATACAATATAAAGAAGTTATTGTTTTTACTATTATTTGTTTCGTGAATGTCCATTTCTTTTTATAGAAGCTCTAAACAATTTTTTTTGTATAGCAACAAAAATGTAAATTCAATTTGTCTTTCGGCAATGCTATTAATTTGTTATCACTGTATTTGTATTACTTTTGATAATGCTAATTGTTAGGAAGAATTTTTTTGTGAATGTAAACCCCAGGACAATGATAAAATTACTATCATAAAAATTGTGGAAATACGATGTAGAGTGAACTTTTACCTTTGTTTAACGAATTTTCCCGTGCGATTTCTATTCATTAACGATTTTGGCAGGGACGAATTGCGCATAAAAAATGTCATTAAAATTAATTTACTTTTCATTAAATTTTTAATAATTGGTTATGTTATATGAATTTTTTATGTTCAATCAATTTTCTGTTCGATGATGAATTTTTGAAAATTCAAACTCTAGAAAAATTGATATTTAACTTTCATGAAAATGCAATCAAACTCTCATCTGATGTGGATTGGACATTCTATTAGAGAGTTTGATGCTTTTATCGTTATTTATTTATTTATCTGTGACAATTCTTTTCATTCAGCCATATTGATTCCATTTTAAATTCAATCGATCTGAATCCATCCTTATGACAATAATAAAAAAATTGTAAAAATAAAAAAAAAAAATGTTCCCCGGTGGTAAAAAATGTTCATAAATACCGATAAAATACAATTACTATCAAATGAAAATGATTAGATGGTTAAAAAAAATACCCATGGAAATTCCGGGAAAACTAACCATCACAACGCTTAACTTTGTATCGTCGAAAATCATCTAAAAACAATACCTTTCAAATGACATCACTCCGAAAAGAATCGATTAACAAACAAAAAAGTTAAATTTTTTCATTTTTTTTTCACAAAAATGGAAAAATCGTGAAAATTCCATTTTTTTCAAGATACAACTTAGATACTTTTATATGCGATAGACATAATAAAACTATAAAACTTTTGTTTTACAACTTTTCCATTGGACTCCGAATACGACCAGGACAGATAATTGAAATTTTTCGAAATTTCCCGGTAGACCCAACTTTGACGGCAAACTGTACCTAAGCCATTACAGTTATAAAAACCGGCCAATTGCGAAAACTCTTGTTATATCCTCTACATCAAATTCATCAAAGTCTCGATTTGAAAATCTCATGGGATCACCTAGGAAGCAGCCTTTGAAGATGGATAAAAATTGGTATTTTTCAATGTTAAAGGAAAATCTACAATTTTCCGGGGAAATTTTTTTTAATATCATTAAATGAAAGCTCTTTCTTTGCCCTTCCGAATGATATACTAAAATTTAAAATGAAGCAATGTTTTCTATTGGAAATAAATCGATGAATCTGGGTCTGTGTGAGATTTCCCAGAATTCATTCCTGCCTCCCATCCAAACCAATCTAGGTACAGGGATGAATGGACCATCAAATGAAAGACTTAAAAATTATCTATCGAATGATGTGATCGGCAGGAATTAGCCATTGGATATTGACGGGTTTACAAGGGTTTAAAAAGTCAAAAAATCACATTTTGAATGGCAGATCCTGGTGTTCCTAGACCAGCTGGACAGCTCAAACTGTCAGAGGTGATAATTCTGGTGATGATCTATAACCTAGTAAATTTGGGTAAGTGTACGTTGAGGTGACTAAAAAAATTACAAGAGTTTACTCTTGTATTTTTCATATACCGTAATTGAAAAAAAAATAACAAAAATTAATTTTTTCTATTTCGCTTTTTTTTCCTTTCAGGTAGTGATTTGGTTTTTGTTTGGTTACCAGATCAGATCGGATGATGATGATTGGGTTGGGTGGTTTTTAGTGTTTTACTGCTGCTGCTTGATCGGCGGAGTAATAATTTATTATAGAAAAAATACTTTGAAAATTTTATTACATTATCGGCGGCTTCGCTACCAATTCGACTATGACATTCGTTTATAGAAATTTGTTTAATTTTGTATTATGTTATAAAATCGGATTTTTCCTTGTGATAGAAAATATTTTTATTGTAGGGTTGGTTCGTGGGAATTGCAATTAAAAAAATAACATGATTTTTTTTTTATTATTAATATGAATTTTTTTTTTTAATTATATTATTTTAAGGTATTTGCAAACCGAAATAAATGTATAAAAATTTACTTATTTATTTGTTATATACTTAAAAACTATGTATTTTTGTTTTGAATAACTACGTGAAAGTATTTTTTTTATTTATTATTGAAGATTGGCCAATTTATTTGATTATTTTTCACATCTTTTTTTTTCTTCATCAAATTTCTGGTCAAATGCAGCAAATTAATTCTCATTCCCCGTTGAAAATTTATGTAATCTGACATACATCCATTTGTTTGTTGATTTCATCAAAATTCCTTAGATTGTAATTGTTTTTTGTATACCAAAAAAATCTTAGGTAAGATCGTGAAATAGCCATAAATAAATTAATGTTTTATCAGTTCTCCTCATCGCTCCTCACAAATCATTTTTTCTTATGTTTTTTACTTTTATGTTTATCCTTTTTATGTTTTTTCTTTTCTTTATGTTTTTTCTTATTTTTATATTTTCCCTCGTCAACATCAACGGATTTTTCAATCCATTTTTCGGATGATTTAAAATGTCTATTGTTAGTACTACTACTACTACGAGTATCCATTGGAATATCACATATTTTTTCATTGATTATCGCCGTCGTTGGTTTTATAATTTTATCTGGTAATTTTGGACCATACATTGAATCTAATTCATTCATTGTAACATCAACTGCATCTTTATTATGATCAACATGATCATCATCATCACCATCATTATTATTACGTTCTTTTCTCGACCGGAATTGTATTTTAATTGGTATTATTTTATTCGTTTCATCATTGATTAATGGTTTTTCTTTCAATGAAGGCTGTAATGTTTTCTTATTGCTACCATCCTGATTTATTTTTTGATGATCTAATTCATTTACGATCATTTCTACCGTTTTGTTCTTGTTAATTAAATTAGCGAATATACCGCGTGGTGGTGATGTATTTCTTAATATATTTACATCAGCCGCTGATTTTGGTAAATTTAATAATAATGTTTTAGATATTGAATCAGAAATCAATGGTTTAGTTGAATCCTGATTTTCTAAATTATCATTGGAATTTGTATTCTTTTCCCGATCACGTTCATCAACATCATCAGGATCAATATCATCATCATCATCATCACTATCTTCAAATATCGCTTTGAATATATCTTTTTTTTCTGATGGATGTTTATTTTGTGCATTGATAATTTTCAATTCAAAATCGGTTTTTTTAACCGTGGTGGCTGTTTTCTTTTGTAAAGGAGTTATGGTCATTTCGTTGACCGTTGATTTTTGTATAATAATTTTTGGATCTTCTTTAGGATTATAAATTTTTTCAATTTTTATTTCATCTGATGGAAGAATTACAACAACATCATTTGATGAATTTGTCGTCGTTTGTTGTTGTTGTTGTTGTTGTGGCGATTGTTGTTGATATTGTTTTTGTGATGGTAGTGGGATGGAACTAATTGTGGATGATTCAAGATTACTTCTAGATTTATCAGTAGATGATTGTGGTTTTAATTGCGGTATGACTGTTGTTGACACTGGAGGCGGTATATTTGTTTCAACTGTAAAACTTATCGAATCGAATATGGATATTTTTTTCTTTTTTTCCTCTTGAACAATTCTGTAAATTAATAGTAATAAAAAAATAAAATAAACATTAGTATAAAAACTAGAATTTTATAGGAGGCAGAATAATAAAAAATAAAATAAAAAAGATCGTCTCTGTCCGAATAATAGACATTCGAAAGTTTTCTTATTAATATTCCATCAATTTCTCGTTGAAAAGTTATATAACACGATTGAATCTACATTCAAAATATCAGGAAAAAATATCCTCTAATGTTTCCCTTAAACACCTGTAGGAAATTCCTAAACTTCATCCATCAACATCATTTTGTAATAATACAATTCAATAGACACAATTATTTCAACGTGTTAATGGAATACGCAAACATAATAATCATAATCCAAAAAGTACAAACTCACCCAATACGTTGTGGATCGGCAATGTTCATACGTTGACATAAAAGTGGAATCGGTTGCCATGGAATTTTATATTTTTTAACAATAATTTTAGCCCTTTTTTCTTTTCCTCCATCCTCCTTCGCTTGTGGCTCAATTTTAATGTCTTCCGATTTTATTAAAATCGTTTCGGCCGCCTTTTGTTCGGCCAAATCTTTTTCCGATATAAAACGATCCGTGAATAATGCCTTTAAATTATCGGGTATTTTTGGTTTTATATATTTTATTGTATTAACGGAATTTTCTTCATTATTATCATTTCCTTTTATGTTTATTAATTCTTTTCCTGCACTGTTTGTTTTTTCTTCTAATTTTATATAATTTAAAATATTATCTGGTTTTGTTGCATCGATAATTTTTATTTGATTATTGTTAGGATTATTATTATTAGAATTTGGATGTTCATCGTTACTACTTCCAGCAAAATCTATTGTTTTGTTTAATACCAAAGCGGTTGTCGGTCGATCTAATTGTTTATCAATGGAATCATTTAATAAATCACCACGTGATTCTGGTGTTAAATAATGACGTCCGAAATTTTGTTGTTGTTGTTGATGATGATGCGGCTGCTGCTGTTGGTCATCTAAAATTGCTTCGGCTGGTGCAAAACGACTTTTACGTTTTAGCCAATTTCTTGGCACAAATGTTGCCGGTAAATCAATACGGAAAACTTTATTTTGTAATTTTTGTTTATTTTCTGATGGACTAAATCCTATAAAAATTAAAAATAATTAAACGTTAGACGATGTTCAATGGGTAATTTCAAGTTTATAGATTATAAAAACGAAATCAACAAATAAGTTCTTTAAATTTTAACAAAATTGTGTATGTTTAGATTAGATTAAAACATAGAAAAAGTTCTAATTTCAACGGTATACCATTGATAAAAAATTGTAACAAATTTCTGAACACAAGAGATCAATAATTTATCGTTTAAAATCGCAAAAGAAAATGTGTGTAATAATATTTCAATGAAAGACATTTTTGCCAGTTAATAAAATTTATCCCGATTAAGATGCGAAAAATACAAAAATCATTTTAACTAATTTAAAAGATGTAATCCTTAAAAATAAAATGATTATCATACCTTCAATAATATTCTTAGACTGTTGTTTATCCAATTGAGGTTTTTTATCTCGTTGGCCCGAGCCACCCAATGAAAAATCATATAAAGCTAAATTATCACGAGCATAAATATCATCGTCGTCCTCTTCAAAGGCACCAACACCAAATGCTTGTCCTCTTATCGATAACTATTTTGATTTTTTTTTGAATTTCCATTCATTAACAGAACTTAAATTTTCAAAATATAAGCAAAAATAAATAATTATAAACCTTTTTATTATGTTTATCGACGACCTCAAATGATTTCAATACATTTGATATAGTTTTTTGTTGTGATAAAATCGGTTGCCTACTTAACGGTTCATAACCCAAACCAAAACGATCATCCTTGATGTTCAATAGAATTGATTCGAAATCATCGGGTGCAAATGTAATTTCATCATCAGAATCATCATCATCAGAATCTGTATTTAATTCAATAATTGAATTTTTGTTATTCGGATCATCATCATCATCATTTGATTGATTCCCACTTTTCATTGTTACGGACTTTTGAAATGGTCCCATATCACATTGATATAATTTACCAATATTTGTATGTTCACGACCGTAACGATTTGCCGCCTTTTGTTTTTGTTTTTTTGTTAATCGTGCACCAACACCTTGATTATCTTTCCAACCCATTTTCTTTAATAGTCTTATGGCAATTTTTTCATGTTTTGATTCCAATAGCATATGTAAAACGGGAACACCCGGTATCGGTGCTGTACCACCACCACCACCCATCATTACCGCCTTACGTTTTTTATCATTTCTAGTCTGGTCCGTTTGTGATTGTGGTGTAAAATCATCAGTTGTTTGAATACGTGACGGTGCAATACCAAATTCACCTAAATCTTCATCGTCCATAAAATCATTTGGTGTTTGTTTCTGCAAATAAAATACAAAAAAAAACAATAATTAAGTAATTAATTGTAATTGGAACTTTTATAACTTAATGATCGTATGATTTAGTGAAAGAATAACCGAAATGAAATAAACAACAATAAACTGGTGAAAATTCACAAAAGCATCAATCGCGATTGTGTTTGATTGAATTTTTATTATGATGGAATTTATGATGACAACATAATAAAATAAATCTTTACCAATTGTTCGGCTTTTTGTGAACGTGAACTTTTAAATTCCTGAGGTTTCCAACCTTCATGTGAACCAACGGTATTCCAATAGCCAGCCGAAAATCCCCCGGTAAATGCACCATGAAAACGTCGTCGACCATTTGAATCAACCGCTATTTGATCGGTAATATCAAATGCTTTTTTCGAAGGGATTTCATCTATAAAAATAACATTTTTTTTATTAATTATTTTATAATTAATCTAAGCGAATTGGTAAAAAAATTAATTATAATTTCGGGGTATTTTAAATTAAAATTACCTTCAGCGTATTGTGGTAAAGGCGTTCCAAATTTACATAATTTTTCTTCATCATCATCAAACATATTTAATTTCAAAATAAATTTTTTAGTTGTTTTTATTTTTCCTTTATTATGTCCTAATTAAATTAATTATTATTATTTAATAACGTTTTTGATTTATATTTTTATTAAGTTAAATTAAAAAAAAATTGATAAAAACAGAAAAATAAACACATTTCGCAATTTTAATATTTTTATTTTGATTTTTTTGCGAATGCTTTCGGAATGACATTTTTAATCTAAAAAAAAAATACTGACATCTTTCCAATGGTGGCTGTAATTAAAAATAATAGATTTATTATCAAAATAATTTCTACCTTATCGGTAAATATTACAATTTAGAGCAATTTTATTGATAAAAATAATACATTTGCTAGGTTTCGGCAAGTGTCAAATAAATTTTGATAGATGCAGGCTGTCAAATTTTTTTGTTTTTATTAAAATTTGTTTTTTATTTTCTGTTTACGTTTTTTTTTTTAATGAAATAATCAAAATAATTTTAATAATTTGGTATTTTGTAAATAAAATAAATTAAATAAACAGAAAATTAAAAAAAAAGGATAAATTTAATTAAATTAATAAAATTTAAGATTATTAATATAAAAATTAAGACATAAAATGTCGGAGAGAAAAGTATTAAATGTAAGTAATTGAAAAAAATAAATGATTTTCACGTCATGGTTTTTTGTTTGGGAATTTTTTGGTGTTTAATTTCTTCTAAATTAATTTGATCAATTAATTAATTAAAGTGTTATGATGAAGTTGTCGTTATTGACACTCCAAAATTTAGATAAATAATTTTAAACTTACCGGTGGTTACAATGCGGCTATACGAAAGAACTAATTTAATGTTGTTTTGTTATGTTATATGTTTACATAAAATTTTGTTAACACCTGTTTTGGTCATCAAAATTGCGACTTTTTTTGGTACTCAACATCAATTGATTGATCGATCTGTTAATTTTTCCCATTCAAACAAAATTATGATCTAATTATTGATTTGTGAAATAACCGACTGCGGAATACCTAAACGTTTTCAATATTCTCCATATGTAATGTTATTATTCGTGATGCAATGACCATATTCAATATTGTAACTATACTAAATCGTAATCCATTAAATGCTTTTCTATAAGAAATTTTTTTTTTAAAGTAAAAGTAAATATACTTTGGTTTTTCTTATTCACACTGATATTTCGTTGATCTACTTGAAAAAAATTGAGTGAAGAATTCAAAAATTAATTCACTTGATTGGGGACAAAAAAACAAAAATTTTAATCAAATAAAAACCTCATGAATTAGATAAAAGTTCGAAAACCCCCCTTTAATGTTATCCGATTGAACCGGATATTTGGTGTTAAAGTACACAAATTCGATGTGAAAAATGTGTGTAAGTTACAAAAAACAATGATTGAATTACTGCAATTTTAAAATTTTACCCTTCACGGGGGATTATTGCAAATGTGCAAAATAGAAAAAAACGATTTTATCTCTAAAAGTTTTGTTTAAAAAAAAATGAAAAATATTTGATTATAGAAATTTCATCTTATTTATTTATTTTTTTTAACAATTTACAGAAATACTATCCACCGGATTTCGATCCAGCCAAAATACCACGTATGAAATTGGCTAAAAATCGTCAATACACTGTACGTTTAATGGCACCATTCAATATGCGTTGTGTTACTTGCGGTGAATACATTTATAAAGGGAAAAAATTTAATGCCCGTAAGGAGGACGTTGAAGATCAAACGTATTTGGGCATACGAATTTATCGATTTTATATTAAGGTAATAAAAGATAATAGTTCAATTATTATTATTAGAGACTTAATTTTGAATGATTTTTATGAAATTTTTTAAATTATTTAATGTTTAAATATAGTGTACTCGTTGCCTACAAGAGATATCATTTAAAACAGATCCCAGGAATACCGATTACGAAATAGAAGCGGGTGCAACGCGAAATTTTATGGCATTAAAATTGGCCGAAGAACAGGCAAAAAAAGAAGAAGAAGAATTACGTGAGGAAGAGGCAAATAATCCTATGAAATTATTAGGTAATTAAATATAATTTTTGTATATTAATGCAAAAGTTTATAGATGAAAAGACGAAGGGGATGATCAATTTTATCTTGATCTATCAATGCTCTTAATATTACAATATAATTTTTCAATGATTATTTAATTGTTAAATGAAATTGAATTGAATTACAATTTTATCTTTATTACCTGCTGTTTTGGAATTTGATTGTGGTAAAAACTCCTGTAGAGTAACGAACTAAACAAAGCAAAACGATTTAAAATGCCGTTAAAATACAATTGAATAATAATCCTCGTTTTTTTGTTATAAAATACCCTAATGAATGATTCTAAAGAGGGGAAAAATTACTAATAATTAATCGAGTGCTTTGATCCATATTCATTTAATTGCCATTACCACAACCAAATCATTTGACACTTTCTTTAAACTTGATCATTTATGGATTTCATCTAATATTCAAACTAATCTTATTCAACTTCCTTATCTTTGTTATATGAATGAAAACAAAGATGAATCATTTTTCTAATGAAATTGTTAAATATTTTTTTTTAATAGTTTTGTACTAATGCAGTATTTTTTCTCTATTTAATTGTAGAAAATCGAACACAACAATCACGTAATGAAATTGAATTACTTGAATCACTCGAAGAATTAAAAGATTTAAATCGTCGCCAACAAAGTGTTGATTATGAAACAATGTTACGACAATATAATTTGGAAACGGAACAGGAACGTGAAGAACGACTTAAGCAATTGGATGAAGAATACATAAAAACTGTACAATTTAAAGGTGCCCCGAAAAATGTAAATCAAATAAAACGAATAGCTGAAGAGGAAATTATTGAAATTGATGAAAAGGATATAAAATCATCGAATGATGGATTTAAAAAAGAAACGGCACTTCTGAAAAGTGAATCATTAAAACATCAAGAAGAATCCATCGATGAGAAAAATATTAAAAATGAAACTAATGAAAAAATTATAAAATTAGAAACAAAAATACCATTAAAGTCAAAGGACATAAGCATTGGTGGTTTTACCACCAATAAAGTGATGTTAAAAAATTTAATAAAAAAAAAGGTAACAACCGAAATAACACAATTAAAACCTTCACCACCACCACCACCACCACCACCATCGACAATATCATCATCAATTACAGAAACAAGTACAAAACAAAATACAAATATTAAAAATAATGGAAATGCTCTTACTATGTTATCAGGATACGATGATGATGATGATGATGATTCATCCGAATGATATATGATTTTAATTTTTTCAAAACACAATTTTCATTTTATAAATATTATTTTAATTTATTGTATTATCATCTAATATTAGTGGAGGACCACCACCACCACCACCACAAACATCTAAGCATTCGTCAAGTGTTGTAAATTTATTACCATGTTCACTGCATGCCCAAATAAATATTGAACATTGCGTTGTATTTCTATTAAAAAACCATTGATTTGTTGAATTTTTACAATCGCCCATTTCGGGATCTTCAAAACAAAATTCTAAATATATAAATATATTTATTTTTTTAAAGAAAAAAGAAAAATTAGAGAAAAAAATCTTGTAAGATATTCAATAATAAAAAAAATTAATTAAATCAAAAAAAAAATCTTACAAAATATTCGTATTTTTTTTTGTTTATAAAAAAAATTGAATTTAGCCAGTGAATTTTTTATTTTTTTAATAATTTTTTTTTTTGTATATTTTTGAATATTATTTTTAGGTTTTTTTTTTTTATTTCATATTTTTCATTTTATTATTCTATTAAAAATTAAAACAAATTTTTCAAAATTAATTCAATTAATTAAATTGGTTGGTTTTTTTCTTACAGTTTTTATAAGAAATTACCTGGTATTTTACATTTTTTCTTTTGACACGGTACACTTTTTTCAATATTAGGACAATTGTCGGATTCCTCAATTGGTTTTTGTATTTTAATTTTAATACCACGGCCACATGAAACACTACACGGTCCACTTTGCCATCGAGAATATTTACATTTAGTCGGTGAATTTCCTGATGTTGCAACCGGCTGATCAGCATCATCATCATCATGATCATCATTGCCACCACGATCAACAGCAGTGTTCGTATTTTGATGATCAATATTTTCGGTTACAATGTCACCGATACAATCTTCATATGTTGTTGTACATTCACGTTCACGTCTTAATACCGGATGATGACCGGGACCCTAAAATGAAGATAAATGTTATTTATAATAATTTTGTTATGATAGTGAGAACCAAATTAATAATCAATTCGAAAGGGGGTTTTTGATATTTTTGAAGTGGTCACAAAGCAGTAAAAATCAGATTTACATCAAAGAAACAGATTTGGTCCCTTTTAGCATAAACCTACGTTGAGTTTTTTTGGAGGTTAAAGTAGAAATAGAAGTGTTTTTTTTTAAATTGATAGATAGTTCTTGTTCCAGAAGGATTAGGATTTTTTTAAGTAAAAATAACATTACGAGTAACAAATAGTCTATTATATAAGATAGCGGCCGTTTGCAAGTAGATAGCAAGTTTATAAAAGGTGATTTTTTAACAGCTACAGGAAAGTTTTTCAAAAAAAAACACATACAATTCAGAAAAATGAATGAAATCTTTATTTGAATCGATAGTACGGTCCATATAATTTAATGTTTGAAGATTACTTCATGCAAATGTTGACCTTGACTGTGCCTCAAATGGTCCATCCGCTTAGTCCAATTTTGGCATACTCTTTCCAACATTTCGGCCGGTATTTCACGAATAAATGCTTCAATATGTTGTCTTCCAATGCGTCAATTGAAGCGGGCTTGTCTGTATAGACATGAGCTTTAACATAGCACCACAAAAAATAGTCTAAAGGCGTTAAATCACACGATCTAGGCGGCCAATTGACCGATCCCGAAACGTGAACTAAAATGTTCACCGAACTCGCCTCTCACTAAGTCTATTGTTGCGCGTGCTGTGTGGCATGTGGCACCGTCTTGTTGAAACCACATGTCACGCAAGTCAAGCTCTTGCATTTTGGGCAAAAAAAAGTTGGATATCATCTCACGGTAGCGCTCACCATTCACAGTTACGTTACGATTCGCATCATCTTTGAAGAAGTACGGTCCAATGATGCCACCAGCCCATAAACCGCACCAAACTGTGACTTTTTCTGGATGCATTGGTAGCTGTTGCAATGCTTCTGGCTGATATTCACTCCAAACTCGACAATTCTGCTTATTTACGTACCCATTAAGCCAAAAATGAGCTTCGTCGCTGAACACAATTTTTCGGTAAAAAAGTGGATCTTAGGTCAACTTTCCAATAGCCCATTCGCCAAAAATTTTACTTTGCGGTAGGTCGTTCGGCTTCAATTCTTGCACCAGCTGTATTTTGAAAGGCATCACACCTAAATCCTTCCACAAAATTTTCCACGTTGTTGAGTAACAGAGGCCCAATTGCTGCGAACGGCGACCAATCGATAATTGATGGTCATCATTAACACTGGCCGATACGGCTGCGATATTTTCTTCAGTTCGCACTCGACGTAAGCGTGTTGGTGGTTTAATGTCCAACAATGTAAATTTGGTGCGAAATTTAGTCACAATAGCCCGAATAGCCGCTTCAGTGGGTCGATTAAACTGACCATAAAATGGAAGAAGTGCGATGAACTTTCTAAACAGAGCAGGCATTTTGATAATAAAATTCAATAATTTGCAAGCGTTGTTCGTTTGTAAGACGATTCATGGTTAAATTATAGACCAAACTGAAGACGTTTGACAGTGAAACAAAACACGAAACGTGCGTCAGCTGTTTAAACCAGTGTTGCCAAAAAGATAATAGCTAAAAAATCACCCTCTATAATAAAAAATAAGATAATTATTACGGGTTTTTAAGACAACGATTAAGTTTTCGACTAGATACTAGTAGTAGATATCGTCTTTATTCAAGTAGAATTAAATTGGCAGATTTATTACCATTTTACCAGTTTAAATAGACTAATTGCATATACGAAAAAGTTATTTTCTACTAGTTTAGATCTAATATCAACTGGCTACATGTCGTAATCGTTCTCATATTAGTGGAAATCGATTTCCTATAAACAAAATTCGTCGTTTTACAGGGTTTCTACAAATTAAGAAGAAATATCTTCTATTATACTAGTATAGAAATCTGGTTTTTATCAGAATAAATTAAATTAATTTATATAAATTAAAATCAGATATAAACTTTTTATGAAAAGGAAATCAACGTTCTGTTTGAGCAGTCATGACAAATAGACACAGTTTTAAGGGTAGATATCAATTAGAAATTTCCCCTTTTTACAATGTAATTCGTTTTAGAGTCATTGATGAACTAATTTGTATGTCAATTGATTGCGAAAATTGATCTATCAAAATTAATTAATAATAAAAATCTATTTCACGATATCCATACAGACATAAAATGAATATATAAAATTACCTCACAACGTTTTTTTCCAACTTTATAAAGATATCGTCTTTCTTGAAATTGTGTACCTTTACCACATTTCGGTTTACATTCACTCCATTCGGTCCATTGGGTAAGAGCACATTCTGGTTCTGAAGCATCATCAAAATTATCATTAGAATTTCTACCACCACCACCACCACCATTTCTACCATCATCATCGTCATCATCACCACCCAAATTATCATTACAATTTGGTTGATTTTCATAGCATTCCTCACGTTTTGTTAAATCTTTTTTACATCCAATACGATTCGCTAATCTTGGATTAACATACGTACGTTGTTTATATCGAAAACCTTTACCACAACTTGCATCGCATCGTGTCCATTTACTCCAACTCGTTGTCGCACAATCATTTGCATTATTATCACCTTGTTCATCTAACATATAATCAACGATGAATAATCATTAATCTTCTCATTACGCAGATCCTATGATCCTATATTTTAATATTTTTTAAAAAATAACTCACTTGACGACACAACACATTCTTTTTCGTAAAGCCGTTGTCTCAATAAAAATAACAATGCAATTGGTTTCATTTTAACACCATTTTCATCGTAAAACGGTGATCGTGGATCATTTGGAAAATCCGATTTTATTCGACGTATATTATCGGGTGAAATAATTGGTTGATCAACTGACTAAAAACACACAAATAATAATTCATTACCACAAAGAAAAATAATTTGACACTTTGTTTTCTCATACCATATACGATGGACCAGCATCAGTTCCCGCATCCCATGGATATAATTCAATGGGTTTTCGTTCAATCCATGTACAATTGCTCAAGCATAATTCCAGACCGGATACGCCAACAAACCAATCCGGTGACGGATCAATCATTGATATAATCGATACTAAATGTCGCTTTGGATCAACACGAAATACGGCAAATGTTTTACCGGTAACATTTGGATATGACAGTCCACGTGCCTTTATAATTGTTCGGATATTTTCACTTTTTTCTTTCAATTCTGCTTCTAATGTTTTTGTAATACCTTGTTCGGCTACCTGTCGTACCCCATCACTTGCCTTATCACCATGTAACCATATCCGATAATCATTATTATGGCTGGCACCGATTATATCACTGAACCGTGTCATCCAACTATTTGTTGGAAAATCCTTAGGATGGGTATTTCGTGACCATTTTCCTTCAAATGTTAACTGTTAATATATAGATAGATATGAATATAACAATTGAAATTGATTAATAATACCACAAAAAAAATAAAAAATAAATACAATCTTTTTCGATTCAAATGAAAATTACCTCATATTTAGCCTCTGAACATGCACAACATTCATCGTTGATCATTTCTAAATCATCAATAAGTTGTTCATCTTCACAAAATTCTTTTGTTAATGGTCCATCGTCCATATACCAGACATCACGATGTTCAATGACAGTTGCACGAAATTGTACACAACCCGTTCCCGGTTGTGGTGCTGTCCATAAAGCCTATTTTAAATCCGAATGTTAAATGAAATTAAAATGTGTGTAAAAATGTTAATGGTTCGTTTTAAATGTGTTTAAATTAATATAATTAATATATGTTTGATATTTTAATTGCTATGGGACAATTTTTTTTCCATACGAAAGATGTTCTCCTTTAAGAATCATCAAAAGACTTTTGATATTATTCAGATTTGGTTTTTGCTTTTTTCTCTTATAATATCAGCAATGATAGAAGGAAAGTTCAAAGGATGTTAAAGAAGTTATGAAGAGATGGGATGCTATAGATACTATCGCAGTATCTGCAATGCAAGGATTATAAGAGTATTTTTTAAAAATCAAGCCTTGTTCAAAATGGATTCTTCTAACTGAAGCTATACAATATACTATCTTTATACAATTTCGAAGAAAGATGTAAAAGATTTTTAGAACCAGCCCTTATATTCTACAACGATACGAACAAGGTATACCGTATTTTTTGTATTTACACTGGAAAAATATATATAGTACATTGGTATGGAAAAAGTTTCATTTGTTCCGGAAAAGGTTTAATTTGACAACGTTTCGACAAGGTCAGTAAAATCGATTTCATTTAATCTGCAAAAGATATCGTCGTTTTACCAGTAGATATTTCGTAATTCTATAAGAAAAAAAAATTAATGTTTGCTAAATGTTAAGGCCCCGCACATGCACATATCGCCTTTCTACGATCAGAAATAATTGTTTTAAAATAAGTAATGATCTTTTTACCAGGAGTAATAGAAATATAATTTTTTTAATTGGAAATATTATTTTTACGAGCACAAACAAATCTTCTATAATTTTCGAGCGCAGATATCTCGTAAAATTCATCGTTTTAACAATGGAAATCACAGCTTTTGTGTAAGTAGAAATCTATTTTATTTAAATTTAGAATTAAATTTACCGATATAGAAATAAGGTTTCCACAGAAATTAGTTAGAGATCTGCTTTTAATCTGAAGTCGTCCTTTCTATAAGTATTGCCATAGGATTTTATATGCGTAAATTTATATGAATAATGATGTCTATACATTAAAAGTATATATCGTCGTTCTAACAGTCGAAATCGGATTTAATAGTATTCGTTTTTCAATAAGTAGATTTTGCCCCATTTACAAGTAAAAGGAAGGCTTTTATAAGGTAAAAAAAGATATAGTAGTTCTTCAAGCATAAATCGTATTTATAAAACCGTGCATTGATTTTCTACAATCGCAAAGCTTTCGATTTTATGCAGTTTGGTAGTAATTTTCCTATAGAATATCCAGATTTAATAGAAGTCGAATAGAAATGGAAATTACCTTTCGATAAGAACATGTTTAATCATTTTTTTATGTATACGAGTAAGTTTACTTCTCAATAAATCCGATTTCTAAGTAAAAGCTGGATTCATTTCTGTAAAAATCGTCTATAATACCATAAATCGTTGTCTGTATAAGCAGTCATTTATACATAGAAATGGTACTATAGTGGGAATACTAATTTTTCAATTAACAGAAATAGTTTTTCATCTATAGCAGAAATTGAACATTTATTACATTTACATGAACATTTTATATTGATAATTATCTCTTGGTTAATTCTGTGGCAAATTTACAAATATCAATAAATCCTTTTTCTAATAAATTTTCTACTATAGGAAATACCAGATATCATCGTTCTATATGCCTAAGCAGAATAAAACTTTATATCTAACACGCACAAATAAAATCCCATGACAAAGAATCGTATATTAAACCTATACTATGAAGAAATAAAAAACAGTTTTGTGTTTTTCAGTTACAGTTTCATATAGAGTTGCATATTTTTCCATGTGGTGATTGATCGCACGGCTATTTACCGATACCGTCTAAAAGCATTCTGAAACCAACAATAGAAGGACAGTCAACGCTAAAACCAATCGTCGGTTACAAATATACAAAAATGTAAATATATATATAAAAGGAACTTAATCCCATGAAAACTAAAAACATACCTGAATTGCTTGCTTCGGTGTTGTCGTTGTCTGTGTTACCATATTTGCACAAATAATCTTTGAAAATATATCACCTTGTAAAAGTGAAAAAATACCCGATGTTGGATTTGTATAATCCTGAAAATAAATCAATATTAACAATAAATAAATAAATAAATAAATATAAAATAATAAAAATGATGAAAATAAAAAAAAATTCAAATCTTCCCTAATCTTATCACATCATCTATAAACATAAAATCGGATTACAATCGATTATTAATATTACTTTTATTATAAATGCATAATTGGTTAAGTAGTTTAAAAAATAAAATTTACAAATTTAAAAGAATCGCAAAATAACTATTAATCTATACAATTTTATCTATATATTGTAAGTGACGATCAAACAGATATATATTTTAATTACCATTAATTCATCATCTTGATGCATAACCACCAACATAAATGCTGAAAATTTATGTTTTCCTTGAATTATACGTGACCCCGTATCGGTTCCCTCTAAACTAACTATATGTATATAAATTTAAAAAACAAAAATATTTTTGTCAATTTTTTTATCTATATTTCGAAAAATAATCAAATCGATATTTCTTCCTTAATATACAGTGTGTCCCAGACCACAACCATACAAAGCCGAATACCACGTATTCATATGGGACTATTTCCAGCAAAAAATCGTTATGGAAGTGGGGGTTTAACTTCAATCCTTACAGAGTTATAGGGTGTTCAAAAAAAATGGTTCCTTGAAAAATGTGGGTTCACTAATCAGCTCATAATTTCCAAACCGTTCAAGATAGAATAAAAATTAGATACTCTATTTATAGGTAATTGAATTACCTTTAATTTTGCTCGGGACACAATTTTTGCTATCTATTTCTCGTTTGGAGTTATTAATGATCAAAGTGAAAAAAATATTATATTTTTCCATCAACTTTTTCAGAAAAATTGATTTTTCTCAAAATTTTCAGGGGTAAAATTAATTTTTTCCTTAATTACTTTTGTGCACCATAAAATCCCCTTTAAGGCCACCATACAAAGTTAATCTGTGCGCCTTATAAATTTTGGGTTATTGATTAGTGATTAGAAACCGAAAAAAATCACGATTTGAACCATTAAAAATAAAATTTTTTTTAGAAAATACATTTTTGCATTAAATTGTGTTTAAATAAAGCAATTAATAAAAATTTTATAGTATTTTAACGCAAAAACTTACCTTTTAATTAAATTATGTGTTTTTAATTATTCAATTCGTTATTTTTTGCCGTTTCGTTTGTGGCCAACACAAACGAAACGGCAAAAAAACACAAACAGAACAAAATTAAAGGTAATTCATTTACCTATAAATAGTGTATCTATTTTCTATTCTAACTTGAACGGTTTGGAAATCATGAGTTAATAAGTGAACCCACATTTTTCTAGGAACAACATTTTTTGAACATCATCTACCTGTCGTCAGGTAGGGGTTGAAGTTAGACCCCCACTTCCAGAACGATTTTTTACTGGAAATAGTCCCATATAGGAATACGTGGTATTCGGCTTTGTGGGTTTGTACTGGGATACACTGTATATAGCGAATATATTATATATATATGTATATATCACCGTACTTGTATAAGTTGTTCCCGGTATATATTTTGATACATTATCTAATATTTTAATGCGAAATCGACCATCGGCTGGTGTTTTAAAAGCACCCGGACCATCTGGTGCACGATTACATCTTAACGTTAATATTATCGAATAAAATGCTAAAGTATGTATAAAATAAATTTTAATCAATCGTTGAATCATATTATTTTTTTTGTTCCGAATTACAACAATTTATCGATAATTATCTATCAAGCACCAAAAATTAAAAAAAAAACGATTCACTTCACCAATATCTTAAAAATATTAATAAAATATATTTTCTATATTTATTTAGAATTTAATAATCACATTTTAAAAATATATTAAATAACAAATAACACATTATTTTTTTTTATATATAAACAACAAACGCCTGATTTAATTAAATTAAATATAATTTATTATTATAACTCCCGTTTTATATCTATTCTATTATTCATTCATATATCAATTTTAATAAATTAGTTTAGATGCGATCTCTATAATAATAGATATAGATAAATATTTTGTATTTGTTGAATATATGTCTATATGAGAGTTTATTCACAAACTATATTATAAAATACACGTCGTCGTATATATACCATATATATGAAGTATAGAGTGCGATGCACTTAATATATGGATATGCCCCATTGTATAAAATATAATTATAATTAATTTTTTTAATTATTAAAATTATTTTCAATTTAAATTTATATTTTCACGTTTTAATAATGTTTAAGTTATATGTTTGGTTGTGACGAAGTTGCAACGTTTCTGCTATGGATGCACATTTAATCAATTTTACTATATATTTGATAATTTAATTTAAATTTTTCGACTATTTTTAAATTAAATTTTTATAGTTCTCCGCAACATTTGAGTTCAATGGTAAAGTACGCAGAAAACAAAAATAAATAAAAACAAAAAAAAACAACTAAACAATTGCAACATAAATAAAATATGATTTAAACTATACTATATATATTATTGATTTTCACTTAATGCAATTATATATTTATTATACTATAGACAAGGTTAACTCTGCGAATATCACTGTTTTACGTATTCAATTTAATTATTTTATATATACGGGTAAATTCAATCATAATTTCTAAATCTATCCTAACACAATATTTCTATATGAGATTCTTTGCCGTTGCATATTTTTTTTTTTTTGAATCAATCGCGTTGACCCAATTAAAACAAAATACTCTATACAAATGCAACAGGATCACTTTATCATTCAAATGATTTGAATGGGAAAAGGTCAATATTAAATTAAATTACAGACAATAAAATTAAATTGCACAAAATTATTATTATAATATTAACTATTTATTTGCATTTTTTATGTATTGTATATAATTTCACCATCTCAATATTTAAATATATAGTTGATTAATTCATTATATATAAAAATATTATTATTATTATTATAATATATATAAAAACCCGACGTTTTTTTTTTTATTTGTTTTTTCAAAATAAAAACATTTTGATATATGCTGTGAATGGTAGACGACGATTGACGATTGACGATCCCATCAATAACACAAATCTACAACTGACGATAAAGTGTTTGTAGTATAGTTAAATATGTGATAAATAAAATTATACTATATTTTCATCTTTTCATTCATAAATAAATAAATTTTTTATTTTTCTTTTTGTGCATTTTTTGACATGCAACAAATAAATAAATAATATGTGATCGTCTTCTCTAGATCGCCGTGGTAGTACAATTTAGTTTCACGCGCCTACAACCTACAATTGGTTTTGGCGTCCATCAACAACGTTCTCAAACCAACCGGGCTATTTACCGCCAACGTCCGCCAGCCGGAAACAGCGAGACCAAGAAGGTCCGCTTCAACTTCAACTTTCCACCCACACCGCGGTCTTCCAACGCTCCTCGATCCACCTGATTTGCTATCCAGCATTTTTAAAGGTATCAGATCGCCATCCATACGCAACCCAGTCACCCCAAGGGACCAATCTTAATAAATCGAACGATATCGGTTTCGCCATACAATTTAGATAATTCGTGGTCGTATCGCCTACGGCACCGTCCCCTTTCTTTTGTCGGTCCAATGATGCGGAGGTGTAATATTTTCTTTTCGTACGCTCCCAAAAAACGCCGTCCGTTGGCCTGTGTAATGTACCACGTTTCAGAACCGTAGGTGACAATTGGTCGAACCAGTGTTTGATATAACTTTACTTTCAGTATTTTACTCAATGTCTTCAAGAAGAACATCTTTCGTAAACCGTAAAAGGCCTTGTTTCCTGAAGCAATCGGGGATTGAACTTCCTCAGGTATATCTGTTTATTTCACTGTTTATACTGCTTCCAAAGTAGCTAAACCTGTTCGCCTTTTTATATTTGTTCTGACCAATTGATGCGCTTTGATGTTGTGCCATTAAACCTACTGTTCGTTGGTGCGATCGTGATAGTACAAAGCAAAGAGGTAATTACCATAAGAATGGCGTTATTCATTTTATAATTCATTAGAGATGCAGTCTCTGTTATAAAATATTGGATTAGGTTAATTGATTAATTTAGAATTTAGAATGTTCAAAGATTTTCATAATTATGTGTATTTTTATATGAAAAATTTAACCAAATCAATTACTATAATGCATATTTGTTTAAAATCCAGTTAATCAATTATTTTGAACACATTACTATATATAGGTATTTGAAATGCATGGAAGATGATCGCTAAAATAAATATTATATTATGTGTAGGAATTAATAATGCGGATTTTTTGGCTTGAAAATGGCATTTATTTGTATAGCAAAATGTAAACGTTTACCAATGGTTGTTTGGTCGACATTCAACGCCATTGCAAGTTCATGTTGCGTTCTACACGAATTTTCATCCAATAACGCTTGTAATTCTTCGTTTTCAAATTTTTTTGGCTGACCTGGCCGTTCTTTGTGTTCCAAGTTAAAATCACCATTTCGGAAGCGTACAAACCATCGTTCACGAGTTGCTTGAGCTGGAGCATGTCTACCATAAGCTTCAACCAACAAACGATAACTTTCAGCAGCGATTTTCTTCAAATTAAAGAAAGTTATTAAACTTCCCCCCAAAACAACTTTTTCAGGCATGTGTTTCGACATATTCGAAACAAAAAAAGCTTTGTTGTTTACACTTCAATGAAATGACATATACTGAAATTTATAGCCTAATGACAGACAAAAAAAAGAAAATGGCCACGGTGTGTTGCGATACACTCAACGCGAGTTTCGCCATCTGTTATCTAAATCCGCATTTTTAATTCCTACACGTAATATATACTATAGGTTTCTTTTAACGGATTGATTTAAAATTTTTCCAGATTTTCCCAAATTGTTAGTGTATTTATAAATGAAAAATTTGACCATTTTTGATAGAAATTTATTGGAAAATTTGATAATCAATCATTTCCAAAAAATTCCATCAAATATATTGATAATTTATTGACGATGATCCATCTACATAAATTATTTGACTATATATAGATTTGCATGTTGAAATGGATTCAGATACTTTAGCATTTTTGAAGAATATTTTATGGGTAATTTTAAGAAATTTAATTACATTTCTCTATATATAACCAGGTGATTAATTTAGTAAATTATAAATTATGTTCTGTACAGTATAAATTCGGGACTTTTTTTTTGGATTTCGGGATATGCTCGTTTGCAACAGAGTGTTTTCTTTGATTAAAATAATTTTATATAATTATTTTCATGTATCAGGTAATCATTACTATATGAATTAAGTTAAAGTACCCAACATTTCTGCTACTGCAGATATGTTACTTATATGAAATATCGATTTTAAATAAACGTCAAACGATAAACCGTTTCGCAAACAAAATCTATGAAAACGCAGTGTTGTGGTGTAGTAGTGCAAAACTGCCTTAAAACATTCAACAATTTTATTTTTAGTACTATAAAAACAATTTATTTGAATATAAAAAAAAATCACATACACAAATACCATAGAAAAAAAATCCATTTAGAGAGGTATATGAGAAAAATGCTTTCATTATATTAAATTAAATTTTTCTTTTTTTCATCTTATCATCTTTATTTTTTATCCGGCTACCGCCTGTCGACGTCGTCGTCACGTCTCTATATAACAATACTGAACATTCTCGTGTGTTTGTCCAAATGGTTTTTTCTTTTTGTATTTTTATTATTATCATATTAATATTGTGTATAAAAACAACAAAAATAAATACCTCCAATATTGTGCGGTGATATTGATAACAATTGCATTTATTAAAAATTATTTTTGATATAAAAATATATATATACAGAATTATTACAAATCAACAAAATATTGAAATTTGCTGAGGGTGTGTTTGTGTGTGTTTTTCCAAAAGTTTTAAAACCAAAGAAATATATATATATAAATTGGGTCAGTCAGCAGTGTGTATTGCATGTATAAAAAGAAAAATATATAATAAAACAAGCCGACGTTCCACATATTCATTTCATATATTCCTTAATATATAATATACCAAAAAAAAATTTCTTAATAAAGGAAAAAAATATTTGTGTTTTGTTGTCTATTTAACATTATTTTTTTTTGTTATAGTTTAAAGTGACTATTGCGGAAATGATGAAAGTGATTTTCACATAAAAATAAAAAAATTTTATATTTTTTTCGTCTAGAGAATATAATTTATTATTTTTTTATTTATAATATTTGAAGATTTAACACACCAAAAACAAAAAAATTCAAAAAATTAAATCCATCATTGATTTATTGATCAATTATTAAAAAAAATATACAAAAATAGGAATAAAAATAAAATTCTTGCTGTACTACTACAAAAAGAAGTGATTTTTTTTTTTTTGTATTTTGTGGATGTGATAATAATAATTTTTTTTTGTTTTAAATAAATTATGTTTTTCAATATAAATCATTGTAGCATTTCTAAAGAGCTTATTAATAATAATAATAATAATAGTTATAATAATAATAAAAATGATCAAAACAAATCGTAATCAACAAACAACTGATTATTCACAGTATACAAAATTAACAAACGATATAAATCGATCGTCGGAAGAAGGAATAAATCATCATTCAGTACCAGACATAGCAGACAATCATCATTTATTATTGTCATCAAATTCAAATTGTGTTGAACGCTTAGAACCACATCAGGACTTATCCCAATTTAATGTAAGTTTAATTCAATAAATATGTGATTATTTTTAAAATGATCCCACATACGATATATGATGAAAAAAATAAAAATAATAATATACAATTAATACAGAAACAAGGTCAGGTCATAAAATACGATATTAAATAATATAAGTTTATCATATATATACTTAAATATAATAAATTATTTGTTGTTGTTGTTGGTAGTATAAACAGAGAATTAAATATTTGTCTATGTATAGTTTTTTTTTTGCTTAGCTATCATTCAATTAATCTACATTAATACAGGCAATTAATAAACTTAAATTGTCTGTATTATAGTTACATTTTTTTTTAGTTATTGTAAAATGCATTAAATTTAAATCCTATATGAATTATGTATTTGTGTATAAAGTACACGTCAATAATAATGCATTATGATTATATATATATATATAAATTTTCTGTGTACAAACATAATTTTTTAAACTAATTTCTTGTTGTAAAATCAATAATCCATTTATATATGATGCAGGTAAAAATGAAATGAATATATGCAAATACCACTTTTGTTTGCGATTATTTGTTTGATGTATTTTTAGATATGTATGTTAGATATACATAACAATACAGGATGGTTTTATATTGGAAATAATACTTTGTATTAAATAGTTCATAAATGGTGTTCATGTAGTTTGAGTAAAATTTTAAATGCAAACTTCTTTTATATCATTTATTATACGCTGCTATTTATTATTTTTATACCACATTGTTTTACTTATTTTTAAAATTTGTTCCTCTGAAACTATTATTTGTTAAGAATAATTTTGGCCAGCCTTGGTGTGATAATGAATTAAAAAAATATTCCTAATATACGTAATCGCGCTTGGCAATCTTTTTGTAGATCGGGTGATAATTTTGATTATATGACACATGAACAACTGCGAGTAAAATTTAATTCGTTAGCACTATCCAAGTATAGGTTGTATATTTATCAAGGGTTAAAGTAGACCTAACGATAAATCGTCTTATGATCCCTCTACTTATTCTTCTACTTATTCATCTTCTTATACCTCTGCTAATTTCTGTGACTCTAATATTCAATCCTAATATTCCTGATTATTTGATATTTGATTATTTGACTGGCATAAAATTTACTATCGCACGTGATGATGTGTATACTTCGATAATGGGATGTCAAAAAAAATATTAGTTTGGCCCGGCAGGTATTCCATTATCGATATTAATGGATTATATTGATTTCTTGGTGGATCCATTGACTATTTTATTTAATAAATCCTTGAGACTTGGACAATTTTCCAAACTTATGGAAAAAATCGTACATCATACCTGTTTACAAAAAGGGTGGTAAAAATGATGTGACTAATTATAGGCCAATAGCTAGACTTTCTTATATTGTTAAAGTTCGTTACATTTTGCTTTGACAAATTTGCGTCTTCTGGCAATCAAGTGGATTGTATTTTTACTGACTTCAGTCAAGCTTTTGACAAATTCTAGCATGGTATTTCGCTGGAAAAATTTTTTAAAATTGGTTTCGGAATGAATTTTGTTACTGTGGCTTGGTTCCTATTTATTAGGTCGTTCTTGTGCCGTTATTTAGTCGTTATTTAATGCTACTATGTCTAATTTTTTTGATGTTTCGTCTGGTGTTCCCCAGGGGAGTCATTTGGGCCCCTTGTTATTTATTAATGATCTTCTTTCGGTTTTTAAACACTCTCAATGCGTGATATATGCCGACGATGTGAAGATCTATAAATCCATTGCGACGGTGGATGATTTTAATTTGTTTCAGTGTGATCTTACTTAATTTAATAATAATTGGTGTCTTGTTAATAAATTGGTTTTAAATGTTGACAAATGTAATGTTATTAACTTTAGGGTAGAAAAAAATGAATTTTAAGATATGATTACCATTTTGATGGTATAATTTTAAATAATTTGGACAAAACACTCGTACTTGGTATTTTCTTGGATAGTGAGCTAAATTTTAAATCGCATTGCATCGATTATATTGTTAATAAGACCAACACCATTATGGGCTTTATTTATCGTATGTCGTGTGAAATCTCTGATCCGTATTGTCTTCGTTCCTTAATTATTTTACTCTCTGGTACGTGCTATTCTTGAATATGCGGGTCCTGTCTGGTTACCGTTTTACTCTGTTCACAAGGCTAGGATCGAATCTATTCAGCGAAGATTTCTAAGATTTGCTCTGAAATCTCTTCCCTTAAGTGATCCGATTTTATTACCTAGTTATTCTCAAACATTGGCTTTATTAAACATGCCTACATTGGAAAGACATAGAAAATTTATTGGTTTGTCGTTTTTATGTAATTTGTTAAATTATAAAGTTGATTGTCCTTCTATTTTAAATACACGTAATTTTAAAATCAATTTTAAATGTCTTCGTGCTAACGATTTTTTAACTGGCTAATTATCGTACCAATTATGGGCGATTTAACCCACTTGATGTTTTAATCATGTAATGTAATGTAATGGTTTTTTGTTGGATAATAAATTTTTAAATAAGTAATTTTTAAATATAAATTTTATAACAATAGTTGATTTATTACCTAACTTTTTCGATTTACTAATTTTTAATTTGTAATTTATGTACATTAGTATTTAGTGTCTATTAAATAAATAAATGATTGGCTTTTTCAATATGGATTTATCCATGAGATATTAAACTTTAAATATTAAACTAGGGCTCATCAATCATATAAAATTAAAACAGATATCGAAATTAGTTAGAACAGAGAATCTACACTAGATTTATAAATTAAGCGATCGTTCGTATGCTATAAAAAAATACAAACCTCAATCGCTTAAAAGTTTTATTAACATTTTCTTTAACTATATTATCATAAAAGTATTTCTTTAATTTAATTTTTATCATTATAACCGAATAATTATAATAAATTAGTACTGCGAATATATAGTAAATGCATATTTTAAGTCATATTTCGTATATTGTGCGCGAGCCGTATACCATATTCAAATTAATTATATATCATTTTAAAATACAATGCGATGATATTATCATATATACATATATATAAGAAGGTTAAAAATTAATATTCATTTTGTTTTTATTCGCATAAACGGCACAGACACATTAATTTATGTATAGATTATATGGATGACTTTTTCGTTTGTTTTAATGTGTCTGGGGTGAATTCTCAAATCATTTTTCATCTTTTAGTCTTTAATCATAATATATAGGAAACATAGTATAAAATATATTGCTAGGTGGAAGAGTAACACAGTTTTACCATATATAATCATCGCAGTGTTGTTTATATAATAATTAGAAATCGAATTTATTGATTAAATTAATTTGTTTTATATATATATATGATGATATAGATAACTAATTTTGTTTGATCACAATCAATAAAATAAGGTACGGCGTACAAATCAAATACAAATCGCTTTAAATAATTCTGAACCCTTAAATGTCCATATATTTTAATGTATAATCCATCGTAGAATTTAATCCATCTAAAACAAAGTCATGTTTGTTCTCAAACAAACGATCCATAAATGTTGACCCAATAATTATGCATAATACAATTATTCCGCAATCTATAACGACCTATTAAATTTGGGAATGTCTTTGTCAAATAACTTTAAATGGAATAATAATATAATAATTGCAGCTAAAAAGGCGGCTAGTAGCATTGGATTTTTAAGAAGATCGAAAGAATTTCTCAATGCTCAAAATTTAGCACTAGTTTATAGGTCTTTTATAAGACCACTTCTAGAGTATAATTCCTACATATCGGGTGGCGCACCAAATTACTACACTACAGTTTAGTGACAGGATTAAAAAACGCGCTATTTCGGTGATCAGAAATGAAACAATAACAAATTCCATTGAATCATTGGATCATAGACGATCAGTAGCTTCATTGTGCATATTTTATATGCATTATTGCCATGAAATACTATAACGAAATTTTAAAGCTAATTCCCGAACTTATTAACTTCTCTTATAATTCGAGAAATTCTCAAAAGGCTCTCATTCATATTCGTTATCTATTAGTTTTTTTCGAACAAACAGATTTGGAAATTCATTTTTCCCAAGAACATCAAGATTATGGAATAGTTTCCCTGAACTATTATTTCCCCCTACTTTTAACTATCAGTCATTTAAATTATACATTTCATCTTATTTAAAAACTCATCCACCTAAGGTGCAACTTGGACAATTGTTTGAAAACAAATTAGTGATTTTTCCTTACTTCGTTTTAGTGTAAGTTTTTTTTTATCTCACATAACATATGTTTGCTTTTATTTTCAAAATTTCATAAATTAATCCACATATTATAATAGATTTACCACCCAAAATCACTTAAACGTATTCAATGCATCTAAGGTTCATCACCTGATTAGGTGATTTCGTTGCGGGTTCACGGCAATAGAATTCCGAGGTTTTACGGGCGCTAAACCGATCCTGCCGTAGTATCGAACAAAACGAAAAAAATGTAAATAAATTGTATTCACATTTTTACTGTATATCTATATATTCTATAATAAATATTGTCATATGTATACAAATTGTTTAGAATGCCCATTATTAAAACTATTTATAACAATATCGTTATAATATTAATGAGATCATTTAGATAATAGCAATAGCAATGAAAACCTTACCGGAGCCTTTAATAAATTCTATCTAATATATAAGATCTCCATTTCATTCGTAATCGATAATCAATTAATATTAATATTTTTTTATTTCTAAATAGAGTAGTATTTCTAATTCGGTGGGTGTCTCATAAATATCAATCAATTTACATGAATTCCTTCTTTTTTTTTTATTATATGCTTTTTAATTCATTTTTGTTTCACCATATAAAAATATTTATATATCAAATTTACTATATTAATATTATTTTATTATTATATAAAATCAATAGCAAAAAGTTGGATAAAATAAGTAAAAAAAACATATCAAATACATTTGTCATATCAATCAAATTAAATTGTATATATTCATTTCGCTGCTATATAAATCGTGTTCAGGTTGTGGTCGATAAGTCAATGACGTATTTATTACATTTTATTTATTATATACTAAAATTAAATGTTGATAAAATTTATAGAGAGAAAAAACAAAAAAGTTTCCTAATCTTTAAAAATTTATGGCTCTACATATATTTAATGTTTTTAAGATCATAAGATGTTTATAAGATTTTTTTAAATATTATCTGTATACATAATAAGAATAGATACCGATAGGAGTTGTGATATTTGGGTCACTTCGAACTGGACGAGTTTTGAAATATTATGATAATGGTTGCTATTTTATTGATTTCTGTCCTGTATTGTAAAATATCTAATAAATTAAGTTAACATTCAAATTGGATAATTGGGGATTCATTTAAGAATCACATTATTTTTTTTGTGTGATGAGAAGAAAAGGAATTTTCCTTCAGAATCATCTCCGCACAAATCACGACCCCTAAACCCCATCATTACTTTTAGAAATACATGTACAATCGATTTACAAGATAGATAAGAATTCATCCTATCTGATGACGGAAATCATTATATAGATGATATAAAATGTTATAATTACCACATCAATATCCTTACAGCATATAATGAGATTATTTTTTTTAATTACTTATATAAGATCACGAATCAACTCATATACCTTACGAATCCACTCATACCTTATACATATACTTATATAAATGAGTACAATTTAAAATTAATTAAAATTGATATATAGAATTCTTATAATATTTAACCACCGCATCGTATAACCGCATAATTAATAAATATAATCAACGAGAAATATATAATTTACGATAAATATACTATAACAGATTAAAAATCATTCATTTATTTATTTGTTTTTGGTAATGTTAATATAAATCAATAAAAAATTATATATTTTTTTTTTAAATAAAATTGTTTTACAATACTCTGAATGCGGCGATAAGCAAACAAATGTTTCTGGTGTGTATATACATTGGGATACATTTTTTTTCTAATAATTTCTTCATTGATAACGCAACGAAGAACAACATAACATGATAAATATACTAAAACAACTAAAAATTATAACAATTTTTGTTGATTAATTTTTTATTTACTATATATATATTATGAAATTGTGTGCATGTGTCTCTTTTTTTTTAGTTTTATTCCGTTAAATAAAGCACTTTTTTTTTAATAATTTGTTTGAGGGTGATCAAAACATAGTCAATCAAAGATCGATTGATCGATTAATGAATAAAAGTTTTTTATCGTAGTCACTTGGGTCCCATTTTATTTATACTTTTCCTTAATGACTTACCGAATATTTTTAAATATTTTAAATGTAAAATATTTGCGGACGATGTGAAAATTTACAAATCTGTTTTTAATCTGGACGATGTTCATGCACTCCAAACGGATCTTATTCCTTTCTATGATTCGTGTTGCCGTAATTATATGTTTTTAAATATTGACAAGTGTAAGGTTATGCATTTTACAATTATTAAATTCTCATCATTTAAATTGTAATATTTTAAATAGTCTTGACAAAACTCTTGACTTAGGAATTTATTTGGATACTAAGCTTACTTTTAAGCCCCATATAGATTATGTGGTTAATAGGACGAATTCCATACTTGGTTTTATTATGCGCGTTGGCAAAGAATTTTCGGATCCGTATTATCTACGGGCTTTATTTAATTCGCTTGTACGATCGGTTCTTGAGTATGCATGTCCGGTTTCAAACTGAATTTTCGCGGCTTACGATCAGTCGATTTTTTTTGTTATGGAATCCCCGTCATACCAATTATGGTCATTTTAATCCTTTTAACTCTTTAATTATGTCTTATAATTCTTATAGTTATTTGTTAATTGACAATGTGAAAAGTTCACATTTTAAATTGAATTTTTTTAATAACAATCAGTAATTTCAATCTTAATTGATTGTTTTTTATTTTTTTTTTTCACTATTTCTATATTTGAAATGCTTGTTTTTAATTTAAGTTATGTTATTAATTGTAATATTTAATGGACTATTCCAAAATTGTTGGAATAATTAACTTACGTATGTATACATTAGAATGCAATGTTTCCGAATAAATAAATAAATAAATAAAAGGAAATCGCGATTTCAAATAATTGCATTTTACGATTTCAAGTAATTACCGATTACAATGATGTTCGCATTATCTGTTTTATGATTTTGTTTATTACTTATTGGTGTGTTCTTTGTTTATTACTTATATACTTATATATATAGATGAATAAATGCCGGATATTTAATTAATTCTGCACTAGCAATTGCCAGTAAAATGCAATAATTTGGTAAAAATACCCAATGTTCATGATCGAAAAAATTGGATAACGATTGATATGAGTTTAATAAGGAACTGAAAAGTAATCCAGAAAAGATTTAGTTATTTTGAAGAATGTTCCTAAACAAACGTTTCGATATATAGTCTATCGTTAATGTTATATTTTTGTTCCAATACATCGACCATTAATTTGTTCACCTTATCTATACATATAGCTAATTTATAACAACATATATTTTTTTTGTTAATAATTAATATATAAAATTTTAATATACGTAAGCAAAAAAAAAAAGAAAAGATATGTACAGGTAATATATCACTTATAATATTACGATTTATTTGTAGGCAAAATTAAAAAAAAGACACACACGAATCTATATATAGTTTAAATTTAACCGTGCTTTAATAATAATATTGATTATGTGGTGGGAAGATGGTGGTGCCAATTGATTAGAGTGGTTATAGAGTCATTTAATTTTTCATTCATTACATATATTTATTAATATATATTTTAATAGTAATATTCATAATTTTATTTATTTATTTTATTATTAATATTTTGTATAATTTTTAATAATTTTGTTTGGTTATTTTTTTAGTTTTGCATAAACGAACACATTTTTTATTTTTTAAATCGAGTTTTTTAATTTTAAATTTGCAATATAATGTCTGAAAAATACGTTTATCGACCATTATATTCTGATGACGATTCATCTAATATTAATACTAGTATTAATACTACTAATCAACATGCAAACAATTGGAATAAGGTATGATATTATAATAAATTTATATATATATATATATAGAGAGATAGTCATTTGATATGCATTTAATTTTTGATCATTTTATTTATATACTGCGCAAATAAGAAATAAGACTCTGACACGTTAATTAATCATACAAATAACAAATTATCAGTGAAATATTAAATTCATATTTTAATATATTTATAATAAAAATATAACATATATAACAAAAATTATTCCATATAGAAAAAATGGAAAAATTATTTTTAATTTTATTTGTAATCGGTTAGATTAGATCTAACAAAATTAATGTTCACTATAATTAGATAAAAATTGTTTTTGGGTTCTTTAATAATATAAAAAATAATATTGAATATTGAATAAATTCAATGATTTTTCAATTAATAATGAAATTGTCTAAATGTAATCAAATAATCTCTATTTGAAAATAAAAATACAGACATTTTAATGCTAATATATATATTGAGAAAGATCATGAAAAATTATTATAAAATTGTCTTATCAATATTACATTGATTAAAATACTATTCTTCTAAAATGTGATAATTTTGATCAATACTACTCTAACCACTATTATATCGGACAACTGCTATTTTATTCGTATGCTTGATTTTGAGATGACAAAAAAGGACTTTAAACAACAATTTTTTAATCCTGCTAATTTTATTTCATAAAACGATAATTTTAGTTAAATGATTGCGCAGACAGAAGTTAAAAAACTTTTAAATTCAATTAGTTATGGAATTTAATGCAAAATGATTCAATTTAACAAAAAACAAATTTGACCATTATAATATCGGACACTTATATTTACGCCATTAATCTGCTTTGTACTCCTTTACATTCATCCGGTGTTTTTGAGTTCCTCATTTCAATGATTTTTCCTTGGAATTCTTCACTCCTTCAATTGTACTTTTCATATCATGTATTTACTTTGTTTTATTAATGCACACAACGATTCTATTGGACTTAAATCAGGGCTTGAAGATGTCCATTTCTAAGAGTGGATTTCTAAACACATTTGTTTAGCTTTCAACCCGACTTAGTTGCTTTAGCGGTTTATTGTAGAGCAACATCTTAATGAAATGTATATTCGCCGTTTGAATATAATTTAATAGTCGATGGCAAAAAGTAGTCATTCAATATATGAATGTGTTTTTGGGAGTTAACCGTACACTAAATGAAATGTAAATACCCGACGCGGTTTATCGCGACATACAACCTCACACCATTGGACTGGCTGAAAATTTTACAGTGCGTTTTAAACAATCACGATGAAATGCTTAATTTTGTGTGTGAATTACTCGATTATCGGAATCACCAACAATAACAAATTTACATTCATCATCAAAATATAATGCTATTCCATTGCCGCAGAACTCAAAATTGTTTATTGTTTTGTTTTGTACAAAACCATTGAAAGGGACTTTGATTTGTGATAAAATATTAATAAGGATTATTATTAGGAAAAAAAACATTGATTAATAAAATATGTCTGTATTTTTATCTTATATTCATATAGTTCGGTTTATGAATCCATTGCCTTGCCCGCTTTCGTGCGACCACTTTTTGGATTGCTGTTGACCATTTTAAACTTATATCACTCATAGCAGTTCTCCTATTTTTTCACAGTTGCTGATCGTGATAAATCAGTAACATTAGATTTTACACACACCACTTTCTGTGACTCAATTGAACCGGTTAAATGATATTTTATTCAGATATCAGGTACGGTAGACTTACAAATAGTTACATTAAGTTCTTTAGGAATATTTCGTATTATTCTTATTAATAATAAGATTAAAAGTATCCAAACAGTCCCGATTTAAGTCCAATAGAATCGTTGTGGGCATTAATAAAACACAGTTAAAACATGATATGAAAGTTACAGTTGAAGGAGTGAAGAATTCCAAGGAAAAATCATTGAAATGAGGAATGCAAAAACACCGAATGAATGCAAAATTTTAGTAAATACCACGTCTAAGAGAATGGAAGAAATCATATAGGCCAAAGGAGGCGTTACAAAGGAGATTATTGGTGTATAATATCCGATATTATAATGGTCAAATTTTTTTTTGTTAAATTGAATCATTTTGAAATAAATTCCATAAGTAATTGAATGTAAAAGATTTTTTACTTCTGTCTGCGCAATTATTAAACTAAAACGATCATTTTATGGAATAAAATTAGAAGGATTAAAACAATCGTTGTTTAAAGTCGTTTTTTGTCATCTCAAAATCAAACATACGAATAAAATAGCAGGTGTCCGATATAATAGTGGTTAGAGTAGTATAATATAGTTTAGTGATTATATATGTACCGAATTAATTTCAATGATAAAACAGCTTCTAATCTATAGTCATATAACTCTGTGGTGTAAATGTTAAAAATGCCAACCTAAAATTCTAACGGAATTTTGGGGTCGTGGGTTCGAATCCTACTGAATGCATAAAATATGTTTTGTGTTTTCGGTTATTTTTCGAATCTGAATTTTAACGCAGAGTTGTATATTCCGCTTGCGGTTGGTCGTACGGCTAATTACCGACACCGTAAAACACACAAATTAAGAAACTAACAACAGAAGGCTGTTGTTGGACGCTAAAACCAGATTGTTGGTTGTATAGCGAAAAATTTATTTATTTATTTATCTATAGTCGTATAGTAAGTTATCGTATATAGTATTTTGAATGATATCGGTCGGGTAACTTGTAGATGTTTCTTATATATTCATAATTTTTATTTAATGGTCACTCTATGACACAGGACATGGCTCGTATTTCCCTGTATTCGGTACGTTTTGGTCGTTAAAGTTACAGAAAATTTAACAATTTTATCGAGTATGTTAAAATTAAAATTTTTATAGATGGTAATTGAAATGATAAATAGCTTTATATTATAATTGAAAAAAAAGCATTTGAATTCTATGTAAAATATATTTTACAGTTGAATGATTGAACTTTAAAACAAACGTCTGATTTGTAAAAAATCAATCACCCAGCAAAAATAATGTAAGGAATATTCACAAAATGAATATACAAATTGTATTAACATAATACAGATTTATGACTCAAGTCACACATTTTTATCGTCTTAAATAACTCATTCCATAGTTTTTTTTATGTATCACATAAAAAGCATTTAGAATTAAATAAAACGAATTTGTCAATAAAAGACAAATTCATTGATTCGAGAAATATAAATGGGATATTATCAGAATGCATTTTAATATAAAATATAACAATAATGGTTTAAAAATGTATATAATAAGGAATGAAATAGATCATAAATTAGTGCATTGTAAAAATTATTATTTATATTTAAAAAATATTTATATTTTTGTTTCCAATTTTTTTTTTCAGACTGATGAAAATATTTCAATACCCGATGATTTTCTAAATGAAATGTTACCGTCAACAGCCGAATCGTCTGTTTATACTGCGAATGAAATTGCAGCTCGATTAGGTGTTGATATCCGCAAGGGTTTGTCATGGTCAGAGGCAAATTATCGGGCGAAAATTATCGGGCACAATGAATTGAATGCCAAAGAGGAAGATCCACCATGGAAAAAATATGTTCAACAATTTCAAAATCCATTAATTCTATTATTGCTCGGTTCAGCAATGGTCAGTATATTTATGCGACAATATGATGATGCCGTTAGCATAACAATTGCAATAATAATTGTGGTCACGGTTGCATTCATTCAAGAATATCGTTCGGAGAAAAGTTTAGAAGAATTAAAAAAATTGGTACCACCCGAATGCCACTGGTAAGTTTTTTTTAATTTAATAAAATATGATATGGTGGTATATTATATAAGAATTAAATATACTCGATAATGAATCTTGTACCCATGAATGTTTGAATTATTGAAATTTATATTGACAGATTTTTATGTTAGATATACTCCATAAAATCTTAACACTATTCGTTTATGTAGAATAGCAAATGCAATAGTTATGGATTGCAGCTGATGAATAATCTTATATCTATAAAGGTATCGAGTGTTATTGGAAAGAGATATTGAAAGGGAATACTCCTCATAAACAATCCAATATTTATTTTATCCAATATCCAATATTTATACATTTTGGTTTATTTCCATTACATTTATTTATAGTTTACGAGAAGGTCGTCTGGAAACATTTTTGGCACGTGAACTTGTACCGGGCGATATTGTTTATTTAAATATTGGTGATCGTGTACCGGCTGATTGTCGGCTTTTCGAAACAATTGATTTACAAATTGATGAATCCAGTTTTACTGGGGAAACGGATCCGGCTAAAAAAAATACGGATATTATATTGAATAATGGCAATCAAAATAAAGATCATACAAAAATGAAAAATATTTCCTTTATGGGAACATTGGTTAGATGTGGAAATGGAAAGGTAATCTGAATATCTGAATGGGATATAGTTATTTTATTTAATGAATGAACTAATTTTTTTTACATTTTTGATATATATATATATATATGAATAGGGTATTGTAGTGAGCACCGGTCCAAATAGTGAATTTGGTGAGGTATTTAAAATGATGCAAGCGGAAGAGGCACCAAAAACACCATTACAAAAATCTATGGATATTTTAGGTGCCCAATTAAGTTTCTATTCATTTTGTATAATTGGTGTTATTATGCTGTTGGGATGGATTCAGGGAAAAGCAATTGTTGAAATGTTTACGATTGGTGTTAGTTTGGCGGTGGCCGCAATACCCGAAGGTTTACCAATTGTTGTAACGGTAACATTAGCATTGGGTGTAATGCGTATGGCAAAACGTAATTGTATTGTCAAAAAATTACCAACAGTCGAAACATTAGGTTGTGTTAATGTAATATGTTCCGATAAAACGGGTACAATTACGAAAAATGAAATGACTGTTACCGTCATTATAACATCTGATGGTTATATGGCGGATGTTACCGGTGCCGGTTATAATGATAACGGTGAAATTCATATACGTGAATGTAATAGCATGGAAATGGCTAAACAAAGTATTAGTCGGTGCATTGAAATCGGTGCCGTTTGTAATAATGCAACAATACAAAATGAAACGTTGTTTGGTCAACCGACGGAAGGCGCTCTATTGGCGGTAGCCATGAAAAATGGTATTTATGCAGCCAATGATAAGTATATACGTTTACAAGAGATTCCATTTAGGTAAATATTTTAATTATTATTATATTTGTTGATGGTATTCTTTTAAAACAAAAACAGATTGTTATTTAACTAATTCATTATATTTAATATATAGCTCGGAACAGAAAATTATGGCCGTTAAAATTGTTTTAAAATATACGGATAGTAAAGAAGAATTATTTTTTGTTAAAGGTGCATTAGAAGTGTTGTTACCGCAATGCACAAAATTTATGTATGGTGGTCAAGTGATACCGTTAACTAAACAAAATGAAGCTGAATTCTTATCAGAAGCATATGAAATTGGACGAAAAGGTAATTAGCAATTAAAAAACAATTAGATATATGAGCAATTTTCTTGAATCAACAATTGTTTTTCTTTACTTAAAGGTTTACGTGTACTTGCATTAGCCAAAGGGAAATCATTACAAGATTTAATTTATATGGGTATTGTTGGTATCACCGATCCACCGAGACCATTGGTACGTGAATCCATTGAAATATTACGTCAAAGTGGAGTGCACGTTAAAATGGTAACGGGTGATTCTCAAGAGACAGCTGTAGCAATTGGTAAGTAGAAATTGTTTTTTTTTGTTTCTCTCATTTTAATTTAAAGAAAAATCAAAGGGTGGGAAGTGTTTCGAACATCCCAAGAGATTTAAATGATAATCTTGCGGTTTTATGGTCATTATTGTCTAAATATTGTTTGGTATTGTTGTACAAAATCGTCTGCTAATCGTCTGCAGTTTGTTATATATTCGTTACCGTCAATGGTTGATGAATTTTAAACAATTCATGGGTTCATAGAATAATCATATACGGTATATATCCATGAAATTACACCATAAACCAACTGATAGTCTAAATATGATTTGTACTTATTGATAGGAACCAATTGTAAGAATTTTCTAATACAACTGATATTGAAAATGATATAGTATGAGAGCTGTATCAGCCTTATACTATTCATGTCCACTTTTATATTTTATATCTTCTAATATGGAATCTTCATCTATTTCAATGAATTTCAATGGATAGAAAGAAATATATGTAATATTTGTTTATTTTTTAAAATTATTTTTACCTTAATTCTAAAACTATTTAAACTAAAAAACTAAATAACAAATTACAATATTTTAAGAATTAATAACACAAAAATTAATTTAAAATTATAAAACACAAAAGAATGAAAAAAATTTTAACATCTTGATTCTTTTTCAATGATTATTGGAAGGGGTGCTGGTATTGGTAACGGCAATGGTATTGGCAATACCAATGGAAATTTAAACTTTTTCAAAATTGGTTTAAATATTGCAAATTTTTTAATGATAATTGGCAATGGTAATGGTACGGGTAAGGGTAAAGGCACCGGTACCGGTAAAATGTCATTATCCTTATCGTCTTCATCTTTTACTACCACCTCTTTCACTTTATCGTTGTCTTCGTCCCAATGCACTTTACCACAATTTATTGTTATTATAAATATTCCCATTAAAAATAATATGATCATTAACTTGAGATTGAATAATACACAATGGAAAATAATAAAAAAAAATTATATAGAAATTAATGTTTATGTTTTGTATATATGAATTAAATTTCATCATAGAATCATCCTACAACTTACCAATTTCATTTTTTTGTAAATATTTATTTTTAATTATTTCAAAAATTTTAAATAATTTAGCTATTGTTGTGCTAACCACCAATGATACAAAACAATAATGATTACATATTTATAAAGGGCGACGGTATTTATATGTACACAAAATAATTTCTCTTCAAGTTTCGAATGAGTTTCTTTTTTTTATCTCCAAAAAATAATTAATTTTCAAATTCAGTTGTCGCAAGCGAGTTTTACTGATTGTACAACTTTTAATTAAATAATAGTATAAGTTTCTAAAATTAAATTAATATAATTTATTAGGTCTTAATGAGTAATAAAGGTATGATTTCTAAACCTATTAAGATTTTGGTCAATGTTATAGAATGGATATCAATAGGACAAATAAACCTTGTTAATATATGATATTGATGTGATATTCGGTAACAAGACAAAATTACTTTTCAATTTTTTTATGGAATTTTCTGAATTTTCCATTCTAGCCACATAATCTTCGTCTTTTATTATTATACATCATCAGATTCCATCAGTGCTTGGTAAATCTATCATTTACAGATATTGAAAAATAGAAAAGGAAAAATGCTATTGAACTACAATTACGCAATTAATATATTAACGAAATATATAGAAAAAGTTTCTCTTGTAAAACTCAGAATCATTTACTTTCATTTATATGTTTGATGAATTATAATTCATTTTAAGTTCAAGTCCAAATTAGTATAATAGAAAAATCCTAATTAAGAATTATTCTAAATGGCTCTCACATATACAATTCAAGTTATTTTCATTAATCACAAACAAAAAAAATACCTAAAATGCTATAAATATTCAAACGTAAATGGTTATTTCAATCAATGTCATTAAATTTTCCGTAAAGACAATATATAAATATATAATAGTTTGTGTTGTTTTGTAACAAAAAATACAAGTCCTTGGAATTAATAGTTATTACATAATTATATTTTAATTAATTTATTTAAACAATATAATAAATGAAAATTTAAAATTTTAACTGCAACTCTATAAAAATCGCAATGAATGCACAATAGATAAATTATGCAATTCATTTAGATTTTCGTTAAAGTTTAAAGTAATGTTTAACAAAAAACAATTGAAAAGCGTACGCTGACATCTATACATATACGGTTTAAATCCATAAATACTCGTCGTTTACCACTTTTTAATTACTGGAATTGGTAATGGCACTGGTGCTGGCAATGGAATTGGTACCGGTGCCGGTAATGGTATTGCGACCTTTTTCAATACTGGAATTGGAATTGGTACGGGCGCTGGTAATGGAATTGGTACTTTTTTCAATACTGGAATTGGAATTGGTACGGGCGCTGGTAATGGGATTGGTATTTTTTTCAATACTAGGATTGGAATTGGAATTGGGGCTGGTAATGGTATCGGAATTGGTGCTGGTAATGGTATTCCTATTTTTTTAATAACCGGTATTGGTATCGGAATTGGTGCCGGTAATGGTATTCCTATTTTCTTAATAACTGGAATCGGTAATGGTAATGGCAATGGTAATGGCAACGGTAATGGTAATCCAATTTTTGGTACATCACATTTAATTGCAGCTATCAAAGCCATCATTGATACTAGTAATACAATCTGTAAGAAGAAAATGGTTGTTTTTTATATATTTTAATTATATTTAAAGAAAAACATTATTTAATAATAAACAGAAAAATAATTATTATTAATATTTACCGATTTCATTTTAAGTTTTTATAAATATGTGTTACGATATTTTTATTATTATAAGTTTTTGTTGGATAGTTTGAATTGTGAATGATTGCAAATTATTTGAATCAATGCGTTTTTATACAAATTTAATTCATAACCACAGCGATATTAATTACAATATATTAGGCAAAAATTATATATTTTGTATTGTTATTGGGGGTAAAACAAGTGATAATAAAAAAAGTACTAATTTTCTAATAAATTTTCCAAATTAAAATATTGATTTATATAACTAATATAAATCCTTTTTAAAAATTAATTAATCGATAGCGTGTACCGGCGATCGAATCGTTGCCGTTTATACATAACTTGATTTACTGATTATAATTAATTAGAGTTAATTACTGATTGAATTATTGAATAATTTATAATGTATAAGTTAAAATATACAGGTAGCTAATCTAAATATAAATATATGTACAAACATTGTTGGCCAATTATTGAATAATGTATTATATGCATGATTATTTAACAAGGTTCTGATAGTATCTTACTGATGATCTGAATATTTCAATTGAACCGTTTAAGTTTTCTATTAGATCAGTTGAATAAAAAAACAATTTAACAGAATCACATACACAAAATATGTGAATAAATGAAATGAATTAGAATTATAAAAGAATGACTTGGTAGATGAATGTCAAGTTTACTGGATTAGGTTGACACATTTGATTACGTAATGAGATAAGATCAATTCCAGTATAGGACATATATAGAAGATCATAATACTACTCTAACCACTATTATACCTTCTATTTTATTTATTCGTATGCACGATTTTGAGATGCCAAAAACGGACTTTAAACAATAATTTTTTAATCCTTTTAATTTTATTTCAAAAAATGATGGTTTTAGTTAAATAATTGCGCAGACAGAAGTAAAAAATCTTTTAAATTCAATTACTTATGGAATTTATTTCAAAATGATTCAATTTAACAAAAAAAAAAAATTTGACCATTACAATATCGGACACTTATATTATACCCCACTAATCTCCTTTGTGACGCCTCATTTCAATGATTGATTTTTCATTGTAGCTAATTGTAAGTCTACCGTATCTGATATCTGAATAAAATATCGTTTAACCGGTTCAATTGAGTCACAGAAAGTGGTGTATAATCTAATGTTACTGATCGTGATAAACGCAACTGTAAAAAAATAAGAGAACTGCTGTGAGTGATATAACTCTAAATTGGTCAACAGCCATCCAAAAACGAAAGGGGACAATGCAATGTATCATAAACCGATGAATATAGGATAAAAATAAAGACATATTTTATTAAACAATGTTTTTCCCCTAATAATAATATCCTAATAATTTTTCAGCCCAAAGCCCCTTTCAATTGTTTTGCAAAAAACAAAACAATAAACAATTTTGATTTCTGCCGCAATGGGATAGTATTATATTTAGTGATGAATGTAAATATGTTACTGAATGAAGCATTCCATCGTGATTGTTTAAAACGCACTGTGAAATTTTCAGCCAAGGCCATGGTGTTGGGTTGTGTGTCGGTAAAAGGCGTCGTTTATTTTTCTTAATTTACTTACTTAAATAGTTAACTCTCAAAAATGCATTCATATATTAAGTTACTATACCTTTTTCCATCGACTATTTAATTATATTCAAATAACGAATATACATTTCAATAAGATGATGCTCTACCACAAATCGCTAAAGCAACTAAGACTGGTTGAAAGCTAAAGAAATGTGGTTAGAAATCCACTTTCAGTAATGGACATCTTCAAGTCTTGATTTAATTCCAATAGAATCATTGTGGGCATTAATAAAACAAAGTAAAAACATGAAAAGATAAAAAATTATTGTTTTAAGTCCTTTTTTGGCATCTCAAAATCGAGCATACGAATAAAATAGCAGGTGTCCGATATAATAGTGGTTAGAATAGTATATTATATTCCATTCAATAGTTTTGTCTTAAGGTACAATTCAACAGATCATTGTATTTGCCGTATATTTGTATTTTCTTAATCAAATTATATCTAGATGGCAGTTTTCTAATTGCATTTTTAATCACATTTATTACATTTATAATTCATATTATTCATACCTGCTTTTATAAGTGAAAGTTTGTGTTAATCTATAAAATGATAATCTCTAATATAACAATAAATTAGGCTATTTTATTTAATGATTTTATTGCAATGATTGTTGAAATTGATGATATAAATAATTAGACATGCTTTATGTATATCATTTCTTTTATCGTTTATGGCATTCTTTTACATTATCTATACTGATACGACAAGTTTTGTTTGTAAATGTCTATACTGTTCTATTCTTTCGACAACAGAATTTCATTAATTCAATTATGAAAATATACATAACCGGGTATAATCAACAAGATATAGATATGATTGAATAATTCTATACATCGAATTTAAACCTAATCAAATACATGATATACATACTTGTATTTTTAAAAATGCTATAACATGATAATCAATGTAATAAATTTAGCAAAACAAAAAATTAAAATAAATCGTATAAAAGCAGCCGATTTATTCAAATATTGTATAATCAAATCAAGTGTTTCATAACAGAACAAACAAATCAAAAACAAAGAAAAAATATTCTTCAAAGTTTTATTAAACTAAAATATATTATTAATAAATAATAAAATAATTAAAAACATATAATATGAAATCGGTAAATATTTTAATCATTTGTTTTTTTGGAAAACAAAAGTTTTTCTATAAATAATTAAAAAAAATATTAATAAAATAACCATTTTCTTACAGATTGTATTAGTAGTATCAGTGATGGCTTTGATAGCTGCAATAAAATGTGATGTACCAAAAATAGGATTACCATTACCGTTGCCATTACCATTGCCATTGCCGTTACCAATTCCATTTATTAAGAAGATAGGAATACCATTACCAGCACCGATTCCGATACCATTACCCGTATTTAAGAAAATAGGAATACCATTACCAGCACCAATTCCGATACCATTACCAGCACCAATTCCAATTCCAATTCTAGTATTGAAAAAAATACCAATTCCATTACCAGCGCCCGTACCAATTCCAATTCCAGTATTGAAAAAAGTACCAATCCCATTACCAGCGCCCGTACCAATTCCAATTCCAGTATTGAAAAAAGTATCAATACCCTTACCGTTACCATTGCCATTACCCCTACCGTTACCAGTGCTTAAGAAAATTCCATTACCATTACCAGCACCGATTCCCATACCAATTCCAGCAATTAAAAAATGGTAATCAATATAACATATCACCCCGCACATAGAGGAATATCTAATGGTGCAAGTTATTGTCATCAAATTTTATGGATCGCAGTTTGTTTTTATAGAAATGTTTTAACATTTTTCTATTTAATTGTTATTAGTTTTGTAGTTAATGTATTTATTTTTGAGATTGAGGGGAGATGTTTGTTAAATAAATTATTTTAGATTTATTATAAATGTATGGGTTATAAGTTATTATATATATATTTTTTTATAGGTTTTTCAGACTAAAACTCTTTAAATATAAAAAGTCAAAAATACTGTCCAATAGTAAAAATATCATATACATTTGTAGAATTTGTTAGATTTATAAATGATTCTAAGAGAACTCGGAAGGCAATATGACAAGTGGTTTTTTTTTGTTTCTTTCTCGTATGCGGAGATCCTTAAATATCTCAAAATAATTAAATGGTCATTACAAGAAAAACTCACAAACATAATAATTTTAAATGCTTTTTCGGTAATATTTTTAATGCAAATGTTTAATTTTATATTTTCCAATCATAGTGGTATTAAATTAATTTGGTTGTTTTCAGAATAATCAGTTTTTCTTTTAATACCGCATTACCACCCATTTCTCAAGTGTTTAATGTATAATTTTAATAATTTAGATTTAGAATAAAGTTAATCAAAATCATAAAAATATATATTTATAAATGATTTATTATTAATTAAAAAAATATTTTCCCCCACATAATTAAATTACAGCAAATCTAATCGGTTTAGATACCGTACATCATCAAGTGCTATCTGGTCTTGAAATGGATCAATTAAATGATATGCAATTAGAAAAAATTATAAATAATGTAAGCATATTTTATAGAGTTACACCAAAGCATAAAGTTACTATAGTTAAGGTAAATCGATAATTTTTATAATATTATAGATTATTTATATTGAACCCATTCTTGAATGAAATTCTATTATTATTATAATTATCAATATTTGGAAAACTTATAGGCATTACAAAGAACTGGAAATATTGTTGGTATGACTGGTGATGGTGTTAATGATGGGGTGGCATTAAAACGTGCAGATATTGGCATTGCAATGGGTAAAAATGGAACGGATGTGTGTAAAGAAGCGGCCGATATGATTATTGTTAATGATGATTTTCATACAATTATGTAAGAAAATTTTTTACTTATTAATAATATTATTTGCTGTATTGTCTTTGTATTCATTAATTCCATTCTAATTTTAAAAATATTAATATAGAGCCGCCATTGAGGAGGGTAAAGGCATATTTTATAATATTCGAAATTTTGTACGTTTTCAATTGAGTACATCGATAGCGGCATTATCATTAATTGCACTGTCAACATTAATGGGCATTGCGAATCCATTAAATGCTATGCAAATTTTATGGATAAATATAATAATGGATGGACCGCCAGCACAATCGCTTGGCGTCGAATCAGTCGATCAAGATGTTTTACGCCAGAAACCACGTAATGTTAAACAACCGATGATAACACGTGCGGTAATCGTTAATGTTTTACTTTCCGCTAGTATTATAATATTGGGTACACTATGGGTATTCCAACGGGAAATGGCTGATGGTTCGGCTGGTAAAACAAAACGCGATACAACCATGACATTTACATGTTTTGTATTTTTCGATATGTTTAATGCATTAAGTTGTCGATCACAAACAAAAAGTATCTTTAAAATTGGTTTATTTTCAAATAAAATGTTTTTATTTGCTGTTGCATTTTCGGTTATCGGTCAATTGTTGGTCATTTATTTTCCACCATTACAAATGGTTTTTCAAACGGAGGCACTCACCATATTCGATTTATTATTTCTGATTGCCTTGACATCATCCGTATTCATTGTTTCGGAATTGAAAAAATGGTTTGAACGTACATTGGAACGACGAATGTATAGAACAAAAAATGAATTAGATTTTGTATGATATATTTCCGATTTATAATTAATATAGAGACGATTGGATGCGACAACGACGACGATGATTATTAAAAAGGCCATGACCTAATGCACAATATATAATTATGAAAATCACTGGTTGAAATATTTACAAATCGGATATTGGTATATATTATAGTATTTATTTATAAGGAAAAGATGATAAAAAGAACTTTATAATTTTTTTTTTTTATTTACTAATTTATCATTTAGTATTCATTTTATTTTATGAATTTTTTTTTTTAAATAGGAAAATCTATAGCAAAAAATTCTCTACCGCCTTTTCACCGAAAAACTTTATTTAAACTAACAAAATATTTGTATATATAGTTAATTATTTTTGTACTATTTTTTTTTTTTTTTTTAATTTGAATTTTTACCATATATACATTTTTGATTGCTCAACAATACCAATTATAAAATTGTGTACAATAAGAGCAATATATACAAAAAAGGATTAATGTATTTTTAAACGATTTTCAAACAATAAAAAAATTATTAATTAATATAGGATAAAGATAACAAATAATTTTTTTGTTAAATTGAGATGGTGAAATTGATTAAAATTTCTTTAACAGTATTAACATTATATATATGCAAAATAACTTTTGAATCCTTTATACGTTCATTATAAATTATTGTTAAGGATTCTCATATATTCTTATTGTTATTATAAGAATTGTTATGAAACACTATAAAAAAAAAGGCAGCTTTTCTTTTCCCTATATTTTGTTAATTACAAAAACAATAAATAAAGTAATTCTGTAACACCATAATTTGTTTCAAAAGTACATTATAACACACCAATTCTGTTGAAATTCATTAGTTTTTATTTAATTTTTTTTTTAACTATTTATCAAATTTTACACTATTATATTAATTTTTCTCTAAAATTAAAACCTTTAAATAATCTTTAAATATTGTGATTTTTCATGAAAATTGAGGGTTTTAAATATTTAGGGATTTCTTTTATAACAAAAAAATTGGCATTTTTTGTGCGAACACAATAAATTATAAAATAAACTTCATTGCCATTATTAATTGGAGCAATTTATTTAAGCGATAAAAACACTCTTCGAACACAAAACACAAAAGAAAATTTGGTGCCTGCGAAAAACCTATACATAAATCAATAATATGAAAAAAGCATGTATTTATTTTCGTTTCGTGTGATTTTAGAAAATGAATTATAATTGAATTATTTTAAAAAAACATTAGCGTTAATAGGCAATTTTTTTTTATTTATATATTTAAATCAAATAAAAATATTACTATTAATAAAAGTCACGCAAATAGTCATACAATATTATTATTTTTTTTAAAATGAAAACACACCCCAATAAATAAATATATTATTATTAATTTGTAGTTAGCTATATATTTTTGTGATATTATATTAAGTTTTTTTTTTATTTGGATCAATAATTATTAATTTATTTATTTTATTATGATAATTTTTTTTGGTTTTGTTTTTATTTTGATTTAGTTTTATAATAAAAAAAAAAAAAACTTCTCGAGGCACACACACACAAAAACACAAATAAATCACAATACACAAAACATATTTAAACATATTTATTATATTATACACTTTAATTAAATTAAATGCATGAAAAAATTTATATACCTATATATATTTATATGCATATATATCACATAAAATAATAAAGAAAAAAAAATGTAATCCATTTTTTTTTTTTTTAAATATTTCAAAACGTTTATATTTTTAATTAATTTTTATAAAGTAATGAGATGATGAGATGGCACAGCCTAACATATTTAATAATTTAAAATATTTTAAAAAAGAATATCGAATATGAAATCTATACAAATCATAAAATTGCAGTCGTAAAAATGATTCATTACTTATCATTTCAATGTATTTATGGATATTTGTCAAATTTTTTGATTTTTCTTTTGGGCATATTATAAAAGGCATATTCTTTTGGCATTGTTAAACAAAGTTGTTAGCTGAAATTTATTTTTTATAAAACTCCATGAACATCATTCTATATAATTTCTTATTCTAATAAAATTCAAAATTCATTCAATTATGACCGAAAAAATCCAGTTTTATAAAATTATCTAAATTTTCATTCATTACATTTGTGTAATGAAATTCAAAGATAGTCCATTCTTTCCTAATCTAAATTAATCCTGAGAAAATGAAGAGATTTTTTTAAAAAATTTGATTTTCTCAAAATGATTTGTACACAGAAGTCTGAAAAAACTTCTTTTCCACGGTATTTGCATTTTTTTATAGTTTTGAACCCTATCATTTTATTAAGAAAAGTGTATCCTATATATATAATTGGTATCAGTACCCGCGGCGCATATTTATTATACAATTTGAAATAATTTTTATTGCAGCTAAAATAGTATTATTTATTTTTTTAAAACAAGACAGGCTAGCCTATACAAAAGTTATAATTTAATTTGCCCAATTTCATCATATAGATTAGACTTTTTTGAGACACATTTCACAAATAAAATATGAAATCAAATAAAAACTGAATGAATATATGGATAAAGGGATAAAAGTAAAACTCTATTGTATATTAGACAAATAGATTAGAAGAGATAATAAAATAAAGGAATATGATTCCATAAGGATGTAAAAATTGTATCTACTATACAAGGGCATATAGAAAACATATGATAGTAAAAATCAAAATGGTAATAGAAATCCATTATAAATTGATGTATTTTTTTTTTTTAAAGAAATATCTCATATCCGGCTGTATCAGTCAGTTTCTTGAACATTTGGTACAATTGAAATTAGTATTGTTGCTAAATGTATCTAAATATAGTTTTTGTTTACACAAGACAGCAAATTTTCTTGTTTCCTTTGGATAATATTGGAATATTTGAGGTAATTTTACATGATAAAATATAAAATCAGAATATTATAACAATGAAGCGAAATTTATTGTGTATTAGACAAATAAATCAATATTAGAACAGATAATATTGGAATTTAATTCCATATATAGTGATGATAAGGAGATTTAGAATACTTAATTAGGTATTTTGACGATTTCATTATATATATATATATAGATATATATATATATATATATCAAATTAAATTAAAATAAAACACATATATAATATTAAAAATATTTATCGCGATCTCTCAAATTCAACCCCAAATATAATAAATAAATACAGTAAAATCTAATATTTTTATAATCAATATTTAATAAAAATTATTTATTATTCAATATATATATAGACAACATACATATAAAAAACAATTTAATATTTATATCATATAAATGTATAAAAAATTAATTTCGCACAAAACAAACACAAAAAAAAAATATTTAAAAAAAAAAAAAATCAACAGAAATTCAAATTTTCATACACATCATTAATTAAATTATATAGAAAACGAAAAGAAAATAAAAAAACCAAAAAATAATATTAAATTTAAAAAATATTTTAAAAATATTTTAAAAAAAATATTTTAAATATTGAAGAAGAAACATAAAAAATAACACACAAAAAGAAATAAATCAAAGCATATTTTTAAAAACACACACATTATTAATAAATAAAAAAAAAACATAAAATGTTCAAATAAAATTAAAAAACAAAAAAAAAAAACATATAAATTTTTTTACATTTTCATATCGAATTTTCATTATGTATTCATTATATAAATTAAATCAAATAATCATAATATAAAAAAAAATCAATATATTAATAAAATTATTTAAATAAATTATTAATAAATAATTTAATCAAAATATAAAAATAAAATATTTATTCAAATATTAATCAATAATAAATTATTCATAATTATAAAAAAAAAAATAAAATAGTCTATAAAACATTTTTTTCTTTTCTAAATAAATAAATAAATAAATAAGTAAATAGAATTAATTCAATTTAAGCTAAAAAAAAACAAAAAAAATAGAATAAACAACATTGACAATATAATATATAGTAATTTATTTTAATTGTATTAATGGCAACTTTTTTTTTTTTGAATAAGATAAAATTTTATAATAATCGCGCATTATGAGATGATATGGTGAATATATATTAAGAAATAACTGGCTGTACTATCTTTATGTTGCGTAACGGAAAGTAAAAACAAAGTAATTTTGTATTATTTTTATTTTGGGAAAAACATAAAGAACACACCACTTTGAGTGACATATATTCAAATTATTATAATCGGATTAGCATTTTAATGCTAATAACCATTCATTCATATTCATATTTGAATGTAATTATAATTTAAAATAAATATACAAAAAAATTTAAAAAAACGGTGAGACTCTTGAACGAAACGGTTTTTTTTTTGTTAATTTTAATATTTATTTAAATTAAATTTAATATTATTACTTATTATTATATAAGTATATTATTAAGGCATATTTTGTATTTTATAAATTCAAATATAATATAATTATTAATAAAAAAAAAAAAATTTGCAATTTGGAAAAACTTTTTTTGGTTTATTCAAAATTGAAATTTATGTGTTTTTTTTTTTTGAGGGGATACCTGAATATCTTAAGTATTCTTTTTTGGATTATCTCTTTCGTGAATGTCCTTAGATACTCGCAGATAATTTATGTAAGTTTGCTTAACGTACTCATATTACCTTAACGTTTATTAAATTCCATAGATTTCGAAAATCCTTCAGATTTATGCATAATATTTATATAAAATTATGGAGCAATTTTTTAATTATTGTTTGAGGACCAGCAAATAAATTCTATAAAATTATTTCAAACAACTGAACAAAAATAAAGTATTTTAGGAGAATCGGTGGAAAATCGTCTGACTGCATTGAATAAATTGATTATTAAAATACCAAATAATATGACAAAATTCGATCAAAACAAATAAACTAGTAATCGTAAATCGCAACACACATTTGCTGATATTTTAACAATATGTAAATTGAATTCATATAAAATCGTAAAGGTAATAAAATAATAATAAATTTTTCGCTATACAACCAACAATCTGGTTTTAGCGCGGTCCAACAACAGCCTTCTGTTATTAGTTTCTTAATTTGTGCTTTTTAGGGTGTCGGTAATTAGCCGTACGACCGCAACCGCAAGGGAAAATATGCAACTCTGTGTTATAATTCAGATTCGAAAAATAACCGAAAACACAAAATATATTTTATGGCTTCAGTAAGATTCGAAACCACGACCCAAAAATTTCGTAAGAATTTTAGGTTGGCATTTTTAACATTTACAACACAGAGTTGTAAAGATATGGTACTAAATTTTTATCTTATGGAGAGCAGAAGAATAATAAAAAAAAATAAAACAACAACATCTAATTTCTAAAAATCTATATGCATTCTTTATTATTATTATCATTACACGTATCTATAGCTTCTGTTTTATTACAAGAATCTATTACATTTGAAAAAGAATCGTTGACTGAATTCATTTCAGTATCATCAATCTCACTTTTATTCTTAATAGGTAAATCATTACCTTGATCAATTTTAATTTCTTCATTTTCATTGATTTTCTTTTCGTTTTTATCATTATCTGCATCATCCTGCTGCTTCTTATTATCATCACCGTTATCATTTTGATCCTTTGTCTGATTACCATCACCACCCCCATTCAATTCCTCTTCTTCATCATCATCATTTGACGACGATTCACTTTCATTATTTATCGCCAAATTGGATGATGCCGGTTTTTTTTTATTCTCTATTCGTCTTTTTTTCATATGCATCTTTTTCTTTAAACGTTTTTCACGTTTTTTAGCTGTTTTTGCTTCTTCGGCCAATCGATTTTCTTCCAATTTTGAACGATAATCTTCATCTAATTTTTCCTATTTTTTTTGGATAAATGATTATTGTGAAATTATTGTTGTGTTGATAATAACAAAAAATTCATTTCAAACCTTAGCACTTTTATTTTGAATTTGTTTTTGTCGTGCAAATTCCTTACGACGTAAATGTCGATAAACATGAAATTCACCGGAACCAGCACCGGCACTTGATCCCATCACATTACGTACGAAACTCGGTACAATCGATAAATGATCTTTTGATGAATGATATTCTGGTATTGGTACCGCTTTTTGCTGAATATTGAAAAGATGTTATTGGAAATTTGTTATTAATTCATTAATCATTTTTATAATTTACCGGATTATCCATAAGTTTTTGTAATTTAGCACGTTGTTCTTCGGTTGGTGTACGTGTTTTAAATTTACGTTTTTCTTGTTGTTCATCTTTTGCGGTTGATTTATCACCGCCACCATTGCTATTTTTTGTTTTCGTTTCCATGTTTTTATTTTAGAACATATATTTGATTTATTTTTTTATTTAAATCGATGATTAAAACACTTTAACTAGTTAATGTGCACATTCAAAATCACAACAAATTTTAATCTTGGATCACGATAATATGTCCTAGAAAAAAATAATAAACTGCTGAGAACTTCCAAATAAAAATCACGAACAGCAATATCAAAAATAAATATCAATGAAAAAATATAAAAATAAATGGAATGTAAACAAACACAAATTTTATCAATATAATAATAATAATAATAATAACAACGAGTTTATTTTTGACAATTTGTATTTTGATATTTTTGTTGATATTTTCAACAATATCGAGCTGTAATCGTGTAATGTTAAGTTGCAATCTTGCAATGTACGATATAAATATGTTGCAGGAGGACGAAAAAAATTCTCATCTTATAATGGGATAATAGATGTTATTTTAGAGTAAACTCTTCACAACAGGATTCAGAAATGAAATGAATGTAAAGCAGGAAAAAATAATTTTGATAACTTAAATAAATAAGAACATTATTATGTATTAATTTAGTTCTTGTTGAATGAATTATGTTTTTCCTTAAGCAAATATAATTTTAAAATGCCAGTTTTTTGAATTAATAATGATTAAACTTAAAAGGGTAAAGTTTTAAAATTTATACCACCACAATTACATTATTTTACAGGTCAAAATTGCAATAATATTTAACCTTAAAAAACAAATTAAAATGAAAACCGTATGTGATCAACTTCAAAATGTTAATAGCAAATGTAAATATTCTCGTATATATAAGTGTTTAGGAATTATATTGATGGTAAAACTGTAGATTGGGGTTAATAACCTATTGACGTTCATATTTTTATATTGATATGCGATGGATATATGGAGACTTGGAGAGCGCCACCGAGCTCCGTTGAACCACCGAGAACCGCCTTCAAAAACGCAGATTTTTTGTTGTTATTTCATCATCAAAATCATCATCATCTTTGTATAATATATTGTTATGTTTTCTTTTTGGTTTTGATTTTGAGTTTGATTGTGTGTTTTTTTTTTTTATTTTTTTTCTAGTGGTGATGATGGTACTTTTTTTTTTTTAATTTAATTTTTTCTTTTATTTAATTAACTTTTTAATTATAAATAAAATAAAATTTTGTAATTTTCTATAATATAATTAATGTTTTTTTTTAATGTATAGACATAAAAATAAAAATACCATTAACTTAAAACCATAAAAGAAAAAGGCTGTGTGATTTGTTGTTGAAATTCAAGTTATATTTTAAAACAAAACAAGGAATAAATTGTAACTAGTTAAAAACAACAACAACATTATGTCAATGTCTGGTGATTTTGGTAATCCTTTAAGGAAATTTAAATTAGTTTTTTTGGGTGAACAAAGTGGTAAGTTATAGACTTTTGAATGGAATAATAATTATTGATTTTCTTATTTGGTTTTTTAAAAAGGAACGATGAACATGAAATGTTTTTGTCTTAACCTAAATAAATAGATAACCACCGCATATAAATGCTTAACTAATCCGGGATATAATTAGTGGTAGTTAGTATATATAGAAAAGGGTTTTTTTTTTTTAACAGAATTTATGAAGTAATTTTTTTTTATTCAATTTACTTACATTAGCATTAGCATACACAAAATAAACAACTGTGAGTTGACTCGACAAAAATGACGTGGGGTTTTTTTTTTTTTTAAATAATTTTTTTCTTATTGTTGAAAAAAAAAATTGTTGCGTGAGAAATTTGTGTGATGAAGGTACATTATAATTGTACAAAACTAATGCAAAAAATTATGAGTCATTTTCTTTATAGTATGTAAATATATACAACAAAATGATAAATAATATGTATTGGGTGTATTACAAAATATTTTTATATTCAATGAACATTTAATTATATATCCAAATATATTTCTGTTGTAAATGAATCTAAACAAAACGTTATCATAGTATAGTATCACATTTTTACGGTGCGATAAGAATGAATTAAATTATTATTCGGATATTCCGAAGATCTTTACTTAATGCTTAACATTGCAGTATTCATTTTTCTAACTTTTTTACCGAAATTTCAATGAGATAAACAAAAGTATCCTCCTCCTATATATAAATGATTCCTTTGTAAAACTATTCGATTTATCCTTATAATTAACAAACAAACCTATACATTTCGATTTTTAGAATACAAAAAAAAAAACAAAGAAGAATTGCCATAAAAAATCCTTTGAAATAAATAATAAAAATTAATCTATATATTTATATGTGTATATTTGAAATCCCATCCTATAACTATATGGATATAATGTAATAATAATAATTGATTTTTTATTTTGATTTCCATTTTCAGTTGGAAAAACATCGTTAATTACTCGATTTATGTATGACAGTTTCGATAATACTTATCAGGTTTGTATAAAGATAATGTTTTTTTTTATTTTCATTACCTCTATTAGATAGTTAACAGATGTAACTAATACAAAACTTAATTCACAAAAAAAATTTAGGCAACAATTGGAATAGATTTTTTATCGAAAACAATGTACTTAGAAGATCGTACTGTTCGATTACAATTATGGGATACGGCTGGACAAGAACGATTTCGTTCATTAATCCCATCATATATTCGTGATTCAACGGTAGCCGTTGTCGTTTATGATATTACAAGTAAGTGATGAATATGCTCATTTCGTAATGTGTCGATATAGATAATATAGACAGAACATAATAATCTCATATAATATTAAGAGAAATTCATAAATCGTAGTATTGAAACTATGATCTACAAACAAAAATATTCATTCAATTCCAAATCTATGGGAAAAAGCTGACCTGTATTCTGATTTATAAAATTTCAAGCACAATATCTTATATGCTATAATTCATTACTAATTAATAAATACATATCTATATTAGATTAATATTTTCTTTCACATATTATTGAATTAAATAAGTGTACCTCATTAGAAATTTCTTAATGAATTGAATTATTTATTAAATACCGGGCGTGTTTCATATTATTTATCACTAATTCAATAATAATTTTATTTGGTCATATTTTTCCGGAAAAACTTAATCAAAATTGTAATAGTTTCGAGGACAGCTTCATCCATTTAAAATGTTTACGACTAGAACTCTAAGGTGTTAGCCTTAAAACGAGGATTTATTATGAATCAATATAGTTAATATAATTTGATGTTAAATAATTTAATTTTTATATATATATGTACATGTGTAAATACAGATGCAAATTCATTTCATCAAACATCAAGATGGATTGATGATGTACGAACGGAACGTGGAATTGATGTGATAATAATGTTAGTTGGTAATAAAACGGATTTGTCTGATAAACGGCAGGTGTCAACGGAAGAAGGTGAACGAAAATCAAAAGAATTAAATGTTATGTTTATTGAGACTAGTGCAAAAGCTGGTTATAACGTAAAACACGTGAGTTTTGATTTTTTGTTTTGTATTATATTAATCGATTAAATTTTTCACTAAATATACAAATTTAAATTAATAACTTTTTTCTTTATATTTATATAGTTATTTAGAAATGTAGCTGCAGCTTTACCCGGAATGGATTCATCTGAAAATAAACCACCAGAAGATAGTATCCTTTTTCTTATTATAAATTATTATCTAAAATGAACAAAAATTATTGTTTTAAAACTTAATTTCAGGGATGTGCTTTTAATGCTTTTTTTTCAACGATTTTCTTTTTTTGAAATGATGCATTTTTTGTTTAATCAAATTAATTTTACATTTATTTTTTTTATTTTTTTTTTTGTTTTAAATAATATAATTTAGGTTTTAATTTTTTTGCTTTTTATCATTATATTTTTGGTTTTCCTTAACTGTTCTATATAATTTTTGTTTTTGTTGTTGTTATTGTTGTAGTGCAAGATGTTATGCTCAAGGATTCACCGAATGAAATAAAAGATCCAGAAGGTGGTTGTGCGTGCTGAGATTTTTACGTTTTTCTTTTCTTATTTTTTTTTTGTATAGTTTTTTAAGTTTATTATTTATTTGTTGTGTGTTTTAATTTAATATTTATAATTTTAATTTTTTTTTTTAACTAATGAGTCTCATCTTTTTTATTGTAAGTACACGCCTTAACAAAACAATTGAGGTGTGTCATTTTTATATGTATAAGAAAAGAGTTCTATATTTTTTATTGATTTTAGGCCTAAAAAATTTTTTTTTTGTTCTTGTATATATAAGAATTAACGTAAAACAAAAAGCAATAAATAAAAACAAAAAAAAATAATTAATTTTATTAACAAAAAATATTATATATATATATATATATAATAAAATGTATAACCTTTTGCGATATTACTAATATATAAATAATGATGATTTTTATATTTATATATAATAATAAATAAAATAAATACAATACGTTTTATATATAAATATATACATAGTTGAAAAGAAGATATTTATAATTATCATAATAACATAAAGTTGAAAAGCAATAAAAGAGGGAACTGATATAATTACATATGGATAAATCCAAAAATCGATTAGAATTCACTGCACCAGGAAAAATCAATGAACAAATACTCTTTAAAGTATATTTGGCTGATGAGAATCTTGAAATTCATAACTTTAATAATAATAATAATAATAATAGATATAATGATTGATGCAACCCGGGAGTTATCATAATATGGAAATGAAACGTTTTCAATTTGCAACGGATCGGATCTAAAATAGGAATGTTTTTGTGTAAATTAAAAAAAAATTTGTTATGATTGATTTGAACGGGGAACAAAAACAATTCTTTTGTTGATACGTTGATGTAATGCAGTAAAAATTGGAATGGTTAATGTTAAAGAATATATCTATATTTATCAATAGGATACTTGAACAACTCCCGCATCAATAATGTTATGAATCGATATTATGCAAACATTTTATAATTTATTTAATTTGATATAAAATAATTATTAAAATTTTGGTATATTTTAAAGAAAATGATTCCTTAAAAAAAATTAAATTAATTCCTTTTTATTTTTCAATAAAATTTTATAAATTATTTTAAACGAAAACAGCTGTGGATTTACAAACTCAAACATCGTATACTGGAGATCAACAGGATTCTGGTGGTGGATGCATTTGTTTAATTTAAAATAATTATAATATACAATGAAGGGGATCGGAAATCATGAAAATATTAATATTATTAATAAATTAATAAGCTTAAAATTAATATATTTATTTCAAGTGCTATATTATAATATACGATGAAAAAAAAACATAAGCATTATATTTAATATACATATATGCATCATACATGAATCAATCAATCAATTACATTTATGATATAAATATGTTTTGTGATATTCGCGCATAAATTTTATTCTATATATTATAAATATTATTATTATATATAGCATATAATCAAAATATATACTCTATAAATAAATTTGACTAATAAATAATAAATTTAAAATGTTTTCGGCGGGATATATATGGAAATATGACACCGCAGCTCCGGTATTTGTTATTTAAAAATGTTTTTTGTATTGGTTGTTTTTTTTATATATACATATATATATTACATAATTTATGCGAAAATGAATAATTATTATTATTAATTAATTTTTACTATATTTATAACATGTATTAATATTAATAAAATGTCATAAATTGCTATATAAGAAGATAAAGATAAATTTATAAATTGCTAATTACCATAAACACCTTTATCTATATATACATTATATATATATATATAGAATTATAATTAAAATAAAATAAAATTGAGCACATGTATTTTACAGTATTGTATAACGATATAACAAAGTATTCATTAAAATATATAGATTTATTAAGATAAAAAATTAATTTGGTTTTTATTAATTTTATTACAATTTATTTGAACGTAAAATATTCAATTATATTTTGCAATCAAATGAATTTACTTTTATAAAATAAAAAATCATTTGTGTAAATTCTCGATTTTGCCGATATCATTATGATTGTTTTTTTCAAAAATCATTTAATAACCAATTTGAATTATAATTTTTTATTATGTTAAGTAAATTAGAAATTCTTTCCAACACTATATATTTCATTCGATACGTTATTAGGAATAAATGTGATCAATATTTCTGTCAAACCGGGGGGTTGTTAGAATATATACATATAATGCGTCAAGTGAATAAAAGTAAGCATTAGCTAAAATCATAATTTTTTAAGCATTTACTTACGTTTATGTGAATAAATATTTAAGAATATGCTTAAATTTGCATTTGCTAAATTATATGTCTGTTTTTTTTTTTTAAACAATTACTAAATTTTCCGGCTATAGCTATTTTTTTTAGATTAAACTGGATTCGGTATGAATAAAGCATTCATTTATTTTTTAGCTTTTACTTATAAAATTTCAAGCACCTCACAACTAGGCTAAAAATAAAAAAACCAACCTAATTTCAGAAATGAAAATCTACTATAGTTTATTAACAGATCTCCAAACTCTAATAATAATATAATCGTAAATTGGTAAATAATATTGATAAATTAAATAAACACGTAAACCAATAATAAATACATAAATTATAAATCATATGCGTATGTAAAAACTAAAATTTTTTTTGGTTTAACAAAATTTTGAAACGGATATGGCAGCATTTATGAATATTGCTATACGTAAAAAGAAATTCTATCGTGAAAGACAATCGTGCTCGAAAAATGTATATTGCGATTTGCATCGGTTTAGAGAAGAAAGCATTCTGTGGATGGCTGATTGTTTTCTTGGTGAGTCTGTTGAAAAAAGTCAACCTCTTCAGCAACACATATTTGAACACCCGGATCTGATACATAACGCAAAAAAAAATTTGCGTTCCAATTCCCAAAAACCAAAAATTTCCATCTTTTATTTCGAACGCACCACGAAATAAAAGATGAAATTTTTTTTGCGTTATGTATCATGTATCAGATCCGGGCGTTCAAATATGTGTTGCTGAAGAGGTTGGCGTAGAAAGAAGTACTGTATTCAAAACATTTAACTTCGTACTTGACAAAATCACAGACAAATACATTTTGTTGGAAAAAATCATTAACTGAATAAAAATTAAAACGCATTTTATAGGCTGCTGATTATGGTATATAAGTTTTCCCACTTCTGAATAACTATGATAATCTGAATAACCAATTAATTTGATCAATAATATCAATATTATAATTACCTAAAAAACTGCATACGTTTTAAATTTTTTGCAAGGTATATTGTTAACGAAATAAAACATTTAATAACCGAATTTAGAAACAGTATATTTATTAAAGTACATACTGTTAATACAAATTGTATGGAATTGTATAATTATAATTGATAATTAATTAAATGTATTATATATTAATACTCATAATTGTACTGTGGTTTTGCTCAAAATATTTAGCAATTATTTAATTTTTCTAGCAATGTCTAATTTTTTTAATATTCTCAATTTCAGATTTAGTCAATATATTAATCACATCACTACCAGCATTTGCTTAAAGTAATTGATATGTCTAAAGGCAATTGCATTTACACTAAACTTGGTCTTATATAGCAATTACTCATTTTTTATTCAATTCGTTCAATATATAGGTGAGCTGGTGAGGTGAGTTTTATTTTTATATAAATAACGTTTAAAAATCAAAAACGGTTACTTGAAATGTAAATCAAAATCAATTTCTAATAAATTTATAATATGTTAAGTATTAATAGATATTAATAAAGATTGTAAACATGATAAGTTTAGATATTCAAAATATCATGTATACAATATCCTGGCATATAACTATATAGTAGAAAAATTCTACATAAAATATGTACCAATTTTGAATTCTAAATGGAATTTTAAATGGATTTAGAATGGTTTTGATTCTTCTTTTTTTTTTTTAATATTATTATTATTATCATTATTATTATTTGATTCGTTAAATTTGTTTGTTATATTATCACCAAGTTACTGAAATCATTTAAAGGAAACATATCCTTTAAGTTAACACAATTAATAATCTATCCAATTAATATTAACTATAACTATATACATTAAAACATTTCTATAATTATTATATATTTCATTCGTGGTAATGCGTTTATATTCATTTATTGGCATTAATATGCAAAAATAAGATCATTTTATCCTGTAGGTTTCTATACATAAAATGTATGAATTGAATTGCATTTGTTTCTATGAAATTATCTATCTACATCTATCTATCTACAAGATACATGAAATGATGAACAAACTATAACCATCGTTATACATATATTTCTGCAAAGTCCCAATATAAGGATGAATAGACGATTTATAGCATCTTATATAAAAGAACATAAAAAATTAATATAAGTATGTGGTACATTTTTATGATTTTCATATGAATTTTCCGAAAAAAAACATACTTTTTAAAGTAATTAAAATAAAAGAATATACTTCTTAAAGTCATTAAAATAAAGAAGCACTACACCAACAATTATATTACATTTTCCCCAATAGTTTTAATAACACTATTACAATTTAATATTAATATATTTCGAGTTTTATATGTTCTGATAAATTTATTTTGAATTATTCCTTTTATTTATCCATATCATGGGATATAGAATGGAAAAACATTTTTTTTTATAGTACTACACTTCACTCATTAACTCATTTCAATTTTTCAATTTTATTATGAACTTGTTATACGATATATATGTGTATATGGTAGTTAAAAAAAAAAAGAAAAGAAAATTAAAAATTAATAACCACTTTTCTTTATATATAAATATAAAATATATACAGTGCAAATTTCTTATTATATACGAGTATTACGAATGAAATATTTATGCATGTATAATTTTTATGAATGATGAATGCAAAAAACAATTTTTTTTTCTCTCACATATGAAAAACGATTCTAATTAAAACATTTTTCCAGTTATGTTTGTTTGTTTGTTTGTATTTCGCTGTATTCATCATGGATGGATAAATCGCATACATTTTTTAATATTGAAATATTGTATGGCATTTCTAAAACTTAATCGTATTTTAGAGTAGAATATTATACGCAGTTATAGGTAATGTTACATATTTTCATTAAAAAGATAAATTAAAAACGATCATCTTCGCGTATTTTCAATTGAAAATATTATTCTTTGAATGAAATCATTTTGGACGTCATCCTTACCCTGGAACACTTCTGTATATAGATAGTGTCTGTGCATTAAAAATTTCTGGCTATAAAGTTATTATGTAAATAACAAACTATTATATATAATAATCGTATAGATAGATATTTGGCGGGTCATATAAAATTATTCAAAAAACTAACGAATATTCTTAATATTAAATTAATATTAAATTATTACAATTATTTTATATAGTTTCATATACAAAAAAAAATAAATAAATTTCACTATTAAATCAAGAAGTACTCAGACAACACCCAAAAATTTGCATGGATAAAAATAAATAATAAATCATTTTATACATGAATATTGAACGTCGAAATAAATATCGATAAGAACAAAATAACTCAATCAATTAAGGGAAATAAAGTGTCTTATATATAAATTTAAACATATGTTTTTAAACTCGAATGAACTTTATCAATAATATTCATATATGGTATATGGTCAAAACAGCAATATATATGATAATATGTCTATATACACATAATACAGAAGTCTAGATGATTTTAAACATCTTAAAAACTGTCAGAATGAAATATATGTATTTATGTACAAATAAAAGGGTCCCCCCATTTGGCAAAGAAACAATTTGTTTTGCAATAAAAAATATTTAAAATAAATTAATAGATTGGAACATTGCAATGGTGTCAATAATATATTACATATAACATAAACATATATATATAGGACAGTAGTGCATAAATGGGTGCTATACATACATTTTTGGTAATCCGTTTTCATCATCATTCACATCATGTTTTTAAATCATAATTAAATGGAAATTTATAGGTTCGCTAATATATTTAAATTTCAATATATATATATGTGATGTGTATATTTTAAAACAAAACCAAAACATCGCGTTCAATATACACATTCAATTTTGTTTTTGGTATTATACAACCCAAATGTATATGTATGATTTTATATTCTATATGTATATAATGATATAATATAAGTAAAAATTGACTTTTGTTGTTGCAGCCGCCGTTAACGAATAATAAATGTATATTGTTGCTATTATTTATCTTTAGATGATTTTGTGGTATGTATATACAAATATGTGAAAATATATTATGTCCCGGGAAAAACTGAATGTATATATTATAGTGTAGTATAGTATAGTATATAGAAGAGGACTCATTAAATAAATATTAATAATGTACGAATGAAATTTCACAGATATAAACAGATTTTCTCTTATTATCTCCTCTATATAAAAATATAGAGGAGATAATAATATATATATATATATATATCAGCGGCGGATCTGTACCTCCAAGGTACTTGTTCACTTTAAAAACTGGTAAAGAACAAAAAAAAAAAAAAAAAAAACTAGAAATTTTAATTAGAAAAATGAAATGTTTGGAAAAATAATGAAGTACGCATAACAAGCATTTACAAAAGAATGAAAAAAGATCGCATATAATTTTATATGAAAGGTTCATTTCTATAAGTGAACATTATATAGTAAATAATAGTTGAGTTTATGTGCCTAAAAAAATGTTATGTCGGACCCAAAAAATCGACTGAAATTGTCCGACATAACGCACATAAATAAAGTTTTTTAACTTTTCTGTCGACTAAAGAAAACCAGAAAAAAAGATGGTTTTTTCAAGTCCGGACTTATTAAGTCCGTTTTTTTACGCACCTAAATGCAAACAACCACTTTTATGACTCAAATCTAACCTCATTCAAATTCAGATATAGAATTATAAAATAATAATAAAAATAATAATAAATAAAATTATTAAATTAAAAATTATATCTTGAAATTAAATGAATAAATCTAATGATAAACGCAAAACACAAAACAACAATAAAAATGAAGGGTATGCTTTAGTCGAAAAAAAATCGAAAAAGTTAGCACATAAATAACATACAATTTAAGTCTATAAAATATATTCGAGCACATAAATTACATGCAAAAAAAATCGACATATATTGTCCGGACACAACAAGTCCGCACATAAACTGAACTATTATCTATTTTTTATTCATATATATGCCAATATGCCATATATAGAAATGAGAAAAATAAAAAAAAAACAAAAAAAAATTATTTATATATTTTCTATGATTATATACACCGCAGCAGGCAGTATATGAGTATGCGAGATTTGAATGATAAAAAATACAGCATACAAACGACCATACAGCATATATAAGAAAAAAGAAACAAGCATTTGTATTATTGTTCACAATTTATAGTGAACGAAAATTAAAATAGTATTTGTATTATTTGTATATTCGTATACCTCGCATTTTCGGAAAATATAAATGTATTTGCCATATACAATTAAACAACTATGTATAACAATATTTTTTGGTTCATTTAAAATTGTGAACACTATGGGAGTGCGATTAAAAAAATGCACGAAAGAAAGAGTATATATAGATTAAAGGTGTATGTATTTTTTCGTTTTTGTTTTTCTTTTATGCGACGTTTCTTTATATATATGATATATATACCATTGTGTTCATTATTTAAAATGAACCTAAAGAATATTATCTCTTATATTTTTTACTGATAAAAATAATCAGCGCTGCAAATTTTTTGGGACACTTAATATAATTTTATTCATCAAAAAAATTAAGAAAAATATTAAAATCTGTATTTTCTTAATTATTTATCAATATTTTTAGCAGGTGGTTCACTGAACAGAGTGAACAAAACCAAGCTACGCCAATGATATATATATATATATGAATGAATGCATACGCATGACAACAAATTTTCCTTTTTTGTTTTTTTTGCAATGTACAAAATATCCTTTATTGTTTTATTTATAAAACCATCTCTAGTATATACTCTTTTCAACACTTTTCCTTTATTTTCATCATAAGTTCATATAACACATAAGAGTTCACATCAGTACAACTTTCGTCGCAAGATAAGATACACATTCACAGTCCATCATCATCATAACATATAGATAAATGAAATGAAAATGAAGCATTTCAAAAAACAAAAAACAAATATTAATAAACATTTCATCAATGTGAAAAGTTTTCAATGGAAAAATTAAAATATATCCTTTATTGTTGTTCTATATAAAGTAAATGTTGTGATAGTAAGCATTCAGCTTTCGCAAGGGTTATATGTATATATAGCTGAGTTTCCGCACAATTGCGTTTATATATATATAGTAGTATATATTTGCTAAAAAAATAAATTTGTTGTTTGTTGTCGAATCGGTGTGTGCGGTTTTTGTTTGTGAATATACCCAATATATTATCGATATATGGTGCATATAAAGCATTTATAGGATAAATCATAAACAATATATATATATATATATATTAGTGCGTGCAATTTATTATTCCTATAAGGATCCTATTTTATATGTAAAAATAAATTGCAATTTATATACGCGTGCATTGAATATTTATTATATGATTAAAACTGAAAATCAAATATCGCAATATGAATTGTGTTAAAAAAAATGTATTATAACATTAATAATAATTGATTGAATTATTATTATTATTATTCAATTATTACGTTTTTATTTTGAGGATTTTTTTAACTACAAATAATTAAAAAAAAATATAACGAAAAAAAAATATTATTAAATGTGGTTTTAAATATATATTCTAAATTTTCCATCAATATAAATTTAATAAATGTTAAACGAAACAGGACAATGGGATTTAAATGCTTTAGAAGCATTAGAACGGGAAACAGCAGCTGGATTTATTGTATTGGAAAAATCATCGAATCATACAATTGATGTAGCCCCAATCAAATACAATCATGACATTCATCAACTTGAACACCATTACCACCATCATAATCATCCAGACCATCAATTACACCACCACAATCACGATCATCATGGATATCATTCACAAAGTACAACAATGTTACAAAATGAAGATCAAATTGATATTGAATTACAAGATCACATAAAACATTGTTCGTGTACCTGTAATCATATGGGTTATGGAAATTTTATGGATTATCAAGTAAGAGTAAGAAAATATATATTGTTGTTTTTTTTCTGTTGGAATTTCCTTAATTTTATTACAAACATTCAATTCAATCACTTCCTTGTACTCATTATGATTACATTTTTGGGATCGAGGGAAGAATCAAACCAAATTTCGCATATCAAAACATAGTTTCAAATTTCCTAATTTTAAATGTTGAAAATTATAAATAAAATGCATTATAATTTATTGAATAATATAAAAATAATAAACAAATTTTTCGCTATACAACCAACAATATGGTTTTAGCGTCCAACAACAGCCTTCTGTTGTTAGTTTCTTAATTTGTGGCTTTTACGGTATCGGTAATTAGCCGTACGACCAACCGCAAGCGGAATATACAACTCTGTGTTAAAATTCAGATTCGAAAAATAACCGAAAACACAAAACATATTTTATGTCTTCAGTAGGATTCGAATCCACAACCCCAAAATTTCATTAGAATTTTAGGTTGGCATTTTTATTATTTACACCACAGATTTATAATTTATTTATTATTATTGAATAATATAATATGTTGAAAGTAAATTCATATGTAGTACAAATATTCGTTCGAATCAAAACTAATCTGTAATATCCGATACAATATCTTACACAATTCCAGAAAAATGTAATTCAACATAAAAAAAAAATTAATACAACAGATAAATGTTAACCTACGTTAATCAATGAAGAAAGAATCGGAAAAAGGATATAGTTAAAAATTAAACTATACCGAAAATGTGTTTCTGCTGAAGAAGTGATATACCAATGAAAAACAATTGGATTTATAAACTATTTTCCTTTAACTGGTTGATCTCTTTAACTGATTTGATTTGTTATGATCTGAGGACTGTTCAAAACATCCGAATTTTTCATTGAGTATTTTATAAAATATAATAAATTAATTAAATTTTGTTTTATAAATTAAAACCAACAAAAAATGGAAAAATATCTTGATGAAAGAGTGATAGCAATGAAATCCCGTTGAAATTTCTTCTAATCCTTCTTCAAAGAAAGGTTTAAACTAAAATTGATAGTTACGCATTTGTTTTTTGGAATTTGTATTTGTATTTTACTAAATTGTTTTTTTTAGTTTAAAAATAATAAATTGTTTTTGTCAGATTATTTTAAAAAGTAAAAATTTTCATTTGTACAGCAAAAATATAGTTCCAAATTTCCTTTTCATGCCGAGGTTTTTTTTTTTTTATTTTAAATTGATTTGATGTGATTTGATATTGAATGGAGAAATTTCATTTCAGTTATGATATTTTGAAAAATTTAAGTTCGAATATCAAAATATAGAAAAAATAATCATTAAATTAGGCGATTTGTTTGTGTGAACACGAAGAATCATAAAGAACTCGATCCCATATTTAGTTAAATATAAAAACTTAAAAATATCCACACAATTTTCGTAATTTTTTCTTTTAATTCGTGGATTTAACAGAAGTATAGGTAATCGTGCATAAACTTCTAAACTACAAATATACATTGGAAGAAATGTCTATATTGACATTAAAGTACCTTTGAGAAGAATGTGTTTGCGTGATAAGAATCCTAAGAATAAGAAACACAGTTTCCTTGTCCGATTAACACTAGATTGCCCAAGCAGTCATTTTGACTGCTTTTGAATTTCAATTAGAAAAACAATTATGTATATTCCGGAAATTAAGGACGTGGAGGTAATTATAATTATTAATAAAAGCATTCATATGTTGTACAAAAAGTCACCAATTTCTAAGAAATTCTATCACTATATATACATAATTGTTTTTCTAATTGAAATTCAAAAGCAGTCAAAATGACTGCCTTGGGCAATCTAGTGTTAAAATGTAAATTCATTTATATAGATAAAACACATTTATTATCATAATGTAATAGAAAAGCATTAAAGGATGATAAAATGAATTTTCATTAATGAATAAATAACATAAAATATTGATCGCATATTTGAATAATTATGTAATATCGAAATTATAAATTTATAATCAAAATATCCTTTCACGGGTGTTCCACATTTAAAGTATATCTGAAATTATAAAATCAACGATATAAAACAATTTGAATAAAATTACAATTTAAAAATGAAAAATGCACTAAAGCTCTAACTTTGTATATATGTATCATATGCAAAAAATAAAAAAAAAACTCGCACAGACAGTTGAATGCTTCTATATATTTATCTATAGATTTACAAGTAAATTGATTTGATTAATGAAAACGTAATTATGCTTGTAATTTGCATGTCAAATTTTTTTTTCTTACTTGTATACAAAACAACATCATTTAACTCAAATTGCCTGTATATACCATATATATATATAGATACATATTATTTACGTGTATGTTGCGAGGGAGGTTCAGATATTTTAAATAAAATACAAATTTCAGATAAGAATATTGCTTCAGTCTATATAGTCAGTCATATATATATATATAGTAGGTATATATATAGAATAAATAAACAAAAAAATACATCACAATATTGTTTTCGACATGGAATTGGATTGAACTTATCATATATGTATATATATACAGCATCAGATATTCATCAATATAGTGCTATATACACAAGATTGTATACATATTTATTTCAAAGAACCATATATATATATATATATATATATATATATATGCAGATAAATAAATATAAAGCTGAAGGTGTACATTTGTATACAGGATTATGAATACATTGTATTGTATATTTAAATTTATGTTTATATATACAACATATAAACGCAGAGATTTAGGATATGGGTAAAATATATGTCATGTCATCTTCTTATATACATATGTACATTATAAAAATTATACATCAACACACACATTTTTAGAATGTTTGCTATCTTTTGCAAATAGAATAACACACAATGTTCGGTATTAAAGTTCAATATAGTTCAGTAACTTTTGTTAAGAAATAAATCCGAATTTATCGAAAATAAATATCCATCAAATCTCAAAATAAGTATATATAGTAAACATAAAAAACAATGAGTTCCCAAGATGGACCTAAAGTTATTTTGATATTGGTTAAGATGAATCTTTCAAAAAGTATAACGTTATATAATAAATTTGTAATGATTTTCTTCTCGTCTAAGTTCACACCATAATTCAGATATATTTTGTAAAATAGACATTAGCATTCGTATTTATATAGGGATATTACAAAACATTTATATATATACAAATATAGTTAAATAGGAAGGAGATATGTTAAACAAATAGCTATTTATGTAAATTTTCATTTTGCAGTTATATAGTTATAGTCCTATACATATAGCTATATTAGTATATCTATAGATACGGTAAAAGGCAAGTGAATAAGATAACCATTTACATTTTATTATTTAAATAGATTTCTATTGTTCATATATAGATATACAAATGTGTATTTTATACATAAATAAAATAAATAAATACATTGTATACATATGCTTTATTTATATACATAACAGAAAGATTAATTTACTTGAAAGGTTTACTTTTATAATAATGAATTTTCAGTTATAGTCCTTATAATAATAAATATATATGTATGTAATATGTGGATAAAATAATTATTTTTTTTATCTGATATATACCATTTATATAATAAATACATGAATAAAAGTCTCTAACAATAATACGCATATAACAATAGAACTGTAATGCGATTTGATGTTTGTTTATTTTTCAGACGGTAAAAAAACGTCGTAACTGAATTTATTCATGGTATATATTATCAAAAATTGTATTTATAATCATCATGAACTTATTTTATATATCTGTAATCTATAGTATTAATGTCATCGGAGATATTTAAGTCATCACGTTGAGAGTTAAATTAAGAGTCAGGCATTTAGCGAAATGTAATATTAAATAGATTTCAATTATGGTAATGATAAATATTGACATTAAGTTGATAATGCACTAATGATTAAATGATTTAAGCAAAGCGGATATCAGGGAATGAATGACATTACAAGTTAATTGAGAAATTACTGATGATAAGGTCTTAACATTTTTCATTCAAAATTAGAATGCCCGATTCACATTCACATTCATCGAATAGTATTATTGTACGAATTAGAATTGTATTTTTGAATACGATATACAGGTTTATTACACTCCGCTATATGATAAACATTGTGATAAGCATGAATGTTGTTCGCTGCGAGGCTATAGTAATGTGAATACGGGGCAAATGGTTTGAAAATTTTTTTTTTTATATAAATTTTCTATACATCAATTTGTCACTAATAAGTATCGAATTTTGTTAAATAATACAGAAGGCTTAATTAATATACACATTTTCTGTTCTATTACATAGACAACATGTTTCGGGGGGTTACCAGATGTTACCGAACATACAACAACACATCGGCATCCGATGATCCTCAAAGAATCAGAAGCAAATAGTTTTAATAATAATGCGGCTGTAATATTGGGAGGAATCGATAGCATTAGCATTTGTAGTAATATAAATAAAAAACAATCATTATCATCATTAGATTTAACGTCAACGCCAACGCAATCAATGACTGAACCACATCCAAATGGAAAACCACAATGTATCATTCGTGATAAACAAAATAATAATAATAAAAAACCCATTAAAAAATATTGTTTATACGTTTGCATAACAATCATTTTATTAGCCACTATCATTACAATTGGTATATTTTTAATTCATTTTTTACACAATTTTTATAATGCTAATCGAAATAATGATTATGATGTACAACGAATGCAAATTGTTATGAAATTACTGTATGAAACGCCGTTAATAGGTATATATATAGGTTTTTAGATTGCGAAAGGAAATGTTTATCGTAATAATGTTTATTTTAATTAATTATATGATAATTACAGATGGTCATAATGATTTACCCTGGAATATTAGACGATTTTCACAAAATCGTCTATCAAAATTGAACGTAAGTAGTCTGGATTTAAATGAAAAATTTCCATGGCATAATTCACCGTGGTCACAAACAGATATACGACGATTAAAACAGGGACTCATTGGTGCACAATTTTGGTATTTAAAAACAATTGCTTCTATATAAATTCAATATAGATTAAATTGAAAATATACTTGGTATTTTATTGTATATATTTATACATTCACAGGTCTGCTTATGTTCCGTGTGAATCACAAGGTGTTGATGCCGTCCAGTTGGGATTAGAACAAATTGATGTAATACAACGATTATCACAGATGTACGAAAAACATATGGTATTGGTGTCATCATCACAGAATATCATTGAAACACATCGAAATGGGATGATTGCGTCGATGATTGGTTTAGAGGGTGGTCATGCAATCGGTGCATCATTGGGTGTACTTCGGACTATGTATCGTTTGGGCGTTCGCTATTTAACGTTAACGCATACGTGTGATAATACATTGGCGGGATCAATTCATTCGGTACATGCCCGACGTGGTCTTACCGCATTCGGTCGTTTAATTGTCAAAGAAATGAATCGTATTGGTATGATAATTGATTTATCGTATGCATCAGAGACAACAATTCGAGATGTATTACGGGAAACACGTGCTCCTGTTATATTTTCACATACAGCCGCTCGTTCTTTATGTAATTCAACGAAAAATTTAAATGATGACATTTTACGGGCTATTGCCGATAATGGTGGTATTATCATGATAAGTTTTCATGCATTGTTGATAACATGTTCAAGGTATGCCACCATTAAAGATGTTATACGACACATAAATTATATACGTTCGATTGCGGGTGTCCAACATATTGGTATCGGTGCCGGTTATGATGGGATTGATGCAATGCCATTGGGTCTCGAAGACGTTTCCAAATATCCAAATGTATTTGCAGAATTGTTAAAAAATAATACGACTTGGACGGAGAACGATATCAGTTTATTGGCTGGTAAAAATTTTCTACGTGTATTTCAGGCCGTTGAAAATGTTAGTGAATATTTAAAAAATATTGCCGTACCACCACAAGAAACAATGCATGCTCCAGAGAAACGTACATGCATTTGAGGGTTTAGAATTTAAACAATTGCGTATATACATTTAGCTTGAATAAAATAAAACGATTGTTATTCTGAATATTATTTTTTTGATTGATATACGGTTTTCGATAAATTGGATTAATGGTTTCTTGTTTTTACTATGAAAATGTATTAAAAAAAGATTTTATTTCGCCACAGCATAATGGATGAATGACATTATTGAAATGATACCACCCTGATCTATTTGTATATATTTGAATAGTCATGAGTAATGAGGAAAATTCTTTTATTATAATTTTGTATTATGTATATTTCAAGAAAATTTCAAATGGTGTAAATACAAAATAAAAAAAAAACTAACAATACTACAGGATTATTGGATTTTTTTTAAGTAAAATCAGTGTATATTAGCGTAAAAAGCCAATAAAAGGAACATTATAATTTTTTTTTTCCTTAATTATTGTGGCATATAAAACCAATATCGATGTACCAAATCTTCTTTTTTTGGCAGAAGAATCCACATCTTTAAAAAAAAACTCTACATAAATAATTTTTATTATAAAAACTTTTAAAATAATAAAAAAAATATATAAGTAGAAATAGTTTTTACACAAATTTGTATTTTATGTAAACAATATTTTATGTGTAGTTTTTTTTTTTTGTTAAATATACACCCAAAAATGTAATTGATGTTTGTGATATTTGAAAATGATTTATAAATAAATAAATAACAAAAAAATATATTATTATACAAATTATTCATGCAAAGGATTTTAGTTGGCAACGGAAGATAAACGACATTTGAAGAGTTGTGCTTGAATATGATTTTATAGTTTCGATTTGGTAAATTTAATCCTGACAAATCTAGAATAATAGCATATCCGTACCAGTTTGATTTTTTCTTAAATATTTTAATAATCTTAAAATAATTATCTGAAGAAGAAGCTTAAGGAACTATAATAAGCAGGGTTGGGCCTAAATCGCCATTTAAATCAGTAAATTTCTATTTGATTTAAATCACTTTTGTTTTTTATTGGTTTTCGAAAAAAAATGCAAAATAAATACCTATACATAGCAAAACAAATTAAATAAGAAATGCAATTAAATATAAATATCAGGATACTTATATTATTTGGCACGTTGAATACCTGTATTGGCACGAAAAAAATTATGAACTATATTGAATTTGTATGTGCATATATAAGAAGTGGATAAAGTATATAAGGTTATAAGCAAACAGAAAATCTACATATCTTTTGTGATTACATGTCATATTCATTATTATAAGATTATTAATTGCATATACAAATGCTGTTTATTTTTTTTTTTTGTTCGTTACTACGACAGAATCGGTTTAGCGCCCGTAAAACCTCGGAATTCTATTGCCATGAGCCCGTAACGAAACCACTTAATCAGGTGATGAACCTTAGATGCATTAAATACACTTAAGTGATTTTGGGTGCTAAATCTATTATAATATGTGGATTAATTTATGAAATTTTGAAAATAAAGCAAACATATGAGATAAAAAAAACTTGCACTAAAATGAAGTAAGAAAAAATCACTAATATGTTTTCAAACAATTGTCCAAGTTGCACTTTGGGTGGATTCGTTTTTAGATAAGAAGAAATGTTTATTTTAAATAACTGATAATAAAAAGTAGGGGGAAATAGTAGTTCAGGGAGACTATTCCATAATCTTGCTGTTCTTGGGAAAAATGAATTTCCAAATCTGTTTGTTCGAAAAAAACTAATAGATACAGAATATGAATGAGCCTTTTCTGAATTTCTCGAATTATAAGAGAAGCTAATTGGTTCAGGAATTAGCTTTAAAATTGCATAATAATACCTATAAAATGTGCACAATGAAGCTACTGATCGTCTATGATCCAATGATTCAATGGAATTTGTTATTGTTTCATTTCTGATCAGCGAAATAGCGTGTTTTTGGTTCCTGTCACTAACCGGCAGTGTAGTAATTGGTGCACCAGCCCATATGTAGGAATTGTACTCTAGAAGTGGTCTTATAAAAGACCTATAAACTAATGCTAAATTTTCAGAATTGAGAAATCCAATGCGACTAGCCACCTTTTTAGCACCTTTTTAGCGACTAGCCACCTTTTTAGCCACCTTTTTAGCTGCAATTATTATACAATTACTACATGAATAGTTGTTTGACAAAGACATTCCCAAATTTAATAGGTCATTAGATTGTGGAATAATTGTATTACGCATCAGTATTGGGTCAACATTTATGGTTTGAGAACAAACTGCCTTTGTTTTAGATGGATTAAATTCTACTAAGTTTATCCTTTCCCAATTAAATAGTGAATCTAAATCTTTGTTAATTTGAGAAATCATCTTCTGGCGTGACTGAATCATTTGATTCGCATTATGATTACGATGTAGTTCATTTTTTTTTTATTTTATTTTATTTTTTAGTTGGCAACGAAAGATAAACGACAGTTGGATTGAGTTGTGATTGAATATGATTTTAGTTTCGATTTGGAAAATTTAATCCTGAAACATCTAGAATAATAGCATATCTGTACCAATATGATTTTTTCTTAAATATTTTAATAATATTAAAATAATAATTATCTTAAGAAGCTTAATAAGGAACTATAATAAGTGATATTTGTCGTTAAATTTGGTAAATGAATAGGTAATGAAAATACGTTAACAAAAAAAAATAATTTTATATCATTAAAATCCTAATAAAATTGTATTTAACAATTTTAATACAACGTTTTTTTTTTTAATTATTTGAAATTAAATATTTTAGTGGCATAACGCATTGGGCCGATAAAGTACATTACATATATTTACACCAGTTCATAACAGAATGTTGGATAACGCGATGTACACTTTTAGATTTCAGAGAACTCATAACTTCTCTTCGGGTAATATTGTTTAATATATTTCCATCATATACCGCACCAACCATAACACGATTCAATATAAGAGTGATGTTGGTGATGGTGATTGAGTGAAATAATTTTGTTGTTATACAACAAAATAAAAAAAATAATCAAAAAAAATTATCCATTTACTTTTTCTTTTACAAACATTTATTGAAAAATTATCAATCAAGAATCAATAGTAAAAAATTGTTTTTTTTTTATATTCCGATCATTGAAAAAAAGGAAGAACAAAAAAAAAGTAATTTTTATTATAATATAATTTAGAATATATTTTTATAATTGTATAATTATATAAAAATATTTACAGTGAATGACAAACGAATAGATATTGATAAACCATTATGGGATCTAAATACTTTCATTGGACGATACAAACATTTTGCCTGGACCACGGATCCAACAACTTGTCTGACATCCGAAGAAAATTTAGATAAGGCTAAGTTATTGGTTGAACAATATCGGTAAGTTTTATTTATTAATTCATACAATTATAAATGTTTACTTTGTATATATATAATCAAAACACCTTCACCGCAGTTCCGGTATAATATATCATGCATATATATATTTACATATATATTTTATTTTGTTTTGTAATTAACGAATAATTCATGAACACTTTTATATTGAATTGTTTGCACTTAATTTTGTTTTAATTATTATTGTTATTGACGCATTTGCAAATTCAATAAATACTTTAAAAATAAATTGAAGATACGTAAATAAATCAGTATAATTTTATATTTAAATTTATAAATTATTTATACTGAATTCCTATTATTATTTTATAAAATATATTAAAAAAAAACTCACAATCATCATGAAATTCTAACAACGAAGTCTCAGTACCAAATTATACAAAGAAAACGTTATGTAATTTGATGTTAACGCATTTTTAAATGTTTTAGATTAGAGAATGTGTAACACTTTTAATATCTCAATATATTCAAGAACCCAAAAACATTAAAGTACAATAGGAAAATTATTGCAAATATTATCTCTAACCACTTTTTTATAGGCTTCACAAATCTTGGATAATTCCCTTTTTTCATGTCATAATAATTATATATATTCCTTTATAACTAACGAAAAACCATAATTTCTATGTGTTTTAATATTTAAAGATTAGGAAATGAACCGCCGGGTACAACAAAAGAACAAATATTACATGCAAAAAAATTATATGAATCTGCATTTCATCCGGATTCGGGTGAAAAACAAAATGTATTCGGTCGTATGAGTTTTCAAGTTCCTGGTGGTATGATAATTACCGGTGCAATGTTACAATTTTATAGGTAAAACTAAAAAAAAAAAAAACTATATTACATTAGAAAGTTTTAACTGTGGTATTATTCTATTATTTACCTATATACATTTACATATATAGAACTGTTCCAGCTGTTGTTTTTTGGCAATGGGTTAATCAATCATTTAATGCATTGGTTAATTATACAAATCGTAATGCAAATTCAACATTAACCGTAACCCAATTGGGTGTTTCGTATGTATCGGCTACAACCAGTGCGTTATTTGCAGCTATTGGTTTAAAAAATTTATGGCAAAAAAATGCCAGTCCATTTGTACAAGTATATGCAACATTTTTGTATATCGGGAATGGATATTTTATAATTGAAATTGCTTTTCATTTAACCATTATTTTCTTATATAGAGATATGTACCATTTGCGGCTGTTGCCGCTGCAAATTGTGTAAATATACCATTAATGCGACAAAATGAATTAATAGAGGGTATTGACGTTGAAGATGAACGTGGTAATAATATTGGTAAAAGTCGTATTGCAGCTGTCAAGGGAATATCACAGGTAAGATTTTTTTTTTTAATTAATTTTCTCCTGAATTTAATAATATTTTATAAGAAATTTGTTTTTTTTTGTTGGTCAGGTTACATTTTCCAGAATTTTTATGGCAGCACCGGGGATGCTATTGCTTCCAGTGATTATGGAACGATTAGAAAAAATATCATGGTTTAAACGTTTACATATTCTTCATGCACCCTTTCAAACACTAGCTGTTGGTGGATTGTAAGTTCTAAAAAACATTGTAATTTTTTATTTGTTCTTATATACAATTAAATTTTTTTTTTTTTTTCAGTTTAATGGTTATGGTTCCTACAGCATGTTCATTATTTCCCCAACGGTGGTAAGATTACATTTTTTTTTGAATGAATTTACAGATTTTTAAAAAAACAAAATTAATTCCATTTTACAGTTCAATTAAAATGTCAACAATTAAACAATTTGAAGGTGATACATTTGAATTGATGTTAAGCAAACACAATGGTAAATTACCAGAGAAAGTGTATTTTAATAAGGGATTGTAAATAATATGAATTCCTTAATAAAAAGAAAAAAAACTATGTATCGCAGAGAAAAGATACAATCTATTATATAGGAAGACGGATTACTAAACCAATAATACTTATTAGTAAATTACTAGTCATAATTTAAAACAGACAAACGTTCGCATTGTTATTCTTCTAATGCCGCTTATATATATTAATAACAAAAATAAATGATGAGATATGTTATTATTTTAAGGTAAGTTTTATCACGGTAATGTTTATTAATATGACATTACAGCATATATGTCTAGAAAATTAACTGTATCTGAATGTCAAAGAATCAATGTATTTTTTTTTATTTGTATATTCAAAATTCAATTCCATTCGATTTGATTCTATTGGAATGAACCACCGTTTTTGTTTTTATCGAAACCCATTAAAATAATAATACATATAAATATTCAATTAGCTAACTCTCTATATCCAAAACATTCAATTAGTAACCAAACTAAATGTTTTGCACTTTATTATTTATGATTTTTCGAACTAAAATTGATTAGCTCTCTATTGTTAAACAGTTTATTAATATTTTTACCAAATTTAAAAATGTATACCCGATTTTTTAATACAATTTAATCAAAATGAAAAATAAATTAGTGGATCTGATGATGAATCTTTCAATTGTTTTCCTATAATGAATGTGATACCAAAAATAAAAATCCTTTTTATATGTATACAAAAAGTTCGCATTTCTTTTAACGAGCATTTAACAAAAGAACAATTTTAGACAATAATAATGATTTCACAAATTGAATAATTTTGTGAATTAGTGATAACTAATATATATAGTAAATAAAATTTATAATATAGAAAAAGCACAAGAAAAAAATAGTTAACATATGTATATGTAATAAAAAAAAAGAGGAAAAAAAGGGATTGTAGATTACTATATTTGCTCTTTATAGATATGATTTTTGAAAAATTTGTGTTAACAAAAAGAACAATTAAAATGTTAATAATGAAAATGTTTAAAAGAAAAATAAAAACAACTCGATGATTTTTTTTTTGTGTATAAAACAAATATTTATAAAATATTAAAGCAAAGCATAAAACACATACGAGTCATGAATAAAGTAAAAAGAAAAACTATTTATGTTGCTGATTATCCCGCCATCAATAAAGTAATTGTTATTAGATGATATTTAGATTACATTATTAAAAAAAATATTATTAAAAATAATAACGAAAAAAGATTTTATTAATAATAATAATTACATAAAATGATTTTTTCTTTTACGAATTAAACGAAAAAAAAATCATTAATTTTTATTTAAATAAAATCATTTGTTTAATATTTTTAATACAAATACTAAAATATATTTAATAATGTTATTAAATAAATCTAATTGGTTTCTTGATAATCAGCATACATAATATATAATGTTTCTATTTTGTTTCATTAGTGCGCCTTGCATGTTTTTTTATATACCTTAAACAATTTTACTCTATATTATATTTATATTGTATTAATGATAAGGATAACAATTAAAAATAAAAATAAAATATTCTTTTTTTGTGTTAACAAAAAAAATATATGTTAAAAATTAAATGTCTTTATTCGTTGTCTATATTCCTAAAAATTATGTGTCCTTTCTGCATGTCATACGCCAAAGTGTTATTCAATTTATTGTTATCAATGTAGAAATGTGGTAAAATATTCTAAATATGTAAGTTAAGTTATTATTTTTAATCTTATTAGAATCTTAATAAGAATCTAATCGAATTTTATCGTAAAATATCAAAATTTTAACAGAATTATTTTTCATTTATTCGGCCTAATGGAAAGGATCAATGTATAAAACAAATAAAAGGTCCTTTTAACTGTTATTATACGAAGAAAAAAAACTCCAGCAATATTTTTTTTAATTCTAAATCAGTTCAATTCATTTTCTTAAATCAATAGATTATATCAACTATTATAGAACAATAATGAATCCTCCTTTTATGTATATCAATTCAATTATATTTATAGTATATCAATGTACATATGAAGAATTTCTGTTAACTTCCATAAAACATTGTAAAAATGAAAGTGAAATCAGATAGATACAATTTTGTATATATATATTTTTTGATCTGATAACTGCGATGGTGTAGTTCTCATTTGAAACGAGTTTCGGGGCCGTGTGTGTATATACTATATGAGTTGAACAAATATGAACTCATAAAAAGTGGTATAATACAACGATGACGACCACGATGACGATTAACTACCATTTTATTATAAATACCACCGATACTACAGCGTAAAAACCAAAACCTTTGCTCGTTTCAAATAAAATTAATTTTTTTTACTATCATCGCACTATTTATTATTATTATTATTTACACAAACAAACAACTATTTTTTTTTTGAGGTTTCTGATAGCAAGTAAATGTAATGTTTGTTATCATTTTAGTATATTGAAAGAATAAAATGTTTAAGAAAAAGATTTTATTCTTGATAATTTAATATAATACGATCACGGAATTTATTAAAAAATTAATATATTACGTGTCGATACATCAAGATGATTTATATAAATTAAAGACAAAATAATATAGATACGCGCGGACCAACATAAGTGACAAGAAATAAATAAAGTAATTTTATCATATTTGTTTTTATAAAGTGTTTTTTTTTTCATTTGTATTGTGTTAATAAATTTTTTTATTTGTAAATTTATACTATTTGTGTATTTGTTTTTTTTATTTTTTATACTGATGTTTTAACCATATACATATATATATAGAGGTGATACGATATAAATAAATAAATATATACGTATAGTGCAACAAAAAAAACAACCGAATTTCGAATTAATAATTTGATTATATATTGTATTATATATTGTCTTATCAGGGAATAATAATAATAATATTATTTTGTTACACATTATTGATTTTTTTTTTCGTCATTTTCTATTCAATTTTGGATTTTATTGTATATAGTAATGATTTCTGATTTAAAAATTACACGTATTCAATTGAAAAGTAAAAAATTATTATTTAGAATTAGAAGAAATCAAAGAAAATGTTATATTATTTCTGGTTGAATGTTGTCATCATATTTATGATAATTTATGGAAATGCATACGCTGCGAATATTTTAGCTGTATTTCCATGCGATTCAAAATCACATTATGATATGGGTAAAGTTATTTTCGAACAATTAACTGAAAATGGACATAAGGTAAATAATATAGTAATTATATAATATATACAAATATAGAAATCAATATATAAGAATGAATCGATTAATAAATATTTTTATATTCCTATTAAAAATATATTTATACATATAGATCACTGTAATAAATCGATTCGTCGATGAATCGAATTCAAATGAAAATATTACCTATATATATTTGGACGGTGTCAACGAACATCTCATTGATATTGGATTGGCGGAAGAAAATTATCTTGCCATTAGTGAAAAATCCATAATTGAACGTTTAACAAATTTAATTTATAGTACAACAGCAATAGTTAACTATACATTAGGTTATCCAAAAGTACAAAAACTTATATCCGATTCTACTGTGAAATTTGATCTTATGATTATCGATATGTATTTTATGGACAGTTTACTTGGGTATGTATAATATATCTATAAATATAATATATCTATATATAAACATTTGCAGACCGGCAATTTTTGTTTATACGACCGGTGTTTTGTATTTTTATAAAAATTCTTTCATTATTGTTGCAAGTATGATTATTGAAATTTATTCTAAAGATTTTTCCATTGCATTAAACATTTGACATTAATTATTTGCTCCTTATCATGACTATATGGTGATAATATTACTATAGGTTCATGACCAAAGAAATCGGAATGATTTGATAACATTCAAGCTGTAGTAAATAATTTAATTCATTCATAATAAAATCACATTTAAAGTTCTGACAATAACAGACTGAAAGATTCTGAATTAAATTTCTTCGTACATATATAGTTTTAAATAAATATATAATCTGATGATATTTTTTCATTTATATATAGATTAGCACATTTATGGAAAATTCCGGCCATCGTACTGTGTTCAGTGGGTACCAATAAATGGACAAACGAAATGGTTGGAAATCCACATAGTCCATCGTATAACCCGAGTATATTTTTAGGTTATACCCATAATATGTCATTTAAAGAAAGATTGTATAATGCATTGGCATCAGCATTTGAAAAGATTACATACAAGTATATTATATATTAAAATAATATAACATAATATAAATTATGAAAAATTATTATAAAAAGTACTCTATTTATAATATGAAAATTCTTTATTTTATTCACACACAGTCATATGTATTTAACATCACAAGAAGCAATTTATAAAAGATATTTCCAACAGATTTATCAACAGAAAAATGAAATGCTACCGCCATTAATCGATTTAATACATAATGTTAGTTTGGTAATGTTAAATTCACATCCATTTTTACAGTATCCACGACCGTACGTACCGAATATGATACAAATCGGTGGCGTTCATATGAAACGTAAATATAATGCATTACCGCAAGAAATCAATGATTATATTAATATTGTACCGGATGGGGTGATTGTTATGAGTTTTGGTAATTTAATAAAAACCGAAGATTTACCAATGGAAAAATTTAATGCATTTCTAAATGCATTCAAAAGTTATATGGGACGATTACGGGTAATAATGAAATATGAAGGTGCAATGATTGAGGATCAACCAGATAATATGGCCATTGGTCCATATTTACCATTACATGAACTTTTAGGTGATTATTTTTTTATTAAGTTTTTCAGTTTTACAGTTTTTAATCAGATGAGAATTAATTTCTGTTCTATGTCTAAACGCGTATATCTCCTAATTGAATGTTTAGTATACTCAAAAGATTCATTTGATAAGCTAAGATTTTGGTGCATATATTTTTTTGGAAAAATATGAATTCATCCAGAAGTATATTATAGAGATAAAAAAGTTTAGTCTTTATTTTTTGAGTTATACCCTATAAATTAGATAATTTCAAATGTTGTACATTTCGTTTTAAGTATATAAACACATTTTGTAATATGTACGAAAATTATAAATATTCCTTTACGTATTAATTATTTATTTTATTTTATTTATTTTATAGATCATCCTAAAGTACGTATATTTATAACAAATGGTGGTTCATTTAGTATACTAGAGGCAATGGCAACGGGAACACCAATATTGGGAATTCCAATATATGGTGATCAAGATTTTAATTTAGCTCAAATTGAGCATTATGGTTTAGGTAAAATATTAAATTATAATAATATAACAATGGAGTCGATACGGTATTGCATAAATGAACTATTAGAAAATCCCAAGTATGAAGAAAATGCTAAAAAATATCAAAAATTATTTCATGATAATCCAATTGATCCATTGGCGAACGCCATTTATCATATTGAATATGTTTTACGTACCAATGGAGCACCACATTTACGATCGATGGCCGTTGATTTATCATTTTGGAAACAAAATTTAATTGATGTATCATTTATTATTATACTTGGAATATTTTTGGTATTGGCAATACCGGCAATGATTATTTGTGTGATATTAAGAAAAAATAATACTGGTAAAAATTATAATTATAATAATAACAACAGCCATAATCGAAATATTGGAATAATCAATAAGAATAAATTGAATGCAACAACAACAACAACAATCGCAACAACATCTTTAACCAATAATAAAAAAAAGAAAAAATAATTAAATGATTGATTTTTGATTAACAATAAACCATATTTTTATCCCAATATAAGAATTCAAGATCCCATACAAAAAACATATCAAATTTTGTGTATGTTCAAATATATTGTATATTGTTTTTTGTTTTTAAATTAAATTAAAAAAATGATAATCAAATGCTATCAATTGCCGTCGAGGATACCCCTTTCATTTACTGTATAATTTATTAAAACTTAATTGCATTTATTTTAAATAAAATAAAATATATTTTTGAATTAAAAAAATAAAAAAAAACTATAATTCATATATAATACATAAATTGTTTTTTTTATATATACATACATTTTCGAATGTGAAAATTTGTAATTGTTAATTTTTTATTTTCAATATTAATTGAATTGTGTCTGCGTGTGTTTGTTGTGTTATAAGATAAAAAATTAGAATATATAAAATTATGTAATATAAATTTTACGATTAATAATTATATATTTATAATTGAAAAATAAAAAAAAAATGTTCATTGAAATAACTTTTTGAAAATCATGTGATATTTTCTGGGATTAATTTTATTTATTTTATTTTTATTTTTGTAAAAATAATGTCAATAAATTTTTAATTATATGAATGATATATCAATTTACTTTTTTATTATTTCTATATGTGTTTTTTTTTTTTATTAAATTATATTAAAGTTTTTATACCACTAACTGAAATCTAGATAGTTATTAACTTGAACTATTGGTACGATTACTCTACGAGAGATATGGAAGTTATACCAACATTTTCGTTGCAGAAGCAATATGATAATTGAGTGGATCTTTATTGTTATTTTTTGGTGTTTTACCAATCAATGAGGATATCTGTTTCTGCAGATTTCCACGCACTTTCTTTCAAAATTACTTCAATTTTATGAAAAATAATATTGGGATTATGTATTAATTCGTGTGGTTTTCTAAGAGTGGGCGTTACTAGTATTATTTCGCGTCGTGTTCATCCGTGACTATATTCATTTGAAAGCTACTGTTATTGTGCGTCTTTTTCAGTATAAGTCATTTGATTGAATCGTAAACAACATTTTTTTCTATTCATTGGAACAAGTCGAACTTTGTGGCCGAAAAAGTGTTTTTGCGGGGAGTTCTTCTTCATTACTTTAACATGAATAAAAGTGCTACCGAAAGTCATCGTATTTTAGTAGAGGTTTATCGTGGCCATGCTCTAGCTGAAAGAACATGCCAGAAGTGGTTTTCGCGGTTTAAAAGTGGCGATTTCAACTTAGAGAGATATCGAACGCCGATTCTGCATGTCGGAAATGTTGCTTCAACGCCACAAAAACAAGTCATTTTTGCATCGCATTGTCACTGGTGATGAAAAATGGATTCGTTACGATAACCCCAAGCGCAAGAAATCGTATGTGAAACCCGGCCAACCATCAACATCCACGGCAAAGCCGAATATCCATGGCGCCAAGTTAATGCTCTGTATTTGGTTGGGATCAGAAGGGTGTGTTGTATTATGAGCTGTTGAAATCGGGTCAGACGATCAAAGGGAACCTCTACCGAACACAATTAATTCGTTTGAAGAGAGCGGAAAAACGACCAGAATATGCAATCAAACACGAATCCATACTTTTCCAACATGACAACCCTCGGTCACATTTTTGAACACACTATTTGGAAAACAGTGGCTGGGAAGTTCTAGCTCACCCGCCTTATAGCCCAGACATAGCCCCTTCTGATTACTACTTGTTCAGATCAATCCAGAGTGCCCTAACCAGAATACGCTTCACTTCAGAACAGGGTATCAAAAATTGGCTCGATTCGTTCTTCACCACCAAGCCGGACAAGTTCTCTTGGGATGGAATCCACAAACTGCCAGAAAGATGGGCAAATGTTGTAGCCTCCAATGGACAATATTTTGATCATTAATTGTATAACCATTTTTTCACAATCAACCCTTAATTTTCGGAAAAAAAAACGCATGAATTAATACATACTCCCAATAATAATAATAATACATTTTTGCATATATAACCGACAATCGGTTTTAGCGTCCGACAAAACAACCTTCTGTTGTTGGTTTCATAATTTGTTACTTTTACGGTGTCGGTCATACAACCAATCGCGAAAATGTGCAACTCTATATAAAAATTCAGATTCGAAAAAAATTGAAAAACAAAACACATGTTTTCAGTATGATGAAAAATAATAGCAATTAAATTAAATAAATATATATTATGATGAGTAATTGAAAATTTCCAGTAATATTTATTAATCCCTTCGAATTCGAATTATCGAATTTTTTTACATTCTTTCATATACCACATACCCTTTCTACTTTTTTCTATAAAGCATAATGAAAGTGATATTATTTAATACATATAAAGGCGGAAAAATCGGTACGTTTACCTAACATATTTTCTGTTACCAAAATCGAACTGTATTTTCCGACCGAGCAAACATTAGCTTTAATTTATTGTTCATTTAACAATTAAAATGTCAAATTCCGTAAAAGCGAAAATGTATGTTAATATAAAGGTTATATGACTTATTGCATTAGAATCAATGCAATTGTATACAGATAATGTTATTTTATTACACGCTTAACACGAAATTGTTTAACTTCCGCTATTGTTCAAAAGATATTCACTTATCCTAATGCTAATATATATTAAACACGCATTTAGACTGTTCAGAGCAATACTAAAAAGACGCATATTGACTTATATAATTAATTCATTTATTGGAAATTTACATTAAATCCAACATTTTCCTTTACAATGTTTATTTAAATTTATATAGTAAAAGTACTAATTATTTTTATTTTCATATAAATAATCAAACAATTTACATACTTTTGGAAAATTTTTTTTGATTGAGTTTGATTTTTGATAATAAAATCTTTTAATATGATTTTTTATTGTATATATATCAATCCATATATCAATGATGTATTGATAAATTCATTAAGACAATATACTGGTACATAGTTCATATATTTATATAGGTTTATTCAATTTTAAACATTAAACTATGAACTCGTACCGTAAAATGGGGTGAAGTGGATCGAAAATTTTTGCATTTTTCTTAGTTATGAATTTTAATGATTCCGGTACATTTCAGGAAAAACAATTTAAGTTCTTGTGTCCTTCTAAGTTGTTGTAAATTCAAAGAAAAAACAAATCTTAAGTTTTATGAAACGGTAATGAAATAAGGGCACTGAAACACCGATCCACTTCACCCCGGGTGATGGGGTAAAGTGGATATGCTTTGGCTTTATAACCATTTATTTGTGCGGAGGATTGAATAGTAATTTTTTAGATTACATTATATCGATAAGCAATACGAACTTTATGAAATGCGCTAGATGAAATGTGTTTTTTCGTGATTTTTTGTAGATAGAATGTTTTAGAAAAATATTGTTTAATTTTTTTTTTAATTGGATAAAGAGGAATTAATCTATATTTAGAATATAAATCATTGTGAGATATTAACTGTAAATTTGAATTATTATTTATAAAATAGGATTTGTATTTAAAAATTACAGATATTTGCAAAATTATACAAAAATGATTGAGGGATCAACTTCACCCCACAGTATCCACTTCACCCCAGTTTACGGTACATACGCTTATGAACAAATTCATGAAAACAATGTACTGGTACATGTATACTATATATAAGTTTATTTAATTTTCATTATAAAACTAAGAATTCGTACATATAGGTTTATGAACAAATTTATTGTATATATGTATACTATATAAAATTGGAAGGATTAAAAAATTATTGTTTAAAGTCCTTTCGCGGCATCTCAAAGTCGAGCATACGAATAAAATAGCAGGTTACCGATATTATAGTGGTTAGAGTAGTATATGAAATGGAATATCATATTTAAATGAATTCGAATTCATATTCCCAATGAACTTGTTAATTAAAAAATTTTATTTCATTTCGTAACAGTTAAAAATAATATAGAAGTTGCATGGTACATATGTCAATGATTGCCATTCATTAATATTATGAAAGATTTTATTTTATCAGTGTGGCAGAAGTAATGAATGGTAAAAGTCTTAAACCCATTAAGTTGGTTATATGAATAGCATACACTTCATCCAACTTATTTTATGAATATTTTTTTTGATTACGACATTTGGTAGAAATTGCGAGTCATAAGAGTCCATAGAATAAAATTAATTAGTTTTTGATTATTTTTTTATAATATCGCGTATTAAGTGTTTTTGCTTACACATTTTTTTGGTTTGGTATAATTGTAGCAGTTTTGAAGAGGTTTTTTTGTATGGAGAATTTTCTTTCCATCTTTTAACCGAAAAAAAACATTATTGGGAATAAAAAAAATCTTGATTGATTAGCGTCAACTCGGTTATTTTGACTTGATTTTAATGGAAAATAGGATTTTCCCAATTTTTCACAATTTTTATAAACATATATATGCAATATATGAAAAACTCTTAAATATTGAGATATTCAACGCATTAAGGTATACAATTAATTAACATAATTGATAATCGTTTTTTTTTTATTTTATATATCAAACATGAAATATACTTATATTCACTATATAAATAAATTAATTTTAATCGCTTTTATTATCGCAGTATATTTTAACAAAAATTACATTTTTTTCCTAAAACAAAAACAAAAAAAAAATCACTCGGTCACGCAATACCGCATATAATTAACCATTATAAATATATATATATAGATTCACTTCTTTGATATATCTTATCAATAATAAATATAAAACTTCCTGCATATAATTTATAAAACGTTTACTTTATTCAACCGCCTCTGTCCATTTTGGTTTTGTATACAAAACAAAAAATTATAAAAATAAATATATATATATATGTATATATATATTATATATTATTTATATATATATTTAAGTATATATCTTGACTGTATGTATATATACAATACATAGAATATGGCATAGAGAGATACAGATGAAAAGGACCGCTTCATCTTACTTTTTTTGTTTAATTTTATTTTATTTAATTTTATACACTCAATTTTTATTTTTTATAATATAAAATTTTAATAAAACGATATATGTATATATATTTATCGTATATATAGAGGAAAAATTAAATTCTATTTGTCGGTAAAACATCTAAAGAAAGTTTAACAGCTTATATACAATATATTAATATTATATATGCAGGGTCACAAATATACAAAACACACGATCTATAGCGCGTTTATATCTACCTCTATACTATATATATATATTTATTAATAACGAGTTATATAGCTTTTGTAGTATAACAGCATATCTTGGTCATTTTTAAAACCGCAGATACAAATTGTGTGTATATATGAAGAAGGTAAAAGCGAGACATGTTAATTATAATCATTATATCTTTTTAATATTAAATATACGTATATATGTACATATGATGGGCATGCTTTTTTTTTATTTTTATTTTTATTCAAAGGTATAACAAAATTCTATATATATAAATAAAAATCGTATATAAACCAAATATATGAATACAAGAAAGCGTAAATAATGCACTTCAAAAAATTGTTACTTTAATTTTTTTTTATATATACATATATCCATCATTCGATATCTATATATACATATATATCATATACATAAAAAACAGATCTATAGAAGAGCTATATAGAGCCTATATATGAATATATAGTTGAATATTATTTTTATTTATTTTTAATTATAATATGGAAAAATAAAAAATAAAAATAAAAAAAATAAATAAAAGAAATTAGCATAAAAGATTAAAATCACAAACACCTTTTATTTTATTATTTATTTTTTTTTTTTTTGGTTCTTAATTTTTAGTCTTTGGCGTATGCATTCAACTATATACAATATATATTAACTTCTTTCATGTTTAACAAACCAAAAAAAAAAAAAATTGCATTTGCAAAGGAAATTCATAATTAATTATATTAGTATATATAACTTTAACTATATAATATGTATATAACAAAATAAAAAGCAGCAAACATCAGTAGCAGTCGCCATAAATGAGATAATTTTTGTTTTGTTTAAAAATAATATGAAAAATATACTCATTATTTAATGCAAGACTTGGAATGTAATGGTTTTTACACAAAAAAGGGACTAAAAATGGTAAATATATTTAATTGATCAATTTATTCATACATTAGAAAATGCCCATGATTTAAAATTTGATTAATGATTGATAAAAGTTACTCTGTGGTTTGTAGTTGATAAAAACTCTAACCAAAAATTCTTATAAAATTTTGGAGTGGTATGTTCGAATCTCATACTGAAGACATAAGACATGCACATTATAGAATGCGGTTGCTCTTATGGCTAATTAACGACACCCGTAAAAGCAACAAATTATGAAACCAACTATAGAAGGCTGTTGTCAGACGCTAAAACCGATTGTCGTTTGTAAGTGAAAATTGTTTATTACATTATTATTTAATGATTCATTGATATTCCATTCGTTTATAATTGATTATTAAATTAAAAATTCTGAAAAAAATCTATTTTAAATTAAGTGCTATAATATTCAAAAGATTATGATGAATATTTGTTGGAAATATATTAAATTAAATGCTATATTTAAAAGATTATGATGAATATTTATTGGAAATATATGATTAGATACAAATAGAGGATATTTAACAAATTCCTAATACATAAATATTTTCATTGAATTAGTAGAGGTACTCTCAATACCTATGTAACAAATATACCTTTTAATCGCATAGTAGATAAAATACTTGATTGTTTTTATTTTGTAATTAAAATTAATATACAATTTATTTCATTTTCATAATTGAATCAATTTGGGTTGTTTTAAAGCTTTAAGAAGAAATATCTGATAATAAATGTTTGATCGAATATGGAAATCGGATAGAATTGGAATTCAATTTGATACATATATTCGACTATATATATTTGAATATTTATTGATCGGATAGTAGTGATAAATAAAGTTAAAAGATATATGCCGTCATTGTTTGAGACCTGAACAAAAGAACAGAACTTTAAAAAAAAAGTCGGTTCCTTCATTTTTTTTTGTTTTTTTTTTTTGGTGTTGAAAAATGTTCGGTGAAAAATTGAAGTGAAACAATTGTATATTTTTTTGTTCGGTTTTTATTTTATATCATGAAATTCAAAATAACATACACGTATAAAATATATGAACGATGAAAAAATTATTCTAAAAATATATACATAAAAAGGAAAAAAAAGAATAACAAACAAAACAAAAATTGGGTTCTTTGATTCGCACCGTCGATTTTAACGGAGTAGAAAAATGAGTCTGAACTGAAATAACCGAACACACATTTTATCAAACAATCATCTACTCTCTTTTGGTTCTGTTTTTTATAAAGTTCTGAACAGCCAAACAAGTGATTTTTTTAAAGTTCTGATTTTTTTTCTGTTCGGTTGTTACTCGGTTTTAGTCAAACAATGATGGCAATAGTGATTTTAAAAATGTATTGCTACTTATTATATGAAATATTTATGCATAAAAGAGTCCTTCATCAATTTTATTTTTTAATCTTCAATTTTCACACAATTAATGGATAGTTTTTCAATAATAAACAAACTATTGCATATCTATTTCTATTTTCCATTTCTCAAGAAAATTTTAGAAATTAAAGTCAATAAGCAACTTTACTTGGAATAATAATATAATAATTGCAGCTAAAAAGGCGGCTAGTCGCATTGGATTTTTAAGAAGATCGAAAGAATTTCTCATATCTGAAAATTTAGCACTAGTTTATAGGTGTTTTATAAGACCACTTCTAGAGTATAATTCCTACATATGGACTAGTGCACCAATTACTACACTGCAGTTTAGTGAAAGGATTTAAAAACGCGCCATTTCGCGGATCAGAAATGAAACAAAAACAAATTTCATTGAATTATTGGATCATAGACGATCAGTAACTTCATTGTGCACATTTTATATGTATTATTGCCATGAATGCTCTAATGAAATTTTAAAGCTAATTCCTGAACCAATTAACTTCTCTTGAGAAGAAATTCGAGAAATTCACAAAAGACTCATTCATATTCTGTATCTATTAGTTTTTTTCGAACAAACAGATTTTGATATTCATTTTTCCCAAGAAAAATTGCTTTATTTTCTAAATTTCATAAATTATTCCACATGTTCTAATAGATTTACCACCCAAAATCACTTAAATGTATTCAATGCATCTAAGGTTCACCACCTGTTAAGTGATTTCGTTACGGGCTCACGGCAATAGAATTCAGAAGTTTTACGGGTGCTAAACCGATTTTGCCGTAGTAACGAACAAAAAAATATGTATGATATATATAATTTTTTGGCTGGCATTATTTAAGCCTTGTTTTTTAACAAAATCGGCGACGGAAAATATCACCGGAACGGAATTTATTCTGGGGCGAAAAATTGTCCGGCGCCGAAAAAGTGTTTTTTAAGAAATATTTTCTGAAAATTTTCAGTGATTTTCTTTTTTATTGAAATATAAAATAATTCTACATAACCACATCAAATGTTTGTTATTGTTTTTGTAAGTATCCAAGCAATTTAATTTTAATAAATATTTTCATTTTAATATATGCAACGGTCACTTTTGCAATTTTCCGTCACCGAAATCGTTCGACGGAAAGTAAAATAATGAAAAATTTCAATAAATTTTCTGTTGTTTTTTCCGTCGGACGAAAATAATTTCGGTGGCGAATTAAATTTTTCTTAAATAACATGTGTATTAAAATATATGCGTTCATTTTTGACAGCGACGGAAATTTTTCCGTTCCGGTGGTATTTTCCGTCGCCGATTTTGTTAAAAAACAATGCATTTAGTATGCCTAGTTTTGAGGGACGCAGGGAATTTATTGGTTTATCCTTTTTACGTAATTTGTTAAATTCTATTGTTGATTGCTCTTCAATTTTAAATAAACTTAATTAAACTTTAGGCGGCTCCGTGCTAATGATTTATTGGCAATTGGATAATTATCATACCAATTATGGCCGATTCAATCCACTTGATGTTTTAATCATGACTTATAATTCTTGTAATAGATTTTTGTTAGATAACAATGTTAAAAGTGTAACATTTAGAAATGTATTTTATAAATTAGTATTTAATGCCTTTTTTTAATAAATAAATAATTTATCTTAATTTAAAGGACATTATAATTCAAATGATGTTTATTTTTTCATAAAATAATCTTTCATAAAAAAAAAATCAATTTAATAACTTTTTTATTAACAAAAAATCTTCTGCTTTATATGTGCTTATATAGGGCATTTTCGTTTATTCCTCTTGTGTCATGCACTTGTGCGCTCTCAACCATGCGAGCGCGATATAACATTTACATGTGCTAGCTCTGTGTTCGAATATTATAAAATAGTCTTGTGTTTAATTTTGTTTACAAATGTCGTTTTATATGTGAAAATGTTATAGTGACGATAAAGCAACAACAATCTCACACAGGGCGATGGTGCTCCTACAAAATAGATAGGGCAATTTGTGTCAACACAAGTGCTAAGTAGAGGTATTTTCGAACATGTGTCATGTAACACAAGTAACACAAGTGCAATAAAAAAACGTATTTGTGGTCACTTGTGCGTTTGTGTTAACACAAGTGGAATAAACGAAAATGCCCATAAATAAATGTCATTTCATATGAATATGACGATGTTGTCATATATCCCATAAAGATGGTTAAAAACCCGACAGTTTTCGTTTGTAGTATATATCGGCATATATAGAAAACAAGTAAAGTAAAAATAGGTATAAAAAATAAGTAACAAATTATCATCATACGGTAAAATATTTTAAATATACTATATCACAAAGTCAGTTCGATGTACCGTCGATCAAAATCATTAACTGCGGTATAATTTAACAAACAAAAAAAAAAAAGAAAGAAAAACACAAGAAGAAGAAGAATAAATACTCAACACCGGTTCGATCGATCGCACTCGGCTGTCCTATCAGACAGAAAAGTATGTAGATTATTAAATTTCCATTATATACAGGATAATGAAATGTTTAAAAGTAAATTACGCTAAACTACTATATAGAAGCTTCCTATCTATACAAATATATAGTACTTTTAAATCACCTATTAAGATAATTCGGGTTCGAGAACAGATTTTGATTGTCAGAAGTCAGTTTTCCTTTTAGGGAATCGTTTTTAATACAATATAGGAATAAAATGTTTCTTATGATTGAAAATCCTTTAAGAATACCTGAATTGTTTGTGGGAATTTTACACTGAGGACATACAAAAACTTCTCCATAACTCATACCAATATATTTTGAAAAAATTCACAATTATATTTAAAAGGCCAATCATCAAGTATATTTTTTTACTATAATATAAAGTAAATTTGAAGTATGGATATATGATTGAAAATAAACCTTTTGATTTTTACTTTACATATATATGATTATAGCTCGATAAATGTATATATAGGTATATGCACAAAAATTATTTGATGATGGCGTATATCATTTGATATATGCCGACGACGATGGTTTTGAATAGGTCCATGCCATCATGCCATGTATATAATGTAAAATTATTATTATATTATATTATATTGTATGATATAATATATATATATATAAATATATATACTTGTATGACTGGATGATGGTTAAAAGAAAGAAGTATGAAAATTATAAAAACAAAAAACGATACAAAACAATTGCCTATTGTGTATTTCTGCATGGCATATATCAATATGATGCTAAAGGCTGGGTCCATCATCATCATCATGTACTGATATTATATTCATATAGTAGTATATATAATTACAAACGGCAGATGTAACCGCACATATAATATAAATAAATAAATTTTGATGAGATATTGTATTTAATTGTTCCTTTGTTGAGAGCATTTCATTTACCATAGAAAATTATCAACAAAAAATTATTGAATGTATGCTTCAAAAGCTGCCTGCTTATATAAAAAGTAAATTATATTTATATAGCATTGGTTTTATATTTTGAACAATTTGTTCTATACATAAATTATAAACGATTGAACTATTTTAATTTTTTTTTTAATCTTGTCTTGTTTTAATCCCCGCATAAAAATATACGAGTTTATCAAATGCAATATTGGTTTTAAAAAATGAATCATTAAATTTAGTTATAATCAGAACATGCAATTGTTAAATTGATATGCATTGATGTAGTCATGTAAGGATATAGGAAACATGTTTTGAAAAATTGTAGTACACCCTGAGGATATACTGGATCAAAGTGATCAGTACGTTGTTCAAATTTAGATATTTTTATGGACATAAATCATAAATTATGAATTATGAAATAAAACGTTTCTGTTTCATGAATCCTTGTTATAATTAATATACACAAAAGAAAAAAAAGGACCCCATAAAAATATGGAAAGAAAAACTTCAAAAAAAAAAAAAAACCGTGAAAATCGAAAAAGAAAAAAATTGTATACCAGCGAAAAGGCAAATAACATACAAAGTGCGACAATTAATATTCCGGACCAGACCATATCTCAATAACCGGTGGGACGATCTATGAGATGGAACATGCGTTTTGAAGCTTGATATTTTCTCTATCGTCTGTATTCCGTTCATTTCATTGCATTTGGTTGACAAATAAAGAAGTTATAACATTTCTTGTGAAACAATATTTTAGTTGAAGTAGAAATTTTAACTCATTTAACTCATTTTAACTAAAATTTAAAAAATCAATTCAATTGTTACGGATGGTGCTTTCAATACGATCCAAAAACAAAGCGTCAAAGTGCAGAATTCGTCGTATTCGACCTGAATATCGTGTTCCAGGCAGTTGGTGTTTGTTACACGATAATGCACCAAGTCACACTTCACTCATTCATCCATTCATCCGTTAAATCATCCACCGTATTCACCTGATTTAGAACTATGTCCTTGTTCCCAAAACTTAAAACGAAATTGAAAGGATGTTTTTTTGATGATATTGAAACCATACAAACAACATAAATATAAAAAAAAAATTCAAAAATCGTGTTTTTAATGTATTTCCTAGGACCAGTCCGGAATATTAATTGTCGCACTATGTATAATATGCTTTTGGCTCAAAACCTATTGGGAAAATGAAAAAAAGGCATTTAAAATGGAAATAGAAGATTTTTTTATAAATATATAGGTCAACTCTTTAAATCGATTATTTGGCGGCGTGTATAAGGTTTAAAATGCATCACCCTGAAATTTGTTTGAATAAATTCATTTGATGTGAAACATTAATAATTTGTATAAATTAAATTAATTACTTCGTCAATATTATGTCAATTGTTTTATTTCCAACCCTTGTGTTTTTTTTATTTGCTTCATTATATTTATGTGATACTTGATATTTAAATAACATGTTGTAAAAAATATTCGAATGGATGGTGGTGGGGGTGGTGGTGCTGATGAGGAGGAAAACTATATATCCTTATATGTTAAAGGATATAGAATATATAGAGATATATATATGTTAGTATGTTTATGTAACAGAGGTATAAAAGTTAAAAAGCATGTGTCGAATTATTATTATTATTATTACAAAAATCTTCTATGGTATATAAATTCGAAAAATTAAATAAGCTATGTAGAAGGATTAGAAAAACAATTTGCAATATAAAATAGAACTTATTTATAAAATTTATAATATTAATTTATGATTTATGAATTTCGATCTGAATACAATAATAATGAATTTTGTCTTATTAATTATATTATATGTGTATCTTATATATGAATCTATTTTAAACCATTTCATATTCGGGCGATGTTTTTTTTTGTAAAATAGTCCCTGGTTCTAACTTATTACAATGGAAACTAAAAAAAAAAAAATCTCGCATCAAAATTGTTGCTGATGATGTTGAATGGTTTCCGATAAACCAAAGTAATAAAGAAAAATATACTCTGATTAAATATCATGTTTTTCCTTTTTCCAAAGAGAAAACCAGATATAATTTATTATTATTATAAAATATATGCCTTTAAAATCTTCTGTATTTTCTGTTTTTGATTCGGCTGTTTCGCATCGTTCACTCGCATGCATATACACATATATCGCAAAACAATATGTATAGTACAAAAAGCAGACGCACTATATACGGCATTCCATTAACTAACTTGAAATTTTCATATGAGGGTTTCTTTTTATAACATTAATAAGAAAATAATATTTATAACATTTTACTATTTTTATTTAAAGCTGATTTTAGTTAGTTAGTTAATTTAGTTTATGCAGTGCTTTAAGACATTTCGGTCGGATATACAATAATTTTTAATTTTTTTTTTGTGTTAACATTCATTTTTATTGTGTACAGAATATTTGTTACACACAACAAACACCCGATATATAAAATAGTTTCATTTTTTTTTATTTTTGAATAATATATGATAGATTTTGTGAATGCGTGTAGATTTAGTATACGAAGAAGAATTTCAAAAAATAAATAAATAAAATTTTAATAGTAAATGTGATTTTTTTAATCTATACCCGACGAAAATAATAAATTTAGTTTGTTTTTTTTTTGTTATAAATAAAAAATAAATATAAAAAAAAAATAATATTTTGTGGAAAAATTCTGATGTGAAAAAAACGACAACAACATCCTGAAAATTACTTGTTTGTAAACAATAAAATTATAGCAAAATCGCGTTTAATGTAAAATTGTATTTATTTATCATCGTATTTTTTTTTGTGTACACATTAAAAAAAGCCTCATTATCTTTAGCCTTTGTTGAGTGTATTGTGGTGTTGTATAAAGATAATAAATAAAACAAAAAAAAAAAAATTAGTTAAATAGTTATTTACGCAAAAATATTCGGTAAATTTTCTTTGATGTACATATCGAAAAAAAAATTGTACAATACAAAAATATACAACGAGCATATATATATATATATATATCATTAACATAGAAATTTAAATGGCATATATATATTAAAAATATCAACAACAACAACACATCTATAAAATCATCATCAACAACACACAACCAGAATACATATGCTATATATATTATATATGTATCCAAGTATCAACAACAGGCACCATATAATAATATATTAACTATTTGTACTGTACGTACTGTACAAAGCGGCAGCCGCATATATATTCATAAACGAATCAAGAAATAAACCAACCAAACAACAACCAAAAGCATTCAATTATTTATACTGTACGTACAATATTCCATTAATTTTTGTATTAAAATAAGCAATACTTAGTTTGGGAAGTTTGAGGATTACGCAGCCGTTGTCCAATTCGGCCGCTCGTCCGCGAAAGCGGACTTGAGTGGAGATGAGGGAAACGACGCGGCAAAAACTGCTGGAAGCTGTCAGAAATGGCAGTGGCAAGCAGGCTGAAGTTTCGAAAACTTCACACCTGAAGGTGGCCTACAGGAGAAGTGGTACAGGTTAGAAATACTTAGTAAATCTTTAAATGAGGAAACCGGAAGGGTCGTGGAGGGAATGCGAAATCCTCAAGCTCTAGCAAACTCAATCCACAATCACATTTACATGGGAAACCATGGACAGGGGTGTGACTATAGCCGTAGAAGGAACCGATAAGATACCTTTGCGGGAGTCACTGGATGCGATCTGCATATGGATGCCACTTGTATCAATGGAGGGGGATACGGCCGGGTTGGCTGCCTTTAGAGCATGTCTCCTGGAAGCACTTGATGCCCTACCGGAAGGGATCATTGCATTAAAATTCGTGAACCACAAATCCAAAGCATGTCTCTTTGAAGTTGTTGTGGTGATAAACCCTTCAGGGGGAGTTAAACTTACAATAGATTTACTTAGACCTGTGCTTACTTTACCGCCACGTGGTAACCAACGGTAACTGAATGATTCAATCCGTATCTTTCAGGCTAAAATTGTAAGTGCGAATCCCATGCGATTGGTCGTACGGCTAATTACCGTCACCGTAAAAACAACAAATTATGAAACTAACAACAGGACAGAAAAAACGGTAACGACTCAGGCAATGGAACAAGGACAATGATTTAAAACTGGCATCATTGAACGTGCGGACAATACTGCGCGCGGGCGCTTTGAAAACTTTGACCGATTGCTTAAAGAAAGCTAAACTGGACATAACAGCGGTCCAGGAAACACGGTGGCCTGGAAAGAAAATCTTATCTAGTAAAGAATATAAATTCTACTACAGCGGTAGAAACGAATCAGGCTTTATTGTAATGGGTAAAGAAAAAAAAATCAGTCATTGATTTCAGTGGATTTAAACAAAACCCCCTTCTTTGTAAAAGGATACCAGCGACGAGATTGTGACAGACGAAAAAAGGGCCATCGCAAGATGTTATGAGTATTTTAAAGATCTACTTACAGCAAGCAACCGCAGTGGTAGAAATGAAGACAAAACGAGCTTCCGTACCAAACAGCACAACCACTAATTTAACCGGAACCAACATATGAGAAAACCAGAGAAGCTATTCTGAAGCTCAAGAATGGAACGGCAGCTGGATTTGACGGGGTACCTGGTGAACTCTTAAAATATGGTGGTGATGTATTGTGGGATGGTATATACGAGTTAATGGAACGCATGTTTGGAACTATGAAGTTATACCAGTGGGGTGAAAGCTTGCTGTAATTGTGCCAATATACAAGCAGGGAGACAGGATGGAGTGTTCCAACTATCAGGGAATTTCGTAAAAGAAGATATTGTAAAAGAATATTGAACTATTTTACAATCAGTTAAAACCAAATTTATTTTTGGTCATTCAGTCATTTGTAGTTCAATACTTAAACTAGCTAGTTTTGCATTAAAATTTATATTACAATATACATTTAAATGAAGTCATGTACATGTTCATGGGTGGCTTTTTTTTTCCATTTTTTACAACAATGTTTCTTATTTTTATTTACATCCAATATACAAGCATATATAATTATTCTGATTGTAAAAAAACAATTCGACGTATTTTTATAGACTTCAGACGACCTTTTTCTATTGTCAACAAATCGTCATCATAAATTATTTACATATATTATATATATATATATATATATATGTATATTGATTGCAAAAAACATAACAAAAATCTTTATTCAACCAACCATTCTATCAATCCGTCAATATATAATATAATATATAGATATATATATATATATGATATGTACCAAAATTGTTGTTCGGTAGCCTCTGTGATGGACGCTTTTATATAAATTACATTATACAATATAAAGTAAAAAAAAAAAAGACCTGTCTGTATATAAAACCAAAACTATATATATATTTTCGTTTTATTATATATATTTTACAAATACATTGACATTACACACAAATTGAAAAATTAAAAAAAAAACATTACACATTTTATATGTAGGTACTAAATATATTATATATATATATCTAGTAATATAATATATATATATAATATTAAATCGTTCGTTGTATTTTCTGAGCTTCAAAAGAAATAACATAAAGAAGAAGAAAAAAAATACATTTTTTTTTATTTGGTTTTCTTCAAAAGTTTTTTTGCCGCAAAAATAATTAATGATATTCTTTGAAGTGTATTTTTGTATAAATGCGAGACCGAAATAAATATTAAAAAAAAAAAAACAACATACAAAAGTTTTCAATTTAAATGTTTTAATTTTTTTTTTATTTTTCTTTTTCGTTTTTAATATTTATAACTTATATATACGCGGTCTCTACTATATCTATAATATACGAGTATGTAAAGTATAAATATGTTAAGATATGCGTAAAAAAATGCGTTCCTCATCGTATTTTATTTTTTTTTTCTTCTTGTTCGTTCATTGATATTTTATAGCTTTATAGTAAATAATAATATTGCTGTTCAAGTAAAAAAAAAAAAAAAAAACGAAAAGGGACTCATAGAAATGTTATAGTTTTATATTTTTGTTAAATTTCCATGTGTAAGATAGATTTCTATGGAATTTATGATGGCGATTGCAATATAGGGCTAACTTAAAAATCGGGATTTTTTTTTGTTTGGGTTTAAAATGTTTCTTTTTTTGTCTATAAGTCAGTATTTATTAAATGTATTGATAACTACAGAGAATATATATGGAATTTATTATAGTAAACATTTGCGGACAAAAAAAGATGGAACTAATTTAACCTAATTTTTATTTATTATAAAATTATACGGCCACGATAAAACATATTTACTTTTATAAGAATATAAAAAATTACGTATTTAAAGCTTATAAATTATGTTTTAAAAATATTTTAATATCAATACTGTGTTAGATTTATTCTTTTCATTGGTAACATATCCTAAAACATATCATCCTACTATATTCATGAAATATAATCATAGAGAAATAACAAAAATTGATTGAAAAGAATATTGGAATATTTTTACCATAAGACTGTATTTCTTGTTATTTTTATTGGTAAAATAATTTCAATATAAAAAATATTCAATTTTCAGAACTACCCTAATAAATTATAAGAATCAAATACAATTTTTATTCATATCCTCTTAGATGGTTTTTTTTTTGTTTCTGAATAAAATGTATCGAAAAATTAATTTTCGCAGGTCTCAATGATAAAAGAAAAATGTCCCTCGTTATCAGAATGGGATTTTGTTTATTACATTTTTTCTGTATCTGGGAAAACAATACATTTTGGACTTATCTATTAATTTACACCCACAGTATTTGAATTCATTTTAATTATATAATAAAGATAATTATGGTTAAAAAATCATGGTAATTCATACCATCATGGTTTTTTGTGTCATATGTTGTAAAGTTAATCGTAAAACGATTTTAGCGTAAAAAAAAAACAAATAATATTTTATTGACCATTCCAGATTCCAGAAGATAATTTCTATATTTTCTTTCGTTTGTTCGTTTGCGATAATCACTTACAGAGTTTTTTTAATTTTTTTATTAATCTAATAAACAATTTTGGAATATTTTCTAATTTTTATTTTCCCATGTATATTTATAATATATTAATAAATTTTTTATCCTTTTAATATTTTATATTACAGGAAGGAACAGCAGTTTTTCGTTCAATTTACTATTGCCGATAATATGATCTGAAATTTAATAAAATTTTACAACCCTCAAAATCTAATAATTACCCAATTTTAAACATTGAAATGGCAGGAAATTTAGTGAAATGGTGGAAACATAAAATATTTGGAGGATATAAACAATTTGCAGGTAAATGCAGAGAATATTGAATTTAATTTACTATATTGTTTAAAAAAATCAATGTTAAATATCAATAGGAATATAATGAATGAATGTGAACTGATGGATAAATTAATTCTATATATATATTAAGAAATACAAAATGAAGAACTGTGTGTTATATTTGATTGTTGTGATCGTAAGAAGTACTGTTTTTGGATTTTTAAGAGAACATTATAGGTATAGATAAGAAAAGATAATCACGCAATTTATTCTATTTTTTTTAACAATGCCTTTTCATATTCGTTCAAAGTAGTTAATCAATTTATCTGTATATTAATCTGTCTCAGTTTTTGATACCATTATGCTAATTATAACAAAATTAATGATAAAAAAAACACTTAATTGTATATTACTAATATACATACTTCCTTCCCGTTCGCGTAATTTTGATAATAATTTGGACAACTGATGGACAAAATCTTTTGGGGTATGGAAAGAAAAATTTAAATCTATTTTATCATACTAAATTCAATTTTTAATTTATTATATCATACTAAAATGAAAATTAATAACCAATAATAAAAAAATCCAATTTTAAAACCATTCACGTATAAGTAATTTAAGGTTTTTTAACAAACCTTTTTGCATTTCATATAAATAAAAAAATAATATCATCTTTCTTAGGTAATAAAATATTTTAGGTATTCTTTCTATAGTATGATGATGACTTAATAAAAACCCATTTTTTTTTTTGGGAACGACTAAAAAAAATAAAATATAAAATAATAATAAAAAGGAACGCTAAATCAATCAAAACCTCGATATAAGGAGGGATTGGTCTATGTTATTCACGTATTTGTATTCAAAATTACATAAATTACGTGTTTGAATGTATTTTAATGAAATTATGATATATCTCTCACAATCACTCGATTCACATAGCTGTATTGTTTTATTTTATTGACTGGGATGTGTATTTTTTATTCGGTTCATTGGTTCGCCGTTCTAACCAAATAATACACTGGTTTTTCCATTGATTTTCAAAATAATTGTCTAAATTCAATATATATATCATTTGATTTTAACCTCTTTACCGACGTTTGATAGATATCTCTAGCTATAAAGCTATATATAACCATTTTTACGTAACCCTTCATATACGGAAACTTCGAAATAGGGAACGACCTCTTGCAATAAATTGTTCCTTATATCGCGAGTCTACTGTATGATGATCATATGTTTTACGTGTACGTTTGATTTTTTTTTTAATTCTAATATAAAATTTTAGTTGGTAAAAGCCACAAATTAAGAAACTAATAAAAGAAGGCTGTTGTTGGACGCTAAAACCAAATTGTTGATTGTAATGCGAAAAATGTATTTTTATTTATATATCTGTATAATAATAATACTAACCAATTGAAAAATTGATCCATATATTTTCTTCAGTTTGTAAATAAATATAAATGCCTTATAAATAAGGATATTATTGGAAAAAAATGGATTAAGAAACAGGGACTAATTAATAATAATTCCGTTCTTATCACTTATTTTTTTATAATTCGTAATCTCATTCCAATCCTACTCTTATCGCTATTCTGCAGTACAGTTCAAAGTGTTACAACAACAGAACAAACACCAAACCAAACAATTTTGAAATGAAAAATTCTGCTGTTTAAAAGATATTTAAGAGTCATAATAACGCATATGTAATAATTTTTTATAATTGGCGTTTATTAAGTTATATACATGTTCTATTCAAAAGCAAATCTCTAACTCATTCTTCCGTTACTGTGCAATTTACAAAATACAATACACATTTCGCATTCTACACGGATTCATGTGATGTATTGCTATAGTTATACATACGTTTTATTTTAATTTTAAGAAGAATATTATTATATCTTATAAACTAACAAGAATATTATTATTTTAATTATGAAAAATCACATATATACCAGAAATGCTCTAAAAAGTCTTTAATTTTTGGAAGTGATAAAATGTAATTTATTTTATAGTTATGTTTTTTTTTTGTTTTTTTTTTAGTTAAGTAAAGTATTGTTTGATGACATATGTATAAAATAAAAAAAAAAAAACATTCGTCGCCGAGACGATAAAATGTAAAATATTTCTAAGAGGAAATTTCAAAGGAAAAAGAATTGTATCTTTTAAAATATTATTTTTTTGTTGTTTTGTTATTATATTGATCATATTTCGGGTATTATTATTATTTTTGTATATTCTTTTTTTGATTGTGTGACTTCTTTTAAATGAGTAATGTCTGTTGTATATGTATAATACTATATATGTAGTATTTTAGTTATAATCTTTTCGGAGTTTTTATTTTTAATTTGTATTTCCCCATTTTCATGATGTTTCATCATCATCATCATCATCTTTTAAAAATATATTTATTATTATTATTTTTTCTTTGGATTTTTACATTATTACATGCATATCTTTTTTTTACTGTATACCGATGTTACAGCGGCTAGTTATAATAATTATACATTTATAAAAAAATATATATACATTTATCGTATCGTATCTTCAACAAAAAATAATAATAATAATAATAAGAGAATGAAATCCATTATTATTATTATTCATTTTTATTTTGTCGTCATTGAGTGTGCATTCCTGTTTCAATATATAAATACTATACCATACAAAATACAGATTATGATAGTATATAATATAGTTTCTACCTTACCGCATCATATACATGCGATATAGTACATTGTACCAACAAAAAAAAAACCAGACCAAAATGTAAAGAAACTATATATAAAATATAATACACATCTATCTGAAAAGATCTGACGTGAAGAATAAGAAGAAACTATAAAGATGAAAAAAAAAAAAACCTTTATAATAACTTGCTCACAGAGGGGCCGCTTTTCCGCCTTTTATACTATAGATAGATATATATGCATATATACATTTGAATTTCTATCTATATATATATATATATATATATATATATATATATATATATATATATTATAATCAACAGCAGGGCAACAAACAAAAACTGTAAATACAATTTTTGTAGTTTGTATTCTTTATTATATATAGATATATATAGATATATGTTATATGTACAAGGTGCTCTAAAACACCATTAACCGCTTGGCATCTATTGATGAATTTTGATTTTTTTAAATACCAAATTTATTGACATTATTTCAATGCTTTCAATGCCAATTAAAAAAGATATAAATACATCCTCAACTCAATAGAAAATAAGTTTTTAAATAATTTCAATTTTTTAGAATTCAATTTAGAATCAAAATTCGTGGTACTATGGTTACCTTTTTTCGAACTTTGTATATGATCTGGAAAATGATGTATATTTTTCACACTGTATATATATGTATAAAAAAAAATGTATTATCAAACAACAACCAAAAAATAAAAAAAAAAAAAAAAGAGATGGAAGAAAACTGGAATTTAGATTATTTATACGTTTATATGTAAAAAAAAAAAAAATAAAAATAAAATTGTATTTGAAAAAATAAGAAATAAAATATTTTTGAGATGAATAGATCAAGCAAAAATATAATAATGATAATAAATAAGTATTTGGTAATGTTTATTATATATTTGACAGACAGCAAAAAATAAAAATACAAGGTTTAACTGAATTGATAAAAATTCGTCAATTCGTTACAACATTACACGCGGCATCCTTATTAAAGTAGTTCCAAAACATATGCCAATAGATAGGATTTTTTGCATCGCGGATTTTTGTTTTAAATCATTCCGTTATACCATAACCTAAACAACAATTTTTGTTTTATTACGGATAATCATTTTTAAAATATCAGTCAATGAAAGAAAATGTCATTTACATATTTTAACATAACTTTTAAATCAATATATTTATTGAATATATTGCAACATATGCTTACATTTTATGTATATTTATTTATATAGTAGTTCCATCTAAAAGTATATATTAATATACAGTAAATCGATTTTGTAGTAAAATAAAATACATTATAAATACAATGGTTATATAAATTTATATGAATAAGATGCGGAGATGGAAAAGTGTTTTAACCATATCTCGTTCGTAGCTCATTGATGTATAAATACACATAAATTCTGATATAAATGTATTATATATTATTATATCTATAGAGAGACCGAAACAAATTGCATATTACAGCATCTTAAAAACAACATCTTATAAATTTATTATTATTTTTTTTTCCATATATATTTATATCTATATAGTAGAGATGCGATGGAATTTGTATATATACAATTATATATATATATATATATATGATTTTTTTTTTAAAATATATAATGAGTTTGTGAAGTTTTTTATTTTTTTGTTTTTAGTATATTGCATACACACAAAAATAAAATAAAAAAGAAACACCACAATTTTTTACATCAATGAATTATTTTTATTATTTTGAAACACTTAAATATATACATATGTATATCGAATCGACCCAACGGTCGGGCGATGATTTATAAAAAAAAATAAATTAAAATTTTTTTTAACCTGTTCGTAAAACAAAAATTATCAAATATATAATATACATAAGTTGGAAAACAAAAAAAAAATCGTGTACTAATCTCTATACATATGAAATTCGTATATTTGAAATGGAAATGTATTTTTTTGTTTCAAAAAGGCATTGACATATTCCTGTAACAATTAAACAAAATTTGAACTGAAACAATAAAACAAAAACAAAATATTAAAAATCATATAGAAGAACACTAATTCAGATCATTAATATATATATATTAATCCATAGAATAATAATAGACTGATTCAAATTCATAATTTTTTCAACTATACCCAACTTCTTACATTGTAAAATGAATATGTAAATAGAAAAAATTATAAACAAAATTTATAGATTAAAGAAATGTATAGGACACGAAAATTATCATCAAATTGAACCAAATCAATTTATTTTAATGTTAATCAATTTGTTGGAATGTCAAAAGCTTCGGCTTGTTTGAACGATATATGCCTAAAATTATAAAATTAGATTTTGTAACAAAAAATTATCATATCTAAAATTTAAAGTCTAAAAAATTATGTCCTCATATTGAAGATTACCTCGAATTGAAGAACTTGAAAAATAATACATTGTTACCTCTAAATGAAGAACATATTATTCTTTAAATCGAGGTATTTTAATAGAATACTTATTCAAAAGATTTTATTTAAGAATTAATATACACGTTTTGATACCTGAAAATGTTATGTTTGAATTATGTTTATTTTATTATAAAAATATTAGTCTTTTAGGAATTTTTGTTATAATACACAAGTCGTAGTGGTTATTAGTTAATTCGTTAGTCAATTTACCTCATGATCATGATTAATTAAACCGTTAGTGAAATTTGCTATAAAAGTGTATCCGACTAACAATTAAGCAAAAGGCAGAAAAACGTGATAAATTGAAACATGTTATTGGTGTAGTTAAACTTTTCATTGAATATAAAGTCAGTAAATCCGTTATAAAACGAATAAAACAAAGAATCAATTAATCAAATTTAAAAAATAAGGTAAAAAAATACATTAGCAGAGCCGAGTTTCCTAAAATGGCATGGAAAATTTAGCCTTTTAATTTCGGCAATTTTCGTCGAATTAAGCATTTCATTTTTGTAGTGCTATCGGTGTTATATTAATGATAGCAATTAATAATGCAATGTTCGAATTATATATTATTAATTTATGTAATGAATTAAACCATGAACTTAAATGTACAAATACCAGATGAAATGTTCGTTTTTATATTAAATATTTGAAAAAAAAAATAAATAAAACCTCAGTTTGAAGAACTCACTAAAATTTTTACTGTTCTTCAAATAGAAGAATACCTTTATATTCTAGTCCTAAGTCATAGATTTAAATAAACTCTTATAATAAACTTTCCATTCCATATCGCTCATTATAATTTATAAACACAAAAATTGTATAGATTATATAAATATAATATTATTTTTTAATTACCGAGAAAAAAATAAAAGAAGAGGAAAGCACTTTTTATTCCTTTAAATAATGTCTTTTAATGATGGTTAAGAAAAAAAAAACGAAAATAATAATAAATAAATAACTATATATATGCATATATAATATAATTAAATATATATGAATATGTGGCGGTTTTACTGAAGTTAATGAAGGCGCCGTCATTTTTTTTTAATAACATATATAGATTTTTTTTTTATGAATACGATAATCAAAAATACCTGAGTGTAGATGAAAAAGTACTAAAAAAAACGAGTTTTTTGTGTTTGTATACCAAAAAAAAAAGAAAAAAAATTATGGTATTATTATTGTTTTTTTTTTTGTTTGATTTAATATTTATTTGCTTGTAAATTCCGGTAGTGACCAAAGAAACTAATTAATGGGGTTTTTTTTTTTATTAAAATAAACAATTAACAACAAAAATATATATAAAAGTAATTCTCTTTTTATGCGAATTTGAATTAACCCTGATTTAATGAAAATGATTAAATTCGATTTGAAATTCTTTCTTTTTTTTTTATTTTTATATATTTTAATTAATTATTAATTTATACATAATTTTAGAATGTACATCAGATTCAGAAGAATTAATATATCCGATAAGAGATGGAACAACTGGTGGCGGATCACCATTCAATTTAATACTTATGAATGAGTTGCACGAGCGTACAGATCGAATATTAAATGGTAAAAATATTAAAAATACAATGAAAAAATCAACAACAGCATATGCACCAAAGAAAACAAAAGAACGGTCTGTTAATCACAGAACTGATGACATTTCCGATGATAATTTACTTTTAAAGGTAATTTTATTGATTTTTCACAATTAATATCAAATTCACATATAGTATATGAAATGAATTCAATATCAACACAATGTTATTTATTTAAATGTTTAAACAAATATTTTACATCTATGGTATAGGAATGTAAATGCGATGTGTCAGTTCAGGGTGGAGGAAAATCACCAAAACCATTACAATTTTCATTTACCTTTTATGATTTGGATGGACGACATGAGAAAATCACAAAAGATGTATGTATGGCTAATATAATAGTATTTTTTACATATAGTACTATATTTTATTTTTTAATGTAAAAATTGGCGAAAATTAGAAGGATTTTACTCGATTGATAGTTTTAAAGTGGGCTCTTTTTTTAGATTTTATAGTTCCTTAAAGATATACCTTATAGTTTCGATTAAGATTCAATTATATTTATTATATTTAATAACCGTTAATTTTTTTTTAATACTAAATTTAAATAGGATATAGCTGGAATTGTTTATACAATATATGAATCGGTTGGTAAATCTGTTACAGTACCACATCATGGCAGTAAAACAATTAATGTTCGACTAACTCTGTCACCGGATTTAGATAAACCAATGGAAAATATGATAACATTAACGGAAAAACATTTTAAAAAAATTCAAAAATATCATCAACAAAATGGTAAAAACGGTATTAAGTCATCCGATAAAGATGTTAAATTGAATAAAGAATGTAATGGCTATTTTGATTATGTTAACAATAATAATAATAATAATAATAATAATAATAATGAAAATGACGACGACAATGATGAGGATGATGTCATTGTTGTTGTTGATGATAATGATGATTATGATGGGAATGGTAAAGACGAAGAGATTGATCGAGAAGAAAATGTAATATTAATGAAATTTAATCAAAATCGAAATAGATATTTAAATAATAGTGGTAATAATCATCATAAGAGTCATAATGATATTAATGTCATTACTCATAATGTAAATGTTGGCAATGATGACAATGATGATGCAGATGATGACGGTGGTAATGATTATGGGGATGCTGAGGAACATTCGATAGACAATAATTACAATAATCGTCATCAGAGTCTTCACCAGCAAAATCGTCCACTGTCGACGTGTTTATATAAAATGCAACAAAGAAAAAAACGTCGTACAAAACAGGTATCTTCACGTAAAGTAAGACAAAAACGTAGATCTCATTCTCATCATCATCATCAACAACGGCATATTCAAGAGATTGATATAGCCGCTGATATATTAAATTTTAATTTTCGAAAACCATCCATACCATCAATAAAAATTAATAAAACAATAACTACAGCTGCACCGAATCAGCCATTAATTAATGAAAAGAAGAAAAGAACAATGACAACGTCGACAAAGACGAAAACTACAGCCACTGCCACAATTCCATCATTTTTATCATATCATAAATTAGAAGAAGAAAACATATATGAAAGTTTAATGAATTTAAATGTTTTTGATGGTCACCAACAAAAAACAAATATTTTAAATGAATTTAATTATGGTAATGAAATGAAAATGAATGGTAAAAATTGCGTAACCCGAAAAAATCCAATAGTATCATCATCACCACCATCACCACCATCACCATCATCACCACCATCACCAGCATCCAATAATAATATTAGTAATAATTTAAAACTTATCTCACATAAATCTATAAATAAAAAAATTATAAATAATGGTCAAAATGATAATAATTTGAAACCAATGACACGTATTCGAAGTTTATCCGTTGGTAATGAAGCACATTTAAAGCACATTAATGGCATTAACAATAATAATAATACTAACAACAATTTTCCATTGGGGGAACAACAAATTTCCAGCGACAGTGATACGTTAACGGGTGGTAATGCATTAACAAATGGTGGCACTGATAATTCTAATGGTAAAAATGATGATGCATGTCTAAACAATTTACGACGAAGTGATTTAATTGATATTATTAAGGAAAGTTTGGAAAAAAATCGTTTGTGCGTTCAATCCAATGAGTAAGTATAGATTATTTCATTTTATAAATTCCTCTTTATCACCATAATTAGAATTGCTTTTAACCAAAAAAAAATGTATTTTTACTATTACAGAAAAGCCATAACTCCGGAGACGAGCAACACCCGGCATCATCGACGACGTTCACAAACGGTATCAAAAATGAATAGAGAACCAAATAATACAAATGAATTTAAATGCCATCGACAAATCCAAAATGGAAATAAAACGCCTAGCAAATTATTACAAGATACATCCATAATTCCATTGTCCACAAATTTCCATAAAACGAATCGGTGTGGTTTTGATTCATTTCTACATGCAAAATTATGTTCACCAACGGGAGCAAAAGTTCGCGATCCATCATCTTTCATCATACAAAATAATATTGATCTAAACAATAATAATAATAATAATAATAATAATAAAATTAAACATCAGCCGATCTGCACAAATGAATCCTCACAAAAATTCCATAGAAAAAACTCAAACAATTCACCAAAAATTACAAAAAGTACAATAAATCCGAATACTCAATCATATCATCATCAAGATTCACAACATCAACAATCACATAATCGTCATCATCGTCAACATCAATATCCTACCGTCGTAGATCCTGTCGTCGAACGATTGGTACAAAAAGAAAACAATAAAAATAAATTCTTACAAACACCAGAAAAACTAGTTGATGAAGTTCGTACAACAACGGAAAAAATCAAAGATGATCGTCGAGTACTTACAAAACAAAATAATAGTATAAATGATTTAAAATTACTAAATTGTTTATTTAACTCAACAAATAATAATAGTAATAATACAAAAATTAAATCAAATAAACCAGCAATATCATCATCAAAAGACGAAACCAATTATTTAGATAATATTGATAGTTTACAATCATATTTGCATAAATTAGAGGTATCCGAAACTAATAATATATCATCGGCGATTAATAATAATGGAATAATGCCACCATATAAAACCATAGAACTTTCTCATATTGGAACACCGAAAAAACATGAAAAATATTTAAATGATGAAATTACGGCAGCTTCCGTTTTAAATCAACGTAAAATTTCAACAAAATTGCACCATGGATTACGTTCACATCATACAATGACAAAAGGAACTGATATTAATAATAATAATAGTAATATTATCAATCATAATAATAATGATAATAATAATATTAATAATAATAATAATAATAATAATAACATTAATAATAATAGTCATAGTAATAATAATAGTAATAGTGATAGCAATGTTGAGCTAAGTGAATGGGATAATTCCAGGAGTACATGTTCGGAAGATAGCATTCTAGCTACAGATAACAAACCATCCACATCATCTAAAACCATTCATCGCCGATATTTGCACATTCATCATCATTACCATTATTTTAAGAGGCGAAATAATAAGAATAATAATATTGACTGATAATTGAAGATAAAATATACAATCACACCCAACACACCGCGCAATGTGAGTCCGAAAATCGCCTAGGCACTTCGCGTATTATACATTTTATTTATAGATAATAATGAACGATTTTGTCAAACAATATTTTCCAAATGCCTTTCAGAAATTTGAAAATGTAATGAATATATAGTATAATTTGCTATCGAATAAAAGAAAACTAGAAAATTGAAAATGTATGTATTATCCCGAATTAATATAAAACGGTATCCAAAAATCATATACACAAATGAGATATATAAAAATCATATACTATGGCATATCCGAAATAATATAAATTTACGATACAACACGCGGTACATATTACATATTACAATTATTACAATCCATTTTCGTTTTTCTATTTTGTTGATCCGCACAAAATAAATCGCGGACCATGGTAGTTCAATTTTCGATATATAACAGCTTATATGCATTAGTGTGAGAGTAAATACGAATGAACAATGTATGTGTTTCTTATAGCAATTTAGCGGATCCAATTAAAAAAAAATATTCAATTAAATGTTATTTACCTGAATATGCGCTGAATATGCAAAACACTCCGTTTGAATCCTTTATATATAAGTTAATTTATTTAAAAAAAATCAAATCAAATTCTGAGTCTGGTAAACGCTAAACAAATGTGGTTATCACACTATGATTAATATTAATAAAATTAGATAAATTTTGTGTTTATGTTTAGGTAAAAATATTATAAGCGATATCGAAATGGGTCTTGATTTAAAATTGTCATTAATATAAATATAAGTTGAAGAATGTTAATGGATTTTTTGAAATGCGTTTACAATTGCAGGAACGTTTTTGTAATTCGCTGGACGAATAACATGTATTGACATTATTTAATAATTTTTCATTGAAATCTTTACGATGTTTCTCTATCCCACCGAGAGCTTTAAACACAATTTACCAATAAAATTAATCAAAAAATTGAGGATTCCACTATATGAGCAATCAAAATGTTCTACCAGAAACAGTTAAGCAAGTCTACAATAAATTAAGTACACATACACATATAATAATTTATATATATAGAATAGAAATTGTATTGTAAAACATTAATTATATTTAAGTGTTATTTTGTATGTTTTTCATGCTAAAAATTTAAGTCAAATTCATTTTATAAAATTATCTATTATTAAAATTATATGTATATAGTCAATATTTTATAAAAAAATCTGAACAACATTAAGTTCAAAAACTTGGTTTTATTTTATATATATTTATATAATTTATTATATGCTTATTAAATATATTTAATATAATCATTTATTACATTATTAATAATTTATTTATTATATATAATATGTATATTATTAGGGTTTAATCCGTTTTTCTAATATAATTATGTAAAATTTTTTAATGGTTTAAATTATATACTCAAATTACAATATACACACACGCAACTGCTATTATACTGTCGTATACTTACATTTTTGATGCAAATAAAAGACTGATTACATATAAATAAATAATATTGTTTGAATTTTTTTTAAATAACTTTTGTTGAAAATCGTCCTTATTTGTTTTTACAGAATCTATATATTGAAATTGATGCGGATGTTAGATGCAGAACTCAAATGAATTAACCAATCGTATATACGAGTAAATACATTGAAGTATGCTCGATCGTGCATACGAATAAAATAACAGGTGCCCGATATAATAGTGGTTAGAGTAGTATATACGATTATAAAAAGGTAACAATTTAATTGTATACAGAGTATTGAAAGTGTAGTACAATTGAAAATGATTAATAGAATAAATCAATATATATATATATATAAATTCTTGAGAAATAATGGTAATAAATAGGTTTTGATATAGAATTATTATATTGTCATATGATATACTTTTATCACTTTTATGATATACTTTTATTTTTTTTTATATTATTTATTGTTGTAGGTTTTATAAAAAAAAAAAGAAGGTTTCATTCCAGAATACTAAAAAAATGCTACAAAACTTTTTGTACATTTAGGATATTATGTAGGCGTCAAAATTAAAATATAAAAAATATATTTAACATTTAAAATTTAACAAATAAAAAACCTTTAAAAAAACTTCTATACTCACATTATAAAGAAATAAAAGATAGACATTCCAAATAACAATGACGAGCTTTATTATTTTCAATCGGTGTGTAATCTTTTACACCATTTTATAAAAACCAACTTTATAATAACAGTTATTTCTATACATATAATTTCTGTTATACAACATCTATAGAAATCATGGGGAAATTTATAGTACATGTGAGGCTGTTTCTCAGGTAAAAAAAAATAGTTTTTCTTTATTTTAAATAGTTTTGAAAAATTATTACCGCATTCGTCTTGAGATATTCAAAGTGACACAACAATTGCATATTTATTAATTTTTTTAATTCAATTATTCAATTATTTCGTATACAGTTTTATACAATTAATTAAGTTTTATACAATTAAATAAAGAGTGTTTGTAATAATTATGTTTAAACGTTTACCAATAACCATGAGTGAAAACAATAGTAAAGAGGATATGGAGCATTATGTACAAATTGCACAATATAAAATCGAATTTGAAATTATGGAACACTTTCAAGTAAGTTGATTTGTAAAATTTATAATATAAATAATACGTTTGAATTATTCGAAAAGTTTTTTTTTTCATTACGTGGAAAAAAATTTCCACAGATGCTTTTATAGTGACATTATGTCACATGTGCCGTGTACTTTTTTTTTTACACAGAATTGTTATAATCGGTATAATATTTGCTTACACAGGATTATATTGAAAGTGTTAATTGTTCAAAATCCTTTGTAAATTTTGTACAGTTTTTTATTTTGCGTTGGTTTCACTTTGGCGCCAAATTTAACTTCAAAATGGTGTTTGGTTTTTAATATATTTATAACAGAGGCAATAAAACGTGTTTTTAAAGCAACATTATTCAATAATTATAATAATAATATTAAACATTTTTTAAATCAATAATCAAATTTTTAAAATTGATAAAAAAATGTAATTAAAACGTTCTAATTGTAAAATAAAATTCATTAAATAATTATTATACAAATTAAACTAATGAAAACCATAGGCACGCTTTATAAATTAAAACATTTCTTTCACAAATTTTTTTTAAAAAAAAAGTTTGACAAAAAAAATGCATGTAAATTATGTATGAGTTGGTAAACCAAAGTAAATAAAAGTATGTATAAAAATAAAAAAAAAAAACGTGATATACAGGGTGTACCGGCTAACTATATCCAGCCAATATCTTCGAAACCAGTGCGGTTAACCACTAATATGATGCTAGACGATCCCCACTGGATTTAATTTGGCTACATTTTTATGTTACCCCGTTCCTCCCCACACTAACCCTTATGTGCTTAATGGATATCAACTTTGGAAAATCAAATGTAAATCTATATTTGTTTTTTTCCTATTTTGAAGAGCGTGACGAGCAGTTAAAAAAAATGTAATAATATGTTTGGAACCCATGGGAAATTTGTTAGCTGGGACACGCTGTGTATACCAAATAAAATTTCATCCATAAAATCCACAAACATTTGTAGCAGAAAAAGCATGAAAGAAATCGGACATTGTTGGAGAAAAAACATCATGCATAATGAATAAATGAATGCGATTTTTTTTTCATTTCTCTAAGGCTCAAATTTGCGCCAATGAAATTAATTAATAAAAATATTAAAATAAAAAAAATTCTCACTGATACATTTATGATTATTTTAAAACAATAAAATATCTGCAACAAGAAATTTGTTTCCGCGTAACGAAAAAAAAACTGAACGAATGTACCTTAAACACATTATAAATACACATATCACGTAGCAATAAATATTAATTACCATTAAATTTTTTAATTAGATTCCAACGTACATCGATACCGATGGTATAACACAATTTAAACCTAGTATATTTATGGATGTACCACAAAAAGGTAGGTTTTGTTTTCCTATCTGTTTTATTTTTGTTTAAAATCCTTTCATTTTTTTTTTAATTATATTGTATATGTGATTTGTTTAATTTTACAGATGGAACAATCATAGCAACAGAATTTAAAAATCCATCGAGACCGATAAAAAGTTATACTAGCTGTAAGGAGATAAAAAGTTATTTTACGTGTGACCAGGTAAAAACGGTACAAACCTGTAAGGAGGTAAAAAATGACAATAACGATCTCTGTAAGGAGGTAAAAAGTTATTTTACGTGTGACCAGGTAAAAACGGTACAAAACTGTAATGCGGTCAATAATCACTACGATACGACGAATGTAAAACCCAAAAGAGCATATACGATGTTAAGTGACATCCATGGATTGAAAAAGTATAAAGGTAAAAGAATTATAAAGAATTATAATAATAGATGGGCGACACTCTATTTACCATCGCGGAGACCCCAATCCAAACCATCGGCACAAGAACTACAACACAAGGAACTTCACCACGAAAATCAATCTGAAATTCAAACACAACATCCCGAACAACTGTTGTTTCCTCTAGAAAAGATCAAAGAAAATGAAAGACCGTTAAATATTCACGAGCTGTTCAATCAGCTAGTTGAAAAGGGATTTATTTCAAAAAAAATTGTAGCCTAATGAAACGAGATATCATACGTAGATAGGAATTGAATTGATAACCTATATACATATATAGCTTTGGATTATTAAAGTAGATTTGTTATTTAATGTGTATCTATCATTTTAATTTTAAGATTAATAAATATGTATTTTTTCATTGTTTTTATTAATAGATAAACGTAAATGATATTTTAATAATGTATATATAAACTATAATATCAATTATTTTAAATAAAATTATATTTTTAATTTGTATAAGTAAAATACTGCGTTTTAATTTTTATTTGCCTTTGTTCAAAAGTTAAAACAAATAAAGGAAAAGAAAAATTCAATCCCATATATCTAAAACTATCTTTTACATTAATTCCTCGAATTGGTTAATCGGAAAGTGGATAATATGAATAAATAATATGATCATTGCGGTATAGAGGTTTAACATTCCATACAAAATCATCCGATTATAGAATTTGGGAATTAAATTAGTATTGTAAACTAAATATAGTGACATAAAATTATCAATATTGAATAAGCACCCCCTTATTCAAAACCATTTTTAAGAAACATTTTTATCTTAACAAAATTCTTTCATAACTTTTCACCTCATTAAATTTAGTGATAGGGCAATTAGACATTATATGATCTACACGATAAGATATTCCACATTTTTAATTTTTTCAATTACAACCATATAATGTTTCTTCAATTTTTATTTTATTTGCATAAATTGAAAGCTCAATAAATAGTATATTGTAATATTATATAAATTAAAGTTTTGAATTTGGCTAATTTGTTCAAAAACAACTGATTTTGTAATAAGTAAACGGAAAATTGATCCCAGTAAAACATTTTTGATGCAATGAGTATATGTGATTGAAGGATTGAAGCCTAAAGAAAATCATATTAAAGAAAAGCTATATGGATGCAGAAACCTGGATTTACAAAAAATGTGTTTGTTGTTTTGTTGTTTTGGTCAGTATAGTTAATATTTTAAGCGGGTGAGTGGTCCTTTCTATAATTGTACCTATAATTTACGATATCTGTGCCTTTATCACAAAAACATTTAACCCTAGGATGCATAACCAAAAATTCTACACTTTTGCATAAACCGGGTATATTTATACCCAGAGATAAAATTTCAACTAACTTCCTTAATTCTTAAGATAATTTGACCGGACTAGTTACGTTTTCTGGCTATTTCTTATATCTTTCAAGCACCGCACATTTGGTAATCCTATTCCAAACCGTTTTTAAGATATTCCCAAATAACCCATTGTTGAAACACAAAAATATGTCAGCCAAAAGGTTTTTCATAGATATCACTTTAAACCATACGCTTAGAACTTCCAAATGATAATAAATCGTTTGGTAATAAAATTTTACAATGATTCAAGTATCTGAACATAATTGGCCATCGTCTGGTTCTTGAGCATTACCTTAAAAAAATATTGAGATCCATTTTTTTAATAAAAAAAGAAATAAAATAAAATTTAAATGCAAATTGACCATTAAAAATGTTCTATATTTTTATTTAATCGTGAATAACTTCGAAAGTATTAGAAATATCACATGGAATTGTATGTCATACGAAAGCTAAATAATGTAGCAAGTTTTTAAGCAAGTTGGACGTACATTTATAAAAGGTGTCTTTTCGAGATATGGTACCCTAAACTTTGGAGAACAAAAAATAAGACTTAAGACTTAAATATCTAGAGAACCGATTGTCCGATCTACATGATTTTTAATGTAATTTATAGACGATTTAATGCTAATGCTAATAGTGTATCTGATCTTTCAATTACAATAACCAGTTGTGGTGATAAGTGCTCCAGAGTCGCGAAAAACATGAAAATCTCCAAAAATCGGTTTGTTTTTCGCTTAATTCCTCAACGAAGGCAAATGGAACAAAATTTTTGAGAATGTTTTCGACTCTAAATGAGCCACAGGACCTAAAAACAGCATATTGTTGTCGATCCCCGGCAAACCCTGTATAATACAATTATTTTTAATCATGGGCATAATTATACCTAGAATATGCAAATCCGCGATGTCTTTCCAAAACAAGAATGGCTATGATTCTGAACACTTTGTTTGTAAGTCCATTACAGAATTTTAGATAGAATTGAATATTCGAAGATGTCACCAAAGGACATAGGCAAAAGTAAAAAAATAAAGTTTTTACAGCACTTTTAAAATCTAATGGGTATTAAAATACCCATATATGCATCCTAGGGTTAATAAAGAAAAACCCACACATTATATATACAAATAATACATTGTAATTTTACGTATATAAATACAGAATGCATATGTTTTATAAGCGATCAATCGTATTTGTCACAGGTAAATAAAATAATAAAATCTACCAATAGAAATCAATTGTATTTTTTTCTACAATATTTTGTGTACACTACAACGTCTAATACCTTTGCGTGTTGATGCATTAAGTGTCCGATATTATAATGGTAAAACTTTTTTTTTGTTAAATTGAATCATTTTGAAATAAATTCCACAACTAATTGAATTTAAAAGATTTTTTACTTCTGTCTGCGCAATTATATAACTAAAACCATCATTTTATGAAATAAAATTAGAAGGATTAAAAAATTATTGTTTAAAGTCCTTTTTGGCATCTCAAAATCGAGCATACGAATAAAATAGCAGGTGTCCGATATAATAGTGGTTAGAGTAGTATATAAGTTGTTCAGTTGTGCTTGGAATATATAGTCGACATATTTTAATATATTTTAATATTTTAATTAATTTATTATTTTTTTTTTAATTAATTCATTATGGTTTTATTTACATTTTAATTAATTTATTTATTTTAATTTGTTTTAATTTTTATTTATTTATTTATTTCATTTTTATTTAATTTATTTTATTTATTAAATTATTTAAATTATTTATCTGTTATAATTATTAATTTATTTTATTTTATTATATATAACATTTTTATTTAATTTATTATAACATTGACAATGGTATCTAAAAAATGCAATGATTGTAGCTGTTTGTTATCTTTATCAACGGAATTTGTTTTTTGTGATGGTATGTGTAGGCATTATTTTTGTGTAAAATGCATTAAATTATCAAGAACTGAATATAAAATTATATGTGACAATTCTAATATTAAGTGCTATTGTATACAATGCGAGAATATTAACATATCGTGTAAATTAATTGACTTATTTTCGGAAATTAAGATTACGAATGATAAATTAGATCACTTAAATAACAAGACAATGGTCATGGTTATTAACCATAACGAAAAGCTTCCAATGCTAGCTGCTTAAGTGATATAAAGCAATTGCTAAAAAATAACTTTATACAGTTCAATAATAATAATAATACAGATAAAGTAGCAAACACCGAACAAACAACAACTAATCAGCATAATAACATTAACAATAATAATAATATTTATAGTATTGTACATCCACATCTGCATAATATTGACACTGGCATCGGTATTAATCAATGTGAGAATATTAGTATTGATATTGATGTTGATACCAGTAATAGTAATAATAGTTCTAATAAATTAGATGTATGCAACAATAATGTAATTCATAATAATAATATTGAAATTGATAATTCGGGTAGAATGAAGGGCTATGTCCCTCTCCCAAGAAATCGTAAGCGTATTCGTAGTCTTAAGAAGCAAAAAGGCCCAAAACAGTTGATCATACCAAACCAATGTTGCGTATTGACAATAATAACAAATTCAACAACACCACTATGACGAACAATAACAGCAACAATAGTGGCAGTCTTAATCAGCCAATTCTGCGATTGTCTCGACGCTTCAAATTTTTGTTTTTGTCAGGACTGCACCATGACACCTCAATTGATGATGTGCGCCTGCATATCAACAATGTTATGAAATACGATGGTGATGTTAAGATCGAACAAATTAAAAATGTTAGACATATTGGTTCGTATGCCCCTTTTAAAGTGTTTGTACCTATTGAATATTTAGACGTGTTTGTTAATCCTATATCATGGAGCATTAAGGGAATCATTCTTCTTGAAATCATTACAAAGAAGAATTTTCCCAAGCAAATGACGAATCGTCTTCGACGACAATGAGAACCTTAAATATTTTCTACCAAAAGTCAAAAGGTACGGGGTCTTAGGACTAAGACTATCGGTTTATTTCTCCAGTCATGTTCTAACGCTGCTGATATTGACATATACGTATTAACTGAAACATGGCTTCATGAAGGAATTTATGATGCTAAATTGTTTGACAAGGAATATAATGTGTTTAGACGTGATAGGTATAAATGGAGGTGGTGTTCTCATTGTTGTCAAATCTTCGTATCGTGCATGTGCTGTTGATTTTACCAATTTTGACAATATTAACGATATTGTTGAATGTATGTGTATGTGTGTCCGTATTGATTTGAATAGTCGACAATTATATATTGTTAACGTTTATATTCCATCAGTTGCTGATGTATTATTTTATGACGAGTTTTTATTAATGATTGAACAACTATTGAATCGTCTTAATGATTGTGACGAGTTAATAATAATTGGTGATTTTAATTTTCCCCATGTGGATTGGATCCATTCAAGTGACAATGATTGTATGATACCCTTGAATGTCTTCAATATATATCAATAGTCTGTCATACCGATAAGTTGTGTTTTTTGTTATTCTTGTTATGTCTGTGTTTACTGTTTCTATATATTTATTTATTTGTTTATGAGTGTCATATTCATCTATGCTTTTTTTTTGTGTTAAATTTGTTTTGTATTTATTTATGTGTTTGGTGTGTTGCAGATGATAATAATTGTAACACATTATATGTTTTTATCTTGTTTTGTTTTGTTTTATGCCACTGGATAAACCAAATAACTTGGTATATTTTAATATTTTAATTTTTTAATTTTTAATTTTTATTTTATATAATAAAATAAAAAAGTAAAAAAAAAAATAAAACAATAACTTACATACATAATTGTAAAATCCAGAACATTCGGCTGCATCGTATTTATTATAGTGCAAATAAATTATAAGATTGTGTGTGCATTAGTATTCTATTGTTCTCTTGTTCGTATTATATTTTATGATAAAATTATAAAGAGAATTAATAGAATATAAAAATTGAATATATGAAAAAAAAATAAAACAAAGACATAAAATAATAATAAATCAATTAGTTTCAATTAGTTTCACATTATATATAAATCAATAATAGAACAAATAGAACAATACCAAATAATAGTTTTTAAAACAAAACCAGTACCACATTATCAAAAATACAATAACATTAATAATAATATACAAATAAAATGCCACCGATAACACGTAATAATAATAATAATAATAAGGCGGTTAACCCTAAACCGCCGTCTAATGTATTGTACGTATCCATGGTGAGTGAGAGCGACCGGGTTGAGTCGATGGAGGTTACGGATGATACCGCCATCGAAGGGGGGAGGTGGATTTAAGTGTTAAGTGGGATGGTGCCGTTGAAAAAATCCTTAAAAAACTGGAGCTGATTAGTTCGCAATACTTAAATTTGAACGGGCAATTGAAATCAATGAGCAATCAATTTGGGACCATTAGTGGCCAATTAACAACAATTATGTCACTTATGGGACCTAATGGGAGTGAGGGGATGGAAAATGCCAGTAATAGAATTAAGAGAAGGCGGCCTAATACGGACTCACAACAATGGGGTCTGGGACCCAGGGTTCAACGGTCTCCCCTAACACAATCTCCTCAACTGCTTCATTCTCAACCGGGATCGCAATCAAATTCAGAACAGCAATCACAAGCACACGTACAATTACAATCACAATCAAAATCACAGTCACAATCACCATCACCATCACCCTCATCATCTCCATCACATTTACAATTAAAATCAAAAGCATCAGGACAGGCACATACACGGGCACGGGCCCAATCACAATCACCGTTAAAATCGCAATCACAAGCACAATCATATGTTCAATCAAAATCGCAATCACCATCACCATCAACACTTTAATTTATATTTAGTGAAAATTTATGATATGGTATGATGGGATACGATGATGCATGGATGTATTACTTTTACTATTGGTCGGAGTTTATCTTTGCTTGTGTTTTCTTTTGTGTAATATTATTTTAATTTGGTTTGTTTTTTATTTTTTTTTTTTTGGGGAACGATTGTTCTGCACTCGATTTTGTATTTTTGTATTTTGTATTTTATATATTGTATTTTTATTATATGTTATGGAATATGGCAGTAGGGCTTGACCCGTTGCTAAATAAATAAATAAATAAATAAATAAATGTTAAGTATGAAAAGGAGTTCGCATTTTTTGACTCAATTACATCATTTGGTCTTCGCCAGATAAATAATATCACAAATGTTAATAGTCGGATGCTTGACCTGATTTTTACATTGGATACTTTGGATTTTTATGTTTCACGGTCGTTTAATTACATAATATCCGAAGATTGTCACTACCCTTCATTAAGTCTGAAATTTAATGTTGGGGATGGTAATATTGTACCATCTAGGGATATTTATTGTTTTGATTTTAAAAATGCAGAATATTCTAATATGAATGATGAACTTCGTTTGATTAACTGGATCACCTTAATGACATCGGGTTGGATGCTGCTATTTATTCATTTTATAATATAATGTATCATTTGTTCTTAAAATTTGTACCTCTGAAATCATTTGTAAAAAGTAATTGCGGCGAGCCTTGGTATGATAACTAATTAAAAAAAAATCCGTAATATGCGTAACCGTGCGTGGCAATCTTTTTGTTCATCGGGTAACTCTTTCTTTATAGAATATGATGATTTACGTCAAAAATTTAGGTCACTTGCAATGTCCAAGTATGTTTTGTATACATCCGGGATTGAATCTGACCTAATTAAAAATCCATCTCACTTCTAGAAATACGTAAATGATAGAAGAAGGGTTAATGCTTTTCCCTCACAAATGCGATATAATGATATTATTGGTCGTGACTCTGTGTCAATTTGTAATTTGTTTGCTAATTTTTTTAAATCGTCTTATGATCAATCTACTTAATTCAACTATTTCTTCTACAGATAAATCTGTTAATTACTGTGATTCTAATCTGGAATCATTTGATTATTCATCAAGTATCAATTATACCATCACACATTATGATGTTTATAATACAAATTTGGGATGTCAGAAAAAACTTTCATCCGGTCCTGATGGTATTCCATCATCGATATTGATGGAATGTATTGATTACCTTATATTACCACTCACTACTTTATTTAACAAATCTTTGATTCTTGGACAATTTCCTAGCATATGGAAAAAAAGTTTTATTATACCTATTTATAAGGGGAGTGGTAAGGATAATGTGACTAGCTATAGACCCATTGCTAGACTTTCATGTATCCCTAAAATTTTAGAATGTGTGATTGTAGATGTTGTTGCTTTTAACATGAAGTCTTTAATTAGACCTGAGCAACATGGGTTTATCCGTGGTAGATCCACAACTACGAATTTTATTGGCCAAATTGTTAAAAATCGGTTTTGGCGTTAACTTTGTGACCTGGCAAGGTTCTTACTTGGATGGCCGTTCCTGTGCTGTTTTACTTAATGACTCAATGTCATTTACTTCTAATGTAGCATTTGGTGTGCCTCAAGGGAGCCATTTGGGCCCCTTGTTATTTATTTTATTTATAAACGACCTTCCATTGGTTTTTAAATATTATCAATGCTCGATATATGCTGACGATGTGAAGATTTTTAAATCCATTACATCAACCGATGATTCTAAGTTGCTTCAGTGTGATCTTGACTCCTTTCACAATTGGTGTCTTGTTAATAAATTGGTTTTAAATACTGACAAATGCAAAATTATTAACTTTACAAGAAAAAAATCAATTTTAAATTTTATTTACCATTTTTATGGTATTATTTTGAATAACATTGACAAAACACTGGATCTTGGTGTGTACTTGGACAATGCGCTAAATTTTAAATCGCATGTTGATTACATTGTTAATCGGGCTAACTCTATTATGAGTTTTATTTTTCGTATGTCGCGGGAAATCTTCGATCCGTATTGTCTTCGTTCATTATTTTATTGTCTGGTTCGTTCTATTCTTGAATACGCGTGCCCTGTTTGGTCATTATTTTACTGTATTCATAAAGCTAGAATTGAATCTGTTCAGAGAAGATTTCTCAGGCTCGCTCTGAAATCTCTCTTCCTTGGACTAACCCAATAGTATTACCTAGTTATGCTCTAAGATTGGCATTATTATACATGCCAACTTTGGAAAGACACAGAGCTTATCATTTTTATGTAATTTGTTAAATTATGTAGTTGATTGTCCTTCTATTTTAAATAAACTTAATTTTATGATAAATTCTAAATATCTTCGCACTAATGATTTTTTTTACTTGGGCAATTATCATACCAATTATGGTCGATTTACCCCACTAGATGTTTTAATCATGGTATATAATTCATGTAATGGTTTTTTATTAGATAATAATGTTAAAAGTATTACTTTTAAGAATAAATTTTATAATCGTTGTAATTCGAATTTAATTCATAATGTTTAAATTTGTGTACATTAGTATTTAATGTTTAATTGCATAAATAAATAAATAAATAAATAAATAAAAATAAAAAGGTAAAAAATTAATTGTATACAGAATATTGAAAATGTGGTATAATTCGAAATGATTAATAAAATAAATCAAAATATATATATAAATTCTTGAAATTTCTTGAAATAATGGTAATAAATAGGTTTTTATATAGAAATGTTTAAAAGTGTGATTTTTTTAAAACTAATATTTGAAATTCCTTTCAGATGATCTCTGTAAAATTTTTAGAATATTCTACGTATTTGTTTTATTTTGATGTAATATGATACAACTACGTTATACTTTTATGATATACTTTTATTTTTTTTTATATCATTTATTGTAGGTTTTATAAAAAAAAAAGGTTTAATTCAAGAATACTAAAAAAATGCTACAAAACTTTTTGTACATTTAGGATATTATGTAGGCGTCAAAATTAAAATATAAAAAATATATTTAACATTTAAAATTTAACAAATAAAAAACATTTAAAAAAACCTCTATACTCACATTATAAAGAAATAATAGATAGACATTCCAAATAACAATGACGAGCTTTATTATTTTCAATCGGTGTGTAATCTTTTACACCATTTTATAAAAACCAACTTTATAATAACAGTTATTTCTATACATATAATTTCTGTTATACAACATCTATAGAAATCATTGGGAAATTTATAGTACATGTGAGGCCGTTTCTCAGGTAAAAAAAAATAGTTTTTCTTTGGTATATTTTAAATAGTTTTGAAAAATTATTACCGCATTCGTCTTGAGATATTCAAAGTGACACAGCACACAGCAATTGCATATTTATTAATTTTTTTAATTCAATTATTCAATTATTTCGTATACAGTTTTATACAATTAATTAAGTTTTATACAATTAAATAAAGTGTGTTTGTTTTATTATGTTTAATCGTTTACCAATAACCATGAGTGAAAACAATAGTAAAGAGGATATGGAGCATTATGTAAAAATTGCACAATATAAAATCGAATTTGAAGTTATGGAACACTTTCAAGTAAGTTGATTTGTAAAATTTATAATATGAATAATACGTTTGAATTATTCGTAAAGTTTTTTTTTCATTACGTGGAAAAAAATTTCCACAGATACTTTTATAGTGACATTATGTCACATGTGTCGTGTACTTTTTTTTACACAGAATTGTTATAATCGGTAATATTTGCTTACACAGGATTATATTGAAAGTGTTAATTGTTCAAAATCCTTTGTAAATTTTGTACACAGCTTTTTTTTGACGTTGGTTTCACTTTGGCGCCAAATTGAACTTCAAAATTGTTTTTGTTTTTTATACATTTATATCAGAGACAATAAAACGTGTTTTAAAGCAACATAATTCAATAATTATAATAATTAATAAGCAAATTTTTAAAATTAATAAAACCATTTAATTGGAACGTTCTAATTGTAAAATAAAATTCATTAAATAATCATTATACAAATTAAACTAATGAAAACCATAGGCACGCTTTATAAATTAAAACATTTCTTTCACAAATTTTTTTTTTGAAAAAAAAAAGTTTCACAAAAAAATGCATGTAAATTATGAGTTGGTAAACCAAAGTAAATAAAAGTCTGTATAAAAATAAAAAAAACGTGATATACAGGGTGTCCCGGCTAACTATATCCAGCCAATATCTTCGAAACCAGTGCAGTTACCACTAATATGATGCTAGAGGATCTCTACTGGATTTAATTTGGCTACATTTTTATGTTACCCCGTTCCTCCCCACACTAACCCTTATGTGCTTAATGGATATCAGCTTTGGAAAATGAAATGTAAACCTATATTTCTTTTTTCTCCTATTTTGAAGAGCGTGAAAAGCATATCCTGCCCTATAAATGAATTATATTAACCGGTTTCTATATCAATATTAACTCACATGCATTCATTTCTCTAAGGCTCAAATTTGCACCAATGAAATTAATTAATAAAAATATTAAAATAAAAAAAATTCTCACTGATACATTTATGATTATTTTAAAACAATAAAATATCTGCAACAAGAAATTTGTTTCCGCGTAACGAAAAAAAAACTGAACGAATGTACCTTAAACACATTATAAATACACATATCACGTAGCAATAAATATTAATTACCATTAAATTTTTTAATTAGATTCCAACGTACATCGATACCGATGGCATAACACAATTTAAACCTAGTATATTTATGGATGTACCACAAAAAGGTAGGTTTTGTTTACCTATCTGTTTTATTTTTGTTTAAAATCCTTTCATTTTTTTTAATTATATTGTATATGTGATTTGTTTAATTTTACAGATGGAACAATCATATCAACAGAATTTAAAAATCCATCGAGACCGATAAAAAGTTATACTAGCTGTAAGGAGATAAAAAGTTATTTTACGTGTGACCAGGTAAAAATGGTACAAACCTGTAAGGAGGTAAAAAATGACAATAACGATCTGTGTAAGGCTGTAAAAAGTTATTTTACATGTGACGAGGTAAAAACTGTACAAAACTGTAATGCGATCAATAATCACTACGGTACGACGAATGTAAAACCCAAAAGAGCATATACGATGTTAAGTGATATCGATGGATTGAAAAAGTATAAAGGTAAAAGAATTATAAAGAATTATAATAATAATAGATGGGCGACACTCAATTTACCATCGCGGAGACCCCAATCCAAACCATCAGCACAAGAACTACAACACAAGGAACTTCACCGGGAAAATCAATCTGAAATTCAAAGACAACATCCCGAACAACTGTTGTTTCCTCTAGAAAAGATCAAAGAAAATGAAAGACCGTTAGATATTAACGAGCTGTTCAATCAACTAGTTGAAAACGGATTTTTTTCAAAAAAAATTGTAGCCTAATGAAACGAGATATCATACGTAGATAGGAATTGAATTGATAACCTATATACATATATAGCTTTGGATTATTAAAGTAGATTTGTTATTTAATGTTTATCTATCACTTTAATTTTAAGATCAATAAATATGTATTTTTTCATTGTTTTTATTATTAGATGAACGTAAATGATATTTTAATAATGTATATATAAGCTATAATATCAATTATTTTAAATAAAATTATATTTTTAATTTGTATGAGTAAAATACTGCGTTTTAATTTTTATTTGCCTTTGTTCAAAACTTAAAACAAATAATATGATCATGGGTATCGAGGTTTAACATTCCATACAAAATCACCCGATTATAGAATTTGGGAATTAATTTAGTATTGTAAACTATAAATATAGTGACATAAAATTATCACTATTGAATAAGCACCCCCTTATTCAAAACCATTTTTAAGAAACATTTTTATCTTAACAAAATTCTTTCATAACTTTTCACCTCATTAAATTTAGTAATAGGGCAATTAGACATTATATGATCTACACGATAAGATATTCCACATTTTTAATTTTTTCAATTACAACCATATAATGTTTCTTCAATTTTTATTTTATTTGCATAAATTGAAAGCTCAATCAATAGTATATTGTAATATTACATAAATTAAAGTTTTGAATTTGGCTCATTTGTTCAAAAACAACTGATTTTGTAACAAGTAAACTGAAAATTGATCCCAGTAAAACATTTTTGATGCAATGAGTATATGATTGAAGGATTGAAGCATAAAGAAAATCATATTAAAGAAAAGCTATATATGGATTTGTTGTTTTGGTCAGTATAGTTAATTTTTTAAGATGGTGTGTGGTCCTTTCTATAATTCTACCTATATTTTACGATATCTGTGCCTATATATCACAAAAACATTTAATAATGAAAAACCCACACATTATACAAATAATACATTGTAATTTTAAGTATATAAATACAGAATGCATATGTTTTATAAGCGATCAATCGTATTTGTCACAGGTAAATAAAATTATAAAATCTACCAATAGAAATCAATTGTATTTTTTTCTACAATATTTTGTGTACTCAACAACGTCTAATACGCTTACATTATTGAAAAGGATAAAAAAATACATTATGATTGACGATTCTGTTGTAAAGTACACCAAATAGTGTAGCAAAAAAACGTCATGAGTGACTATTTGTAAATTATTCATTTATTAGTATATAAATGATTATTAAATTATATGGCAACTTCCATAAATTTTGGTTATATAATTTTATAATATAAATAAATAAATAAATCGCTTTTATTATAGCGTAAAGTAAAAAAAAATAATTTATTACTCACTTTGATCGTTTGGTGTTTGATCGGGAAATCTTATTATTTTATGATTTATATTTTTCAGAAAAATAATAACCATGAAATTGTATATTGAAGTACTAAGAACTTAAAAAAACTGTTGAATATACCGGTGTAATTTTTGATACGATGAAAAAAAAATCACACAGGCGTCGCGGTTGAAAACCAAAACAACAAAATTTTGTATATAAATTATAATACACCAATGCACGTCAAATCCCCAGTACATTAAAATATTAATCACATATTATGATTAATGAATGATAATAATCCAATTAAAAAAAATGTGATTGAAAATATATTTTATTCATTAAATATTTGATTAAAAATTAAAAAAAAACAAACGCTCACCCATGAAATCGTACATGAAAAAACAAAACTCAAACTAACAAAGAAAAAAATTAAACGAAAAACACTTTCAATAACATATACGACGGATCAATTTACTATTTCAAATCAATTTTGTTATTATTTTTTTATTTATTAATTAGTTGGTTATTAATTATTTGAATTTATTTAAATTTTTAAATGAATAAATTAAAAACGCAAATATAATTGTAGGAAAAATTAAACAGACAACCGACTAGTATAAAAAAAATGGAGGAGTCTAAAAATAAGATATAAAAAAGAAAGAAGGGAAAAGGCGGAAACACAGCCATTTAAATTCACAAAAAAAAAATTTTCTACGGAAAAATATGAGAATAATGAATAGTGATGAATAATAATTTGAAAATTCAATAAATAACATATGTAGTATATATAATTTGCTATCGAATAAAAAAACTAGAAAATTGAAAATTTATGTATTATCCTGAATTAATATAAAACGGTATCCAAAAATCATATACACAAATGACATATATAAAAATCATATACTATGGCATATCCGAAATAATATAAATTTCCGATACAACACGCGGTACATATTACAATTATTACAATCCATTTTCGTTTTTCTATTTTGTTGATCCGCACAAAATAAATCGCGGACCATGGTGGTTCAATTTCAAATGGTTCTATATATAACAGCTTATATTCATTAGTGTGAGAGTAAATATGCATAAATAATAAATGTGTTTCTTATAGCAATATAGCGGACCCAATTAAAAAAAATATTCAATCAAATGTTATTTACCTGAATATGCGCTGCTAGTACAACACACTCTGTTTGAATCCTTTATATATAAGTTAATTTATTTAAAAAAAAATCAAATCAAATTACAAATTCTGAGTCTGGTCAACGCTAAACAAATGTGGTTATCAATCACACTATGATTAATATTAATAAAATTATATAAATTTTGTGTTTATGTTTAGGTAAAAGTATTATAAGCGATATTGAAATGGGTCTTGATTTAAAATTGTCATTAATATAAATATAAGTTGAAGAATGTTAATGGATTTTTTGAAATGCGTTTAAAATTGCAGGAACGTTTTTGTAATTCGCTGGACGAATAACATGTATTGACATTATTTAATAATTTTTCATTGAAATCTTTACGATGTTTCTCTATCCCGCCGAGAGCTTTAAAAACAATTTTCCAATAAAATTAATCAAGAAATTGAGGATTCCACTATATGTTGGTTTGGATTGGGATCAATAGGGTAGGCACTGACTGGTTGCTGACCCAGTGTTGCAACTGTTGAGTTCCTGATCAAGTGCTTACTTTATCTCCACGTGGTAACCAACGGTAACTGAATGATACAATCCGTATCATTCAGGCTAAAATTGGAAGTGCGAATCCCATGTGGTTGGTCGTACGGCTAATTACCGACACCGTAAAAACAACAAATTATGAAACTAGCAACAGTGCCTCGGACAGGACAGGAAAAACGGCAACGACTCAGGCAATGGAACAAGGACAATGATTTAAAACTGGCATCATGGAACGTGAGAACAATACTGCGCGCGGGCGGTTTAAAAACTTTGACTGATTGCTTAAAGAAAACTGGACATAACAGAAGTCCCCGAAACACGGTGGCCTGGAAAGAACATCTTATCCAGTAAAGAATACAAATTCTACTATAGTGGTAGAAATAAAACAGGGTTATTCGGCACCGGCTTTATTGTAATGGGTATAGCGAAAGAATCGGTCATCGGTTTCAACCCCATTGATGAAAGATTTTGTACATTACGAATAAAGGGAAAATTTTTTAACGTAACCTTTATCAACGTTCCCGCCCCAACAGAAAACAAAGATGCAGACACGAAGGATATGTTTTACGAAAAGCTCAATCGTATTTACAATCAAGCTCTTAGTCGTGACATTAAAATCGTGCTTGGCGATTTTAATGCACAGCTGGGTAGGGAAATTGTATATCGACCGGCAATTGGTCAACATAGCCTTCATGCACACTGCAATAATAACGGCGAGCGTTTAGTCGATTTCACAATATCAAACAATATGATAGTAGCCAGCACACGTTTCCCACATAAGAACATACACAAAGGAACATGGTGTTCGCCCGATACAAAAACAACAAACCAAATAGACCACGTACTCATTGACAGTCGTCATGCGTCCGACATACTGGATGTAAGGAGCTGTAGGGGACCTAACATTGATTCTGATCATTATCTCGTAAGAGCTTTGTTCAGATTTCGTGTTAGTGCAAACCGCCAAAAAGTCATTGCGAGAGGATTCAATTTGGAAAATCTCAAAATGACCAAGTAAAACAACAGTACGAAGATAAATTGGTGGAGTTAATTGTTCGAACAGATGTGGATCAATAGCAAAGCATGCATTTATTTATTTATTTATTTAATCATTTAGCAACGGGTACAAGCCCTACTGCCGTTTTACAAAACATATAATACAATATACAAAATATACAAAAAATACAAAAACTAGCGAATACACACTTCAAAATCAAATAGATAAAAATGGTAATAAAACCAAATAACAAACAAAAAAGAAATACAAAATATATTAAAAAATAAAAAATGTGTAATGATATGTGGAATCGATTACGTAATTGCATGAAAATGGCAGCAGAGACGGAAAAGTTGAAACCTGGCGTGGTCAGAAATGGTTGGTTCGATGACGAATGTAAAACGGCTCATGAAGGAAAGAACCAAGCGCGTTTAAAATATCTTCAGCGCGCCACACGAACTGCCATGGATGACTACAGAACCAAAAGATCCATTGAACGCAAATTATTCCGAAACAAGAAAATGCGTCATGAGCAGGATATTTTGCGGGATACAGACACGCTGTCCAGCATGAATGACAGTAAAAATTTGTACAGGAGAATAAGATCTGTAACTAGCGGATTTATACAACAACCCCTTCTTTGTAAGGATACCAGCGGTGAAATTTTGGCGGATGAAGAACGAACCATCGCGAGATGTCCTGAGGACAATTGGTAGAAATGCAGAAAACGAACTTCCGTACTCAACAGCACAACCTCTAATTTCGGAACCAACATATGAGGAAACCAGAGAAGCTATTACGAATCTCAAGAATAGAAAGGCAGCTGGATCTCACGGCGTACCCGGCGAACTCTTAAAATATGGTGGGGATGTATTGTGGAATGGTATACACGAGCTAATTGTGCATGTTTGGAACTATGGGGTATACCACAGGAATGAAAGCTTGCTGTAATGTAATTGTGCCAATACACAAGAAGGGAGACAGGATGGAGTGTTCCAACTATCGGGGAATATCTTTGCTGAATGCAACATATAAGGTACTCGCTTATGTGTTGCATAAGCGCCTTTTGCCATATGCGGAGGAAGTCATTGGTGAATATCAATGTGGATTCCGTAATGATCGCTCAACAACTGATCAACTGTTCGTCATACGACAGATAATGGAAAAGTGTAAGGAGTTCAACGAAGTAACACACCACTTATTTGTTGATTTTAAGGCCGCATACGACAGTGTTATTAGGGAAAAATTATGGGCACGATGGAGGAATTTGGATTGCCACAAAAATTGATAGCCATGTCAAAACTAACACTGACGCAAGTTACATATCAGGTACAAATAAGGGGGATCAAATCGGATGCATTTGAAACCATTGACGGAGTACGGCAAGGGGACCCTTTGGCCACATTGTTTTTCAATGTTATATTGGAAAAATGTTTAAGGAGGACGACCATTAACACCAGCAGCACTATTTTTACGTCATCTGTTCAATTACTCGGCTATGCCGATGACATTGACGTAGTGGGTAGAAGTATGGGTGCCATACTTCTACCCACTACCCATACTTCTAATATTCCACGTATTTGTTTTATTTTGATGTAATATAATACATTGTGCATCTCAGAAAGGTACTTTATTTATCTTATTTTATTGTCATATGATATACTTTTATGATATACTTTTATTTTTTTTTATATTATTTATTGTTGTAGGTTTTATAAAAAAAAAAGAAGGTTTCATTCAAGAATACTAAAAAATGCTACAAAACTTTTTGTACATTTAGGATATTATGTAGGCGTCAAAATTAAAATATAAAAAATATATTGAAAACATTTAAAAAACCTCTATACGCACATTATAAAGAAATAAAAGATAGACATTCCAAATAACAATGACGAGCTTTATTATTTTCAATCGGTGTGTAATCTTTTACACCATTTTATAAAAACCAACTTTATAATAACAGTTATTTCTATACATATAATTTCTGTTATACAACATCTATAGAAATCATGGGGAAATTTATAGTACATGTGAGGCCGTTTCTCAGGTAAAAAAAATAGTTTTTCTTTGGTATATTTTAAATAGTTTTGAAAAATTATTACCGCATTCGTCTTGAGATATTCAAAGTGACACAGCACACAGCAATTGCATATTTATTAACTTTTTTAATTCAATTATTCAATTATTTTTTATACAGTTTTAAACAATTAATTAAGTTTTATACAGTTTTATACAATTAATTAAGTTTTATACAACTAAATAAAGTGTGTTTTTTTAATTATGTGTAATCGTTTACCAATAACCATGAGTGAAAACAAAAGTAAAGAGGATATGGAGCATTATGTACAAATTGCACAATATAAAATCGAATTTGAAGTTATGGAACACTTTCAAGTAAGTTGATTTGTAAAATTTATGATATGTATAATACGTTTGAATTATTCGAAAAGTTTTTTTTTCCATTACGTGGAAAAAAATTTCCACAGATACTTTTATAGTGACATTATGTCACATGTGCCGTGTACTTTTTTTTTTACACAGAATTGTTATAATCGGTATAATATTTGCTTACACAGGATTATATTGAAAGTGTTAATTGAAATTAATTAATAAAAATATTAAAATAAAAAAAATTCTCACTGATACATTTATGATTATTTTAAAACAATAAAATATCTGCAACAAGAAATTTGTTTCCGCGTAACGAAAAAAAACGTGAACGAATGTACCTTAAACACATTATAAATACAAATATCACGTAGCAATAAATATTAATTACCATTAAATTTTTTAATTAGATTCCAACGTACATCGATACCGATGGTATAACACAATTTAAACCTAGTATATTTATGGATGTACCACAAAATGGTAGGTTTTGCTTTCCAATCTGTTTTATTTTTGTTTAAACTCCTTTCATTTTTTTTTAATTATATTGTATATGTGATTTGTTTAATTTTACAGATGGAACAATCATATCAACAGAATTTAAAAATCCATCGAGACCGATAAAAAGTTATACTAGCTGTAAGGAGATAAAAAGTTATTTTACGTGTGACCAGGTAAAAACGGTACAAACCTGTAAGGAGGTAAAAAATGACAATAACGATCTCTGTAAGGAGGTAAAAAGTTATTTTACGTGTGACCAGGTAAAAACGGTACAAAACTGTAATGCGGTCAATAATCACTACGATACGACGAATGTAAAACCCAAAAGAGCATATACGATGTTAAGTGACATCGATGGATTGAAAAAGTATAAAGGTAAAAGAATTATAAAGAATTATAATAATAATAGATGGGCGACACTCAATTTACCATCGCGGAGACCCCAATCCAAACCATCGGCACAAGAACTACAACACAAGGAACTTCACCACGAAAATCAATCTGAAATTCAAACACAACATCCCGAACAACTGTTGTTTCCTCTAGAAAAGATCAAAGAAAATGAAAGACCGTTAAATATTCACGAGCTGTTCAATCAGCTAGTTGAAAACGGATTTTTTTCAAATAAAATTGTAGCCTAATGAAAGGAGATATCATACGTAGATAGGAATTGAATTGATAAACTATATACATATATAGCTTTGGATTATTAAAGTAGATTTGTTATTTAATGTTTATCTATCACTTTAATTTTAAGATCAATAAATATGTATTTTTTCATTGTTTTTATTATTAGATGAACGTAAATGATATTTTAATAATGTATATATAAACTATAATATCAATTATTTTAAATAAAATTATATTTTTAATTTGTATGAGTAAAATACTGGGTTTTAATTTTTATTTGCCTTTGTTCAAAAGTTAAAATAAATAAAGGAAAAGAAAAATTCAATCCCATATATCTAAAACTATCTTTTACATTAATTCCTCGAATTGGTTAATCGGAAAGTGGATAATATGAATAAATAATATGATCATTGCGGTATAGAGGTTTAACATTCCATACAAAATCACCCGATTATAGAATTTGGGAATTAATTTAGTATTGTAAACTATAAATATAGTGACATAAAATTATCAATATTGAATAAGCACCCCCTTATTCAAAACCATTTTTAAGAAACATTTTTATCTTAACAAATTCTTTCATAACTTTTCACCTCATTCAATTTAGTAATAGGGCAATTAGAAATTATATGATCTACACGATAAGATATTCCACATTTTTAATTTTTTCAATTACAACCATATAATGTTTCTTCAATTTTTATTTTATTTGCATAAATTGAAAGCTCAATCAATAGTATATTGTAATATTACATAAATTAAAGTTTTGAATTTGGCTCATTTGTTCAAAAACAACTGATTTTGTAATAAGTAAACTGAAAATTGATCCCAGTAAAACATTTTTGATGCAATGAGTATATGTGATTGACGGATTGAAGCCTAAAGAAAATCATATTAAAGAAAAGCTATATGGATGCAGAAACCTGGATTTACAAAAAATGTGTTTGTTGTTTTGGTCAGAATAGTTAATATTTTAAGCGGGTGAGTGGTCCTTTCTATAATTCTACCTATAATTTACGATATCTGTGCCTATATATCACAAAAACATTTAATAAAGAAAAACCACACATTATACAACTACATTGTAATTTTAAGCATATAAATACAGAATGCATATGTTTTATAAGCGATCGAATTGTTTTTGTCACAGGTAAATAAAATTATAAAATCATCCAATAGAATTCAATTGTATTTTTTTTCTACAATATTTTGTGTACTCAACAACGTCTAATACATATACAACAAGCAACACGCATTACCATTATTGAAAAGGATAAAAAAATACATATTGATTGACGATTCTGTTGTAAAGTACACCAAATAGTGTAGGAAAAAAGACGTCATGAGTGAATATTTGTAAATTTTTCATTTATTAGTATAAATGATTCTTAAATTATATTGCAACTTCCATAAATTTTGGTTATATAATTTTTAATTTTATAATATAAATAAATAAATAGTTTTCATTATAGCGTAAAATAGAAAAAAAATTATTTATTACTCACTTTGATCGTTTGGTGTTGGACCGGGAAGCACAAAGAAACATAAATATTGCCCGACTATCTGACAATATAATTATTTTGGTTTTGTTTCAATTTTTCAAGTGATTTTTGGTTGAAATGAAAATGAAAATGAAACTAATATTCCCAAACAAATATTTATGGAAATGGTAAAATTCTGCCTAATTGATACTATAATTACTTCGTTTACAACAATAATTTTTATAAACAAACATATGGAATGCCCATGGACAATCCATTGTCATCAATTATCACAGACATCATCACCAATGAACTTATTCATAATACAATGGAACAACTATCGTTCACACCCAGGATTTTTGTCAAATATGTGGATGATATTTTTACAATCATTCCAAACGATAAAATAAACGAAACGTTCGAAAACCTGAATAATTTCCATCCGAAACTCAAGTTTACATATGAGGTTGAACAAAAACAACAATTACCATACCGGGACATCACAATACTTCCAACCGAATCCTTAATTACCTGAACACCATCACCATCCAGAAATACAAAAATTAAACACAGCACAAAACTTCATCAACAGGGTCCTCACGTTAAGTTCACAAAAATACTATTACAAAAATAAACACAAAATACACCACATACTACAGACAAACAACTCTACCCCAAAAACATAGTAAACAAATTAATAGCCAAAATTCAACAATCAATTTTTAACAAATCCAAACATCAAAACATAATAAACCCAACTGAAACACAAACCATGATATATAAAGAGCATGACATACAAAACAGTTGTTGGACAAACAAAACGGTTGTTGGAAAAACGCATCAACCACCATAAAAGGGATTTGAGGTGTGTTTATGACCCAACAACGGCCAAGACGGTCCTTCTAGAACACTTTCACCTACACAACCATTACCCTGATTTTAAATCGATAACTGTATTGGACACCCAAAGGAATTACACGAAGAGATTAACTGTAGAAGCTCTGCACATTTACACCCAAAATACATGCAATAAGAAACACGATACAGATGATTTGGCACCTATTTTCTGCAATATCATTAATAATAACATAAACAACATTCCACATAATAAAAAACGAAAACATACACAAATATTATTTGCAACGTGACACAATTCAAATAATATATCAACACAACAAAATCCCGCAAAGAAGAGAAGAATTATCTAGTTGTGGTTTTTACATAACATAAGTTTGTTAACAATAGTATTTGAATTTTAAAATCATATTTTATAATAATTACATTACCGCTAATCACCAAACAATAATAATGAAAGATAAAATTTTAGTTACTAAGCGAAATTAAAATAAATAAAAATTAAAGTTTCATTTTTGATTCATTAATAATTTAAAGAGCTACAGGTGAATGTCATTTATATGTGTATTTATGTTTAATGTTTTTGCTTTTATTTTTATATTATTGATCAAGTAAGGAACATTTTTATTTCAATTCGTTTTTTAACTGAAGTAGTGTTTTTTGTTATTGTTTATAATTTTGTGTAATGTTTTTTAATGTTTGTTTCCTTTTAAATTATATGGCTGAATTGTACTTTACGGGCGAAGCCCGTAAAGTGCAATTTATCCCCCCTAACTTGAAGAGGGTGCTCCCCCGACAAACTTTTGTTCTAGCGTTTTTGGGGGAGGCGCCCCGTTCGCCCAGGAGGGGGGTCAAAGTTTGTATGAAAAAATTTTTCATTTCCCCTTTTGGGGGGAATTTTATACCGGAAGGGGTAAAGGGTTACCCCTCATGGAACTTTTGTTCGGCACTTAGGCTCCCCCTAAACGTGGGGCAGGGGGGGCCGACTGTGAATTTTTCACTCGATGGATAACAGAAAGGGAGTAATAATCTTAAGGGCGCCGAAGGCGCTGCAGACAGAAGCTATTTATTTCCTATCAGATTGCATTCCTTAAGCAAATTTGTCAAAAAAAAAACTGTGGATGGGCTTTGCTCGATGGATAACAGAAAGGGAGTAATAATCTTAAGGGCGCCGAAGGCGCTGCAGACAGAAGCTATTTATTTCCTATCAGATTGCATTCCTTAAGCAAATTTGTCAAAAAAAAAACTGTGGATGGGGTTTGCTCGGTGGATAACAGAAAGGGAGTAATAATCTTAAGGGCGCCGAAGGCGCTGCAGACAGAAGCTATTTATTTCCTATCAGATTGCATTCCTTAAGCAAATTTGTCAAAAAAAAACTGCGGATGGGGTTTGCTCGGTGGATAACAGAAAGGGAGTAATAATCTTAAGGGCGCCGAAGGCGCTGCAGACAGAAGCTATTTATTTCCTATCAGATTGCATTCCTTAAGCAAATTTGTCAAAAAAAAACTGCGGATGGGGTTTGCTCGGTGGATAACAGAAAGGGAGTAATAATCTTAAGGGCGCCGAAGGCGCTGCAGACAGAAGCTATTTATTTCCTATCAGATTGCATTCCTTAAGCAAATTTGTCAAAAAAAAACTGCGGATGGGGTTTGCTCGGTGGATAACAGAAAGGGAGTAATAATCTTAAGGGCGCCGAAGGCGCTGCAGACAGAAGCTATTTATTTCGCTAAATTTGAGCCCAAAAATGGGAATTTGTTAATTTTTAAACACCCCCTGCCCCCCATATTAGGGGGGAGGCCTTAGTGCTAATCAAAAGTTTCAGGGGGGGTGGCCCCTTACCCCTTTCACTATACATTTCCCTTTTAAAAATGAAAAAAAAAAATTTCATACAAACTTTACCCCCCCCTCCTGGACGAAGGGGTTCGGGCGCCACCTAGTCCCGGAACTAAAGTTGCTTGGTTTGGGCCTCCCCTCCATTTCAGGTACTAAAATTTAAAATCGGAGGGGGGGAACACTTTTACTTTTTGGGAATTTTGAAATTTTCAAAACTCCCCCCTGCCTCACGTATAGGGGGGGGAGCCTAAGTCCCGAACAAAAGTTTCATGAGGGGTGGTCCTTTACCCCTTCCGATAAGAATTTCCCCCCTAAAGGGGAAATAAAAAAATTTCCCATACAAACTTTGACCCCCCCTCCTGGGCAAACGGGGCGCCTCCCCCAAAAACGCTAGAACAAAAGTTTGTAGGGGGAGTATTCCCCTTGATTTCCCCACCCTAAAATTAAATTTCGTGTCTTCGCCCGTAAAGTACAATTTAGCCAATTATATTTTTAAATATTAGAGTAAATACCGCCTTGATAATGATAAAAAAATTTATCGAAACGTAGGTGTATAAATAATTATTCACAAAATAAAAATATATGTATTTTTAATAAACCCCACTAACACCGTGTTAAAACAGACCGATAGCCGAATTAAATAAAACCTAAACTTTAATAAATTCTAATGCAATTATAAATATTTATTATGATGATGATATGATGAAAATAAAATTTTAAAAAATACACACACACAATAAAATGTGAAGGATTGAATCAGAAATCTTATTATTTTATCATTTATATTTTTCAGATAAATAATAATTATGAAATTGTGTATTGAAGCAATATGAACTTGAAAAAAAACTGTGGAATATACCTTTACCGGTGTAATTTTTGATACGATGAAAAAAAAATCACACAGGCGTCGCGGTTGAAAACCAAAACAACAAAATTTTGTATATAAATTATAATACACCAATGCACGTCAAATCCCCAGTGCATTAAAATATTAAACACATATTATGATTAATGATTGATAATAATCCAATTAAAAAAAATGTGATTGAAAATATATTTTATTCATTAAATATTTGATTAAGAATTAAAAAAACAAACGCTCACCCATGAAATCGTACATGAAAAAACAAAACTCAAACTAACAAAGAAAAAAATTAAAACGAAAAACACTTTCAATAACATATACGACGGATCAATTTACTATTTCAAATCAATTTTGTTGTTATTTTTTTATTTATTAATTAGTTGGTTATTAATTATTTGAATTTATTTTAATTTTTAAATGAATAAATTAAAAACGCAAATATAATTGTAGGAAAAATTAAACAGACAACCGACTGTATAAAAAAAAATGGAGGAGTCTAAAAATAAGATATAAAAAAGAAACAAGGGAACAGGCGGAAACACAGCCATTTAAATTCACAAAAAAAAAATTACTACGACAAAATATATCTATAGAAGAGAAGAGCATGAGAAGAATAATAATTACTTTTTCGGCTTAAAGTTGATTTAAAATTTTGTTTTTGTTATTGTTCGTTAACGCAATTAATAATTAAGTTATATTATAACATTTATTTTGATATGCGATTATTTAATGTATAATTATTTAATTATAATAATGCATTTTATTATTTTGATTATTTGGAATGCAATTTAATAGCATAAGAGCATTTTGCTGTTATATTTTTCTTTTGTGCTTATGCTGGACGGTGCACACACACAAACACTATAATGAATATTAAATATGAACTTTTTTATGGTAATTTCAAATTAATTTCATAAAATTTTAACTTTTTGAGGGTGTTCCCTAAAATATATACACAATTTATTCTGTTACCACAAAAATGTTAAATGAATCGCTGCTTATTATATACTATAGATTCGTAAACCTTTCAGTAGAATAACAACACTATATTTTTTTGAATGGGAATTCTTTTATAAGAATGTTTTATTTTTAATGTAATTTTAACGATTATTTATAATTTATTTTAACACACACACACACAGCCATACATATGTTTTTGAATATGAAATTGAAATCCTATATGATGGTAGTTTCACATATAATTTTAAGTGACTCCTTAAAATATAATCAGGACGTTATACGGACGGATCTTTCTATGCTATCGAACAAAATTCACATTTAATTCTATTTGTAATATGCGTTTATATCATTTTATTTGTATTTTTAATATTGATTTGGTAAAAAAGAATCACAAGAAAAAAGATAGAACTTAACTAAATGCATTCATCGAAATAATTAAATATATACGTACAAATATGCATATGCATTTTGCATTAATAACAACAACATCAAGTAAAAAATAATCAAATTGGTATAAATTAATAATAATAAAAAAAAACAGTGTAGAATTATTTTGAGCGCGCATAAGAAATTAATTTTCTCTTTCGAAATCAAAAAAGGTAAATATACCAGTATATACAAAAAACTCGTAAAATATCACAATAAAATGATAATATTCGGGTTTCAAATCTTTAAATATCTTTGTAATTTTGTATTTTTAATGAGATATAATTAAATTTTTTTCCCGTTTTATTTAATATTTATAAATATACATCATTTGTTTTTAAATAATTACAAATCTTAAAATATAAATAATTCTTTCAATGCCAACGATAACAACCAGGTACTTTACCTTATTTGAGCAACAAAAGTATGCGATATTATAAAAACAAAAAACAAAAAAAAAAAAACATAAAAAAAGCAAAACAAGAAAACAACGCTTCGTCGGTCGGTCGTGTAAAGAAATTATAATTTTTTTTTTTAATAAAAATGATATTATAATTAAAATAAACCGATTAACAATTATTATATTTAGTTAAAGTAATTAAATTAAAATTGGGTAAGTGAAAATAATCTATAAATTTTCGGATTTTCATTATAATACAAGAAATAAAATTGGTTTTAGAAATGTCCGTATGTAGATTTTGTGTTAATCGATTGCTTTGTTTTTGGATTTTTTCCCTTTTTTTCCGAATTGCATGGAAATCATTGTTGTTGTTGTTATAATTAATTGTACATTTCGTAAATACTACAATCTTCCATCGGATTTATATTCATCATATGCATATATGTATATATTATTAATTGTTCTATATTCTATTTGTTTCCAATTGAAATTGGAATTTCTCGAAAACTATCATCTTTATTTATTACATTTTGGAAAAGTGGACATCTATTGGTCTTTATATTAACCAATGCTCCACTCCATACAGATGACAGTGGTCATCGGACAATATATGCTTTCTATTGATTAGTTTTTTTTTTTTTATTATATCTGCGCATCTTTTTTTATTGAGCAGAAAATTGATTTGTTGTATTTTTCCATATGCTGTTGATGGCTTTTTCTTTTTGTAATGGCGAATTTTTTTTAATATAACATATAAAAAATATCATTTTTTTTGTACAGTAATTGGACGAATATAATAAAGAAAAAAAAACTACGTGTGTTTATCGTATAAGGAAGATTTTTATTTAAAATATATATTGGAATAGTTAATTACAAGAAAACGAAAGACAAAAAAATGTCTGGAGCAAATAATAATAATAATAATAACCATAATAATAGTAATAACAATAAACGGGTACCAACGGCATCAACTGGAGCAGTTCCAAAAACAACAAAATCAAAAAAAAATGATGTACCACAAGAAATGGTAGCCCCAACACGTCGTGTACTACAACAACATATAAATGTAAGTACAAATATATTGATTAATTATTGATTTCTCTCATACTATCTGTTATGTTATATAATTTATCTAATAAATAAATAAATAAATTTGGGGATTTGTATCCCCAAATTACAAACACAACCCTCCCGTCACCATTTAAAACCAAATTGTTTTTGATGTGTTCAATCTCATTGGATATATTAAGAGATTTATTAATAATTTTTTAATGTACAACTAGAGATTTGGTTTTTTTATGGAAATAATATCACAATTGATAAAAATTTCACAACCACACCTTCATCATGGGATTTTATCATGAACATACCAAAAAACAATCCATCAATACAAATTCTGGTTTAACGCATTCAATTACGATTACATTTATTTTTGATTGTTCTTGGAACATTTTATTTAAACCAATCACCGTGATTGTAATCATTTTAGTATTTTAAATTTATCGAGTTTTTTTTTTTGCCTAAAAACAAAACAATTTGTAGCAAAAAAAAAACACCTTACAATTTCATTCATTAAGTTTTATTTTTTCCAATACACTTTCACTTGTATCTTATAGATTTTTTTTTATTATAAAATATATAGTCCTAATGTATTACACGTTATGTGTTGATACATTGAGGTATCATTTGTTCTGACCCGGTGACCTAACACACGATATATTTTGATTAAAATTTTTCATTGGGTTCACAGAATGATAATAATAAAATACCAAAAAACCTGAACTCCCGAAAGGATAGACAAAAACTGTCTTGAACAATTAGTATTATAAATCGTTAATGGTTATTACTAAAACCGATTATGGTCTAAGAAAAAAAAATACTACCAATCATAAATACCAAGATAAAAGAGGAGATAATGTATTAAAATTAATTAAAATCCATCGTTTTTGAACATTCTGTACAAATAATAAATTGTTAATCATCATAGAATATCATTAACAAAAAACGCACAAACAACATTATAATGTAGAGCGATGTTGTATATAGCGAAATAAAAAAAAAAAAAGAAAAAAATTGTTAGGAAAATTCACATCAATTTGAGAATGTGTCTATAAATAGATTGTGCCTCGACTCATAGAAACCAAATAAAAAAATAAAATATATAAAAGAAAAATCTTCATTTCGTTGTATAAATAATTTTTATTCTGATTTTTTCCGTTTTCGCTAAAAGAAAATTAATTAAAAAAATCATTATTTTTCTAATTTTTAACAAAATATTTCACAAATTTATTAATTTTTTTTACACACACCCTTCAATAAAAAAATAAAAAAGAATTTACTGATATCGGTTGCCGAAAGGACATCGAAACAAAATACAATAAAACCTTCATCAACGGATAACAATTCTTGCTTTGAGTTAGGTAAGTGTAATTTAATTTTGTGATTGTGAAATAAATGAAAACGTTTTGTGCTATATAAAATTAAAATATATATTTTTTTTAGATAATTTACAAGAAAACACACGTTGGCCACCAGTACGACCACAACCACGTCGTAATTATTTTAATAATGACGAATTGACAGATTCAAATCACAGTGCGTCATTATCATCGTCAACCTCATTATTACCTGGACAAAATTTTAATATAACAAATGCAGCTGTAGGTAAGTTTAAGTTTTTAATTGTCTTACTTAATGAATGAACTATTTTAAAATCCCATTCATAATAAGAATTGAATAACATCATATTAGATAAATCGTTTAGAAAGTATCAGTATTTTTATTTACTTGGATTTTTATTATTTATTTTTTTGTTTTTTTTTTTAAAGGTGTCGTTGTACCAACAACTCCTTCACAACTTCATCAATTCACTGATACAATACAAAATTTAACAACACAAAATATTAATAATCATAATAATATTAATAATAATAATAATAATAATAATAACAACATCAATAATAATAATAATAATAACAATACCGGTAATAGTTCGTTACAACATTTATCATATTCGTCGCAAACCAGTGATAGTACAGGTAAATTTTCAATAGAAACTGTACGAGCAGCGGGAACAGCGTCAAGAACAATAAATCGTACAGGTAACGAACAACAACAGCAACATCAAAGGCATCAACGCCAACGACCAAAATTGGATACATTTACAAATTTAAATGATTACCTAGAATATATTCGTTTATTGAATACATCTTTAATAAATACAGTAAATAATCAAAAAGTAAGTATATAATTTACATATAGATATTAAGTTAATTTTATTTTATTTTTTTTTTTGAGAATTCTTTCGGTATTAAATACTTATTGGTAAAGAGTGACGGTGGTAAGACTTTCAGATTGATTTATTTTTCTCGTCTAGAGATATTTCTAATGATTGATCAAAATTTCTAGATATTATAAAAAAATTTTCATTGTAATTCTTAACTTTACTTTTGCGAAAATATAGTAAAAAATTTCTACATTTATTTGGAATCATTATTTCATTAATTTTTATCTGATTAAAGCAGAATTGGAATTAAAGGAAATACATTTATATATAAAAATTAAATAAATATGCCAGTTGATAATCAACAATATCAAAATTCATCAATCCCTGATACTCCCCTGTTGCATTCAAATACATTGGAAAATGTTCATATGCAAAATGAGGTGATGATAAAATACAATACTCGTGTGTGTGTTTTTTGTTTATGTTTATTTTTTTTTTACTTATCTAAACCCTTTACAAAATAACTTTTGATTGATATAAACAAAAATGTGAATTAATATAAAATGAATTAAGTTTTATTTAATATGCTTCTTAATGGGAATTTATAGAAATAACAAATGAATAAAAATTCAAAATGCAATGTTGATTTTTTTGGTTTATGTTTTGGCGTTAATAAAATATAATTAACAATAATTTAAAAAAAAATGTTAATTATTTTTTTATTTTTTCACAGATGAATGGTGGCGTCCCTAGACCTCAATCCGTGACAAGTATACCAAATTCAAGTGTACAAAATACACCTTCCTACGATGATTTACATTCAAAATTGGAAGAATCCAGTCGTAATATGTCTCGTATCAAAGTAAATAAATAATAATTAAATTTTTAATAGTTTTTTTCCAATACAATTATTATAATTGAAATATTTTCTATTTGTTTTTTTTTTTTTTTTGTACCCGGGTAAAAAGGAACAACAAGATCAATTGATACGATTACAATTGGCGGCTAAACAACAATTAAATGATTTAGAATTAACACGGGCGGCCACCAACAATAATCGTCCGTTAACATTCACCAATAATCGTGATGATATTCCGGAATACGAAAATGTTGAAGACGTTCAAAATGATTTGGCATCGTTAATGCATCGCATGAAAAATCTAACGGAATTTATAAACAATCAAAATGGTTTGGTTAATTTATTGGGTGAGGAAAATGCCTGTGATTCGGAAACCCAATTGGAACAAATGGCATTGCAATCGAAATTAAATGATTTGCGATTGCAAAAACAAGAAATGATTGATTTGGTGGCCGAATTACAATCAATTAATGTTCAAAGTGAATCGCAATCGCAACTACCACATGACAATGACGATGAAGAGGCTGAATGTGAAAACGATGACGGTGACGAGGACGACGACGAAGAGGATGAACGTGATCGTAATGACGATGGAGCACGAATGGTTCCTATACAAACCCAACAATCACAGGTACTGTTTTTGTTTTATTGTATTTTTTTTTAACCATAATTAATACTTTTTTTTTTTTTAATTCAATTCAGGATTCTTCCAATAATAATTTATCTGGAATTAATTCGCGTAATGTTCCCATTGAATACGAACGTATTGTTCCCATTGAATTGGTACAAAATTGTCGAGTAAATGGTAAGATATTAAATGCATCCAATTTAAATAAATTAACCTTAACCAAAGGAATGCCCACATGTCAATCAATGTATTCTACAAATAATACAGAAATGAATATGACAAATGAAAATGGTGAATGTGGTGGTGGTGCTTCAGCTTTTATAGCATCACAACCACCACCACCACCACCACCAGGAACATCATCATCCTCATCAACGGCCTTTGTATCGGCGGCCATCGAAGAAAAAAACACCGAATTAGAAACAAAATCGAATAGTTTAATTGATGGTAAAATTGCTGAAATAACTGCAATGAAACAACAATTGAAACGTTTACAAGATATGATGGAAACAGTGAAATTAATTGAAACTAAAAATGAACAACCGTTAACCGACGAAGAATTCGAGAATTTGGAACAACAAATGAATTCGAATGATCAACAACAACAATCAATGATTAATGAAATGAATAAAAATACAAATGATTATTATAAACAAAAAATGATGAACGATAATTCGGTGGCGGCGGCGTCGACACAAAGAACACAAACAAGATTACAACAAGATATCATGATCGATAATCAAAATGAAAATGAAAATGAAAATGTTATCGATCCGAAGCAGGCAATTGAAATGAATGAACGTGTACAAGCATTACAACTTATGACACAAGATTTACGTCAACAGGCAAATTCATTGGAAGCGGAACGTGTTCGCTTACAAGACATTAAAAATGAAATGAAATTACGTCGTGATTTGGATGTCTCGACAGCAGGAGGAACTACCGCATCAACACAATTATTTATCAATGATAATCAATCATTAAAATGTCATAATAATAAAAAAACATCAAACGATAAAGAATTTGACAATATAAATAAATCTAAATTTAAACAAAATCAAATGTTGGCCATGACAACGGCAAATATAGAAAATTGGACACAATCAGTACAAAATTCACATAATCGAAATGATGGTCAAGATATGATGATGACTGCATCCGATTCAGCATCTGTCGGAGGTTTAGCAACAAAAGGGAGTACCATGAAAAGTAATGGAATATCAAAAGAAATGACAACATCAAAATCAACAACGACAGCGGCAACAGCAGTAGGATCAGCAGCAGCAACAACAACATCAACAACAATGAATCGACAAAAACATAATTTAGACCAAGGAAATGTTAAAGATTCAACAAATGATTCGGGTACGGCCGATATGTACGGTATGTATGGTATGGACGGTGTTAGTTTACAATCGGGTAGTTCGGTACGCGGTTGTAGTGTCCCATTACCATCGTCGACAACCAGAAATGTTAATAGTACATCAAGAGGTTCAAGTATGTATTACATTTTTTTTAAATCTGATTATAAATTTTAAAGAAAAACAAAATTTTATTACGTTTAAAAACAATCTATTCGATCATCTTGGTTGGTTATCCAATAGATAAATTTGCTATTGGGAGTATGCATTAATTAATGCGGTTTTAATTTTTCCAAAATTAAGGCTTGAATGTGTAAAAATGGTTATACAATCAATGATCAAAGTATTGTCCATTGGAAGCTACAACATTTGCCCATCTGTCTGGCAGTTTGTGGATTCCATCCCAAAAGAACTTCTCCGGCTTGGAGGTGAAGAACGAATCGAGCCAGTTTTTGATACCTTGTTCTGAAGTGAAGCGTATTCCGGTGAGGGCATTCTGCATTGAAGTAGTGTTCAGAAGGGGTTATGTCTGGGCTATAAGGCGGGTGAGGTAGAACTTCCCACCCACTGTTTTCCAAATAGTTTTGAACCCGGTCTTGAAACATGTGACCGAGCGTTGTCATGATGGAAAATTCTGGATTCGTGTCTGGTGGCATATTCTGGTCGTTTTTCCGCAATCGCTCTCTTCAAACGAATTAATTGTGTTCGGTAGAGGGTCCCTTTAATCGTCTGACCCGATTTCAACAGCTCATAATACAACACACCTTTCTGATCCCACCAAATACAGAGCATTACCTTGGCACCATGGATATTCGGCTTTGCCGTCGATGTTGATGGTTGACCGGGCTTCACATACGATTACTTGCGCTTGGGGTTATCGTAATGAATCCATTTTCCATCACCAGTGACAATCCGATACAAAAATGACTTGTTTTTGTGGCGTTGAAGCAACGTTTCCGACATTCAGAATCGGCGTTCGATATCTCTGGACTTCCCAATTTTCTATTATCTTTGTTGATAAACTGAAAAAAAAACCATTTTAAATAATTGACCACCCCAATAACAAAACATAATCTTAAACATAATATTCCAATTGATATATAGTACCATATCGTAAACGATCATTAGATACATCCCGGTTATCATCGGTGAATCAACAAAACACAACAATATTTGAAAATCTACCGGATGCATCACCATTTTGCTATTGTGGAAATTTCAATTATAATAACATTAATGGTAGCGGTTATAATATTGGAACAACAATAATACCAAATTCACAGCACTTATGTTGTAATCACATTCATCATCCAGCAGATTTATCACTACCGCCACCACTACCACCATCACACCCACACCATTATTATCGATCCCAATTTTATGGTGGCACGCAACATCAAGCAACAGCACTACAACATCATAATCATCCACAACAGCCGTCATCAATATCACAACCATCATCGGTGGTACCACCACCACCACAACCGCCACCACCAGGTCATTTATCACAATTGATACCGATACCAAATATAAATGATCCAATGTTAATGCAACAATTTATACAAACACAACAAATGTTAATCAATTCAATTGGTCAATGCAATCAATTGTTATGGGAACAACAACGTGAAATAAATAATTTAAATAATGCTGTTTATTTGGTAAGTGAGGATATTATGATATTTGAACATAAAACACATTTGCTGATTTGATGAATTATTGTAAATTAATATTTGTTTTTTTTTTTTTGTGTAGCTTCAAGAAAAATTACTATTTAATATACAACAACAGCAACAACAACAACAGCAGCAACAACAAACCCAAACAACAACATCACATAATTTTCATCATTTACATGGCAGTCGTGGTGAATCTGTACCGCCTGTAATGTTTGGTGGCTGTCGTTCATTAATGCAACGTGCACAATCGGAACAACCATTGGCAATGCCCGTAACACCACCGATACTTGCACCGTCAACAGCCATAGCCGCTGTGAATGCAGCAACTGGATGTTGTCAAAATTATCAAGGAGGTGGTGGCTGTTTGATGGTGGCCGGTGCCGGTGTCGGTGGTCAAATCAATCATCAAATTCCATCAAATTGTCATTTGCATTCAACGATTACAAATCATCCATTACAACAATATCAAGACAATCAAACGTTAATTAATCGTAATAATAATCAAATGAATGATATCAATACAAATACAAATAATCACAATCAAAATAATGCAGCTAATATTGTTACAAACAATTTAAATAACAATAATTCGAATAACAACAATAATAATAATAATAATAATAATAATATCAATAATCGTAACAATCGCATTTCACTTGGATCGGGAGCCGCAGCAACAACATCAAATAATTTAAATTTTCAACAACAAATTAGTTCGTTAAATAATGAATTAAATTCATCTCAACAACAACGTGATCGTATTTATCAAAATGATATTCAACAATACGGTCACAGCAATAATAACAATAATAATTCAAATATTAATAATAATAACAATAATAACAACAATAGTAATTATGAACGATTACAACAATCACGTGAATTGCTTATGAATGGTTACTTAATCGGGCGACCATCAAACAATAATAATAATATTAATACTGATCGTAATTCACCATTGCAATTAAATATACAATCGCAACAACAATACAATTCAGTAAATCAGCAACAACAACAATTAAATATTTCATCCCAACAACATCAATATAATTCATCGTTGATGATGCGTCATCATAATAATAATATTAATAACAATTTAAATAATAACAATCACAATAATATTAATAATAATTTAACACAAAATTCAATAAATGAATTATCCAATCCATTAAATAATTCAAATGCAGCAGCCTCATCATCATCAGCATCAACAACAACAACATCCGCAACTGCAGCAACAACAACAACAGCACCGGCACCGGCAACAAACGGTAGTATCCCACCGGCTCTTAATAATCAGGTAGCGCCTGGTAATCGAGCCAATAATTATTGGGATAATTTTCGAAGGTAATCTTTTTCATTAACCAAAAAAAAAAAAAAATGTTTCAAATAACGACGACGAACTATAAAAAAAAAAAGAAAACAACAAACGCAACAACGAAAACAAACAACAAAAACATCTTTAATTATTTTATTTTTTTTTTAATTTGTAAATCATAATCATAAAAATGCTTTTTCTTTCGTCCCCTTTTAATTAATTATCCTTTTGATATGAATCGCGCGCGTTCATTTTTTTTTTTTTTTTTTCATCAATTAATTAATCCATTCGTTTCGTAAATCGTCAAGTCAAGTCGATTCGATCGAGAAAAAACGCTTTTAAAAAATTCCATTCAATTAAAACCCTTTAATAAACATTAAAATAAGTTATCATAACTCAATCAATCAATCAATCAATCAATCAAGAAAAAGAAAAACCACCAAAATCTAGCTTCAGTAGTTTCAGTAATCTCAATAAAATCATTGAGAAAATTTATAACGATTTATAGATGAAATTGTAAATTTTAAAAAAATATACGCAATAAACCAGTAATATAATAAAAATTTGGGGTAAGCTATCGTTTTTCATCAGTATTCAGTATTATACATGTCGTCGTGTGTTTTTTTATTAAGCTGATTTTTTTGTTAGCATTTTTGTTTAACATCCTAATGATTGTGGTTTTTTTACAAAATAAAATTCTCGTATGCCATAGAATTCATTAATAAAGATTGGTTAATGAATTCTAATTGTTAATATTTTTTTGGCTAATTAATTCTTTTTTTCTTTTTGGTTTGTTTGTTTTTATTATAATGGATTTTTTATTAATATTTTGTGCCCTTTTGGCCTTTTTGAACAATTTTCTTGTTATTAAAGCATAATAATTAATAAATTGTCGGTTAAGTTTTCGCGATTGTGTGATTACAAAATTGATAAATGTCACTGTTTAACGATCTAACCGTAACATAACCAGATTTGATATGTAAAGCTTTTATTAACTATATTTTTTTTTTTTAATCTTGTGGATAGATTTCCACTCGAAATATCTTTATTTATCATTTACAAATAAGTCCAAAAACTGCACAAAATATACTTACTTTAATTTTACTTACTTTAATTTTACTTACTTATTTTAACGCTCCGACAACCTACAATTGGTTTTGGCGTCCATCAACAGCCTCCGCCAACCGGGCCTATTTAGCGCCAACGTCCGCCAGCCGGAAACGCCGAGGCCCCCAAGGTCCGCTTCCACTTCATCCTTCCACCTACCCCACGGTCTTCCCACACTCCGTGATCCGCCCGGCTTGCTGTCCAGCATTTTTGACTGTATACGATCACCATCCATTCGTACCACATGGCCAAACCACCTCAGGCGACCAATCTTAATGAACCGAACGATGTCAGGTTCCGTATACCATTTATATAATTGAAAATCGTACCGCCTACGCCACCATCCCTTTTCCTTTGTCGGTCCAAAGATGAGGCGTAGTATTTTCTTTTCGAACCCTCCAAGTCGCCGTTCCTTAGCCTGTGTCATGCACCACGTTTCAGAACCGTAGGTGACAATTGGTCGAACCAGTGTTTGATATAACTTTACTTTCAATGTTTTACTCAATGTCTTCGAGAAGAACATCTTTCGCAAACCGTAAAAGGCCTTGTTTCCTGAAGCAATCCGAGATTGAACTTCCTCAGCTATATCATTTTCAGTGTTTATGCTGCTTCCAAGGTAGCTAAACCTATCCGCCGTTTCATATTTGTTCTGACCAATTGATACGCTCTGGTGTTGTGCCATAAACCTACTGTTCGTTGGTGCCATCATATACTTGGTTTTCTCCCCGTTTACCCTTAATCCCATTTCCCAAGCTTCACGTTCCAACAGTAAGAACGCTTCTTTAACGGCACCCATACTCCTACCAACTACGTCAATGTCATCGGCATAACCGAGTAATTGAGCAGATGACGTAAAAATAGTGCTGTTGGTGTTAATGGTCGTCCTCCTTATACATTTTTCCAATATAACATTGAAAAACAATGTGGCCAAAGGGTCCCCTTGCCGTACTCCGTCAATGGTTTCATATGCATCCGATTTGATCCCCCTTATTTGTACCTGAGATGTAACTTGCGTCAGTGTTAGTTTTGACATGGCTATCAATTTTTGTTTGAATCCAAATTCCTCCATCGTGCGCCATAATTTTTCCCTAATGACACTGTCGTATGCGGCCTTAAAATCAACAAATAGGTGGTGTGTTACTTCGTTGAACTCCCTACACTTTTCCATTATCTGTCGTATGACGAACAGTTGATCAGTTGTTGAGCGATCATTATGGAATCCACATTGATATTCACCGATGACTTCCGCATATGGTAAAAGGCGCTTATGCAACACATAAGCGAATATCTTATATTTTGCATTCAGCAAAGATATTCCCCGATAGTTGGAACACTCCATCCTGTCTCCCTTATTGTGTATTGGCACAATTACAGCCATCTTCCACTCCTGTGGTATAACGTCATAGTTCAAAACATGCACAATTAGCTCGTGTATACCATTCCACAATACATCCCCAACACATTTTAAGAGTTCACCAGGTACGCCGTCAGATCCAGCCGCCTTTCCATTCTGGAGCTTCAGAATGACTTCTCTGGTTTCCTCATATGTTGGTTCCGAAATTAGTGGTTGTGCTGTTTGGTACGGAAGTTCGTTTTCTGCATTTCTACTAATTGGGTTACTTGCTGTAAGTAGATCTTTAAAATACTCAGCCCATCTCGCGATGGCTCTTTCTTCATCCGCCAAAATTTCACCGCTGGTATCCTTACAAAGAAGGGGTTGTTGTATAAATCCGCTAGTTACAGATCTTATTCTCCTGTACAAATGTTTACTGTCGTTCATGCTGGGCAGCCTGTCTATATCCCGCAAAATATCCTGCTCATGACGCATTTTCTTGTTTCGGAATAATTTGCGTTCAATGAATCTTTTGGTTCGGTAGTCATCCATGTCAGTTCGTGTGGCGCACTGAAGATATTTTAAACGCGCTTGGTTCTTTTCTTCATGAGCGGTTTTACATTCGTCATCGAACCAACCATTTCTGACCACGCCAGGTTTCAACTTTACCGTTTTGGCGGTTTGCACTAACACGATATCTGAACAAAGCTCTTACGAGATAATGATCAGAATAAATGTTAGGTCCCCTACAGCTCCTTACATCCAGTATGTCGGATGCAGGACGACTGTCAATGAGTACGTGGTCTATTTGGTTTGTTATTTTTGTATCGGGCGAACACCATGTTCCTTTGTGTATGTTCTTATGTGGGAAACGTGTGCTGGCTACTATCATATTGTTTGATATTGTGAAATCGACTAAACGCTCGCCGTTATTATTGCAGTATGTATGAAGGCTATGTTGACCAATTGCCGGTCGATATACAATTTCCCTACCCACCTGTGCATTAAAATCTCCAAGCACAATTTTAATATCACGACTAGGAGCTTGATTGTAAATACGATTGAGCTTTTCGTAAAACATATCATTCGTGTTTGCATCTTTGTTTTCTGTTGGGGCGTGACGTGAACGTTGATAAAGGCATTTTTGTAATGTAATGTTCCCTTTATTCGTAATGTACAAAATTTTTCATCAATGGGGTTGAAACCGATGACCGATTCTTTCGCTTTACCCATTACAATAAAGCCGGTACCGAATAACCCTGTTTTATTTCTACCGCTATAGTCGAATTTGTATTCTTTACTGGATAAGATGTTCTTTCCAGGCCACCGTGTTTCGGGGACTGCTGTTATGTCCATTTTAGCTTTCTTTAAGCAATTAGTCACAGTTTCAAACCGCCCGCGCGCAGTATTGTCCTCACGTTCCATGATGCCAGTTTTAAATCATTGTCCTTGTTCCATTGCCTGAGTCGTTGCCGTTTTTTCTGTCCTGTCCGAGGCACTGTTGCTAGTTTCATAATTTGTTGTTTTTACGGTGTCGGTAATTAGCCGTACGACCAACCGCATGGGATTCGCACTTACAATGTTAGCCTGAATTATACGGATTGAATCATTCAGTTACCGTTGGTTACCACGTGGAGGTAAAGTAAGCACGTGCTCAGGAACTCAACAGTTGCAACACTGGGTAAGCGACCAGTCAGTGCCTACCCTATTGATCCCAATCCAAACCAACACACAAAATATTCTCTTTGTTTTACATGATTCTTAAACATCCAATTTAACTTTCATTAAAGATATTTAAAATCATGATTTGCTTGACAAATTGCGAAAGGTTTATTGCTTAAATGATTTTTTTCCCATTTTTCCTTTTTTTTTTTTGATATCGTTTATCTTCTCTAATGTAAATGTAATGATTGAATTCCAATGATTCTAAACGTAAAACCAATTTTGTCAACGCCGAGAGGGACCGAGAGTGCAGTAAAAATAATAAAATAAGATTTATCAAATAATTCCTAATAAACTGAAAACTATTTCTGATTCCCCGTGGTTTAACTAATAATAATAATAACAATTTTCATAATTCGTTTTGTTTTTGTTTTGGTTGTTCTAATTCCATGTGTTATTGTTTTTTTTTATTAATCTCAATATTAAATTAATTAATTAATTTGTTTTTGTTTTTTTATTTTCAGTTATTCACGTCAAAATCTATTGTCCACAAATAATTGTAGTAAAAGTAATGAAGATTCATCATATAATTCAATTAATTCAATGATACAACAACAAAATCGTGATAATTCAATGTGCAATAACGCAACAATAACGACGAGCCAAACATCACGTAATCCAACATTACTTTCCCATATGACCCATAATAATTTACCTGAAAATAAACAATTATCACATTTTCGTAATCATATCAATCAACAACAACAACAGCAACAACTTAATATATCATCAACGACTGGATCAAATGTAATGATAGGCACAACATCAATGACTCCACCAGATGTATTAAATCATCAACATCATAACAATCAAGAAAATTTCATTGATAATTCGTTACCAAATAATTTAAATCTTATTTCATCATTTAATCAACAACAACAACAACAAAATCCAAATCATCATCAACAGCAACATAATCAATACCATCAACAACCACAACAACAACAACATAATCAACAATCACCTTCATTACCAATAACGTTATCATTCGGAGCAGCTGGAATTTTTACAAATAATAATAATAATAATAATATTAATGATAATAATTTAGAATTAAATGGATTAAAACCGAAATTGGAAAAAGTTTTTCCAAAAGCAGCTCCATTAGTAATTAATCATAATAATAATAATAATAATACCATTGAAAATCGTATAAATACAAATCGTATAAATAATTATCGTGTACTTCCATCACAAATTAATATTACCGAACATGAACAATACGTTAATTATTTACACAATCAGAATAATCTTAATAATAATAATAATATTAATAATTATTATGGAACTACCGATTTGAATTTATCAAGTAATATACCAAGATGTAATTCAAAGTAAGTGTTCAAAATATAATAATCTAATTTGTTTGCATTTTAATAATTAATCATAACTCAATTCATTAATCGTTAAGCTTTATTGGATAGAATTTATGGATTTCATTTATTTTATATATTCATTTAGATCAACACCAAAATTATTTGAATCGTTAAGAGAGAATGTTTATAATGAAGTTTCTGCATTGATAGCGGCCAATGAATCAAGACCACATTTTCTTATAAATTTATTTCGTGAATTACAATTACTATCGGCATCCGATCCATTACGTAATAAATTAATGGAAGCCTTTCAAGAATTGTATATCCATAATGTTGATGAACCATCACCATCACGACCACCACCACCACCTGCACCACTAACAGAAAGAACGATTGAAAATGACCGGTCGATTGAACATCAGCATGATCAAGTAAGATGATTGATTATGAATATTAAATCGTAGTGGTTACTTTAATATATGTTTTTGTTTTCTTTAAATATTTATTTCTCTATATAGAATGAAATTGATGGTGATGGCCGTGGCAGTGATTTACAATCAACAATAATTATTGCCGATGGTCAACCAGTTGATTTATTACATATTCAGGTATTTATTGGAATTTTTGTTTTTTTTCAATCTTATTATTTCAATGAAACTTTTTTTTTTTTTGAGGATTTCCGGTCGATAAACCGATTCTCAATTCTGTTTTTCCATCCGTCTAATGTTTTACAAAAATAATATACAATGATTTCATTGCAAACATTTGATAAAATTGTGGTAAAACGATTGGTTTACTTAGTTCTCAAGTAATGTCTATCAGAAATTAATGTAATCATAAAAGTTTTCAATTATTGGGACCCTGCATTAATGATGTCGATTTTTTGCCTTGAAAATGGCATTTATTTGTATAACAAAATGATTGAGTACATTAACCAATATATTGCCCATCGTTAGCTATGACTTCCTCCCATCTTTTAGGAAGTTTGTTGATTCCTCGTTTGAAGAACTCCTCATCTTTTGTCCCAATCCATTCATCGATCCATTTTCGCACTTCTTCAGCATTTCGAAAGCGTACATCTGCCAGGCTGACCTGCATTGATCTGACCAAATGGTAATCAGAAGGAGCAAAGTCTGGAGAGTACGGGGGATGATCAAGATGATACCAACCGAACCTCTTTATTTTTTCCTTAACGATGTTTGCACGATGTGATCTGGCATTGTCATCGTGCATTAAAACTTTGTCGTGTTTTCGAGATATCAATGGTCGTTTTTCGTTCAATTTTTTTTTGCCAATTCGCCCAGTTGTCGTCGGTAGCGATCAGATGTAACCGTTTTATTCGGTTTTAACAGCTCATAATACACGACACCCTTCTGATCTCACCAAATGCACAGCATAAGCTTCTGGCAATGAATATCGCGTTTTGATTGTGAGGTTGATGGGTGGCCGGGATCACCATATGATGCTTTACATTTAGGATTGTCGTAATACACCCAGTTTTTATCGCCAGTGACAATTCGACTCAAAAAACTATGTTTTTTGTGCTCGGCAAGATGTTTATGGCATGCATCGATCGTGCTTTGAATTGATTCATCATTCAGTTGATGTAGGACCCATTTTCCTAGCTTTCTGATCTTTCCCATTGAATGCAAACGTCTAGAAATGGTAGAGGCATCTACATTCAACTCTAATGCAAGCTCTTGTTGCGTTCGACACGAATTTTCATCCAAAAATGGCTGCAATTCTTCAAAGGCTGACCTGGCCGTTCTTTGTCTTCCACTTCAAAATCAACTCTTCTGAAGCGTGCAAACCACCGTTCACAAGTTTTTTGAGTTGGAGCATGTTCACCGTAAGCTTCTACCAACAATCGATAACTATCAGCTACGGTTTTCTTCAAATTAAAGAGAGTTATTAAACGTCCCCGCAAAACAACTTTTTCAGGCATGTGTTTCGACATATTCGAAGCAAAAAAAAAACTTTGTTGTTTACACTTCAATGAAATGACATATACTGAAATTCATAGAGTAATGACAGACAAAAAAAAGAATATGGGCCCGGTGTGCTCCGATGCACACAACGCTAATTACGCCATATGTTATCTAAATCGACATTATCAATGCAAGGTCCCAATAACTAGAAAACGTTATTTAACTTTAAATGATTGGTTATTGGAATTTTTTTGAGAAATTATCGAATCCAGTAATTGATTTAATAAACATTTTCATATTAAAACTATATCCGAAATATGGTGGTGAAAATTCTCAATTTTGAATCTATCCCTGCAAGAAATAAAAACAAGAAATATCTGCAATGAATTTGCACAAATATCATCTGAAAGGATTAACGAACGTTTAATGAAAGGGGAATTCCTATAATTGTATTTGGGCTTCAACAATTTTACGCGTATTGCGGACCGAAAACGATCCATTTAATAACTGTGAAATTAAATTGAATTTTTTCAGAATGATTTTACACCAGAAAATCAACATTATGATTCAACACAATCAAGTGATTCACGTTTTAGTGCGACGAGTAGCGTTGAGATATCTCCAATTGTAAGTTGTTTTCAAAATTTTTATTTTTGGTTTTGTTTTTGTTTGTTATCACACCTGTAAAATATTGATTTTGTTTTTAATATTATTCTTTTAATTTTTTTCTTTTATTTAGCAAATCTCCGATTTACAACAATTAACAACAAATCAATCGAATAATGATGATCATCTTAATAATAATCATAACAATAATAATATTATTAATAATAATAATAATAATAATATTGCTTGTGATAATTTCTATTTACAATTAATCCAATCGATTATCGACGATATAACAACATTTTTGAGAAATGTTGAACATTCAATAAATGGTTTAACATTAGACCGGGTCATTAGTTTAACCTATACAAAATTGATAAATGCATTAACGCCACCACCACAAAACAATCAAAATCAAAATCAAAATAATCAAAATAAATCATTGCTGACCATAGATAATTTTAATAAATTTTTTATAACAAGTGATGAATTCATGAAAACTATACATAATTTTGATCGTAAAGATAAACGTATTTTCATTGAATTACTTCGTAATTATTTACAATATCAATTGTGTCCTCAAATGTATTTGTGTAATAATGTTAATAATACTAATGATACTAATAATAATAATAATGATATTGTTGAAGTATCACGGCCACCATCAAAACGGTTAGAACAACGAACAACGCTTCGTAAGTCGCAGCAATCAAAAGAAATACAGCAACAAGAGGAACACGAACAACAACAATCAAGTAATCAATTGCCAAGAAAATTATTAACACAAAATACTGTTATCGCAGTACCACACGCGGCGATATCATCACAATCAAGACAACCATTTTCACCTTATTCCCTATCATTTAAAGAATGTAAATCAAATGCAATTCTATCGGCAATGCGTAATTATAATGATAAATTGAATTGTTATAGATTGTCATCATCGGCATCATCGCCACCACCACCAACAGCACCACAATTACAAATAACACAATCATATTCAAATGTAATGGAAAATATAAATGGTACTACTGGTTCGTATATTCCAAATACTAGTCATAATGCTAATGATTTATCAACAAATGTAATGACAATACCATTTCCTAAAATAATAACGAAACCGATACCAAGTAAATCACAATTACCACAGGCAAAAGCAACAATATTTAATAAATCCTCTTTACAATCAACAACGGATATGAATTTACATGGTAATATCGTTACGGGAACGTTAACACAACATGTTTTACCACAACCATCATCACGACCACAACAACCGCCATCATATCAGCAGCCAGCTGTACAACAACAATCACAACAATCACCTAATGAAAATACACATCATCATCATCCTCATCATCTTCTTCATCATCATCAAAATATGACGGAAAATAATGAAGAACTTGCTGAAGCCGATCAAATTTGTATGATCGGTAATAATAATTCGAATAATAATCGTAATCAATATGAAAATATTATTAATAATAATTGTAATAATGATGAGGGAAATTTGACTGCTGAAGATGACCATAATATAAATGGTAATGATAATACTGAGGAAATTGAAAATGATAATTGTGGTATATCGGCTAGTGCTAGTGCATCTTCAACTGTTGGTATTCGTGCCTATAATTACGAATTGGTTGAAGATCAACAACAACAACAAAATCAATTACTTGTAGATTGTGGTGGTGGAGCGGGTGCTGGTGCTATTGGCGGTGATTACAATCCAAACAATGAAATTATATCAATATTACCAGATTTAGCCAAAATGACAATTTACAATTCAAATCAACAATTAGATGTAAGTTTAAAAAAAAATCTCTTCTATATGTTTTTTTTTTAAATTTAATCGTAAATTATTTATTTATCCTCATAGGATTCAAAATGGTTAATAATTGAAAATGTTTCTGATAATTTGACGGTATCATCCAGTAATGGTGGTGGTGGTGATGGTTCCATAACAACAACAACGACATCATCCACTTCGACAAAAACGACAACAACATTTTAATACAGTTTTAAACACAATTTTTTTTTTTTTTAAATATAATAGTAATTAAATTCTTTTATTACTTTACTAATCAAACATGAATTTGATTCTGCAGCTGCTCCTATAGAATGATACTCTTCTGTATACTTTTTTTTTCTGTTTTGCTATGCATAACTACACGTGTTATAATTATAAATATAAATTTTTAATTATACTTTTGCTTATATTTAAATTTAATCTTAATAAATTATTGAAAAACTTTAAAAAATAGAAAATGTATATTAAAATATATTATAAATAAAATTAATAAATGATTTACGATTTAAAAATAAAATATAAAGTATTTAGTAATTTAATTATAAACACATTTGATTTTCTGTGAAACAAATTTGGAAGAAATTTTCATTTTTTTCTTATTGATTAAATTCAAATAAATTCATATCCATACAGATTCAAATAAAAATCGTATCATTTTGTAAGAGATTTTGAAGTGCTTACTTAAGGATTTAGATATAATTTGATGTGGCATCAATATCCTGGGGCGATAATTCAATCCCACACCATACGCCATACGGTCTGACAGAGCTTCATGCAATCCATGATTTGATTTCGGTATATAATTACTGTATTGCGATAAAACAATAATTTATAGAAAAATATTTTCTCCTAAAACGTATTGTTTACAAAGGAAGCAGATAATTCCCTTATGGGAAAGAATTATACAAAATGTCAAAACGATAAGATCTGACAACAGATGAAAGACATTCCAACATCAACGGAGGACAGCTTCTGGTCAATTTTTATTTAATTACACAAATTAAAACAAAAACTACAAATCCCATTCATTTAAATTCAAAAAAAAATGAATTTAATTTATAAAACATGATAAATGTTATATTACATTAGGGTTTTAGTTGTCGATTTTACTTAACATTTAACAGGGTTTTCAAAAAAAATCCATTGGTTGAGGTTTGAAATAAAAAAAAAACTGATAAAATGTGAAGGGATGTAAAATTTGTGGGTATTAATCGAAATATGATCCAAATTTGCCCAAATTTAACATCATCAAACAAAGCGAATATCATCAACAAAAAATATTAAAATAATAATCATTTATTTCCTTCTTCAATATTTACGTTTCTTTATTTATGTAAAGTTGGTGTGAAAAATATAATTAATTTTTATAAATTAAAAAAATTTACATATTAATTTACTTAAATCTGTCTTGAAAATAAGTAAAAAGTGAATTAAAATTCAGTGGAACGGTAAATAATTAAAAAAAATTCACTTATAACGTATGATAAAATTTTTAAACAAATGAAGAAGCTGATTTTCTGTTTGTTTACCGGAAAAGTGTGTTTTTTATTTATGAAATGTATATCAAAGTGATGTGTTTCTATTAATTCAATTAATTCCTTTAAATTAATACTAAATATGGTAAAATTTAATTGTTTTTATCATTTGTTTTGATTGATTATGGTTATTTTAATTGTATAATTTATTTGTTGTTGTTTTGCTGTGCATAATTCGTAATTGTAATTTAATTTTTGTAAGTTTTATTGATAATAAAACAAATTTTCTTATTAAAATATTAGTTAAAGTTTTCCCTAATCAAAATATAACAGAGTCCTCCTAGAATGATATTTTCTAATTGGTCCCGATGTTAATTGTTAACCCATATGTTCATTATAAAGAAAATTTGTTATTCTTATTAAAATGGTTTTTATCCCATTTTTCGATCTGAGCAGTTCCTGAAATAATTCCTTAGCCATTGAATTTAATAATACATTAAAAAAAAAAAATAAAAACCTTATAAATAAAATTAATTTTTGTTTTATTTTATTGTTGTTGCTGCTATAGTTCTCTATAGTGTGGGTGCGCTTTGGTACATGATTTTGTTTTTGCAAATTGCATTCATCATTGTCAAAAAAAAAAAAAAGTGGTAGAAGAAACAAGAAAGAAAGGAAAAAAATGGCGGCTGCTATCGTAGTGAAATATTGTGTATTTGTAAAAAAGAATTAAATTAAATTAATTATATATCATCGGATTAATTAATCGAATTTGAAAATATTAAATTATTTAGATTGTTTCTAACAATATCGTCGTGTATGATGCGGTATGATGTAATTTCCATAAATTTTAATATTAAATGTGCGGACGGCGATGGCAGCTTTTTATAAAAAGAACAGATTACCATTTACCAATTAAAAAACCAGTTGAATCAAAAATAGTTACTGGATTATCTGCGGATTTTGGCATTAAATATTGCTGAAATTGCCTTTGATAATAAGGCCTTTTGGATGGGAACAACACAATGAAATCATATTGCATGGGAGATAGTTGTTTTGTAGTTGTAGTTGTTGCGAAATTTTACAAAATGGCCTCTAAAATATTAATTGGAACATTCTGAATTTAATTGTAAGTATAAATAACATATTGAAATTTTACCTTTTTTATATAATTAATTATAGTTTTTTTATTGAAATTATCCAAATATAGCTATAAATTTCAGAATGTTTCAATTTCATTTGAATACTTTTAACGGAAAAATTAAGCTAAATGTTTATTGTTGTTGTTGTTGTTGCTTTTTTAAGTATATTTTCAAGTGTTTTTTTTAAGTATATTTTTAAGTGTTTTTTTTTTAGTATATATATTTTTAAGTGTGTATTAATTTTTCTTAAAATGCATTGCAACTTCAAATAATTGCATTGGCATTTTTATAAACCCAGCATTACCGCATGTTATTAAATATTATAATGTATCGCAACAAGAATGATAGACACACATCCTTGGGATTCAGGATGAAATGAAATAAATACAGGTATGTATACCCAAGTAGAACCCGATAGAGGATTTAGTTTCTGCAGAAAAAAAATTGCTGCAAGAACGTAGTGGCAGACATAAATTAGCTGAATTTTAGTAACTCTTTTAAAGCTGAATTATGGAAATATTTTTTGGCTGCGGCAGGGTTTTAGAATCTTAATTTGTAGATTATTTCGCAGCAACAGAAATATTGCTGATATTTTGTCGATGGCAACCTATCCGAAGTAATACAATTTTCAGCTATTTTACTGAGACAGATATTATGCTGAATTAGTGTAAATGGCAGCCAAGAAATAAGCAATTAAACATCTAAAATAAAGCAAAATAGCCCCTACAACTAATTATCTGAAGCTGATCTGTATTTACAGAAAATTCGCTGATCTGAAATAAATATAGTTGCCAAATCAGACAAATATCGGATTAAATTTGCAAACATTAGATTTCAAAATACGCATGACCTCAATTAAATAAGACTAGCTTAAATTAGTCTAGGCTAAATCGATGGCATAAACAAAGCCATAAACACTATGTGTATAAATGCTGCTTAACACACTGCTACGAATTTTCAGCTAAAGTCCAGGAATAATCCAGGCATTTAAAGCTCTTTAGCTGAAAAATAGTATTTTTGGCATCTAAAATTGTGAAAAGAATATTATCGCCTAAATAGCAACCATATATACGAGCAACCATATAGCACAACTGTTAGCGTACCAATATGATCAGACGAAGGACCCGGGTTCGAATTCATCAGGTCTCACTCAGAAAAAAATGTAAGTGGTAAAATTTATATAAAAAATAAAATAATAAAGCAATATAATATAATATAATTTAATAATAATCTATTATAATAAAATATGTAAATAAAAAATGTAAAAAAAGTTATATTAAAAAAAATTAAATTAAAAAAAAATCTAATAAAAAAAATTTTTTTGGAAAAAAAATTAACTTTTAACTTTAATTTTTGATGCGGCCGGGTCAGCCAAATAGCGGTTTAGAGCACCTATTGGCTGACTCACAGGCAAAATTAAGCCACAGCTAACTGTTTGACAATTGTCTGAATATAGGCATCCGCAGCCACAGCCAAATGGTAATGGCAACGTTTTGGCAGCAGAAAAAGAGCGCTCCTATTTGGCTGAAATAACTTTGTCACAACGTTTTAATGTTATGGTTGGGATCTTGCTGCCACAACTATAAAGCTGAGCAATGTAGCTGAGACAACGTTGTAACAGCTGTAATTCAGAAATCGGTTCTACTTGGGTAGTATATATATTCAATTGTCTATATAATAGCTAGTTTAATTAAAACGTTTACATATTAAACTATTTATTAATTAATGTATATTTTTTATTTTCTTTTTCCTTTTTAAAATAGGTTAGTTGTTAGTTCTATAATTTGTACATTGTGAATATTATTGATTATTATTTTAAGTATATATACACTAAAATTATATGCATGCGATTGATATCAAAACGTGAATATTGTTTAAAATATAGAAAAACAATTTATTTATTATATAAGCGACACATGAAAATCACATATACACACAATTTATTCATATATATATATATTATAATAATATTTTAGGATAATAAGATAATTTTAAATTTAGAATATAAGAAAATGATCTATATAATATATATATATATAGGTACCGTACCGTAAAGGTACGTATATTTAAGTAGATCATTAATAATATTCCATGAAATCTATTGATCGATCAATTGATTTCATATGAACCAATACAACTAAAATGAATATAACTCAATCATTTATCGTAATTCCTTTTACAAATACCATACCAAATTATCCTGATATTTTGCATCCTGTCACCTTGATATGAATGCAGTTTTTGTACGTTTTAAAAACGATGAGCAAATGGATTTAACTTAATTAATTATTATGCTAATTTATTCTAATTTACAAAAAAAGGACATAAATATAGTTTTTCAATTTCTTAATATATGATTGAACAAATGAATTAATTGTGATATAATTTGTTAAAATGCATGAATGGAAATTTTCAGAATAAATAAATAAAAAATCTAAATAAGTATACGGAATTCTAATAAACCAAAGACTAATTAATTTATTTTTTTTTAAATTATTAATGTATAATAAATTATAACCTGATATTTTTCACACTGTCACAAAAAATTGTTATGGAAAGAATGCATATAAGTTTGAAAAGTTTGATTGAACGAATGGATATTTTAAATATAATTCGAAATGTTGATGAAAATTTCCCATATAAATCATTGTGAAAACAATGAATTATTTAATTATTTTTGAAAATGGTATATATTTGCAAAATTATACTGATATTTTGCTTATTTCATGAAGTTTTTCATTAAATTATTTTATCAAATTTGTAAATTTTAATTGAAAACCTATATTAATTGAAAACCTTTATCAAATTAAGAATGCATTTCTTATAAATCTATATGAGAAATACCATATATTCCTAACAGAAGTGTATGTACCTTTCCTATACGCAATCCTAAGTTACAGATTAGATCAGTCAATAATTGTAAATTTAGTTCAATATTCAGTATATATCACAGTATTTTTCCACTGTACCCGGTGACAAAATTAATCTTTCATTCAAGTCTTATTATTTTTTTACCAAACGTATTTCATTCCTATATACATATATATATCGATTGATTGGTTTTTTTTTCTATTTACACATTTGTTGTTGCACAGTAAAAGTAAGAACAGTAACTGTACACAATTGTGGACAATTAAATGTGGCCAGAAGCGTACAAATTGCTTAAATGAAAATGTGTTGTTTTGTTGTGAATAAGAATCAGTGGAGTGTATATATGCTACCATCATAACAATATATATTGTATTGTATCGTATATACATATATATATATATATTATATTTATAAAATCCAAAATCCAAACCAGTACCAGTTGCTCTCTAAATTTCCTACTGTACTGATGGTTGGTTAAACAAAAAAATATAAAAACATATTTATAGTGTTTAGTGTTTGTGCAACGTACGAGCGAGAATATCACACAACGATCGAAAAATATAATAATTTATCCGCGTTTTCGTTTTGTTTGGTTTTTTCTTCTTCTTCTTCTTAAATGATTTTTGTCCGTTGTGTTGTTGGTTGATGTGAACCACCAAAATTTTAAATGTGTGTATAAAAATAAAACAAAAAAAATTGTTTAAATATTGTTTTATTTTTAAGAATTTTAATTTAATAATATATAGCGAATCTTCATCATCAAAGCAAAAATAAAAAAAAATAAAGAAAAAGTGTATTATAAAGTGGAAATAAATGAGAATAAAATAAAATAAAATAAAATATATAAAGCAATTGAAATTGAATTGGGAAAACAAAAAATTGTCGTTATATTTTATTTATTTTTATTTGTTTATTTGAAAATAAAAACATCTGTTTATTTATTTTAAAAGGTAAATGTTAAAGGTAAAATTGTGATAATAAAAAAGGTGAAGTGAATTTTTTTTTTGGTAAAATTTTTCATCAAACTCGTTCTATATATATATAAATATTCCTTTATAAATATAAATTCATATTTGAATGCGAATAAAATAAAAGAATAAGGAATATAGTTTTTTGTAATAAATTAAGTAAGTGTAATCATTTTTTTAATATCTAATTTATACATATTTAAAAAAAAACTATATATATTTTTAATCATCTGCATTTAATAAATAATTTAATATTTTTTTTTGTGTGTGTAATAATTAAAAATAATAAAACACACAAAAAAAAAACTTTTTGAATAATGACGTAATTTTTTTTTTATATTTGAGAATTTGATATAAAACTTTATAATAAACAATATTTGTATATGTATGTGATGATATATGAATGATAATATATATATATATATATATATAGATGGATGGATAGATGGATGGATGGATGGATGGATGGATGGATGGTTATTGAATGTATACGCGGATACATTGCGATGGATAGATATATGAATGGATCATATATATCTGTATATGATTATTAAAACAATTTATAAAAATATCTATGACATATACACGACGATTTGTTGTTTTATTTTCTATATAGTAACATTTTTTATTTTTCAATATAAAAGTAAAAAAAAAATAATATAATAATAATAATATTCAAGAATAATATAATGAAAAAATAAATACAAATTCGAAATGTTGACATCAGCAATGTATAGCTGCCGCAGTTGCCAGTATATATATATATATATATATAATGGAATGGTATATATAAAATTTTTATATATACTGTTGATGATGATGTCATTCATATATATATTTTATGTTAATATGTATATATAAAAAAAAAAACACAAAATAAATTAAACAAAATTGCTGTTACCCATTTCATTTCATTTCATTTCATATATTCCACACACGACACGATATTCTATTATACCATACCAAACCAAACCAAACCAACCAACAAATAAATATCGCATTCATTTGCAACATTCGTATCGTTTATAAATAAATAAATAAATAAATAAAAATAATCACTGACAGAGTCTTATACAAATATTATACATATATATTTATATTTATTAATATTCTATATAGATATAGATTTACATTCTTAATTATGTTTATGTATAATAATAACGATAATATATTTAAAAAAGAATAAGAATATTTTTATATATAAGAATTAAATAACAAAACGAAATTTTCGATATATGTACGTACATATGTATATTGTATATTTTTTTTTTATTATATGTATACATATATACCAAAATTTAAGAAGAGCGAGTCCGCCAATACTAAATAACAAAAACGGTGCACGAAACACGAAAGCATATAACATATATACAATATATTTTTAAAAATATGTTTATAACATCATATATAACATCATTTGATATGATGATATATATCAAAAAGTGTTTTTATTTCACATACAAAACACAATGCATAATATATTTTATATATAGTTTAAAAATAATAATAATAATAATCATATAATAAAAGAAACAAAAACTTATTTTTGTATATATATATCTATATTTATATAACAATTGCTATAGATAGAGTATGTATCAAATGAAATTTTGATTATTAAGAAATTTAAATTTAAATATCATTTTTTGTTTTCTATATATACATAAATATATAGTATATTAATCTTTATTGAAATATTTTATACAAGGTGGTTCATTGACAAAAACGAATTTTTGGATAAATTTATCATTTAACATGAAGTCCACCCAGTCGACTATATATAGATTTTCATATTGAAAAGTGTTGATATACAAATAAAATGTATTAATTTTTTTAAACTCCATAAATAAAAAATATGGGTATATTATTTTTAATCATATCATTTTGTCTTAATTATAACCGCCACAATTTTAAACATTTAAAAATCAATATACTACAAATTTAAAGTGTTTTTCATTAATGCTAGATTCAGACTTGATGTTTTTCTTTTGGTTGTTTTTCTATTTTTTGCATTTGTATAAGTTTTTAAATTACATATATGTGATTGTATTTGTGACCCTCAATTTCACTAATTTTGTAAATAACATTAAAATACAACAACAAAAATAAAGTGAGTGTTAAAAAAAAAATTGAGAGAAAAAAAATAGAAAAACAACGAAAAATATTAAAAAGTTATATATTTCTGTTGTATTTCTAAAAGAAGAGAGAGGTCTTTTATACTGTATGTGAATTAATATTTATTAGCAAAACAACAACAATTTAGAAATACAACATAACAACGAAAAGAAAAACATCAAGTCTGAACGTAGGCTAAGAATTAGATTTAGATTAGCAATCTTTTTTATATAAATTTATTTCTTCAAAATATGCAATGAATTTTCAACATAAATTATTAAAATTTTCATTGAAAATGTTTACCAGTGATTTTTCCAATTTATCAATAACATTTCCTTATATATTATAATACACCATACGAACTCAAATTTTATCCATAGATAATGCGAGGATAAATAAAAATAACTTTAACAATCAAAAAACAATCCCGCAGATAAGCGTCCGGGATGCAATGGTCCGGACAAAACGTATGGGATAAAGAAATCAGTTGACCAGTTGGAACGAATTCTTTATGGATAATTCCTTTGCTATCGAAAAATGTTACCAGCATTGTCTTGATTTTCGATGGAACTTATTTTCTTGTTTTTTCTATAATTGTTATATTGCACTCAAAAGGAATATTAAAACATCATTTCAACAATATAGGATAAACGTATAAAGATTCTATCAGATTGTAGGAATAAATTCTGCCTATACTTTGATTGTCTTTTTAAACCAGACAAATTACATATTTAATGAAAAATATCGGAAAATAAATATATGAAATCAGTTTGGGATATTTATAAATAAATCATTTATGTACATTTTGCATTGAAAGACCATTTTGTAAAAAATTTCGTAAATTTAACAAAATGTTACAGCGCTTATATTTGCATATATTTGATGGGTTGGTTTGATCCTTGTAGGGATCTCTGCTTTAGATTTGAGGATTTTCCAACTGGTTTTTCTTCCCATTTTCCAATGCATTTTATATAGGGAAAATGTTTCCCATATGCGAATCAAATACTGATGAATGATGGAATATTTTGAAAATTGGCCCTTCATATCAAAAATCAATAAAGAACATACAAGCGCCATGCCCATATAATATGAAAATCCAGTTTATAAACATTCCAGATTTGATTAGTGCCAGGTCAATCGTGTAGAAATTATTGATTTATTTATTTATTTATGAGCTGATTGACACCGCAGCAGAGAAACAAAATACGGAAGGATAAAGATTTCAAATTTATTTAATAGATTAAGCTTTATAGTTATGAATGAATGAATGAATGGTAAATCTATTATAATTTGTGGATTCATTTATGAAATTTTGAAAATAAAGCAAACATTTGCGAGATAAAAAAAACTTACACTAAAACGAAGTAAGAAAAAATCACTCATATGTTTTGAAACAATTGTCCAAGTTGCACTTTAGGTGGCTTAGTTTTTAGATAAGATGAAATGTTTAATTTAAATAACTGATAATCAAAAGTAGGGAGAAATACTACTTCAGGGAGACTTTTCCATAATCTTGCTGTTCTTGGGAAAAATGAATTTCAAAATCTGTTTGTTCGCAAAAAACTAATAGGTATAGAATATGAATGAGCCTTTTGTGAATTTCTCGAATTCAGGAATTAGCTTTAACATTTCATTAGAGCATTCATCGTAATAATACCTGTGCACAATGAAGCTACTGATCGTCTATGATCCAATGATTCAATGGAATTTGTTATTGTTTCATATCTGATCAGCGAAATATCGTGTTTTTGGATCCTGTCACTAAACTGCAGTGTAGTAATTGGTGCACCAGCCCATATGTAGGAAATGTACTCTAGAAGTGGTCTTATAAAACACCTATAAACTAGTGCTAAATTTTCAGATATGAGAAATTCTTTCGATCTTCTTAAAAATCCAATGCGACTAACCGCCTTTTTAGCTGCAATTATTATATTATTACTCCATGAAAAGTTGTTTGACAAAGACATTCCAAAATTTAATAGGTCATTAGATTGTGGAATAATCGTATTATGCATAAGTATTGGATCAACATTTATGGATCGATTTCAAGATTTGGTTAATACATAATTTCTTAATGACAGTGTATGACAGAGAAACATTTTAATTTAGAAACTAAGGATATTGTTGATAAAGTTTATCTTCGATCGAACTAAAGATGGAAAACATTTCATTTGTACGGTATAAACACTGAGATGAGAAAATGAGGACTTATAAAGATACATCTTTAGAATAACTTTAAAATCGTAATATATACGAACACCTTAAAAAATATGATGAATTTCGTCTGTACTAAATCCGAAATGCAAAATTTATCAATTTTACTGAATTTTTAATTTTAATTAATTTTATTTTTGTTCGTATAGTGATCATAAACAACAACAAGTGATATAATTATTTTTATTTTCAATAAATATTCCTCAGTTCAATCACAATCACTTCACTTCTCACGATTTTTTCATTTTATTTATTTTTTTTTATAGAAAAATACATTAGCATAACGTAGCAGCTAATGTAGTCGTATTTTTTTGGGCTACGGCTAAATGCTAAACAAATCCCTTGTCAATGTCTAAAACGTAGCCGCTAAATTAGTCGAGAGCGAAATTTTCCATCTCGAATTCAGTTCAGTAGTGTTTAATGTTTGAATTCAATCCTTCCATAGTTCGATTGCGATGGCACTCGATAATTAACACCTTGTATATATACATATATAAAATATACTACGTAACTGTATAGAGTATTGTATATATATTTATTCATCAATATATTTATTTTCCATCGTTTGGTTATTGCATTCCATATGAATTAATATTTATTAATAAATAAATTTTATTATATTTTTTATTTTGAATAAAATCGAATAAATAATACACTATATGATAAAACACCAACACCATCCTTTATTACTTTACATTCCATCACAATATGAATAAAACATTATATCATATAGCGATATGGTAAATATATCTTTAAAAATTTCATTTTATATTGTTTAATGTGATAATAATTGTTTTTTTTTGGTGAATTTAAGATGCGAATTTTTTAATTTTTAAAATTCTATATACAATAAAGGGAAATATAATCTAGTTTTTTTTTGTATATGAATAACATCTATATAATGTATATATCTGAGTATCTGACACAATAGCATTCGGTAAATCAATGATATTAAAATAATTACTATACACAGTGCGACAATTAATATTCAGGACTGGTCCTAGGAAATACAGTAAAAACACGATTTTGAAATTTTTTTTTTTATTTATTCAAAATATTCTCCTCCTGATTCAATACAACTGTTACATCGATTTAATAATGATTCAAATGCGTGTTCCAGCTCGTTTTGTGGTATTGCCTCTAGTGCGCGTGTAGATGCTGTTTGAATGGTTTCAATATCCTCAAAAAAACATCCTTTCAATTTCATTTTAAGTTTTGGGAACAAGGAGAAGTCACATGATGCTAAATCAGGTGAACACGTTGAATGATTTAACACACAGACTTGATTTCGAGCCAAAAACTGACGAACAATAAGTGAAGTGTGACTTGGTGCATTATCGTGTAACAAACACCAACTATCTGATTCACGATATTCAGGTCGAATACGACGAATCCTGCCCATGAAACGCTTCAAAACTTCGTCACTGACTGTTTGACCAGTTGGAACGAATTCTTTATGGATAATTCCCTTGCTATCGAAAAATGTTACGAGCATTGTCTTGATTTTCGATGAAACTTTTCTTGTTTTTTTAGCCTGTGTATTAGCCATCCACGAAACGTTTAATCACTCAAAAACTTGTGTTCTACCCATATAATTATCGCCATTAACTTGCTGCATCGATTTGAACGTTTCTGTTGCAGATTTACCAAGCTTTGCATTGAATTTAATGACTGCTCTTTCTTGCATGTTAAAATTTCTACTTCTAAAATATTATTATTTCACAAGAAATGTCATAACTTTTTTATTTGTCAACCAAATGCAATGAAATTTTTACAGACGATAGAGAAGACATCAAGCTTCAAAACGCATAAACATAGATCGTCCCAATGGTTATTGAGATATGGTTTGAGTCCGGAATATTAATTGTCGCACTGTGTATATAATAAAGTAAATTTTAACAAAAATATTCCCAGCATTCTACTAGATATCTGAAATCTTACCATACATAATTCAAAATGAAAAACGCACATTTCTTTATATATATATATGAAATTCAAATGTAAATTAATACCATTTAAAAATTGAACTAAATCCATCAAAAATCATAAGAGCAAATATCTATCTGTATATTCATCATTGCGCTGCCATTCATATATTTGACGATAATAATCATAATGATGATCAACTGCGAATAGCTATTTAATTTACAAAAAAAAAAAAAAATCCTACGCGCAATTAATGTGTTTTTTTTTTAATGTACACATATTATTTATTTTTTTTATAACACAATTTTGAACTGAATGTATAAGATCAATTTCCAATTTGTGTTATTATTATTATTATAGTCTTTGCACAATTTAATTTTTATTTTTTTCTATTTTATAACATATGTAAATATTTTGTTTTTATTTTTGTTAAATGAAAGAGAAAAAAAAGCGCATTAATGACCTCAACACAATCGTAATTAAATATATGCATATATATATAATATACAAGAAAAAAAATATAAATAAAATTACTATTTACATATAACGCGTTATGTAAAAATAAAATAAAAAAACAAAATTAAATATTGTTGAGAAAATTAACATTAAACAAAACAAAAATAAATAAAGTAAAAGATTTAATGGAAATTTAACATAAAAATATTATAGTCGTGTTGTGCAGTTACATTTACTATACGATTTTCATCATTTTTATATTTTTTTTTGTTGATTTTTTTTTTTTTTTGGTTTTTCATATAAAACACATCTATTTTTATATACACATTTTTTTCATTCCTCATAAAATAGTTAGTAAATATAGAAAATCTTTTCGATATATCTCTTCGACTTCATATACCGCGATCGACCCATATAAAATACATTTATATATATATTTGTATATTTGATACATTGGAGTTTTGTATATTTTACTTTTTTTTTTCATTTATAATTAATTCCATATATTCATTTGCATATATACGTAATATCATATATTTATATATATAGAAGGTTACATAATTGAATTTATTTAAAAATTAAAGAAAAAAAAATTCTTATACACACAACACACACACACACACTCTGTTTAATAATACAAAGTTTATGTTGAAATATTATTTTTTATGCATACGAGAATATTTGTTGAATATGTATATACAAAAAAAATTTGTATATTTGTTTAGGTTTAGGTTGACCCAGTAAATCGATTATAAATATTCTATATATTATGTATAATTGTATATATAATATATATGAATTTACTATATGCATAAATTAATTTTATTATATATGATATGCATATGATGATTGTATATTTACAATTAATTTTATCACGAAAATCTGTAACAGAAAAAAATAAAATGAATAATTTGCTAATGCTAAATAAAATTATTATAGAATTCGATAGATAAGAATTTACATTAAAAAAAAGATACATTTTTAAGTGATTAATATCGGTTTTCAATAAAAACACTAAATCACTTATATGTACTATATTAACGAATTTTCTATATACTATACTACTTTAACCACTATTATATCGGACACCTTCTATTTTATTCGTATGCTCGATTTTGAGATGCCAAAAAAGGACTTTAAACAATAATTTTTTAATCCTTGTAATTTCATTTCATAAAATGATTGTTTTGGTTAAATAATTGCGCAGACAGAAGTAAAAAAACTTTTAAATTCCATTAGTTATGAAATTTATTTCAACATGATTCAATTTAAGAAAAAAAAAATTTTACCATTATAATATCGCGGACACTTATGTTATACGCCACTAATCTCCTTTGTATCACCTCCTTTGGCCTATATGGCACCATATCCATTCTCTTAGACGTGGTATTTACTAAGTTTTTGCATTCATCCGATGTTTTTGTATTCCTCATTTCAATGATTTTTACTTGGAATTCTTCACTCCTTCAATTGTAACTTTCTTATATTTTTTTAACTTTGTTTTATTTATTTCCACAATAATTCTATTGGACTTAAATCGGGACTGTATGATTCTTTTCATCTTATTATTAATAAGAATAATACGAAATGTACCTAAAGAACTTAATGTAACTAATTATAAGTCTACCGTATCAGATATTTAAATAAAATATGTTTAACCGCGGCTCATTTGAGTCACAGAAAGTGGTGTAAAATTTAATGTTACTGATCGTGATAAACACAACTGTGAAAAAATAGGAGAACTGCTGTGAGTGATATAACTTTAAAAATGGTCAACAGCTATCCAAAAAGTGGTCGCACGAAAGTGGACAAGGCAATGGATTCATAAACCGAACTACATGAATATAAGATAGAAATACAGACATATTTTATTAAACAATGTTTTTCCCTAATAATTTTTCAGCACAAATCAAATCCCCTTTCAATTGTTTTGCAAAAAAAAAAAAACAAATCAATAAACAATTTTGAGTTCTGCGGCAATGGGATACCATTATATATTGATGATGAATGTAAATTTGTTATTGTTGGAGATTCCGATAATCGAGTAATTCACACAAAAAATTAAGCATTCCATCATGATTGTTTAAATCGCACTGAGATATTTTCAGCCAGTTATTATAATTTACATTTCGCGGTTAACTCCCAAAAACAAATTCATATATTAAATGACTACCTTTTGCCATCGACTATTAAATTATATTCAAACGGCGAATATACATTTCAATAAGATGTTGCTCTACCACAAACCGCTAAAACAACTGAGAACTGGTTGTAAGCTAAAGAAATGGGTTTAGAAATCCACGTTTAAAAATGGACATCTTCAAGTCCTAATTTAAGTCCAATAGAATCGTTGTGGGCATTAATAAAACAAAGTAAATGCATGATATGAAAGTTACAATTGAAGGACTGAAGAATTCCAAGGAAAAAACATTGAAATAAGTTATACAAAAACGCCGGATGAATGCGAAAATTTAGTAAATACCATGTCTAAGAGAATGGAGGCTATCATAAAGGCCAAAGGAGGCGTTACAAAGGAGATTAGTGGCGTATAATATAAGTGTCCGATATTATAATGGTAAAATTTTTTTTTGATTAAATTAAATCATTTTGAAATAAATTCCATAACTAATTGAATTTAAAAGATTTTTTACTTCTGTCTGCGCAATTATTTCTTAAAACTTATATGTTACTGCGAGCTTATACATACAGTTAATTGTAAAAATTTGGTAAAATTTTCAAAAGTATTTAATAATTTTCAAGAAATCTCTATCTATTTAAAAACATTGATTTGATATTTATATATTATTATATTTATATTTATATGTATATTTTATATTTTATATGTATATAGAATATATAAAATAAAAATCGTTCAATTATATGATTCAATCTCGACCCAAAGAGAACCTAATCCATAATATTTTAGAAAAATCATCTTCAAATTGAATAATAAATTTCATGGCAAATTTATAAAAAAAACTATTTGTAAAGGAATTTTTAAGAAATCTTGTTCCGGAAAATTTATTTAAAATACAAATTTAATCAAATAAAAAACTCAATACAATACAAATTATGTAAAATTTTTAAGTATATAAATAAATACGTTTAAAAAACTATAATCCGCATAATATTTTACAGAGCACATCCAAAATCTGGCTCTGTGGTGTAAATGATCGTGGATTCGAATCCTACTGAAGACATAAAATATGTTTTGTGTTTTCGGTTATTTTTCGAATCTGAATTTTAACACAGAGTTGTATTTTCCCTTGCGGTTGGTCGTACGACTAATTACCAACCCCGCAAAAGCCACAAATTAAGAAACTAACAACAGAAGGCTGTTGTTGGACGCTAAAACCAGATTGTTGGTTGTAATGCGATAATAATAATAAAAAAAAATCCAAAATGCATTAAATATTCTGCAGGTAAAATATTTACAAACAATTAACGAATTTTTAAGAAATTAAGCTTTCAGAAAAATTGATTTGATGACATTTTTCATATATACACAGAAATCTTGAAAATACTGTGAAATTCCTACTTTTAATCAATCCCTCCAAACTTAACTTAATTCAATATTTTATACGCAGAGATATAATCTTATTAAATATATAGATATAAAATAATTTATTCTTTTATTTCAATCCTTCGCACATCTATTGTCCGGCACAAGGTGGGTCAAAGATTCATCATATTGAATATATTTAGGATATTATTCATTTACCGCCTTGGCTATATTTTAGCCTACGATCATATACGGTATAGAAAAGATTTAAATAATACAATATATGCAATTGATTATATCATTCCTTTCCATATTTAAATATACTTGCAAAAAAAAAAAAAAAAGAATTGAATTTGATCATGTTTAGTCATTCGCGCATATAAAATCAAATATAATATATATTTATTGTGACTTAATAGTTTCTAATAATTTTATAATGATCTCAACCGTTTCGGTTTTTCAGCAGATTCGTGACTTCACATATACAATTCACGATCAATATATCCATGTATATTATACATATATATAAAATTTACCATAACAGGTTTAACACTTTTATATCGCATTATTTTTAAACTTATTAAATACATTTTATATACCATATATACAACAGTAAATTCATACAAATAAAATTATCTCTAAACTATATATTTATAAATGATAAATAATTGCAAAGAAAGAAAAAATAAATAAATAAATTAGCATAATTTAGTTGCGGGTTTTTGTTTCTTCTTCTTTTATTATGATGTTATTAAGATGATCTTTTCTTACAAAAATGCATGTTTGTATATATGTATTTATTTATTAGCACATCAGCTCGATTACAAAAGAAAAAAAAAATCCACATAGAATTTGAATTTGAAAAAAAAAAAATTAATTCTTTAATTTTTATATAATTTAAGAACATATATTAATATTAATATAATAATATAATGCTTATATATATGATTTGGTGTGGTGTATATGCAAAAGAGTCAGACAAATATAAAAATTATACTTATTCTTATATATTTATTGTATATATACAGTGGTGGTCAGTTAAATAACACACCCATTTCTTGGAATGAATTCTTTAAAATATCTCATGGAAGCAGTGTTAAACTGACTTAGGGAGTTTATAGAAATGAAACAGTAATACATAATTTTATAATTAATGTAAATAAATCTCTATATTTTGTTTAACAAAAAAATTCTGAACATAAAACGTAAAAAATTCTTAAAGTTAAGTGGTCATGTAAATAGCTGCACAGTCCACGAACTTTGGCTTTATTTGCATGACAAAATAAAAAATTGATTAAAAGTTGGTTTAATATTTTGTTGGGAAACGTTTCAATTTAATTACTTCAACACTTTCCCCCAAACATTCGCATCGATCTGATTGGATTCCAAGCCAAGCCTCTTGCACGACTGCCCGCAACTTGTCCAAATTTATTGATCGATTTTCATTAATCCCTTTTTCGACACTCCCCACCAATTCTCGATGGGGTTCAAGCCCGGACTTTTTGCTGGCCAATCCAATACACTAATTTGTTGTTCTAACAGCCATTTTTTTATGCAACGAGCGGTGAGTTTGGATCGTTATCGTCAATAAATTTGCTCTTAAGTGGCATATTATCATCAGCATATAGTTCCATTGCAATTTTCAAGTATGTTTTTATACATATACTGATCCATTTTTCCCTCTATGTATTGGACCAATACCATGCCAAGATAGTGCTCCCCAAACCATGATATTACCGCCAGCATGTTTTACTGCTTTAATGTGTATAATGGATTGATGCTTTGATTACGAAGACGTCGTACATACGCTTTTCCATTCGATCCACATCGATTATACTTTGATTCATCGGTCCATAACACATTTTTCCAGAAACTTATCGGTTTTTGTATATATAATTTTTTGCGCTTGTAAAACTAAAATATTTGGCGTAATAAATCAGTGTGTTATTTATGTGACCACGACTGTATATAGACAACTGTATTATCATATATATATATATATGATATAAGTACAAATAATACATATTCATATATATAACATATAATAATTGTATAGTATTTCTTATAAGTTTTCAATTTTTTATATAAGTAAAATATATTTTATTTTATTAATTTTTATAAATTATATATATTATTTATATGGCGGATATCCGTTGAATATATCGCAGTCTGTTTTAATATTTATATTATTTCATTTCTTTTTTATTTTTTGTATATCAAAATGAATTGACTTGACTTGTCTATATAGAAAATTAACTTTATACCAAAAATCAAAATATAAAATATAAATTATATTCGTTTTATGTTTTGTATACTTACGCGTATATTTATTAAAAATATAAATATACCGCTGCTATGTATATAATTTTAGTTTTACGAACAAACATATCAATTATCAAAATACAATTATCAAATATATATTGAATTGAAATTCTATATTTATATAGTATAGTATTGAATGAAAACATTTGAATGATTTCAAAATGTATATATTATTAATTTTGTTTCAATCAACATCTCCGCATATATATTTTTGTTTTTTTTTTAAGAAGAAATTCAATTTGAAACAAAAATTATTTTGTATTTTTATTTAATGACAAATTCAAAGACAAAATAAAATTTATCAATTGACATTTTTTATATTTTTTTTTCTTTACAATTACGGATGTTCTTTAAATATACATTAAATATACGTTATTTTTTTTTTTTAAATTTTATTAATAATCAAAATATACGTTTTATTTTTGGTAGTATACAAAATTAAATTAAAAATTTACATAAACTTCGTATGTTTAGAGTTCAGTCATCAGATACCGAACGTATTCATTCAAAATTGTATATAGTTTTATCTGAAGTTTAATTTTCTTGTTTCTAGTAATGCCAAACAAGTGGCTATTAATCATTCGTCTATAAGCATAATCTTTTCGCTTACGGTTGGTCATACACCTAATTACCGACACCGTAAAAGCCAACAAAATTAAGGAACTAACAACAGAAGGCTGTTGTTGGACGCTAAAGCCGATTGTTGCTTGTAATGCGATAATTTAATTTTAACCAAGGTTTCGTTTTTGTTTTTTACGGTATCGTACGGTTAAATTCAGGCCGTTAAGCTTCAATAAAGATGTTACAATACAATAAATAAAATAAAAAATTAATTTTTCGCTATACAACCAACTATCTGGTTTCTTAATTTTGGGCTTTTACGGTGTCGGTAATTAGCCGTGCGACCAACCGCAAGGGTAAAATACAACTCTGTGTTAAAATTCAGATTCGAAAAATAACCGAAAACACAAATCATATTTTATGTCATCAGTAGGCTTCGAACCCACGACCCCAAAATTTCGTTAGAATTTTAGGTTGGCATTTTTAACATTTACACCACAGAGTCATATAATTTGTACAATGGAATAAGCGTTATGAAAATGAAAATGTACCAATGTATAATATATTTGAAAACATATCAGTTATCAAATATATTTTAAACAATATTTAACATAATTAAAAACCGCATATAAGCGGAGTTGGAATTTTTTTCCCATATTACCAAAAGGATAGGCTATTTCGAAAGATCTAACAGCCAAATAATTATTCTAGTTTTTTTTGATTTTCAATTTGAAAATTCAATTAATTTCGGATATTTCATGGAAGAAAATTTGAAAATCGTCCGACTGATCCAAAACAGATATTGTCGATTTTTCAAAAAGCGTTCGCGTAAAATGGAAAATTCGGTATATTTTTTTAATGCATTTTTTTCTATGGATTATTAAGAATTTATTAAATTTTTAAATTATGCAAAGAAAAATAAAATATAAGTATAATTACCGGGTTGTCATTTGAAAAACGAAAATTTATTAAAATAAAAAAAAAAGCGAATTTAGAAAAGTCGTTTTTCTGGAAAATTTAGTTCGATGCACCACCAATTTTTTATTTTTCATAAATCAGCCAATTTTAGACATGTGCCCTTTCAGAATATCCTATCATCTTGCAAATCGGGCTAACAATTTTCCAGTTCCACCACATGTTTGAAAGTATATCATTGAAACATTATATTAAATTAACATGAAAATTTAATATACTATAATTGAATACAGTATAATTATAATTTGATAAAGTTCCGATTTAAGTATAATAGAATCATTGTGGGCATTAAAAAAACAAAGTTAAAAAATTATAAGAAAGTTACAATTGAAGGAGTGAAGAATTCCAAGGAACAATCATTGAAATGAGGAATACAAAAACACCGGATGAATACAAAAATTTAGTAATTACAACGTCTAAGAGAATGGAGGCTATCATAAAGGCCAAAGGAGGCGTTACAAAAGAGATTAGTGGCGGATAATATAAGTGTCCAATATTATATTGGTCAACATTTTTTTTTGTTAAATTGGATAAATTTCATAACTAATTGAATGTAAAACTTTTTTTACTTCTGTCTGCGCAATTATTTAACTAAAACCATCATTTTATGAAATAAAATTGTAAGGAATAAAAAATTATTGTTCAAAGTCCTTTTTCGGGCCTCTCAAAATCGTGCATACGAATAAAATAGCAGGTGTCCGATAAAATAGTGGTTAAAGTAGTAAAAAGTAAAACTATTGGTTAAATTTATTAAAATTAATGGTACTGTCGCGGGTATTTGGATGTGCAATTGAATTGATTTATATAAAAGAAATTGTGAATTCTTACAATTTCAATGTTTTAAATTACGATTTTTAAAAATAAAATTTAAAAAATTCTAAATGAAATTCCTTTTTATCGCATATTTTAAATATATAACCTATTACAACATATTTTCTATTTCAACATATTATTAATCTATAAACATATCTACATGGAAGACTAAATAGAATGTAGAAATCTTATATTGGTTCTGTTTTATGTATCATAAAACAATCATAACGTATCGTATCTCTGTATACATATGTAATTATGTATACCAGAGATACACATTTAAGAATGTAATACACGATCATAACATATAAAAATAAAAACTAAAGTAATCAAATTCAAAATGAAATTAAAATAGTTTTTCTAATGTAATTACTTTTTTTATATGGAAATTTTTCCTTTGTAGTAAATATTATGCGATATAGTAAACATTATTTATTTATTTTGTTTTTTGTTTTTTTTTAGTGAATTCTCTATGTGCGAATTTTTACACTTTGAAATGATATCGCGTATATAAATGATCTCGAAATAATTCAATATATATTGTATATATAGTATATTACGCGCTCGAATGGTTGGTCGAATTTTACGTTAAAAATAATACAACAAAATGGTATTTAAAAATGATACTACAAATAACGAAAAAAATTATATGGTTTTTTTAAAGAAAAAAAAAATATTATCATAGCAAAAAGCAAAAAGCAAAAAAAAAAAAATTATGAACAGATGTTTTATTGTTGTTTTACAATATACAAATTTTATAAATTTATTTATTTATTTATTTATTTATCTATTTATCTAAATAATTTTTAAATTAAAATTATTTTTTTTCGTTTTCAATTTTAAATATAATATGGATTAAATAATAATAATAATAATAATACGATATATAGATAATTGAAAATTCTATTATTAATTTTATTAATATAATTGAAAATTCGTATAAAATTAACAAGAAAAATGAAATGTATAGAAATCGTTATTATATACAATACAAAAAATTCATTTTCAAATAAAAATTTTTTCAATTTTTATACAACTAACTATAAATTAAAGTTTAAGAGCAATGGATTAATCATTCAATTATATATATTTAGTTTAGAAGAAAATATAAGATAGTGTAATCCATTATTATTATTATTATTATTGTTTTTAAAGAATGCGTGTTTACATAATATATAATGAATTTATTTCCATCCATATTCTTCTATTTCAATAATTAACGCAAATAATATATAATAGATTAATTTATTATATTTTTTTATATCTTATACATATAGATAAAAAAATCTATGATGTATTTAACATTTAAAATAATAAAATTATTTTAAACTTATAATTGTAATTGAAACAATTTCATTTGATTTTTCCGAAATAATAGATGAAGAAAAGAGAATGTACTCTACTTTAACCACTATTATATCGGACACCTGCTATTTTATTCGTATGCTCGATTCTGAGAGGTCCGAAAAATGACTTTGAACAATAATTTTTTATTCCTTACAATTTTATTTCATAAAATGATGGTTTTAGTTAAATAATTAATCTACTTTGTAACACCACCTTTGGCCTATATGACAGCATCCATTCTCTTAGACGTGGTATTTACTAAGTTTTTGCATTCATCCGATGTTTTTGTATTTCTCATTTCAATGATTTTTCCTTGGAATTCTTCACTCCTTCAATTGTAACTTTCTTATAATTTTTTAACTTTGTTTTATTAATGCCCACAATGATTCTATTGGACTTAAATCAGAACTTGTAGATGTCCATTTCTAAACCCATTTTTTTAGCTTCCAACCAGTTCTTAGTTGTTTTAGCGGTTTGTGGTAGAGCAACATCTTATTGAAATGTATATTCGCCGTTTGAATATAATTTAATAGTCGATGGAATGTGTTTTTTGGAGTTCACCTACACTAAATGAAATGTAAATTAATAAAATGAAGTAAGCAAATTAAAAAAAAAAAAAGTCTCCTTTTGAAATGTAAATTATAATATCTGGCTGAAAATTTCACAGTGTGTTTTAAACAATCACGATGGAATGCTTAATTTTTTGTGTGAATTACTCGATTATCGGAATCTCCAACAGTAACAAATTTACATTCATCATCAAAATATAATGCTATCCCATTGCCACAGAACTCAAAATTGTTTATTGTTTTGTTTTTTTTTTGGAAAACAATTGAAAGGGGTTTTGATTCGGGCTGAAAAGTTATTAGGGATATTATTATTAGAGGAAAAACATTGTTTAAATAAAATATGCCTTTATTTTAATCTTATATTCATAGTTCAGTTCATGAATCCATTGCCTTGTCCACTTTCGTGAGAACGCTTTTTGGATTGTTGTTGACCGTTTTAGATTTTTATCACTCACAGCAATTATTCTTATCCTATTTCCACAGTTGAGTTTATCACGATCAGTAACATTAGATTTTACACCACTTTCTATGACTCAAATGAACCGGTTAAACAATATTAATTAATATTTATTTAAATATCTGATACGGTAGACTTACAATTAGCTACGTTAAGTTCATTAGGAATATTTCGTATTATTCTTATAATTAATAAGATTAAAAGGAACCATACAGTCCCGATTTAAGTCCAATAGAATCGTTGTAGGCATTAATAAAACAAAGTTAAAAAATTATAAGAAAGTTATAATCGAAGGAGTGAAGAATTCCAAGTAAAAATCATTGAAATGAGAAATACAAAAACACCGGATGAATGCAAAAACTTAGTAAATACCACGTCTAAGAGAATGGATGCTGTCATATAGGCCAAAGGTGGTGTTACAAAGTAGATTAGTGGTTTATAATTTAAGTGTCCGATATTATAATGGTCAAATTTTTTTTTGTTCAATTCAATCATTATGAAATAAATTCCATAACTAATTGAATTTAAAAGTTATGTTTACTTCTGTCTGCGCAATTATTTAACTAAAACCATCATTTTATGAAATATAATTAGAAAGATTAAAAAATTGTTGTTTAAAGTCCTTTTTTGGCATCTCAAAATCAATCATACGAATAAAATAGCAGGTCCCATATAATAATGTCCGATATAATAGTGGTTAAAGTAGTAATTAGGATTGAAAAAGTTTTCTCTATAAATAATTACATTTCTCCTGAACGTATAAATATTTGTATTCTCCCATCCAATAATCCGTTATCTGTATAGTGAAATCATTACATTTTCTATATAAACACAACCCTTTAAAAATCATTTAACTTTCCTCATTTAGAGTTTAGTATATTGCTTCTTGTGAAGTAAATAAAAAAATTCCCTATTATATATAGATATATTAAAATTAAAAGATATATTTATTTATAATACGTTAATGGTTGGTTTGATGCAAACGACAATTCGCATCCAAAACAATTATCGTATGTGTTATATATACACATTTATAATAACTCTATCGTTTTTCTTCTAGATTTTTCACACAAAAAATGAAAAAAAAGAACAAAACGGGGGCAGCCGTCAATATATATAAATATATATAACCAAAGTACATTCAGGAAAATATTGAGAAAATAAAAGTAAAAACAAAAAAAAAAAAAACATTTTTTTTGTTACTTAAACATACAAAAAAAAATTGGCATTAATTCAAATTTATTCTAATATACTATAGTATACTGTTAAAATTCATTGCTGCTTGAAAAATCAAATGATAAAAATAAAAGAAAAACAAAAATTGCTTATATATATATTTTTAGATAAAAATACACATTTTTTACTTGTTGATATTTTCTTCTTCGTACAATATCGTCGCCGCGTCAGATATATGGAAAAAAATATACAATTTTTTTTTTAGTATTATTTTAAACAGACAAAAAAAATCTGTTTTTTTTTGTCAATCAAAAAACATGTATATGATTTATTTAACCTTCAATAAAAAACCAAAAAATTTTAACAAATAATTTTCCATTGTTTAATCATAAAAAAAAATTTATTAAATAAATTTTTTTTATCGATTGATTTTCATTCGATTTTATAACTATTAATATATAATTTCTTTGAGATTGATATTGATATAATCATCATATATATATAATTAAACACGTCACTATATTTTTAATATTACTTATAAATATTTTTATTTGAATCATCTCTCATATATTGTTTTGTGGGTGTACTATAGTTTTATTTTGTTAAAAAAAATGTGTTTGCAATCATAGAATTATTTATATAATTTTGAAATAAAATTACAAAAATTTAAATCCATAAGAATTCATATTTTTATGACTCTATCGCATACATATAAGAATTAATATTAAATAGTTTAATTTGTATAGAGTTTTGTATTTTTTGTATATGATATACACTTTTTTATGCTGGGTTTTATAGAAAATATAAAATAATAGTCTAACAAACAATAAAATTAGTGGTGTATTTTGAAGATATACCCATATAACAAAGAAGGTTTGTTATGTTAAGAAATTTCCATCAATATGTTTCATATACCATATATTTAAATTTTTTGACAAGACATGAAATGTTAATTAACATGTTTTATATAGTTAGTTATATCGTTATATATATATACTATAGATAGTTATATAATTTCAATGTATTGTTTTGGTATTGATTCCAAAACCAAAAATATGTACCCAATTTTAATTCAAATACAAAAATTGTTTTGATTGATTAATTGCTTTATTTAACGATTAAACTGAACAATGATGTATTATATGACATTTTCCACACTGTGAAAAAAATTTTCAGCGATATTTGCAAAAATCGTAAATGATAACAGCATAGAAGTTCTGCCGAATATGCGCCAGCCGAAATTTCTGCTATTAAAGCTGATTATGACTCTGTGGTGTAAATGATAAATAAATCAACCTAATTAGAATTTTTTAGGGTCGAAATTTTGGGGTCGGGTCGTGAGTTCGAATCTTACTGAAGACATAAAATATGTTTTGTGTTTTCGGTTATTTTTCGAATCTGAATTTTAACACAGAGTTGTATTTTCCCCTTGCGGTTGGTCGTACGGCTAATTACCGACACCGTAAAAGACACAAATTAAGAAACTAACAACAGACGGCTGTTGTTGGACACTAAAACCAGATTGTTGGTTGTAATGCGAAAAATTAATTATTTTATTTAAAGCAGAAATACTTCTGCTGTTTTGGTTATTTTCTGTATCAACTACATAAGCTTATTCTTTAGCCTTTTGTCTATTGGAAAAAACTTGAGAAAATGTCATAAATTAATCAATCAATCAGTCATTCAATCAAATAAAATTAACATACAAATCAAATAAATCAAATAAAATAAACATACAGATATTATTCCGGAGAGATTCTTAAAATACTAACATAAATTTAAAAAAGAGTTCATTAAAAATGTATACAAATAAAGCATATCATAAAATAATGAATATATTGTAATAAAATTAGTATATATAAAATCGACTCTGATTTAAATAATAAACAGGAAGAGAATGAAGAAAATAAAATAAAGTAAAATAAAATAAAGGAGGTAATTGCGGCAATCCCGAACGAATATCTGATCTGATTGTTCAGATTACAATCCGTTCGTGACATATATAGATAGTAAAAATAATTTCTATATCTATAATATAAACATTTTTAACACATTATAAAAGTAATAAAAGGATATTAATAAATATATATGAATATATATAACTTTAAAATAATAATTTCGGTTAAAAGGATAATCTGACTATATAATTTTTAATTGTTTTGCTATACGGCACCATTTAGGATGTATATTTATTGAAATTATTCAATTTATATATATGCGAAATATATTTCTTGACACATCGATATCTTTGCTTCGAAAAGAAATTATCCGCATGTTTTAGATTCATCAAGGAAAATACATAAAGAATAAAAAGGAAAAATATACCAACCAACCAAGTTATAACTTCTTATAATATATAATATATATAGAGTTTGCTCTAGTTTTTATATATTATATATTAAAAACAAATCGATATGCTCTAGTTTAAGAAAAAATATATACACATAATTTATATATATTTTATATAAAAAGTAATAAAAACGATTCTATATACGATAGATAGTTTAGCAAATTAAAATATTGTGATTGCTTTTTCGAAATTGTGTATTTTTTTTTTGTATAGCGGGTGTTGGTTGAGATATTATTATACATAAATATAGAACATTTTTATTATATATATATTCATTCATTATGATATATAGTTTTATATAGTTACTACTAGTTATAATTCTGATGTCTTTTTAGCATATATATTTGTATATCGAAAATGATGTCATATTTTTTAATATACAGATACACATATAATATTATAAAAGTATAAAGTATTTTTTGTGTTGTTTGCCTGACACAATTCTGTCTTTTCTCTATTTGATTAAATTAACTTTATTTTATATACAATATAAATAAAAAAAAAAAAACTTATGAATACAATAGAAAATGCATTAGTCAATTTTTCATTATACAAAAATATAAAATTTTTCTATTTCCATCATCTGATGATATATTTTTATGTAAATCAAACCTACCTAAATATAGAAATAGTTCATCATCATAAAATATATATACAATATACATAAATATATATCCGCTATTAAATGTATATATAATAAAACGATCAGAATATCTCTATCAATATATCAATCATAAACAAACTAATAAAACAAAAAAAACGAAATTGTCAATGATGAGTAATTTTTAATTTTATAGGTTTTCAATAATAAAACAAAGGATGTTCCATTTAAAAATCAAATATTTTATTTGAATAATCAAATTGAAAGTAATTTGATATATTTAAAATAAAATCCTTATGCGTTTTTCTCCTTAACAAAATTTAAAATAAGATTTCAAAATATATTTTCCATTTACAATATTTATGAGTTATATTATACAATTAATATATTTATTTTTTATGATTTATTATTATAAAGTTGTATTTTTACTGTTGAATTTCTATATTATAAATGAATGATAATAAAAATATATATTTTTTAATTAATTTATATGAAAAAATAAAAAAAAAATCATTAAAAAAAAATTTTATTTGGTTAATTTTAGGGGCGTTGGTTATTTACTTTTTTTATTTTTATACATTTATACAATTTTTTTTTTGTATAATATAATTATTGTATACTTTTTTTTTGTATTTATACTTTATATATGTATTATAAATAATTCTATGATTAGATCGCATCTTTTTGTATTTTTATTATTAATTGTAAACCTACAATTTATATATATATATATAGTATATGATAATGTATGTGCATGTTCTAATGATATATATCGTATAATAGAATGAATAACGGCGATCAAAATCTATATACGTATGCGTTCGTTAAAAAAGTAATTTTAATATATATCTATATAAAATATATGTTATAGAAATGAGTTCCGCGAGTTCCCATATGATTTTAATTGTATATAATCGTATTAAAATTGTTTCAATGTTTTTACCATATTATTCGTACACATTAAATTCGTATATGCTGAAAATCATCATAAATAATTAATTTACTATGATAAGCTAATATACTTTTATTTTAGAATCGCATATTTATTATACATTAGTTTTTATTTAATAATAATCAAGAGAAAACGGTTGTCGAACCCTAAACCAATTGAGGTTTGAAAATGTATATTTAATTCATTTATTATCTGACTCTGATCTTTCATTATTATCTGACTCTGAGCATTAGTTGATAAAAACATCAACCTAAAATTCTGACAACATTTTTGATCTCTGCGGGGTGTTCGAATTTTATACTGATGACATAAAACCGTTTTGTGCTTTTCGTTTAATTTCAAAACTTAATTTTCACATATAGTTGCATATTTTCCCATTAACCTTTTACAAATCAAATTCAACCAATTTGTAAAAATACTTTTGCAATATTTTTTAATACACATTTTAATTAATTATCATTTATTTTGTATAAAAAAAAGTTTTTACTAAATTTTAAATTTTAAATACTATGAAATAAAAAAAATACAAAAAATGTTTTAAGAAAACAAAATTTTTACAACAAACAAAAAAGTAATTTTTAACAGTATTTATATAATTCAAAATTATATATATTCAACGATGGAGCATTAAATAATATGTTCTGATGACCCCAACCATAGGATATTCTGATATATATGATCGAAAATGAATTAAGTATAGTACAAAAAAATTTTTTTTTGAACAAAATTTTCCAAATCAAATGTTTTTTAATTATTCATAGTTTTTCTTTAAATATTAAGAACTAATATACATTAATTTTTTCAAAAGATAAAGTCGATTTTCTAAAAAATTTCTGTCTCATTTTTTCTATACTGTAGGATAGAATCTCTTAAAAAAAATAACCAATTTCCTAATTTTCGTCTCTATAAAAAACATAAATTAATTGAGTTTTCAAATGAGACATGAAAATAAAAATTAAAAAATACATTAATTTGGAAAATTGAATCTTCCCGGAAAATTTTGTTCAAAAAACAACACTATAATTAATTCGTTTACGATCATTCTATCAGAATATCTTATCATTGGGATCATCAGGACACATTATTTAATGCTCCATCATTGAATATATCTATAATTTTGAATAATATATATAGTAAATCGTATAAATGGACCGTTGAATAACGTCAACCAAATTATTGTTTTGGTGGTTCCGGCATGAGATTATTTGAACAAAATTTCGTTTCAGAAAACAATTTTTCTATCGGATTTAGCATTGGAGAATATGGTGGTAAGAATATGGTAAGGAATATTTGTCGCAAAATGCGACATTAAATCCTGTTCACTTGCTATTTGGTGTTTTTCATTTTAATTGACAAAGTTTTATTTTAATCCGTTGTTAATGCACTGGCTTAAAACTACCTTTTCAGTTTAATATACTCTTTTGTTTGTTGTCAAAATTTTGTTTGTTTAAAACACTTATTTTTTCTTTTTTTTTTCGTATTATTGATTAAAATTTAGTAAAACCTTATTTTTATACAAAATAAATTAAAATATATGTTAAAAAATATTGCAAAACTAGTATTGCAATTGATTAAATTTGATTTGTAAAAAGTTGAATTTGATTGGTAAAATGTTGAATTTGATTGGTAAAAGGTTGTATTCGGACTGTAATACCTATATATAATAGAAATTTATTGAAAATACAATCATCATATTGCAATATTAAACTTATAATATTTTTTCTTTAAAATCTTTATGATAATATATGTAAAGTATACAATAAAATAAGACGGGGATTAATTGAATCTCTTATATACGAATATGCATATATATTTAAATTATAAAAGAATTATCATACCATTTCCCATTGTAAATAAAAATTAATTTGCTTTTTATGTAACTTTAAGAATAGAAATATGCCTCTGTGGTGTAAATAAGAAAAATATCAACCTAAAATTCTCACAAAATGTTGGGGCCGTGGTGGGTTCGAACTCTACTGAAAACATAAAATATGTTTTGTGTTTTCGATTATTTTCGAATCTGAATATTAACACAGAGTTGTATTTACCCCTTTGCGGTTCGTCGTACGGCTAATTACCACCGTAAAAACCACGAATTAAGAAACTATAATAACAAAAGGCTGTTGTTGGACGCTAAAACCGACTGTTAGTTGTAAAGCGAAATTTTTTGTCGTTAGGCTTTAGTTTAGATTTATATTAGAAGTTTCATTTTTTCCAATTTGTTAAAAATTTTGAGGTTTTAATGTTCAATTCAATAGTTTTTTTTTCTTAGATCATTTCATTGATTGAGTTTTTGTATAAATCAATTTAATGTTTTTATATAATTCACAAACAGCGAATGTCCGATGCCCATAAATTTAAGGAAAATGCTATATAAGAGTACATTATTAATTGAAGAATTTGCTATAATGTATAAGGAATATTTTTTTTAATATTCGCAATTATTAAGCAAAAAAAGAATTATAATTACAGATATATAAGAAGATTCATGAATATAATATTACCAAATAAAATATATCCGTATATAAACTAAAAAAATTTTAAAAATCGCATAATAAAGTATATAGGTACTTTAAAAAGTATAAAGATATATTTTTAAAATACAGCTTTGTATTTAAATTAATGCGTCGGCTTTTTTTTATAAACATATATAAATGGATTAGAAATTGATTGACACATAAACATATATTTATTTTATTACTCCTCTATCTTATATATATTTATATTAACCTTTGAATAATAAATTTTATTATTATTGTTGTTATTTTAATATATTAAATTCTAAATTTGTGCTTTTTTTAAAGTGCTCATATATTATACAGACAGAGTATATATAGTTAAATATATAAATGTTAAATGTCATTCGAATTTGCAATAAATGTATATATAGAAAATTATTCACCTGTAAAAAAATATGTATCTATTTAAAAAAAAAAAAGAAATATTATAATATACGATATGGAAATAGATAGATATTAATATAACAAATTTGTATATTTTCTAAACCTTTTTCCTTTATTTCTTATATATGTATTTACTTATTTATTTATGATATGATGCGTTTTCCTTTCCATAACAATAATTTTCTTTATTATATATGGTAATATTTATATATAAAACACCGAAACCTAAATAATGGAACTAATCTGTTTGTATAAATACATATATATAAAATCTATATTCATCACCATAATACGTGTGATAATTTTATACATTTTAATATTATATCAATCAATATATACTACTGTGTACAAATAGGAGTAAGACTTTATTTATAACTTTTGAAATCTTTATTTATTCTTCTAAATCTAAATCATCACCCTCAAAATGATCCCTTCCTGATGCAATGCAACTATGCCAACGCATCTTCCAATTTTCAAAACATTGTTTATACTCGTCTTCCGGAATGGCCATCAGTTCCGTCTTCGATTCGGCTTTTATCTCTTCAATCGTGTCAAAACGGTGTCCTGTAGCTGTCTCTTAAGCTTAGCAAAAACCCAGAAGTCACGATCCAAGTCGCATCTCCAGTTATGATGCGTCTCATTTTGTTTTGATAGTTGAAAGCATTATTTCACACCCTGCAACGCGACGATGGTTTTCCATTAAATTGAGCATTTTTGCCACCAATCGCGATTTCACTTTTCTGCGGCACAAAATGTCTTTCAAAATGGTGTTGACTGACCCATTTGAAATTCCAACAATATCAGCAAGCTCTCTAGTAGTCAATCGACAATTTTGCAGCACCAATTCTTTGATTTTGTTGGCGTGCAGCTCATCAGTAGAGGTTCTTGGTCATCTTTGATGTGGTTCTTCTTCAACGCGTTCACGGCCTTCTTTGAACAATTTGTGCCAATCGAAAACACTTGCTCTTGACATCGACTTCTCACCAAAGGCCTTCTACACCATTCTGAACATTTCGGCGGCCGATATTTTTTTGCGCGCACAAAATTTAATGCTACTTCAAGTAAACAAATCGAATAAACAACTTTTTTGTGTTCACACACACACACACACACGTAACTACTACAGCAATAAACCAATTGACTTAAAATTTGTCACAGATGTCCATATAGCAGTACTACCTACGTAAAAATAAAAGCATTTGTCCAAATAGATAAACCAGGGAAGTTTAAATTGAAAAGTCTTACTCATATTTGTACACAGTAGTATATTATTATCTCCTTGATGTCGTCGTTTTATATATGTTTATTTCAAAAATGAGATAAAAATAAAAAAAAAATTAATAAAATACCTACATAGAGAAAAGCAACATATTTTCAATATCGGATCATATATATAATAAAGGGTCTAAATATGGATATTTTCAGAGTCCTTTTTTATTGATTGAAACATTCTATTATGCGAATACATATATATTTAATATGTTTATATGGTTTTCATTTTTACATCGTTTAGCTTTAGTGGCTTTAGTTAGAACGGTATATGACATGTAAATATGTATTATGCTAATATAATAATAATATCAACATCATATAACCAACATACATATAGTAATATAGTAATATTTGAATGCGTATAGTATAAGAAGAAAAAAAAAATACGATCATTATAAATGCGTGACTAAAAGGCATTAATACTATTTATGTATAAAAATATATAGGTTACATTTGGAAAAAAAAAAACATAAAAAACATAAATAAGTAAATAAAAATGTCTATATTGTATATATATGTTGCAGACACACCTCTGCTGTACTCAATCTCACATTGTATATATATTTCATTCCATGAAATTTTATGTATAATATTTATATATATTATATGATGAAATACATCCCTATTTTTAAAACAAAAAAAAAAAGAATAAACAATTCAGTCTAATATTCATATATAAATATATAGTGAAGAGGTGTTGTTAGTTTAAATGTATAGGACAGAAAATGGAATGTGATTGATAAGGGTAATAATATAATGAGGAGGTTGTTTGTAGATCTATTTTAAATAAATATAGAATTTCTCTTATTTTGACATTAATCCATCATTTTATTTTTTTTGCAACAAGATTGTCTATATATAATCTATGATTGAGGAATGACAGGAAAGTTCTGATTAATTTTTAATTCACTACACTATACTAGATATATACTATGAAAAGTCGATTTTCCGGAAAATTTAGTTATGCGAATGACCAATTTTGCAATTTTTTTTTTGTAAATTAGTAAATCAGCGTTTAGAATATCCTGTCCACTTGGAAATATGACCACCATATCTATGATATATAGTTCGATTCATCTTTGAATGTTTATTATCGCATATTGTCATCTTAACTTATGTTGATGTGTTGTTTAATGAATAATATCCTTTTTTTTTACAAAATATGCAACCTAATACTTCAGTTCGATTTACCGGTTTTTCGTATTTTTAATCCTGATTGATATTCACATATTTTTCGCAATAATTTTCATTGTTTTTTATTATTAAGTATTGCAGTATACTTTCATAAGCTGCCGATCTTTATTGATCATTCATATATTTAATAAATATTCATATAATATTAATACAGTAGACTCGCGATATATGGAACAATTGATTGCAGGAGGTTGTTCCCGATTTCGAAGTTTCCTTATATGGAAGGTTCAGTAAAAAATTGTTAAAACAGCTTTATAGCCAGAGATATCTATCAAACGTCGGCAAAGGGGTTAAAATCAAATGAAACATATTCAAATTAGACAATTATTTTGAAAAACAATGGAAAAACAAGTGTATTATTTGGTTGGAACCGCAAACCAAATAATTATTATGTATATAAAATGAGTATAAAATGCACCAATAAATAAAACAATAAAAAAAACAATACATATTTGTGAAGCGAGTGATTGTGAGAGATGGGAAATAACATAATTTCAGTAAAATACTTTCAAATACATAATTTAAATAATTTCGAATACCATCAAGTGAATAAAATACACCAATCGTTTCTTATATCGAGGTTTTGATTGATTTAGTGTTCCTTTTTTAAAGGCTATATATAATACAAAATTTGAAAGCGTTCCCTATTTCGAGGTTTCCTTATTCAAGGGTATCTTATATCGCGAGTCTACTGTATTATGATTAATAATAAATTGTAATTTGCACTGACATGAATCACATATTATGGAATTTCATTAGAATTTTTTTAACCTATTAGTTTTTGTTTTTTATTCTACATTTATATTTAATTAAAATGTTATTAGTCTTCATTGTCGATTAAATTTTAATGATGTTAAAAAAATTTTTAAAAAAAAGTGTGATTGATTTATGACTATATAAATATCATGTAGTATATATTGTATAATGTGATTGGTATAAAAAAAACTATCATAAGTTAATTAAATTTTTATTAACACTAAAGTTGTATTGAAATGCAATTCTACAAAGGAATTATATATTAGCTAATCACTTGTTAATGATCTTATGCGTGCTAGATTCCTTATATACGTTATACGTTGTTATAAAATTTAAGCATTAAGTTAAAATAATTAGCAGCTTTGTACAGTGTTTTGAATGATTTTCATATATGCAAGGGGATAAAAAACAATAAGAACTGTAAAAATGTATATAAAATTCAATGAAAACTGTATGAATGAAAATGCGATTGAATGCAATTTTAATTTTTTTTTTTTTATATATTCTATAAAATATTTCTGATATATACACGAATGAATAGATGAACAATATATATATATATATAAACGTGTGTGCTGTGTATGCATAGAGAAAAGGAAAATTGAAAAAAGGAAATAAAAATAAATTACGTCATTATAATTCCGTATGCGGTAAGTATTTATTATATAGGGTAATTCATTTGTTGAATGCAGATGTATTTTTATTTATACACTCATATTTCAATTAAAAATAAATATAAAGTTATTAAACAATTCAAATGTAATTATAGTAAAAAAAAATATTAATAACCTTTTATGAAATACTTTACATTAACAGCAGGATATTTATTCTATACATATATATATGGATATGGAATTATCAAATAAATGGCATATAGGATAATAATATAAGTATAAAAAAAGGGTATAGAAAAACGATATATATATAGAAAAAAATATAATAAAAGTCAATTTAAAAAGAAAGAAAATTAAAAAAAAAGATTAAAAAAATTCTGGTTCGCATATCAAAACCAGTAAATAAATAAGAAACTGCGTTTTCCTTTTATTTTACCAATAAAAATAAAAATACAAACCGATACAACAAAATGGGAGCACAACAATTGAAACAATTATGTCAAATAAATCGAAGTTTGATATCAATAAAATTAATTTTATTTTTATTTTATGGTGGTCTTGCTTGTTTATATGCATCGTTACCGCCCCATATGATAACAATCGGTTTAAAATATTATGAAGCACGTACAATATTAATTGCGGCCCCATTAATAGCCATACTCGGACCATTACTATTTGGCCCGCTTGCCGATCATTTTGCAAATAAAAAACAATCCTCATCCGGTACATATTTACGTGTTATGACCGCAATTGCCATGATTTTAGCGGCTATATTTTATGCACTACTGTTAACAGTACCGCATGTGGAACGGAGTAGTGGACGATTGCCAAAAGTTAACTTTGGATGTGATTCAAATGGTGCGATAATATTTCAGGAACGTTGTTCAGATGAGAAAACATGTTATCATTGGAATAAAGAGATTATCGGTGAATTAACATTAACAAATTGTTCGTATACATGTCAAAATCCAATGCAATTTGAAAATCTATATAATCCATGGGCAAAAGCAACCGTACAACAACCACAACCATCTGAGATTTCCCGTGAAAAATCGGAAGATTATGAATATGGTGAGGAACCGATAGCGGCCGAATTACAGGCTAGAGATATTCGTATTACAAATGCTGAAAATCAACAGGTTTATGTGGAGCCACCACATTTGTGTATTACAAAATTGGATGCCAACGGAAAGGATATTATTGATAGATGTCATGTGTATACAGAAGATGTACCTTCGGTTACCGTACTGGCAACTTTACACAGTGCTACCAATCAAGAAAATGATACGCACAGTGCCGAATGGTGTAATTATCCATTGGGTGAGTTAATTTTGTTTGATGGTGTGTGAATTAATTCGTAATTCGATCTTTATTAAACTGATAATTTTCAATGAACTGTAAATATTTGACCATGGATTCAAAATGATTGTGATTCAAGAATTTGCCGTTCAATGAAATTTTGTTCAATAATGTACGGAGATTATTTTCAAAGAGTTAACATTTTCAAAAGAATTGGTTAATGAAATTTCAAGAAATTTGAAATTTCATTGAAATTTTTTCGATTCTAAATCAATCCGAAACTTAATTCCATTAATTTACAGAGATAATATTCAATTCATAATATAATTATCCGATAACATTTTCAAAACGTTTGATTAACGAAAAGTCAAGAAATCTATTGCTATTCATAGTAATAGATTTCTTAAAAAAATTTTCATTTAAAAAATAAACTGAATAGCAAAGATCATATCGTGTATAGAATTGTATTTATATATGTTATATATAGTATAATTATTAATTATTATCCAAAATGAATCTTTAGATGGATTTAAATGTAATATACCTGAACAGCAAGCCGAATGGATGAAAAAATTTTCATCAACCCAATGTAAACCGATGATTGAATGTGAAGTATTAAATCCATATGATAGTCCAAAAAGTGTATTGGCCGAAAGTCAATGCTTGAAGGTAAATAGTTTTAAATTTTAATTAAATAATAATTAAATAAAATAATGTTGATTTTTTTTATGGTTTTTGGTTTTATTGATAGATAGTTGGCGATTTAGATTTAACATTTTGGCAATATTTAATAATACGTTCGATTGCCGATTTATTTGCGGTGGCCACAGTCACCCTATTGAATACCGCTATTATAATTGCAACACGTGAAACATCAACGGGACGTGGTGATGTCGGTCAACAATTGGCATTCGGTAGTTTAGCATGGGGTATTACACCGTACATTAATGTATATCTATTTGATGGTGCCGAAGAGAATTTAGTGTTGCCGGTCATCGTGTTTGCCGTATGCGTGTTAATCGCTGCCATAACATTGTTAGCCGATAAACATATGCCAGTAAGTCCACCAGAATGGTGGTGGCACACAAAAAGTGGTATGATGGCAATACCAATGTCAGCCATACGTAAATATGGACCGGAAATTGTTGGTTTAACATTTGTCATCATTGTATTGGGTATATTTTGGAGTGCCATTGATTCATATCAATTGTGGCATTTTCTAGGTTTAAATCAAGGGGAGGGTAGAACTGTTATTGCCTATACATTAACAGGTATATTATTTGTATAATCAAAATTTTTAAACAATGATTAAATAATTATTTTGTTTTATAAAAATTTACAGTTGCTGCACTACCAGCGATATTTATACTGTGGAATTCCGAAACAATTGTGGATTATTGTGGCCATTCGAATATTTTAATTTGTGCATTCACTGTATATATTATTCGGTATACCGGATTGGCATTAATCGAAACACCGTGGTGGGCATTATTTACGGCGGCCATGGAACCATTAACATTAGGACTTACATGGGTAACAATTATATTGTATATGAGACATTTAATACCACGTCGTTTAATAGCAACCGGCCAAGCTTTACCGGTGATTGCATTCTTTTGTATTGGTAAAAGTATCGGTGCCATTGTCGGATATATAAGATCGGCCACAACATTGGAATCTCTACAATGTTTGTACTCGGAAATGGCAATAGTTGCGGCTGTTTGTGCCGCCGTCTATTTTATTTTATATCATTGTGTGTTAGCGCCAAGATGTGCGGCAAAAATGCAACCACCACCAACGCCATCAGAGTTACAGGGTCATTCAAATGTACAACCGGGTACGATTAATTCAAATGGTAGCTATACTCCGTTACGTGTTTATCATAATGCTTTAGGACGAAAAGGACAATTTCGTTATTAGTCACATGCTGTCAATCGTTGGATCGATTTTAAATTTATAAATTTACCATTTTATTTTTTCATTATCATTTTGAATGTATTTGAATTCAAAGTGAAAGGTGTTTTTTTTTCTTCTTATAATTTAAAAAAAATTTTTGCTTCATTTTATTTTAATTTATATTTCTTTGAATTGAAATTCTCATATATTTAAATTTTGTACGCACAGAAGAATGCGTAAATGATAAATGTGAAATAAATTAAAAAAAAAAAGAAATATACAATCCTCTATATTGTATAAGATATATAGTCACAATGAATTAAATATATTAATATATTTAAAAGAAAAAATAATCAAAAAAGATAAATAAAAAAACATTTGAAATGTATTCCCGAGAATTTCTAACAGAAAATATGTCAATTTGCTTTAATATGGTAAAATGTTATTAAAAATAGAAAAAATCTTTAAACAATTTCATGGTATAAAATTCGATCATTTCTGACAATTAATTTATTACCAAATATTACATGATTATTAATTCAAAACTCCAAGATTTCCAATCAGCCTACAATTAAACACTTTTTGTTAAAATATTCGAATTTTAAGATTCCATTTTTGCTTTGTACGATAAAAATAGAATAAATATTATTAAAATCGCATAACCTAATGAAAAACTACAAAAAAAAATTTTAATTTTGCCATTTAAAAGATATTTATTAATTCAATTTTCAAAATAAACGGATAACCAACAGATAACAAACATTTCGGGAATATAAGACAAGTAAAAAAATAAAAACTTTTTTTTTAAATAAAATTGTGTTCGAATTTTTTAAATATTTTTATTCTTTATTTTTTTAATAATAAAAATTAATAATAAATATTAATAATAATTAAGTTACTTTCGTTGATTTATAAAATGTACAAAGTAATTTTATTTTAAATGAAAAGTCATTGTTATAAAACATATTTGTTTTTTTTTTTTTTTTATTTATTTAATAAGTAAAAATAAATAAATATATGGCGGAAATAAATCGCAGCGATTAAGAAAAAAAAAATATATTAATTTTAATAATTGAAAATATGTATAGAAAATAAAGAAAATCTCAAACAATGCAGCTTTTTTAAAAAAAAAATAAAAAAAATTTACAAATTGCTATACTTTTAATGTAATATGTGTGTATAGAATATTATATAAAAATTGGAATTTTTTTTTTATAAAATAATAATAGCAGCTTTACCATGCAACTTTAATAAAAAAATCATACTTTCAGTGGTAAAATAAAAAATTAATAATTGATTGATAAAAAATTGCAATTGATCATATATTCGAATGTGCAGCTATATTATTATTATTTAAATATTATTCAGTTTTAGCTTCAGATTCAGTAACGATTAAAAGGAAATTAATCGCTATAATTAAATTGACATATTATACATTATTATTTACTTGTATCACACTAGTATATCTAATTCTCTATATATATAACATATATAGAAAAAAACACACAAAAATTAATGATTCGCCCAGCTAAAATTTACTCTATTTATATATAGTGATAATTTTATGATATTATATATATTAAATAATTAACAAAATTTTTTGTTATATTATATTTATTAAAATAATAATAATAAATATTTCACGTCCAGGTTAAATAAAAAACCACTATCCTACAATAAAATACAAATAAACAAAAACACAATACACACACTCAACATATAACTATATAATAATAATAATAATAATAATAAATATATAAAAAAATTTGTCAATCATTATCTTGGATATATTTTGTATTTTTTACAACAAATTTATTTTTTAAATATTTTTTATTTCTATTTTAATGATTATATTATTATAATTATTTTTTTTTTTAAATTAATAAAACAAATAAATGCACAAATCACATAAAAAATACATTTTTATTATTGTAAAATTTATTAATAAAAAAAAAAAAAAAAAGATAATAAATTATTTTTTAATTATTATGTATAGTTTTTTTGTGTATATATAATTTTTTATATACTACTCTAGCCACTAATCTCCTTTGTAACACCTCCTTTGGTCTATATGACAGCATCCATTCTCTTATACGTGGTATTTAATAAATTTTTGCCTTCATCCGGTGCTTTGTATTCCTCATTTCAATGATTTTTCCTTGAAATTCTTCACTCCTTCAATTGTAACTTTCTTGTAATTTTTTAACTTTGTTTTATTAATGCCCGCAATTATTCTATTGGAAAAAATTATTCTATTGGACTTAAATCAGGACTTGAAGATGTCCATTTCTAAAAGTGGATTTCTAAACCCATTTCTTTAGTTTCCAACCAAAGCGGTAGAGCAACCTCTTATTGAAATGTATATTCGCCGTTTGAATATAATTTAATAGTCGATTGCAAAAGGTAGTCATTTAATAAATGAATGTGTTTTTGGGAGTTAACCGCACACTAAATGAAATGTAAATTAATAAAATTAAGTAAGTAAATTAAAACAAAAAAACGACTCCTTTTGAAATGTAAATTATAATAACTGGCTGAAAATTTCACAGTGCGTTTTAAGCAATCATGATGGAATGCTTCATCTTTTGTGTGAACTACTTCGATTATCGGAATCACCAACAATAACGTCAAATGTACATTCATCATCAAAATATAATGCTATTCCATTGCCACAGAACTCAAAATGTTTATTGTTTTGTTTTTCTGCAAAACAATTGAAAGGGGCTTTGATTTGTGATAAAAAATTATTAGGGATTATTATTAGGAAAAAAACATTGTTTAATAAAATATGTCTGTATTTTTATCTTATATTCATATAAGAATCGGTTTATGAATCTATTGCCTTGTCCACTTTCGTGCGACCACTTTTTGGATAGCTGTTGACCATTTTAGACTTATATCACTCACAGTAGTTCTCCTATTTTTTCACAGTTGCGTTTATCACGATCAGTAACATTAAACAGTTCACCACTTTCTGTGACTCAAATGAACCGGTTAAACCACATTTTTTTTAAACGGTAGACAATTAGCAATTACAATTAGCAATTACACAGCAATTAGCTACATTAAGTTCTTTAAGAATATTTCGTATTATTCTTTATTTAAGTACAATAGAATCATTGTGGGCATTAATAAAACAAAGTTAAAACAAGATCCGAAAGTTACAATTGAAGGAGTGAAGAATTCCAAGTAAAAATCATTGAAATGAGGAATACAAAAACACCGGATGAATGCAAAAACTTAGTAAATACCATACGTCTAAGAGAATGGATGCTGTCATATAGGCCAAAGGAAGTGTTACAATAAGGAGATTAGTGGCGTATAATATAAGTGTCCGATATTATAATGGTGAAATTTTTTTTTATTAAATTGAATCATTTTGAAATAAATTCGATAACTACGAATTCATAACCAACATTTTTAAGCAATTAATTTAATGTGATTTCTGTTGTTGAATGTCGTCAACTAATTTATTTAATATTGATCCTATATTGTATATAGTGATAACTGCCTGTAGGCATCTGATTACAATCGATTTCGTTTCTTTGTTTTTATGTTCGCCATAGCTGAGAACCCTTTACACATTGCACTGCTACTGATAACAGGGTAGGATATTCTTCAATTTTAGATTTGAAAATTGAATTCAAATTCCAATCGTTTAAATATTCTAATAATTTATCTTTATCTTCAGCTGATGATGAATTCGTATTTTTATAATTGTTGTACGGATTTTAAATCCATAGTTTTTTTAATATCGGGAAATATCATCGATCGATCTGGAAATATTTATTAAATTTATTTATTAATTTTAAAATGTGACCTCTTATTAAGGCATTTACGTTTTTGTCAAATTGAAATTTATCATCTGATAGCAATGGTGAATTGAATGGAAACATTTCATATATACCATATCTGAATCTATTCTTTTTAATTTCATTTTCATCGCCTCGAATTTGTTGTGCATATTAAAAATGTTTGAAAGAGGTCCTTACTTAAAAACTACATAACAATTTGGTGTTTTATTTGAATTATATTGTCCACATTGCCTATACATCCACAAAATTATAATTTTTTTTGTATGGCAGTTATACATCAATTGATATATTCTAAAGAAATTTTGCACAATTTGGCGGCAGGTTTAACTTATTATGGCCCACCGGTTAAGAATCACTGGTATACGGAGTAGAAATACATATACTATATAGGTTATACTAAAATTGTTATTTTCGGCTACCACTGATTGAATTGCAGTGTTTTTAAGCTTGTTGGCTTGGTATATATAACTTTATTCTGTTTATCATCTTATGTTAGATTGCCTCATAGATTTATGTATAAGGACATTTTTTTTTAATAATTCTATTTAATATAATTTTTATTTTATTTAATACTTAACACTTCGTTCAATAATGTGTGTGACTAATTAATTAAAACACATTTTTTTGCCAAAATTCGTTTTTATTCATCAAGATCTCCCTTTTAGGGAGATACAATCATTCCAACGCTTTTCCAATCTTTCGATACCGCCTTTGTAAAACGATTTTTCTTTGCCTTCAAAATAGGCGTTAGTTTCGGCGATTACTTCATCATTTGAGCCAAATCTCTTACCACGGAGCATCCTCTTGAGGTCTGCGAAGAGCCAGTAGTCGCTGGGGGCTAAATCTGGAGAATACGGTGGATGGGGAAGCAATTCAAAGCCCAATTCGTTCAATTTTGCCATCGTTTTCATTGATTTGTGACACGGTGCATTGTCTTGGTGGAACAACACTTTTTTCTTCGCCATATGAGGCCGTTTCTTTGCGATTTCGACTTTCAAACGCTCCAATAACGTTTGAATTCGGCATACCAATAACAAATGCTTCTTTTTGATGGAGCAGAGTCCGAGTAATGTTTTTCAAGCCATTCCTGGCATTGAACAGTATTTTTTTTCATTAAAAAACAATGATGAATCAGCACACGGAATTGCTTTGAATTCATTTTTTTTTAAAACACAAAAATAGCGTCACTTATAGCACTGTAACTTGTAAACAAATGATCTGATTAACATATGATGTTGACAGTAAGCCTAAAAAGGTTGCCAAATGCGAAAAAAAATATTGATTTAGTTCTAGGGACGCCATCTATGTGTCAGTCACACACATTATTGAACGAAGTGTTACATATATTTTTATTCCTTTCATATATAGATTTTATACTAGAATCCTTCATAAGTTTTAAAATATTTCAACTTAAAATTTTGTCACGACATTAAAAATTGATTGATATAACCAAAATTTATCTTAGATTTTATAATCACTGATCGAATTATATCATACGTTTATTGTTGTGAATATGAATTTTTACTTTTTTTAAGTATAAAATATTATGGCAGATGTTGATTTATGGAGAAAATCTTATAAGATATTTTCTAAATTGTGGATTTTTCTAAATCTAATTTATAATCTAATGATTTGCCGATGTATAAATATTGTATGTATATTAATGATTTTCTATGAATAGATGTCATTAACAATTGTATTTATTTATTGTTTGGCGTATGAATATTCCGACAATTTGAATGAAAGAGAATTTGTGATGAGAAATTCAAAAAAAAATCATGAAAAACTATAAGAAATTTGTGATTTTATTAAAATATCACAAATTATATTATGATTTTCATAATAAAATCTTTGGATTTATTTGCATACAGAGTGTCCTAGTACTACCCCACAAAGCCGAAACCACGTGTTCCTGGGACTATTTCCACCAAAAAATCGTTATTGGAGGGGGCGTTTAACTTCAACCCCTACCGAGTTACAGAGTGTTCAAAAATTGTTGTTCCTTGAAAAACATGGGTTCACTTATTAACTCATAATTTTCAAACCGTTCAAGCTTGAATAAAAAATAGATACTCTATGTATAGGTAAATGAATTACCTTTAATTTTCAGTGAACACCATTTTTTCAACACGCTGTAACTCGGTAGGGGTTGAAGTTACACCCCCCTCCCAGAACGATTTTTTGCTGGATATAGTCCCAGGAACAGGTGGTATTCGGCTTTGTGGGGTGGTACGGTGACATTCTGTATATGAATTCAAATATCCGTTTATGTATTGCTGTTTTTCTCCCAGAATTCAAAAAATATTAATTATAAATGATTGAATAAATAATTTTCGAAGAGAAATTCCCTTAAATTGACGTTATTCTTAACTTGCAATTATTAAATCTGGACGTTTTTCTGGATTAATTTCCATTTATATAAAGGATTAAATCAATGATTTTCAAGAGTACATTAATTAAAATTGTTTAATAATGTCCTTTCCCCTTTCTTTACAACTATGATGAAGTACTTTTTTTGGGTAAGGTATTTTTATTCATTTGACGAAAATCTATTAATTAAAAAAATCATTTTCAATACCTAAATAATCAAATTAGATTAAAAACTACAATTTAAAAAAAAAAGAACAATTAATAATAAAACTAATTACATTTTTTTTTTCATTTTCATTTTATTGATAAATTTTATTTATATTTTTAATTTGCACAACTCATAGTTTATTATATTTTTATTATATATGTATTATTTTTAATTTGTTTTAATTTAATTTTATTTAATTAACTTCAAATGGAAATTAAAAAAAAAATAAAAAACAAACAAACAAAAAAATGCTTAATATCATTTTTATTTTGAAAGTTTAACAAATAAAATTTATTATAATTTTCTTATGCGGTTTTTAATTTATTATTTTGTATATATTTTGATTATTTTTGTTGTGGCGAATAAAATGATTTGATGTGAATGTATTTTATTGTAATTAAATTAAAAAAATAAAAGCATGTATGTTATTGTTAAATTGAACATATGCAATAAATTAAAAAAATAATTAATTAATCTCGTATGAATGGTACAATTTTTTTAGTATATAGTTTAGTTGTTGTTTTTTTTTTTTTAAAACAAATACTTTTAAAATTAATATCTTTTTTAAAACTATAGTATATATAAATTAAAATTAGAAAACAATTAATAATAAATTAATTTCAATTTTATTATAAATTTTTTTTAATTATTTCGTTTATTATCTGTGTTTATTTTTTTATTTTTTTTTCAATCAATAACATTTTTTTAAACTTTTTACTTAAATTTTTGTCTAACAATCAATTAGTTTTATTTATTTTTATATAAATATCGTCTTTTTCCAAATAAAAATAAAATTAAATAATTTTGAATAATTTATATTATGGTTGTTAGAATTGTTTTTGTTCTTCGAAATATAAAATAAGAATTGTTTTTTTTTTAATTTATTTCAATTTTGTTCTATTTAATATTTATTCGGACCAAAATGTTTTTAATTCAATTATAAAATGTATATGTTTTTGATTTTATTTTAATATAAATTTCCTGATTTTTCCTGGATGATTCACCAAAAAAATTGAATGTATGAGAAATAAAGTTAATAACCAATGCACATATAGGTTCCATAATTTTAATCATTTCAATTTTAGTAGTGAATTTTAATTATATATGATATTCGGCGATATTTCAAAGTTCTATAATATAACAAAAATATTTAGAAAATATTGTCAAGGCTTGCATTATATTTAATGAAGGAGATACGATCCAATTTGTTTGTATATAATAAAAATATTTAAGAAACTCATTTCAGAAACAGTATATTAAATATTTAGTTTTTAAAATTGTAATTATTTAAAATTGTAATGATTTTAATACAAAAAAAATATTTAATAAATTTGGGTAAAATAAAAATTGACGATATTTTATAATTGTATTTATAAAAATAATTTAAATAAACTAAATATTTTTATAATACTTTTCTATATAAATATCGGCTATTTTCAAATTTTAAATTTTCTTCATCTAATTTATATATAAATAAAATTATTGTTCTTGCATCTTATCTTTTCTTTTTCAAGGGAAACCACTAAATTTCATAGGTGATTTAATTTTTTTTTTGGTTTAAGTAAATTATTTCTATTCTGATTATTTTTTATCCGTAACCATACAATCTATAAAATACCGAAACTAAATACGACGCCATATTTAAATTTTTGCTGTCAATTATGTTACATTAATAATATAATTAATTAAAACATTTTCCTTTTCTTTTTACTAATTAACTATATATGCGTTTATATTGCCTTATTTATATCGACTTGTTTCAAAAATAATTAAAAAAGAAAATAAATATTGTCTATTTGTTTTTTTTTTTAGGAAAAATAAAATACTGAACAAATTTATCTTATATTTATTATATGCTATAGTTATATATAGTTTGCTTGAAAATTAGGATATAAAATGAGAACTTCATGATTTGATTTTGGTTTGAGGTTTGATTGTTTATAGTGTATATGGAAGGCATATAGGCGATTGTGGGAAATTATTAGCCATATTTCCTTACAGTATTTCGTATTTCGTTTTACAGTTTCGCAAATTTCTTTGAATTTTCATTGAACTTGAATTGGAAAATTTGCTATATCTTTTGAACCAATTTCTTCTATGCACTATGCAATAATTTTCAAATGATTCTAGGAAAATGAAAATTCAAGAAAAACTTTGACTGCAATTCGAAATTGAATTTTCCGGAAAATTTTGTTTAAAAACAAATTTATTTTTGTAGAATAATTAAATGAAATTTAGTTACCTTGGAAGCAGCATAAACAGTGAAAATGATATAGCGGAAGAAGTTCAATCCCGGATTGCTTCAGGAAACAAGGCCTTTTACGGTTTGCGAAAGATGTTTTTTTTCGAATACATTGAGTAAAACTTTGAAAGTAAAGTTATATCAAACACTGGTTCGACCAATTGCCACCTACGGTTCTGAAACGTGGTGCATGACACAGGCCAACGAACGGCGACTTGGAGGGTTCGAAAAGAAAATACTACGCCTCATCTTTGGACCGACAAAGGAAACGGGATGGTGGCGTAGGCGGTACGATTTCGAATTATATAAATTGTATACCTAACCCGATATAGTTCGGTTCATTAAGATTGGTCGCCTGAGGTGGTTTGGTCATTTGGTACGAATGGATGGCGATCGTATACAGTCAAAAATGCTGGACAGCAAGCCGGGCGGATCAAGGAGTGTGGGAAGACCGCGGGGTAGGTGGAAGGATAAAGTTGAAGCGGGCCTTCGGGCCCTCGGCGTTTCCGGCTGGCAGACGTTGGCGGTAAATAGGCCCGGTTGGAGGAGGCTGTTAATGGACGCCAAAACCAATTGTAGGTTGTACATTGCATGTGTGCATTGTATATGTGCATTGCGAAATATCCTTTTCGTTTGGTAATATGGCAAACAGATTTCCAGCTCCTTCAAAAGAAGTATTTTGAGAAATATAATCGCTTCATTTTCCTATAACAAACATTCCGATGAATATATAGATGTAATAATAATTGTATATATAAATATATATATATTCTAATCAGAAGAAGAGTCATCATTTTTTATTCCCTTATAATCTTTATTTATTCTATTTTTACCCTAAATTATAAACTTAAATATTATATTTTATTGTAAATCAATTTAACCCCTGTAATGTTTTGTATTTATTTATTTATGATGATATGCAAATTAAACATAATTTTTTTTTGTGCAATTGTATAGTTCATGAAGAAGAATTTGAAGTGTCACAAGGAAATTTTAGTTTGGTATTTTACTTGGAATCGTTAAAAGCGTATAAACATTATCTGTGTGGATATTTTGGTTGGTTGGTAATAGTTTTTTATGGACCGAATTGCGTTGTATGACATAATTACAATATTATGACCATAATACGTTTTTTTCATTATTTTCATATTAATTTTTCTATACATACTTATCATTTAAAAGTATATTTCCTAAATAATTTTCCATCTTCAGAAAAATAATAGAAATAAAAAATAAAAATAAATTTTTCGTATTACAAACATCAATTTGGTTTTAGCGTCCAACAACAGCCTTCTGTTGATAGTTTCTTAATTTGTGCCTTTTACGGTGTCGGTAAATAGCCATACGACCAACCGCAAGCCGAAAATACAACTCTGTGTTAAAATTCAAATTCGAAATATAACCGAATACACAAAATATATTTTATGTCTTCAGTATAGGATTCGAACCCCTTTAAATTTTGTAAGAATTTTAGGTTGGCATTTTTATCATTTACACCACAGAGTGCATTCAATAGAAATATTCTCACATATTAAAATTGTTAGAATTTCCCAATAAACACCGATTCGGACGTTTAGCGACTGATTAATTTAAATGCATTTTATGCTTCATATACGAAAAAATTAGATAATTATAATTGTGCTTAAAAATGCTCATTAACCATTTAAGATTTATTTGATATCGGAAAAAAAGTTATGTTATAGTTTTAACTTGAAATGATATTAAATATAAATAATAGAATCAAGTGTTTTTTTCTTAATTATGACTTGACAGAAATCTTATCCTATTTACATGAAAAACATCTATCCTCGAATATTAAAATAACCAATATATAAAGAATTATTCAATTGCACAAATTAAAAAATTGTTTTGCATTTTAATAAAGTTATATTATTCCATATACCTTTCGTATAATAAGCTTTAATAAATATATTATATATTTGTTTCTATATATTTTATATATATATTGACCTTTTTCATTAACATTTAATAATCATTTTAGTTTTGATGAATGGCGTAAATTAAAATACCACAAAAATAAATAATCATTCTAGTTCCTTGTAATTTGATTAATTTAAATTATAAAAACACTTTTGAGGACCTTCTTGGTTCTTGACAAATAGTATATAGTTATTTGATTGTTCATTTCCTTGAATGAATGAAAGTCTCTATCTGTATAATACCGTAATAATACTGTATGTTTTGTAATATAGATATATTTTCTAAAAAAAAAAATAATTATTATTAAGGACTAAAGGGTTTTTTTTTTTTTAATTTTAATAACCTTTGGAATATTTATTTTCAATTCACTATATATATGACGACAAATTGGATAATAATAAAAACAAAATATATGGAAAATAAAGAACCGCTTCTGCTCAGTCAGTAAACGTAAACGTAAAACAGTCTCTCAATATATAATATATATAAATATTCTATATATAATAAATAAAAACTAATATATTCTATATCACTTTTATAGAACTTTGTGCATATTCAAATTTAAATAATAATAATAATAATATTTGAAAAATTTCTTTTATAAATAAATCACATTAAAAAACAAAACTATTAAATTCTTAAAGAAAATATAAAAGAAATATTCAAAATATATATGTTATGGTACTAAAAAAATTATGAAATAAATATTTTTTGTAAAAAATAAAAAAAAAAAAACATTTATACGAGATTATAATTATAATGAAATAATAAAAAATATTTTCTTTAATAATTTGAGCCTATTTTTAAATTATAAATTTTAATAATTTTTTTTTTTTTGTAATATAATTTGTGTTTATTTTCTAAATTTTATATTTTATAGAGGTTTTTTATTTTCTTTATAAATATAAATTTATTTATGTTTGTTATTGCATCGTATCGTCATCTTAGGCTACGATATTTTTTTTTCTTATTTTCTTGATTTCTTGTTAATTCACAATCAAAATATAAATATTTTTTGTTTGGAGCTTATTTTTATTATTTTATATGAAAAAATAAACTTTTTATTATTATTATTTTATTTTTAAATATTTCAATTGACTGCGCGTAATAATTTATTTTCTTTAATTTTTAATTTGTTTTGTTTGAGGGTTTTTTTTTTGAATCCATGGTAATAATAATAATTTAAATTATTTTGTAAATAAAAATTAAGATATTCAGGTATTTTTCATTAATTATATAGGCCTATAGCGTTAGGCATTCTAATAAATTATCATCTCTTTTTTTTTATTCATATACCATATAATTTTGAATTTTATTATCTGATACATTTTACAATAAATTATCAAATTTTTTAGAAAAATTATTTAATAAATTATTTACCATAAAATGTTTTTATACACAGTGCGACAATTAATATTTCGGACTCAAACCATATCTCAATAAATAGTGGGACGATCTATGTGATCGAACAAGCGTTTTGAAGCTTGATATTTTCTCTATCGTCTGTAAAAATTTCATTGCATTTGGTTGACCAATAAAAAAGTTATGACATTTCTTGTGACACAATATTTTAGTTGAAGAAGAAATTTTAACATGGAACAAAGAGCAGTCAACGCAAAGCTTGGACAGAAACGATCTGCAATCTGCAACAGAAACGTTCAAATCGATGCAGCAACCCAAACAGCCAAATATTACTTAGGTAATAAATTTACCGACTGCGATTTTCCAATTTAGGGTACCGCATTTTATGTATAGTATTATAGTGGTTTTTGAATCGGTACTGACAGGATAATGCATATATCTCATCTTTGGCATTACCTAATCGAATCGAATTCTTAAACTGAAGCATACACTCAGCATTCACAAGAATATGGTATTATATCATAAAGCTTATCAGCAAGAATCAATAGATAAGATATTTTGAAAATTACACACAGATAATTCGTTAAAAAATTTTATCTATGTAAATAACCTTCTAAATACTTTATCCATTACGTCTTGCAGATAAACTTTATGAAATAATACCATATTGTTTCCCGGAGAAAATACGGCCATAATACGACAGTCGAAATACAGTAAATTCACTACCGCTGTGGGACGGTCATGTGAAGACGTTCTAGTTACGTTGGAGATACCCTATGTATGCTAGTTAATTATCGGTAACAATGTTACTTCGGTAAGATTATAACGTAATCATTACCTCGTATTTGCATGTGTTCGTACTGGTAAGTTTCCAGTAAAATAATTACTTCAGTAACAAAAAAACTCGGCAAAATCAGTTGCAGTTACGTGTCAAGAAGGTTGTGTTGACGTCATGAGGCGGTAATAAAAATGTTTGTATGAAAGTTACCAACATCAAAATTATCGTCATATAACCGATTTTACACTAAATGTGGGTGCTTGGGAAGTTAATGACGATAATTGTATGGGTTGAACACAATTTTTTGAGTGGTATAAATGTTTCGTGGGTGGCTAAAACGCAGGCTAAAAAAACAAGAAAAGTTCCATCGAAAATCAAGACAATGCTCGTAACATTCTTCGGTAGCAAGGGAATTATCCATAAAGAATTCGTTCCAACTGGTCAAACAGTCAGTGGATCATATTATATCGAAGTTTTGAAGCGTACAGGATGGACAGGATTCGTCGTATTCGACCTGAATATCGTGAATCAGATAGTTGGTGTTTGTTACACGATAATGCACCAAGTCGCACTTCACTTTTTGTTCGGAAGTTTTTGGCTCGAAATCAATTACGTGTGTTAAATCATCCACCGTATTCACCTGATTTAGCACCATGTGACTTCTCCTTATTCCCAAAACTTAAAATGAAATTCATAGGATGTTTTTTTGAGGATATTGAAACCATTCAAACAGCATCTACACGCGCACTATAGGCAATACCACAAAATGAACTGCAACACGCATTTGAATCATTATTAAATCAATGTAACAGTTGTATTGAATCAGGAGGAGAATATTTTGAATAAATAAAAAAAAAAATTTTTCAAAAATCGTGTTTTAATGTATTTCTTAGGAGCAGTCCGGAATATTAATTGTCGCACTGTGTATGTTCGTATATATGAAAATGTTTTTAGACTTTTTGGAATGACATTTTTGGATTTATATACACGATTACTTTTCCACGATTACTTTGATTTTAATCGTTATATCTTATGTAAAATTTTACATTTAATAACAATTTAATAACATATGTATTCTCTATCAATTTTTAAAGAATATTTCAATCCAATTCGAAATTTTGTAATTTTGTATTTAGATGATTTTCTTAAATACATTAAAACATTTTTTTTGTATATTTTCTATCAATTTTTAAAATAGAATTTTCAAATTTTGTGTATTTTGTTGTATTAATTATGTAATTAATTAATGAAATTATGTAATTTAATTAATCAAGAAAAATACCTGATTTAAATTATCACAAAAAAAATTAATTATAATATTACAATTTTCAATTCGATTTTGTATTTTTTAATTAATTAATTTATTTTATTATTTTTAGTCGATATCAATTAATCATTTTGATTGTAAAAATTATATTCGTTGCAAATAAAAGAATTTATAAAAAAAAAAAAATTAAATCAATAAAAATAGAATTAGGAAAAAATATATATTATTGGGATTTTTCAAATATTTTTTTTTTTAATTATGGCATCACAATTTCTTTTATATATTACTATTTTTTTTTTTAAATATTAATCTCATATTTATTTTATTTTATTTTTAATATTTAATATTTTCTTTTTATTACAATTTCTTTATAATTGTTTTAAGTTTGCTATAATTTATATAAATAAAATTAATATATTTTAATAATAATTTGTCAAACTAAAAAAAAATTTAATTATATTTATAAAAAAATATAGCCATTATATTTTTTTTTATTATTATCATTATTATATATATATAATATTTTTATTTATTTATTTTTTGTTTTTTATTTTTTTTTTATTTAACAAAATCAATTCAAATGTTTTAATATAAAATTTAAATACGAACAGAAAATGTAATTAAATGTAATCTCAAAATTGCTTTTTTAAAGTTTTAAACACAGATTTTAATAATAATATATAAATTTCTTTTGAAATTATTTCGTTTTCTGTATATAATATCTTTATTATATTTTTAAAGCATTTTTTTTTGTATATAATTTTGAATTTATAATATGTAAATGTTTTTATTAATTTTATTTTATTTTTTCACATTTAAAATATATTTATAAAATATTAATTAATCATCAATATATTGTATATTAAATATAAGATGAGCGATGATTTATAAATTAATTGTTTTCCAATCGATATATACTCTATGATTTAATTTAATTCTAATAAGTTCATTTACGTAATAATAATAATAATATATTTCTAGAAATATAAATTTCTTTTTTTGTTTAAATAAAATAAAATAATAATTTTGTATGACGGTTTTGTTGTTTGTGTGGGGATGTTGTTGTGTGTGTATTTGGAAGTGTGGTGGAAGGAAGTGTTTGATTGTGATGGGTGCTTATGTAATATGTATATATAAATAATTAATTTTTTAATTAAATTGAATCAAGTCACTATATGCGTATTTTAATTTTTTATAATTCCATTAATATTTTATAGTATTTTTTTTTTTTTTTGAAATTAAAATTATTTTGTGTTATTATAATAATTAATATAAGAAATAAAATAATAAACAAAATTTCATTGAATTTTCTGATAATTTATTGAATAGATTATATTTTTAATTGTGAAGAAATTAAAACTATAGCATAATTGTAAAATAGTAAAATATCTAACAGTTTATGTGCCATTATTTATCCATCAGGAAAAATCATGGAAAAATGGTATTTTGATGGAATTGAATTCCAAAGTGTTAAAAAATTACTTATCCACTAAAAACTCTAATTGATATTAGATAAATGTATATAAAGATAAAGAATAGTATTTAGAGGCATAGAAAACAGATCGAATTCAATGGACAGGGCAAATGTTGATATACCGTATAAATTTATAATAACAATTTCGGTTAATAAAAAAATATCTTTATTTTGTATCTAATTAATTTTTTATTGATAATTTTCGGCCCACTGGAAATGGAGGACTTTGTTTTGAAAAATGCATGTTAATTATACATCAAATTAAATATCAAATACTTATATACATTTTATGGTGTGAATATGAATGTAGTTTTTATTTATTCAAACTATTTAAGTTTTAATTTATATAAAATGACAATATTTTTTATATGTTATTAATTTTTACCTTTTTGTTTTTTATTCACAGGTTAGTGAAAATTAGATTTTTTTTAGCGGAATCTTGAAAATATTCCCGAAACTTGGTAAATGTGAGTAAAATATATTTGTTATGATGTATTAATTTTGATGCATAGAATTTACTATACATGTTTTAATAGTTTTATACAAAATTGTTTTAAGTATAAGAGTAAAATGAAACCTATCCTAGGCAGGATCGCCACTACATACAAGATATTGGTGCGAGCGAACCAGGCGCCGTTGCCTAGGGGCGCTGAAAACTATTAGATATTTTAAATAACAAAGAAGAATTTTCTTTGATTAAATGACTTTTTTCTAAAGAAAATTTCTGGAGCAAAGAACTACGGACAGACAACTGATAAACTTGACAGATTTTTTTTAGAGCTCCTTGTGGGACATATCTTATGTTTATAGGTTTTTTCTTGTCATGTTTCAGGGCGCTACATTTTAGGCGCTGTTGAGCCAGGCGCATAAATGGGCTAAAACGGGCCTGATCCTAGGGATCTAAAATTGATTGAGTGTGTCAACAAATTAATGGCATTTTTGCATTTATTGTAGAATTTATTTCAAATTGTAATTTTCTCAAAGGATTTCTTGTGTTAAATGAAAATTATTCTAAAAATGAATATAACATTTATAATAATGTCTGAATTTATCGTATCTGTCTTAAAATGAGAACGTTTAAGGGATATATCCTAGTGTTTTTTTCTCTTAAATTCCCATTGCACATCATAAAATATCCTTAAATACGACTTCACTATCAAATAAAAATAATGAGCATCCAAATTTAGCGTTACCTAAAATTTGTTCCGGTTTTTTGTTTGAAAGTTTTCGTTTTTTAAATCCGTTTCTCAATGAAAATGAAAACGAAAAAATTAATATTCTAACATTAGGAAATCATTTAGTTGTCACATATGCGAGAAACGTACTTGAACATTGATAAAACTATTAGATGTTTGAATTTTTCCTATAAATAAAACTTTATTACCTAAATAAAACTTTATTACCTAAATAAATGCATGCCTAAATTCAATAATTTGTTTAGTATTGCATCTGGTTCATAAAAAAAATGTATGTTCCAATATTTTTCTACAAACATTTAAAATCTCGAATATTTTAATGAAAATGAAATAATTTCCGCGAATGATTTTCAATTGAAATTGTCTAAATTTTCCGAATCTATCAAAAAATTAATGTAAGGAAAATAATATAGAATACTATGGATTGAATTCTGTAAAAATATTAATTAAATTGAAACCGTTTTATTAAAGTCTATTTACATAGAATATCATTAATATTAATCATACAAATTATGCTGTTTTTATTTATAAGGGAATAATTTGCCATATATATTATACGTGTGTAAATTCAATGAAATTATTTTGTTTTTATAAAACACATGCGGTAAAAAGAATTAGAATTTTTAAATAATTATCTTTTTGTTTTTTATTTTCTTTAAAGATTTTCATTATTAAACTAAATTTTCGGTTATTTAAAAATTCACATATAACTAATAAAAATATGTAATTTGGTGTATGTGTATTGGTTTTTTTGTATTTTGTGTGTTAATTTTTAATTTGTTTATTTATATATGCGTGTGTATAGTTAACATCTAAATTGTACCATATATTATTATTAATTATTTAGTAGTTTAAACCTTAAATTTAATATTATTATGTTATTTTTTTTATATTTTTCTTATTATTTATATACATTTATAATTATTGTTATTGATGACAATAAAAAAAAAAAAAATTAACGATGAATTTCAGGCACCAACTTGTTTGGGATATTAATTTTCTATCATTATCATATTATTAATTAAAAATTTATTTGATTTTAAATGAAAATTAGACAAAACAAGATAACAAAAAAATAAAACATTATAACGTATAAAAAAAAATTATATTTCTTTGAATGTTATAAAAAAATGTTTTAAAATATATACTATTATAGTATAATTATTATTATTATTTATATGTATTTTTCACAAAAAAAAAACAGCCATAAATACACAATTTCTTTTTAAAATGTATAATAGAAATTATATATATTAATACAATTTTCAAATTGGTGATTTTCACAATTCAAAATCAATAGTACAAGAATAGGACGAAGGATGATTATTATTGTATGGTGGTCGATTTTTAATTTCCTATATATGTATAATTGTATTGTTCTGTGGTGTAAATGACAAAAATGCCAACCTAAAATTTTGAACGAAATTTTGGGGTCGTCGTGGGTTCGAATCCTATACTGAAGACATAAAATATGTATTGTGTGTTCGGTTATTTTTCGAATCTGAATTTTAACACAGAGTTGAATTTTCAACTTGCGGTTAGTCGTACGGCTAATTACCGACACCGTATTAAGAAACTAACAACAGAAGGCTGTTTTGTTGGACGCTAAAACCAAATTGTTGGTTGTAAAGCGAAAAATTAATTAATTTTTTATATATTCTGGCAATTTTTGCAATGCAATTAATTGAAGTCAGGCCAAATTCTAAATGGATATAAATGGTTAAATTTCAATTTTAATCATTTCAATGAAGGTAATGAATCTTTTATACTAACAATGTTCGTTATAAAAGAATTGGTTATAAATAGTAAGTAATGAAGAATTTATTTCAATATAAACAAAAATATTAAATATTTTATAAGCCATATGTGGATTGTCATGACGCAACCAAAATTTCGGTTGAAAACATCTTGGAAGAAATCAATTCTCTTGCACTTCTCACATTCAATGTTTTATATAAAATAATATATAGGAGATTTTGAAATTATATATAGAAATCACCATTTTGAAATTATACATTTATATTATTTATTCTATTTTAACTTAAAAATCCTCTTATAATACTAAATAAATATTCTGGCACTATTCATTTAATTCTATATCGTTTATATGTACAAATGATTATTATTTTTATATTTATCCCAATGTTTTCCCCTATATATAAATAATAGTTTTCTTTTCGTTCCTATCATATGCTTTTTTTTTTTGTTAAATAAAATAATATTAATTTACATATACCAAAAAAAAAAAAAAAAAAAAAACAAATTAAATATATTTACAAAATGATTATTAATTTATATTATTAAAAATTATATATAACTTATAATTATAATAAGAAATAAATAGACATTAAAATAAATAATTTTTTAAAAATCTACAACTTCCATACTGAATGGTTTTTTATTATTTGATTTATTGGCGGGCACTGATAATTGATTTCGTAATGCGCCCATCATTGGTGGTGCATCTTCATCATCGTCATCATCATCATCGTCATCGTCACCATCTGAATCTGTACGAACACCAATAGGCCCACCACCAATAATAGTTGGCACCCCAAAATCATCGTCATCGTCATCCTAAAATTTAAATTCATAATACAATGGAAGAAAAACAAAATTTTTAAATTAAAAAATAAATAAGAATTCATTTTTATTGATAAAATTAAAAATATTTTTTAATTTTTAGGTTTTTTTTTTTTTGACCAAATTTGTTTTTTGAGAATTTTTTATTATATTTTACAAATTTTGTTTCTATAACCAGAAAATTATGAAATTGGATTTTAAAAATGAATAGAAAATATTAATAAAACTATTTAAAACAGCCAGTCTGACAGTCGGAAGGTTTTTTTTATTTATGAAAAATAAAATTGTATGATTGTTATTTATGATTTAATGAATTCGGCGTTTCTATATAAAAAAATTGAATTGAATTGATGAAAGAAGAGGGATTTTATATATTTGGAAAATTGATAGAAATGATTTTCCATTTTTTTTTTGCCCTTGTTCAAGTTTTTAACTATACAAATTAATGATATTTTCTTTTTGATTGGAATGTAAATTGAATGTTAAAATCTAAATATGACGATCAATTAATAATTATAGAAATAAGTAAAGTTTTTGATTGCATTTAATTGAGTACGAAATACATTTTCCTTTCCGAATGACTTTGGAATAAAATTTTTATTTATCATTGTGATGAAAAATGAAATAGAAAATGGTTATCACCTAAAATAAATCTTTATTTCATTTTCTAATAAAAATTTGAGTGTGGTTATAGAAACAAAATTTTTATATATGTAATACATATATATAGTTGCCTTAAAATTTCCAAAAACCAATCAATGATTGAATTATATAATTATAAGCAAACCTGCAACGCTATTAATAAACGCTACTATATATATATATATATAAATAGATAATTGAAAATTAAAGACAATTAAATAGTGATTCATTTTTCGGTAATCATATAAATTTATGAATCTCTTCATAATTAAAAAAAAAAACAAAAAATAATAATGAATAAATATTAATAGTGCACTTATCAAATTATGTATTGACTATAAATATATATTTAAAGATGATGTTTTCTGTATATAAAATAATGCTTAACTTATCAAATACTTATAAATAGGGTGCTGCGAAAGTGCTTCTGATATGGAACACTAAATGCATTCTTAAACGCGTAATCGTGCGAACAACATAAAACATAAAAATAAATAAAAAACAAAATGTGCATGCCTCGGCTATATAATAAAAATAAAGAATAAGAATAATAAAAATTAAACTCCCTTTGACGATCTTTGAGGACCATTCAATTGCAATAACATTTTTTTAAATATTTTTATATAAAACAAACTAAAAAAGATATGTTAGTTGTATATAAAATAATGTAAAGTTCTTATTTTCGGGTTTATGCGATAATAAAATAAAAACCATGTTTAAAATATTTGTTATAATGTCATCATGAAGTGCAAGTGGAATATGTTTATTATATCTTTAGATAAATAAGCGACCACAAAACTACCCATTCCATAAATTGTGAATAATTTTTTCCAAATAAAATCTATTTGTTGATTTAATAAATGTTTTTTTTTCAAATTAAGGTAAATTTTAAATTTAAGAGAATTTTTTAAAACTATTGATTTAAGTTTTTGATAAATTGCTATATGAATATTTTTATTTCAATACATTTTTCCTTCATTTGACAATTCTCTGGTGATGTGAAATGTTTAAAGAATTTTTTTCCAATATTTTTCTTAAATGGAAATTTTTCCTTCATTAAAAATGGTTCTGATGATACTGAATTTTTTAACGATCACTACTGAATATTTTTATGGCAAATTATAATTGCAAAAATTACATAACATTTACTGATATGAAATAAACAATTGAATAATAAACTATAAAATATAAAACACATTGTAAATAGCTATATAAATAAAATTTAATGATGTATTATATATATATATATATATATACATATAAATATATATTAAAAAAATAGATTCAAGTATTTTTAAGCATTTAGCATATTTTCATTAATAAAATAATTACTTTTCTTTTTTATTTTTTAACATAATTATATTGATATTTGTAAATTATTAGTTACCGTTTATATTATTGTCAATTTTTTTTTTAAATTATTTATATAGTTAGTTGTTTATAGTTGATTTGATTTGCCGGTCGTTCGTAGTCTATAACTTTCAAAGATATATATTTCATAAAAAAATTATCCGTCCATAAATTATTATTTTGAAATGAATATTTTTAAATCATATTAAGAAAATTCATAAATTTTAAATAAATACAAAATTGTTTTATAGAAAATGAAAATAAATCCCGTACAATAATAATAATTTCAAAAGAATAAATGATAAAAAATAATTAAAACGTATTTTTTGTTCAAATTAAAACGTTTTTGAATTGTGTTGAAATAAAAAAAAAATACAAAATTGAAAATTGAAAATAAAGAGAAAAAAAAACCAAGATTTTTTTTGTTGTTTTGGTAAAATCGTTATTATGAAACTTACATCAAAATCACCGATAGTGAATCGCGTTGCTGTTAACAAATTTGATGGAGGTAAATCCGGACTTATCACCTTTTTTTATTTATATATATTATCGTATTTTAATAACATTGAATTTTTTAATGCACAAATGATTTTACACATTTTTTATATTTTGTATATAATTTTATTATAATTTATTTATTTTTAGCAATAACATTTTATATGATTTTTGTTTGTTAATGATTTAATCGATGATGCGATGCGATGCGATAATAATATATATATATATATATTAATGTATATTTTAAGTAGAGCGCGCGTGGTTGAGTGTAAAAGAATAAAAAAAAAAAAATTAAATTAATTAAATTAAAATCAATTTCAGTTTTTACATATTAAATTAATTTTTTAAATAATTATTTGAACATACAATTTATTAAAAATAATTTGGATTGACTATAATTAATATATTCTACACTATATATATTTAAAAAAAAAAAATTATCACACATTAGCGATTAGAATGGGAAATATTTTAAATGAATCATTTATGATAAAATATATTTAGATATAGCTATAGTTATTATGTTATCAATAAGCAATTCATGTATTTTTATTTTAATAATTAATTTTATTTGGATCTTTAAAAGCAATGTGTTTGTGTGTGATTTTGTGTATAAAAACGGATAAAAATGAGGAATGTGAATTTTTAGTGTTTATATAAGTTAATTTTATAGCTTTAAGAATGTGATTATAAATGATTTTAATTTTGTGGAAATTATGATTATTTTTGGCTATATGTATATATTATGTGTTGCGAATGTTTTTGAATTATTACGAATATATAATCTGTTTTTATTGATTATTGATTAATTATATGGAATATGTGATTTAAGAAAGTATATACTTTTGTAATATTAAATTCGCAGAAACTACAATTTTTCATTATTTTTAAACATTAATCATTAATGATAAATCATAATAGATTGTTTTTTATACTGACTATAAAATAGTGAACTAAATTAAAAAACAAGTGGATATGTAATTAAATTAATTAATTAATTTTTCGCTTTACAACCAACAATCTGGTTTTAGCGTCCAACAACAGTCTTCTGTCTTTAGTTTCCCTAATTTGTGGCTTCTACGGTGTCGGTAACTAGCCGTGGTACGACCAACCGCAATGTGAAAATATAACTCTGTGTTAAAATTCAGATTCGAAAAATAACCGAAAACACAAAACATATTTTATGTCTTCAGTAGAATTCGAACCCCCGGCCCTCCAAATTTCTTTAGAATTTTAGGTTGGCATTTTTATCGTTTACACCACAGAGTCATATTATAATTATAAATATAAAAAAACTTATATTCTCACAAGATTTACAAAAAGTATGACTATATTTAAGATTGGGACAGTGTATGTTATTATATATATAAATATTTAAAAGATTCGACATTTAATTTTAGATGAAATTTAAAACGAAAGCAATAGTAAAAATATTCAGTATAATACTAAAAATATTCAGAATATTTGAATTCAATCATTGTTTATCTTTCTGTATACACTATGGATTCAGTTATAACACATCTTTAAAATAATATAGTTGTCACAACCTTTTTTGATTGATAAACGGGATTTTTTTTGCTCATTTGATAACAAACGTGACAGAATTAAGATATGATAGACAGATGAAATTGAATTTTTTGCGATCCGGTTTTATATTAACGATCGCCAGTAGAATTCGTTTCGTTTAACAGTTTTTAATGCAATATATATATGTCTGAAGTCATATTCTTTATTATAACTATTATAACTAGACACAGATTTATTCATATAGATGTACTCAATGAAGAACTTAGGTAAATATAAAGTAATTTTTCATGATTATATAGGATGATATGTATTCTAATATTTAAATATAGAATATATCATAAAGAATGACCCGTGCTATATACATTAAGTTCGTCACACCCTGATTAATAAATTACATATATTTAGAGAGGTAATTGAAAATTGATTACAGATCTATTTAATTAAAAAAATTCTATTTTTGGAAATCGACATAATAATTATGTAATCAATGTACAAACAAACAAAAGGTATACACGTAAACTTTGTTTTATTGTTGTTACTATAAATTTATATAGCATAGGTTATTTATAATTTATAAAACTTTTTTTTTGTTTAGAAACACCAGATAATTTTCTTTTTTATATGTATATATACACAAAAAAAAAAGAATAAATAGATTTCTAAATCTGCTAAAATGCATGGTATAATATAATTTATTTCTATAGATGAAGCAGTGGTTTTTGATTTTTAATTAATCTAGAATTATTATTATTAATTAAATATTTATATTCTTAATATTAAATATAAGAAGGATAGGAAATATTAAATATAAGAAGCACATTTGTTGAGGTACACACATATTGCAAATTCAATTATCTATTAAAAAAAAGTTGTAATTAATCCATTGTAATTGTTCTGTTCTAATCGGGCTATTATTAATCTTAAAATCTTTGATTATGTGAATCTGAGTTATTGTTTTGTGTATTAGGTATTTAGTGAATGTGCTCGAATTAAAGTTTTTTTTTTTAATTATAACATTTAGATTTCATATTTTTAAATTTAATATAAATAATAAATTTCTTATAAAATACCCCTATGAAATCTAAAAAATAAATTAGCATTAATTCAATGTTTAATAAAAATTCTACTTACATCATCTTCATCGATCATTTCTTTTGTTGATGCTGTCGTTTCATTTCTTCGTATTGAACCTTGATGAATATCCAAATCAACCGTTAATATTTGGAATCGTCTCATTAAATATACGATTGGCATTGGTAATACACCGGCTAATATCATTGCAAGTGCAATTCCCATTACCCAATTCGGATATTGTTTTTTCTCTGTTGATCTCTACATGAAAATTAATTTGATTTGGAAATGATTGAAAATATACACAGTACAGATTAACAGAACTTTATTTTTAGAAGGTTAAATAGAATTATATATGGAACTTGGTACATTAAACAGAATTTGATAATGATGATCATAGTTTATAGGATTAAAAACCGGTATATTAAAGCTTATTCATTCTTTATATGTATAAAATGAGTGTTTATAGATCGCAGTTGATAAAATTGGTGACTTTGAACAAAAAAAAAAGTTGGAAGAATTTTGTGAAAATTCGATATACTTAAAATAAATATAAATAAGTATAGATTACCGTTTCTTTGTCCCATGCATAGTACGTTGGATTTTTTAAAGCCATTGATATTATCGATGCCGCCAATATACAACACATAATAATTGGTCCAATATATCTCCATGTTAATTGCCAATAAATACCAGGTCGATAGCCAGTCATTTGGTAAATATCTTCAGTGAATCTATTTAATAAGAAATCATAATAGAAAACATTTATTCAAATATTGCAATTCATAATTTATCATCAGATTTTTAATTATTGCATTATTTACTTTGCATGTCCATATACATAAATAACAGCTATTGTTTCCATAAGAGCAATTACCACCAAACCAATTGTACCACCAAATGAATCGAACATTTGTAGCCAATATTCACCGGCACCCGTACAAAATATTAAACCAATAGTAAAACAAAATATACACACAACCGCTATAAATAAAAAATATATATACAATTTATTAATTTTGGGTTATATTTTTTCTGTATTTATTCAATATTATTGATTTTTAAAAGATATCATTATTTTTATAGGAAATGCTTAAAAAAATTCATCTGTAGAGACTATCTGTTGAACAGTGACTCAATGGGAATTGTATTTAAATTTATAAGAGGTAATGGCTGAAGTACAGTTTAGCGGACCTTTAGCTAGGACATTGGGGATACCTGCAATCGAAAGCCTATATGGCACAGACAAAATAACCGTTATAATTTTTTGGCGGTCACCCCCCCTCCGAAGATAGGGGGGGTCAAAGTTTGGTATTTTATTAGAAAATCCTGATTTGTGACGCAACCCGACGGGCGATTTTCAAAAGTAGAAATTCAAAATAAAGGTATTTTTATTATCTTTCATTTAAAACAACCCCGGAATAAATCGGAAGTATATAGGAGTCAGGGGGTGGGAAAATGTGGTTTTTTACATTTTTGGAGGTGGAACCGGTCTGTAAAGGGTTAAATGAATTTTCCCAGCGGCAAATTAAAGCTAAATGTAAGATGCAACCAACCCTCTTGTTCATTAACCCATATATGGCAAACACCGTGACTCGTTTAGTATCAAACATGTTATTTGTTTATAATTAAAAATCAGTCCCCCCATCACCCAGGAGTTATATGTATAAATGGGGTTTTTTTTTATATGTTATCTCACAAAGACCTATTACATGAGTTTTCAATAACGTGCTATTTGTTCTATATTCATTTTAAATATAAATTAATGTCAGCGTTTGAAAATATGCACTACTAGAAATATTCCTTTTAAAAAAATACGAATTAAAATGTTGCACCATAAAATATCAAACCATTACCATAAGTAAACCAATAGCAGCTGGCAGGTTGTATAAGCCGTTATACCAGAAGATGATAAACCAGAATAAATAGTAAAAGGTTTTTCAATACCCATGCAATAGAGCTATGTGAGATAACATTTAAAAAAAATTCACAAAACGCACAGAACTTGTGTGATGTGGAAAGTGCTTGCAATATAGCAAATCACACGTTTGATGCGAAACGACTCACGCACATGCCACATATTTTCCCACCCCCTGACCGCTATATACCTCCGATTTATTCTGGGGTTGTTTTAAATGAAAGACAATGAAAATACCTTTATTTTGAATATCTACTTTTGAAAATCGCCCGTCAGGTTGCGTCACAAATCAGGATTTTATTAAAAAATAACCAAACTTTGACCCCCCCCTATCTCCGGAAGGGGGGGGGGTGACCGCCAAAAAATTATAACGGTTATTTTGTCTGAGCAACATAGGCTTTCGATTGCAGGTATCCCCAATGTCCTAGCTCAAGGTCCGCTAAACTGTATATTCGCCGAGGTAATCAATGTTTGTGATTTCGGTATGTAAAAAAATAAACAAATTGTGTTTCCGTTAAATATCTCCTATTTTTTATGGAATCCTGAACCTATAAAAGGTGTTTGTGTCAATTATTTTATAATTTCCTAAAATATCTACGTAAAAGTTGTATAACTAGAGTTTATACCACGGATATGAATTTGAAAGACTATTGAAAATAAAACTGGCTGCCTGTTACATAGTCAAATTAATACAGCATATACAAATTAATACCATACCATACCATAATTATATATATTATCATGCGAGATTTTTGTGTGATTATGACTTCAACAGATAAATTACGTAAACATCATTATATTCATTAATTATAAACACATTCTAACAATAATATTGGTATTCTCTAAGGATACAGTTGTTAAAATAAATTCCACTATATAGAAACATTTTTTTTTGATAAAATGTCAACGTGAATGAATGAACCTAACCTTTATTTTTGTATATACATTTTAAAACAGTCATATATGATAATTCTTACCAGTAACATATTGTTTACGTAATCGCTTAAATATATCAATATCGAATAATGTACATAACATTCCTTCTAAAATACCAATCTGAGAACCTAATCCTAATGATAAAAGCATCGTAAAAAAGAGGATAGCCCAAAATGGTGCTCCAGGTAATTCAACAATTGCTTCGGTAAATACAATAAATGCTAATCCCGTTCCTTGAGCCGCTTTATTCAATTGCTTTTGTATACTACAATCATCGGTAAGATCCCAGGTCGTTGTATTATGTGTTGTATGTATTGAATTCATTAATTTTTCATATAATTCCATATTGATATCGGTTGTTGAATTAATAATTCCATGTTTTTCAAATATTTTTTTATTCCTATAAGGATAATAATAAAATAACAAAAATAAGAAAATTAACGTAATACTTGAATTAAAATATACAGATATAATACTCGATTAAATATAACTTAAAATAAATCATTAATGACTAAATGATTATTAATAAATTTCTTATAATATTTTATTAATAACTTCGCATATACGCATTCTTGATCAATATCAGAAATATATATAAAGAAAGATAATTTGTTGTTTTTCTTGAATATATGTTGACTCAAACTGACGATAGTATATATCTAGCTTTAATGATTGCATTGAACTGAAAATAATATTATATCACTTACATATCTATACAACGTTCTGAATCCACGGTCGCTTTAAATCCCAATATGGCAAATATAACAACACTTGCATAAATTGCCGTAATTGCATTGCATACACTCACCAACAACACATCACGTACACAATTATTTTTTGGTGTATTATAGCTGCCGAATGCAATCAATGATCCGAAAGCAATCCCAAATGAATAAAATACTTGTGTTGCCGCTTCTAACCAAACAGTTGGCTCAGCTAGCATATGGACTTTCGGTGTGTACATATGCATTAAACCGGCACCGGCTCCCTTCAACGTTATACCTCTGATGAAGAATATAGTCAATACAACATACGGAAATAATGATGTAAAATAAATTATCTGTATACGGTAAATTGAAATGAATTAATACGATTTAATTGAAATTATTTATAATATATTTAGTTAGGAATTGCTCTGCTACCTTTCCTGAACTCTGGATTCCTTTCATAACAATAAAAAATACAACGGTCCAGGCTAATAATAAACATAAAACAATCCACCATTTTAATCCTTCGGGTTCGTCAATTGACGGTGATACATCCAATGTATTTCGATACCAAAAATATTTTGTCGGTGAATCACACTCCGATATTGTATTATTATCCTCTAAATCTGGGCATGTCTTCCATGGTAATTCAAACTGTTTATTTATATAAATTTGGTATGATTATAAATACAATATCATATTAAGTTATCATCAATTTTGAAATAGAATTTTTTTTATATTTGATGGTTAATACAAAAACGAGTAAACTATTTACATATAGGATTCCCTTTTTTTTTTGTAAATAATTAGAGTTTTTTTTTTTTAAATATGAATTCCATGATGTGTATCCAAAATAAATTCAGAATTTTTCCATTTATAATTTATATAAATGGAAAAATTATTGTAAAATAAATGTATGTAGTTTTGAGATTGGTTTCTTATGCATAATTGATATATCTGAAATTTTGTAATGTTTAATCTACCGAAAGTTAATGGAAAACAAATGAAGTTATATATAAATATAATCTCTATAATTAACAATATGGGAATATTATTTTGAGAGAACTCGGTGTTGTATACAGTGTGTTGAAGGGTATTATATTGCTCGCGTGTATATCTAATTAATAGCATAGCCAAAAATAAAATAAAATAAAAATCATAATTACCCGAAAACTATTAAATAAATAATAGAAACACCATGTTATAATAACATTATAATACAATGCAACACATAATGTTACAATACACGATGATATTCCGATTCCACCAAGCCACGGATGTATTGTATTCCATACGCCGAGTGATCCTAAACGCATTCGTTGCCCAATACCAAGTTCAACTAAAAATAATGGTATACCTTCGAGTATCAGCATTATGGCAAATGGTATAAGAAATGCTCCTATATGATGTGATGCGGTAAAAATATAAAAATAAAAAGGAAAATCTTCAAGGAAAAACTTTCTGACTATAAAGAAATATATTTGATCTAAAATTAATTTATTGGTGTATTGTTTTTAATGCTGATGATTTGGATGATAATTTACATAATGGCAATTTATGGTTATATGAAATTACACTTAAACTATTTTCTGTTCTCTAAATTTTATTCAAATTCATAAAATTCATTGCTATAAAGTTGGTTTTATCTATAAAAATTATTTGTCGTTTTGGCTAAACTGAATAAAAAGCGTTCATATTGTCAATATGTTATGTTAATATGAAATGGAATTTTCACGTATCAATTATCAATTAAATTTATTATTACACCATACATTCTTAATATTTTGATACTCTTTTACTTTGTATATAATGTGTATGCATGTAAAATTGGTATTCGTTTCAAACATTATTTTTCTGTATATATTAATTAAAGTATAATCGTTTGATTATACTTAATTAATAATTAGTCCGGATGCACAATTTCGTGATATCGATCATCATTGTGTGTCTATAATTGTTTTCTTTTTCATTTGGCTAGAAATGTCCATCTGTCTGTCTCCCACGATAACTTGAGCAATGCTTTGGTCGATCATCAACAACAACTTTTCTGAAAGATAATCGAAATAATCTCGAAGATGAGCAAAATCGGCCACAAAAAAAATTTATCAGTAATTTTACATCAGCATATAAAAATGCATTTATTTATATAAATGATGTTTAATTTATTAAATGATGTACATTTTATAAAATCTTTATAGTTTAATCTTAAAAAAATAAAATTAAAATGTTGTAAAACCAAATACTCAACATATAATATGTTTAAACAATATCCAATTGTTTTTTTTACAAAAACCTATCGAAATATTAGATGTCTATATATATATATATATAATATTTGAAATATATACGTTTATTATAGTATATATTTTGTCCTGACTTTTGTTTTTTTTAAAGTTTTCTAAATAAAACTAAACAAAAATCGTATTTTATGACATAACAAACACCAAAACAAAAACTAATGATTTTTAAAGGCTTGACCGAATGACTGTATCTCTGAATCACCCAGATAACTGAAAATTTCGTCGATTATAAAGTCAGGTATATTTTGTTTAACATTAAATTTACCAGAGCACCAATATTCACGTGCAGTATTTTTAATTTTATATCGCACTATTCCGCAATGGTATTTTTCCGAAACGTATGAACGCCAACTAGGCCATTTTTCTGACATAACTTGTTCAATATTGGGAATATGGCGTATTAGTGGATTATTCATATACCGGGATATTCGTTCAACAGACTTTGTAAAAACAGTAAAATATGAAAGGTTTGTATTATTTATTTTTGTTTCCATCATTAATTGAAGTTGTGGAATGGTTGTATGTAAATAACCATGTTCATAATCTTCCATTAATAAAATATCTGGGATATTTTTTGAATTTTGTTTAATCAACTCTAAAACTATGAATTCCCTGAAAAGAGTCAGAACAACCATTTCATTACTTGAATGACTCAACTTTAATGTGCTCTTAAAATAATTACGTACTTTTACATGATCATATTCTAATTTTGCACCGTATTCTATTAAAAGTTTAACCATTTGTTTATGGTTTTTCAATTCAAGGATGTAATGCAATGCGGTATTACCAAAGCTATCGACTTTATTTATAACCGTATGACGTATGTCTAGATTATTTATTAATAATTCGAATGCGATGCGCGTTCTTCCAGTTCTAAAATGTTCATGGATTGGAGTTCTTTTGTACTCATCCACTACATTAATTTTTACATTACGTGTTATAAACATTTTGACTATATTTAGATCGCATACATCATAAATTGGAGTTTTTTGATTTTCATCCGTTTGTTCAATATTTATGATGTATTTTGTTAGTAATCGTCGTACAATGCAAAATCTTTTTTCTTTGATAACAAAATGTAATATTTTTTTATAGCGATCATCTGTATTTAAATCTATATTTGAATATTTTAGGAAAGTTGTGAAATGCACCCATTTAGTGATGAAATGTATTGGACGTAATTTAGTAGTTATATTTTCCGCATGTACATCGGCATTTTTTCTAATCAGACATTTAAAGATTCGTTTATCTCGTGCTGCACACGCTAAATGTAATGCAGTATCACCATTTTCATCTATTGCATCCAATGCTGCACCATTGTCAACGAGTAATTCGACCATCATAAAACTACTATGAAGAACAGCCGTATGCAATACAAATGGCACACGGTTAACATCATGAATGTATTTTAGCATTTCTGAAACTGCCGAAAACGAATTTGATCGTATAGCAGTAATTAGTGGATGCTTTTCCGTTGGTATTTTAAATTCAGTATTGAAATTAAATGCGGATATATTTTCACGAATTACGGCAAACGATGAACTTATAATGTTATGGTTAAGTAATTCTACTTGAAGCATAAATTTTTCACCATTATCATCATCCCACTCCATCTCGATTTTCCTTTTGTAATACAAATAACTATATATAGATAGGAATATTTGGTTCTTATATATTTAAATTAAATTTGCTTATAAAAATGTCAATTATTTTACATTTAATGGAATTTTAAACTACACCACGCACAAATAAAACCGACAATTTTACATCAAAATACCAATACATTTAATTATTCAATTTAACGTTAAATTATAATTTTATAATATATATTTGATTTAATTGTTCTAAAAAAATATTCATGAAAATAATTAAAATGTTATAAAATAGTGGAATTGAGTAGAATATCATTATTAAACATTATTCTATTGTTATCAAAATAATCAACTACTATATTATATACAAAACATTTATATATAAAGTTTTGACTCTATATAAACAAATTGTTTCGTATGGTTAATTTTTGGATTATGTTATATGTGAGTTAATAATACACTAGATGATCGACGTTCGTGCTTTATTTGTTATAAAATTTGGATTATGTATTTTTTAAATGTTCAACACAACAAAACAAAAAAGGGTTAAACTCTAAAATTGTTACTTTTTTAACAAATTATATAGTAAAAAATTAGTACATAGTATGCGTGTATATATATCTTTACTATATATCTTTAAATATATATATGATATAACAAACACCAAAACTAAGATTAATTATTTTCAAAGGTTCGATTGAATGAATTTAAATCTGAATTCGTTAGATAGCTCAAAATTTCATCGATTACCAAAATGGGCATCTGTTGTTTAACATTAAATTTACGAGATAACCAATTTTCACGTGCAATATTTTTAATATCGTATCGCACCTTGGCTAAGCGGTATTTTTCCAAAAACTGTATACTCCAACCGCTGCATGTTATGTGTAAAAATAAGTTAACATCTGGAATATTACGTATATTAGAATTATTCATATACCGGGATAGTCTTTCTATAGTGCTTGTAAAAACAGTAAAATATGAAAGGTTTGTATTAACTATCGTTGATTCTTGCAACAATTTCAGTTGTTCAATGAGCTTACGAGAAGGTTCAAATTGAGTATAATCTTCCATTAATAAAATATCTGGTATGTATTTTGGATTTTGTATAATCAGCTCTAAAATTAACATTCTTCCGTAAATGGATACTTCTTTAGCACTCTTGAAATATTCCCACGTTAACTCCCTGTTAAAGTAATTCCGTACCATTGGATGATCGTATTCTAATTTTGCACCATTTTCTAAAAAAAATGTTACCATTTCCATTTCTTTGGCTACTGCAAAAGTGTAATGTAATGCAGTTTTACCAAATCTATCTGCATTATTTATAAAGCTTTGACGTATGTCTAGATTATTTAATATTAATTCGGACGCGATGTGAAATGATCCAGTTCTACAATGTTCATGGATTGGAGTTCTTTTATACTTATCCATTATATTTATTTTTGCACCACGTGCTATAAACATTTTTGCTACTTTTGTACTACATACAAGATAAATTGGAGTTTGTCGTTCGTCATTTGTATGCTCAATATTTACGTTGCATTTTGTTAGTAATCCTTGTATAATTGAATGTCTATCTTTTTTGCATTCAAAATGTAATAATTGTTTATAGCGATCATCTGTATTTAAATCTATATTTGATTGATTAATAAAAAAATTGAATAATGACCACTTAATGAGCAAATGTATTGGACGTAATTTAGTATTTACATTTTCCGCATGTACATCGGCATTTTTTGTAATGAGTCGTTTAGTCATTTTGAAATTTTGTGATGCACACGTTATATGTAATGCAGTATCACCATTTGCATTGGTTGTATTCACTGTTACACCATTTTGAATGAGTAGATCGACAATCGAAATTGTACTATAAAGAACAGCCGTATGTAATACCATTGGTACAACGTTAACATCATGAATGTATTTCAGTATTTCGTTAACTATTGGTAAAGAACGTAATTTTATAGCAGTAATTAGTGGATGCTTTTCAGACGGTATTTTATATTCACTATTAAAATTAAAATCGTATAACTTTTGACGAATAACGTGTATAGATGAATGTGTAATGTGATAGTTAAGCATATCTAAATTGGCCGAAAATTGATGAAACCCACGTTTTGTACTCATAATATATTTTTTCCTTATGTACTCGTAATTTACGTAATTATATAGAACTATATAATGCTTATATATTTAAATAAAATTTGTTTATGCAAGGAACAAACTACATCGCTTGAAATAAAACCAAATATTTTACATCAAAATACCAATACAAATACATTGATTTATTCAAATTAACGTTATATTAATTTATATAATGTATTTGATTTAATTGTTCATAAAAAAAACTCATGTATTTAACAAACAAAAGAGTACAAACACACAAAATAACTGATAAAAACTAAAATTTGTTAATTACTTTGACAATTAATGTTGAATTCTTTTGATGCATGCAAATGTTATTGTAACAACAACAATTAATATGTGCACCACACCGTTGTGTTGTAGTCAAAAATTCAACAATTCAACATAAATGAATACAATAATTTTGGAAATACATTTGTTAATTTTTGTTTAAAATCATTCACACCACATATATCACACATCTTCAGTCTCGATAATATATAAATATTATATGAAAACATTATATTAAAAAATAAAAGATTTGTTGAAATTATTTAAGTCAGAATTGTCCAGATAACTCAATATTTCACCGATTACCATTTTATTTAATAATACATTTTTATCGACAAATTGAAATTTAAACCAATTGTCACTTGCAATTTGTTTCAATTCATGCCGCAATCGGGCCGAAGTGTATTTATCAAAAAAGTGTTTTTTCCATTCCGAACAATTTTCTTCCAAAAATTCGGAAAAATTGGGAATATTAACGATGTTTGAATCATTCATATACTGGGATATTTGTTCTATAGAACATTTAAAAACAGTAAAATATGAATGTTTTGTATTAATTATTTTCAACTCATTCATTAATTTTAATTGTTCGATGAGCTTACGTGCATAAGCATGTTTATTATAACCTTTCATTAATAAAATATCCTTAATTTTAGTGGAATTTTGTTTAATCAACTCAAAAATTAAACTTTGACCATATTCAACTGTGTTTTCATCATCCAAATAATCCCCAACATTCGATTCGAAAAAATCAATTACATTTGGATGATCATACTGTAATTTTGCATCATGTTTTAAAAACAGGTTAACCATTTCCATTTCATTATGCATATCGAATAGATAATGCAATGGTGTACTATTAAATATATCTGCTTCATTTATAATACGATGACGTATATCCAGATTATTCAATAACAATTTTACGGCGATATCTAGGGTTTTCTGCAAACAATGCTTATGCAATGGCGTTCTACGGGTTACATCAATAATATCAATTTTTACTTTACGTGCGATAAACATATCGGCTACTTCTATTGTGCGAACAAAATAAATTGGTGTTTGATTTTCATCGTTTCTAATTTCGATATCGATATCGTATCTTGTTAATAATGCACGTATAATTGTGATTCTATTTTGAGCGCATTCAAAATGTAATAATTTCTCATAGCGAGTATCTGTTTTTAAATCTATGCCTGTGCGATGCACGAAAGCGTTGAAAAATCCGCACTTCACAATCACATGAATCGGACGTAATTTCTGCAAATTTTCTACATGGCAATCAGCTTTGTTTAAAATGAGATACTCCATCATTTGAAGATTATGTGATTCGCACATTTTATGTAATACGGTATCCCCATTTTCATCAACTTCGTTTATGTTTACACCGCGTTCCACAAGCAGATCGATTATCGATTGATTACCATAACGGACGGCCGTATGAAATACCAATGGTATAAGTTTGATACTTTGTATGCATTGTAATATATTGCTAACGAACTCTATTGAACATAATTTTATGGCAATAATTAGCGGATGTTTTTTATACGGTATTTCAATACCATTATTGAAATTAATACCAGATAATTGTTTTTTAACAACGTCGATGGTTGAGTTATTAAGGTGATCATTAAGCTTGTCTAAGCTACTCATAAACTGTTCACGTTCAACTTCAATTTTTTTAAGAATTGATTGATTTTTTAAAGAACTGAGTTTAAGAAGATCAATATCCATTTTTTATTATTTAATTTATGTCGACAACGATTTAATATAAAAAATAAATGAAAATTTGTATTGTGAACTGTTTATAAAGAAGGTAATCAATAAACTGTTTTATATATAAAAAAAAAATAAAAACCCAAATATTATACACTACACACACACCCACATACACACACACACACACACGCAACGCATACATGAACATTTTTTTAATTCTTCCATATATAATTAATTGTATGAATAAAATACATTTAATGTTATATTTGATTGTCTTTTATGGTACTAGTTTTATTAAAATGTAAATCAGAAGATATGCAGTACGTAAATATAACAAAATACTATAAATAAATACATTTAAATAATTAAAATGAAAATTAAACAAATAAAACCCGATCGAACATCATTTATTATCATCATCATATCATAACTTATTAGTTTTACATATATTATATTAGGTTGTCTAAAAAGTATTGATAATTTTGTTTTACAAAATTCAAACGATTTTTTTATATATTTCAAATGAACTTTATTAAACCAAATATGCGCCGTTTTGATCGATGACCCTTTGCCATTTTTCTGGTAAAGACATTATCCCATCACTGTAGAACTTCTGTGTTTTCTGGGCAAAAAACTGATCCGAATGAATTTTGCAGTCCTCTGCGGAATTTAATTTTAAACCATTAAGGGAGTTCTGCAGAGACCGGAACAAATGATAATCTGAAGGTGCAAGATCCGGGCTATTTGGTGGATGCATTAAAACTTCCCAGTCAGTTTCTGCCGAGTCATCAAAGATGTGTGTGGTCTGGCGTTGTCATGATGGTTTTTTTTTAATCTCGTGCTTCAATCTTGTTAATTGTTGACAATAGAGATCGGAATCAATGGTTTGACCGGGTGCTAGTAATTCATAATGAACGATTCCTTTCCAATCCCACCAAACAGACAGCATTACCTTTCTTGGTGTTAATCCAGGTTTTGCTACTGTTTTAGGAGCTTCACCGTTCTTGGACCACGATCTTTTTCGTACATTATTATCGTATGTGATCCATTTTTCATCACCTGTAATCATTCGCTTTAAAAATGACTCGATTTCGTTCCTTTTAAACAGCGTTTCGCAAATGGAAATTCGGTTCATTAAATTGTTTTGTGTTAATTCATGTTGCATCAGAACTAAAAATAGTCCTGTCCAAGTATTTTCATTTAATTGTTAGTTAAAAGAATCTATAACCATATTCTGTCAAGTCATTTTTCCCCGCGATGGATTTTCACCATTATAAAACAACATCCATGCGAAACGAATAATTTTTTTAATAAATTATTTAAATATTGAGTTCAGTATATTGGTCGATATTGCCGTTCATAGAATACATCTGCTGTTCTATCGCATATAATAAATGTGGTCAAGTTTACAGAATAGCATTTTTTCGATTATGCGATCAAAAATTGTCATTTTCCATAATGATGATCTATTATGATAATCGAATGCATTAATATAAGTGTTATATAGATATTCTATAGTAAAAAACGATATGATACAGTGGTGGTCAATTAAATAACACACCAATTTCTTGGATTGAATTCTTAAGAATATCTAATTGAAGCAGTGTTAAACTGAGTAAGGGAGTTTATAGAAATGAAACAGTAATACATAATTTCATAATTAATCTAAATAAATGTCTATATTTTCTTTAAAAAAAAACATTCTGAACATAAAACGTAAAAAATTCTTAAAGTTAAGTGATCATGTAAATAGCACAGTCCACGAACTTTGGCTTTATTTGCATCACAAAATAAAAAATTAATAAAAAATTGTTGTAAAGTTGGTTTAATATTTTGTTGGGAAACGTTTCATTTTAATTACTTCAGCACACCGACGAGGTATACTTTCCACCAAACGTTTGCATCGACCTGAAGGGATTGCAAGCCAAGCCACTTGCACTATTGCCCACAATTTGTCCAAATTTGTTGATCGATTTTCACTATCCCTTTTTCGACATCTCCCCACAAATTCTCAATGGGGTTCAAGCCCGGACTTTATGCCGGCCAATCCAATACACTAGCAGCCATATTTTTATGCAACGAGCGATGAGTTTGGATCGTTATCGTCCATAAATTTCCTATTAAGTGGCATATTATCATCAGCATATGGTTCCATTACATATTCAAGTATGTATTTATACATATACTTATTCATTTTTCCTTCTATTCTATGTATTGGACCAATACCATGCCAAGATAGCGCTCCCAAAACCATGATACTACCACCAGCATGTTTTACTAATTTTAATGTGTATAATGGATTGATGCTTTGATTACGTAGACGTCGTACATACACTTTTCCATCCAATCCACATCGATTGTACTTTGATTCATCGGTCCATAACACATTTTTCCAGAAACTTATCGGTATTTGTATATATAATTTGTACTTGTGAAACTAAAATATTTGGCGTAATGAATCACTGTATTATATTTAACTGGCCACCACTGTATATTTATATTATATGGGTATATATAAATAATATAGATATATAGTTGTTCATAAATTGAAATTAAATTAATATAATAAAAAAAAAATACAATATATTTCCGTGTGAAATAATTATGCCCATCAAATATACGTTACAGAATATGCAATTTTTAGTTTGTTCAAGCATATACATATATAAACTGTATAATCCGCTGTCATATATTATACATATAATGAACCCTATATATGTATGATATAAATATATATGCATTGCACTTAAATAATAATTATTTTATATGTATTTAAAATACCCATATATACAAATGAACACACTTGGCCTATATTTATTCGATATATATACCTATATAATAATATATCAACTGAAGTGCAATTAACATAAGTGGGATAAAAAATGAATTATACATACAATAATTTTCATTATATCTTCATAATATATTTAAAAAAAGTATAAATAGAAAAATTGGTGTGATTATGCGTTAAGATTCACGGTCAATTATATATGATACCATTATATCAATTATCATTTTATTAAAACATTTTATATATATATATATATCTATATATATCTGATATCCTTTGATCCTACATATTGTCAATAAGAAATTTTTATATATTTTTTTTAAGAAATTCAAGTAATTAGGTGTTATAAACATCCTGATACGTTAAGACATATTTATTGATATAGTTATAGAGGTTATGAAATTCCTTGAATATATATAGATCGGGATTTTCACCAATTTGAAAACTCAAAACTCTAAAAACTCAAATATGCAATTAATCACATTGTCAAATATATGGAAAACTTTTTATATATACTAATATAACTAGAATTTTCTTATAAAACATTAGGAATTCGTATTTTACGTATAGGATTGTGTTTCAATGCGTTCAATCACTTTCAATCATTGATCATTGAATTGTCATTGGAAAAATTTTAATTTTCGTATGGATTAGTTTTGAATATGTATATTCTTTGAATAATTTACAATGAAATTTTTTCTTCTATGTATATTTAATCAAATCGCGGTTAATTTGATGCAGGCCGAAAAACCATAAGAAATGTATATGACATTTTACTAAAACATACCAGACATCATTAGAATTCTCTTATAAAACAATAATCATATTTTATTACCGATTCGATAAATGGTTAGAAATTGTTATTTGTATATATATCCTCCCAAAAACATTTTGAATTCTCAATAAATAAAACTATTAGAATTTTGCGAAATTTTGCATATGAAATGATAATTGATTGATATATAAAAATACATCCCCAAAATGAAATGCGTTCAAAATGTGATAAGAGGTGCAATGTGTCGAATAATGTCTATACAATCCTTGAGGATTCTATTTAATTTTAAAACTACCAATTCTCAGAAAATTCATATATAATAATCAACAAATACGTATCTAAAATAATTTTATATATACTATATACTATATACTGGTAATCTTACAAATATATACAATTGTTTAATTTAATATGTATATAATAGTATTATATTATATATATGAATTTATTATATTGTTTGAATTAAAAAAAAAATATCCAATTCATAATTCCTTCATTCATTCATTCATTCATTCATTCATAATTTTTCATATGTATAGGCGGTTAAAGTTCAATAATTTAATTGGTTGAAATCAAAATTTACGCGCCTTTTATAGAACATGAATCATCGTCATAACAAAAAAAATATATATTTCGAACAACATTAATCATCGTTATATAATATAATACTGTATTAATAATTATAATTAATTGAAAATTAATTTATTAAGATTCTTTCAAAAAATATAATATACACATATTCTATTCTTATAAACGTAAATTTGCAAGGTGATTTGGATTAAATTATATAAAACAATATACTATGTTTATTAATATAAACAATTGCCAAAAATCTGTAAAATTATTTTTGTACAAAATATTTTACAATAAAAATATCGCCCATTCAAGCGATTTTGTAATAGAATAAAAATTTTACAAAATGGACATTTCCGATATTCTTTTAAATTTAAATAATTATTTATCTATGCATTAATTCTATTTGTATCCTTAATTGTTAATTGTTTTTAAAGTATTATATTATATCGTAGGGTTATCATTTTTCAAATGGCGGTTAAATACAAAAGATAAATATAATTTATATAAAATTGTTCACTGACTGACTGATTGTGAATGAAATGAAAAGTCATCATCAAATCTGAGATTTACTCGAATTTTTCGAAAATAATTATTGGTTTAATTTTGTAGAAAAAGGCATGTGGAATTTATTAATTAAAGTAAATAAATAAACGATGTTTCACGCGCATTGAATTGAATGTGTCAGTATAAAATTTAACATAAATAATTATTTTCATATTGAATTAATTCTTTCATATATAACGAACTATACTATTTTATTATCAAAAATCGTCTGTAAATAAAAAAAGTAGTAGAATAAAATAATTTGTATATTATTAAAACAAAGTATATTTTCTGTTGTATTCTGTCTCAAAATACTTTATGAATTTGTTAAAGTATATTGTAAATGCAAATCATTGAATACATTTTTTTTTTAATATTAAAATTTTTTAAAGGTATTTGAATTCATTCGTGATAGATAAGTATAAGAATATATAATGGTATATGGAGAATATTGATAATATTTATAAATATTTTTCAAGGCATTTATCTATATGTATAATATATAATATGAGGAGCTTTTCACTAAAAGAAATTTGAATTTTTTTTTAATGATTAGTTCGGTTTTTTTTGTAATGTATCATAAATACTTTATGAGAGAAAAACACACAACAAATTTACTAAAATGTGACCGTTTCAAGCAAATAATTTATTGACCATGGTATTTTATCTAAAAAAATATCTATATCAAAAATAAGCATATGTTTCAAATCAGTCTATATTTATTATATCCGCGCGTATTTTAATTTAATTTTGTGTATTATTATTGTTTTATAAAAAATTCAATTTTAATTAATATAAATTATTATAAAAATGACGTTTGCGATATTCAATTGATCTATAAATAATATATATTTTGTGTTATTTGTTTCTCTGGTGCTCAACTTTTGATGCATTTATGATATCGTTTCGAAATTGTATTATAAAATACACATACGCAAAATTTCCGTGCACTTGTAAAATTGTAAAAATGTGAAAATAAAAAATAAATATTAGCATTGAATATTATAAATATGTATATGTAATATATATACATTTTTCGGCAATTTTCCAAATATTAATATATTCTTCTTATATTTATATACTGTATGTATATAATAAAATGATTGCAAAATGCATTTTTTTATTTACATAATATTATTATTATTATTATTAATAAATGTATTTATAGTCAATTATTAAAACATTAAGTATACTATATATATATTTGTATGTTCGGTATATATATATATATAAATATGTAGAGTGGCTGTCGGCGATGATGCTGATGATGTAGAATGCATATTTATATTATAAAACTATTTTATGTCAATCCTTAAATTTGGATTCTCTCATAATAATGCCATTTTATCAAATGCGGTGCTTAATAAACTTCATTTGTTATGTAACTAGTTATGGGCAAAGCCGTTCAAATAATAACAACAGCATGAAAGAGACAAAAAGGCGGGTTAATTGTAAATATATTAAAAAAAATAGTAAAACACATAAATGATTTTGATCATCATAACTATGCTGATTATCAACGTTTGTTTTTATTAAAAGATAATGGTGTCCACCTACGAACCATCTAATTCTTACTTGTTCAATTTAAATTCTCAAATAATCCCCACTCAAGAACTAAAAACTATGATAATCACTCACTTAATTAATAAGATGTAGAGTTACCTTAACTTTGAATCTATGCTAAATGCTAGCCAATTAATTGTATACTCATATACATTATATTAAGAATGAATGCAAAACGCCTAAAAAAATTATCATGACCGAAACGCCGAGATTAAAATTCATATATTAAAAGATAATGATCATTGTAAATGGTATATATAAAAAGCTTAAAGGTAAAGTAAACCTACATAGTTTGGTGACTAAGTTAGCAACTGACCGATGTAATATTAAATTACTGACCCGAGTCTGTTGAGTCACATAACTGATTCGTTCGAAATGAACGAGTCATTCGCGAACGACCCAAGCCTAAATGTAAGCTATTTTAATTTGTAAATTATATTCAACAAACACATATGTGATCTTGATTAATATAGTTGTGATATAAGTAAAATTCTGCAATATTATATATCGTTCAAAAGATATATAGTCAATTTTCCAAATAGTGTTCGTAAATTTTTTTGGCCATTTTGGTGTACTGTATATAAAACGTTTGTACCATTTGGTCGTTCACATTTAAAATATCGCACATTTTTTGTGAATTCTCGCTAAACTCGAATGGAAAATTGAAAATATGTTTTTTTTACTGCCATTTTCTTCTATGAAATATTCAGAATTTATTGAGTTTTTAAATTATGCAAAGAAAACCGAAAATTAAAGAAAAACTATGGATACAATTTGAAAAATTTGAAAATTCGGAAAACTGAATTTTCTGGTAAATTTTGGTTGAAAAAAAATTTTTTTTTTGTAGACAAATTAATTGGCATCCGCTTGGAAATATGTCTAACAATTTCCCATATAACCGCATATGATAGAGGTACATATTCCATTGATCTGCAAAGAGTATAACAAAATAGAATTGCATGTGAGACCAAAAAAAAAAAAAAGAAGGACTTTATGGTGTTTTATTTGGATCGCACCCAATTAATTGATCAAAGGAAACCTTTAATTTCCACCGCAAATTATTTCTATGGAAAATCTATATATTAAATTAATTATCCTCTGTGTATAATTCCATATTTTATCATAAAATTTGTACCTATGCTATATATATACATCTGATCTATGAATGTTTGTATACATAAAATATAATAAAATAAAAAATTAAATATTTAACCTTCAATTCATTTTGATTTTATAATTTCACATCCAATGTTGTTGTTACATATGTATTTATTATTATTAAGACGATATTTGATATTATTCAAATTATATGAATTTTATAATATTCAATTCGTTTAAATATGAAAATATGTTAATTGTGAAAAATTTATATATAAAAAGAAAATTTAAAATTTATTTTTAAGGTTGCATTAATATATATATTCTATTATTTATATGAATAGAAGAGAGAATGCAATTTATTTTTGAATTTGCATTGATTTTCTATGCTTTTCTGTTTATATTTTCATATACATTATATCTATCTATATACATTATCTCAACAACGATATAGTGAATTACGTATGTATAATTGTATATAATTTCTTAAACGTATAAATATATAAGTATGGTATATAGACACAATAACAAATTTTAATATTCATTTTAAATTCAATTATTTGTTGCTATATACATATATATTAACGTATATTTAATTATGTATATAATGATGAATATTTTATTTTGTTACGATATATTTGATGATCGTTCATTCATTCATATATGTTATATATGAAAATACCGTTTACAAAATGCAAACGCAAAACTCCCTTATAATGAGCAATCAAACACTATATAATCAATGGAACCTACAAAATCGCAATAACGTTTACCAATAATAAAATATCGCCAGAATTTAAACTTTAAATTTCAAATGGAAATAAGAGAATAAACAATTAATTTGTGATAATCACTTTTTAACGGGCAAGAAATGACCAGTTTTTAAACGGAACAAAAATGCTTAGAAGCACAAAGAATTGATGAAAGAAATAAGCAATTAATTAAATCAAAGATATGTATTTTTTGTGACAATATGCCTTTTTATCGATGGTGTATTCGTTCAAATTGATTAACTCGATTGTTACAAAGTTACATATAGATATTTTTTCTATTTTCTAATATTGTTTCTATGTTTTTTAGTATTATATGTATTGTAATTTCGATTTTTAATTTTTTTTTTGTTTTTTTTTGTTCGTTACTACGGCAGAATCGGTAAAACCTCGGAATTCTATTGCCGTGAGCCCGTAACGAAATCACTTAATCAGGTGATGAACCTTAGATGCATTGAATACATTTAAGTGCTATTGGGTGGTAAATCTATTATAATATGTGGATTAATTTATGAAATTTTGAAAATAAAGCAAACATATGGGATAAAAAAAATTACACTAAAATGAAGTAAGAAAAAATCACTCATATGTTTTCAAACAATTGTCCAAGTTGCACTTTAGGTGGATTGGTTTTTAGATAAGATGAAATAATTTAAATGACTGATAATCAAAAGTAGGGGAAAATACTAGTTCAGGTCGACTATTCTATAATCTTGATGTTCTTGGGAAAAATGAATTTTCAAATCTGTTTGTTCGCAAAAAACTGATAGATACAGAATATGAATGAGCCTTTTGTAAATTTCTCGAATTATAAGAGAAGTTAATTGATTCAGGAATTAGCTTTAAAATTTCATTAGAGCATTCATGGCAATAATACCTATAAAATGTGCACAATGAAGCTACTGATCGTCTATGATCCAATAATTTAATGAAATTTGTTACTGTTTCACTTCTGATCTGTCACTAAACTGCAGTGTAGTAATTGGTGCACCAGCCCATATGTAGGAATTATATTCTAGAAGTGGTCTTATAAAAGACCTATAAACTAGTGCTAAATTTTCAGAATTGAGAAATTCTTTCGATCTTCTTAAAATCCAATGCGATTAGCCGCCTTGTTAGTTGCAATTATTCTATTATTGTTCCATTTAAAGTTGTTTGACAAAGACATTCCCAAATTTAACAGGTCATTAGATTGTGGAATAATTCTATTATGCATAATTATTGGGTCAACATTTATGGATCGTTTGTTTTGAGAACAAACATGCCTTTGTTTTAGATGGATTAAATTCTACTAAGTTTATATTACCCCAATTTGAATCTAAACGTTTGTTAATTGAAGAAATCATCTTCTGGCGTGACTGAAGCATTTGATTCGCATTATGATTACGAGGTAGTTCATACGAAGAATGTAATGTACTATCGTCTACATAACAGTGCATTGGATTTTCTGTTATCGATTAAAGATCAATAATAAAAATTAAATAGAGAGTGGGCGATAGAGCACAACCCTGAGGTACCCCAGAATACACCCGGATAGAGTTTGGAACTAATTCCATCTAGTACAACCTTAATATGCCTATTAGCTAAAAATTTCCCAACCCATATACAGAATGTGTTCCCTAATCCACAATGAATCGCATTTGTTTTTTTTTTAAGGGATATTTCTTAAAAATGCATAGAAAATCCATATATAGTTTTTAATTTGTTTTAGTTTGATTGTTCAAAATGAAACAATACTACGACCGTAAACAATAAATTATATACTACACTAAAATATATATATTGCTTTATGCAAATCCAAATAGATTTATTTATTCAATAACTAATTTATATCTTTATATATATAGATATATAGATAGGAGAGGTTTGAAAATAAATTCAAACGATTTGTTGTATGAATATCGATCGATCAATATACATATATATATAGGATGGGTGTTATAATTATATGTATGAAAAAAAAAACAATGTAATCTTACTTTTGATATGTAAATCTATACATATATCGAATACCTATATATGGATATATCCAGCAATAATATGGAAAATTACATGCATATATAATTCAATTTAATCTATTTATCTTTATAATCGATAACAAAAAAATTTATTATGCAAATATGTATTTTTATCAGGTATTGTTTTTATTGTTATTATTATTATTATTATCATCATATTTCATATAAATTCTATATATGCATATTATAGAAATTCAATATCTTTCAATATATGTATATTTATTTGCGTATTTATATTGAATTGAATATTTGAAAGAATCTCTGTGTATAAAATCCAATATATTCGATTTACCGATTTTACATACATACAATAATTGTTATAATGTTTATGTTTTATTGCTTTTTTTTGTGTGCGTACTCAAATCAATAATTACATGCAAAATTAATTTTAATTATTATTATTTTTAATAATGAAATATGACAAAAATAAAGTGATTTATAAATATTTGTTAAATTTTAATTATTATGAAATGTGAGATAAATTCGATATAATTATCATTAGTTCCCCCCATATACATATATAAATATATAGAAACGGATTTAAGGTCATTTAAGTGAACATAGAAATCCTGTATTTTTTTTATGGACTATTAAAATAAATTCAATTAACATTTCTAATGAAATTGGAATTCATTGTCCGTCTTTTTATTATATTCTCATCTATAGGAATTTTTGAATATATTATACATATTTTTTAGATGAGTTAGTGATTGTAGTGACTCAGAGATGTGTAAATCAAAGTCAAAGAAATGTTCAGATCTGAAAAAAATGCCACAAACTGATTGGTTTTTTTTTACACACAAAAGCCACGGTTTGTTTATCATTTGCATTGAAACCGATTGTAATTAAATTTAATAAAATCTATCTATAAATCTGTAATTATCTGTTTTATATATACATAAATCTATAAATTAAATTTTTCTTTGAAAAATTGATATATGTAAGAAATTATAATAACTGTATTTGATGTATGCAAAATTGATTCATTACGCTATAATGATTCAAAATATTATGAGTAAGTATAGTATATACGTTCTTCATTGATATATTTTCCAGAAACGCAGAAATAATAATTAAAATATACTGATTTATATTATTGATTGCTCATAATCAATAATATGCATTTCATACACTCGTCGTAATGCAAACAAATGAAAATATAAATATAATTTATGATTTTTAATTTAACAAATTTTAAAATAAAAATCTTTGTTAAAAAAAAAACAAAAAATAAATATATAATTTACCTCCACCATTTTGTTGACATAAATATGGAAAACGCCATATATTACCTAAACCGACTGAATATCCAATAATACTTAGAAAAAATTGCATTTTACCGGACCAAGCAGCACGATCGGGATCACCATCATCACCACCACCGCTGCCAATCGAATTACGTGGTGGTGCTGATAATACAATTGTAACACCATGAGTACCATCGGCACGTGCACGTGTATTTAATGGTGCCATTTCATGAACGCCACCACCACCACCACTAGCACTAGCACTATTGTTACGTAAAGCACTACCGCCACCGACTCCACTACTAATAATTCCACCACCACCACCACCACCATCTAATTTATTAGCCATATTTTTTAAATAATTCTCGTTGTATTTTTATTGATTTTTATTTTCCTTTGATAAAATATTAACTATTTTTTTATTGTTTTTTTTTTTGTTGTTTTAGTTTAAAAATTCGTTTTTTTATGTTTAAATTTAAATTTGAAATACATAAAAAATGTACATTTTATTATTAAAAACAGTTCTTAATTTGTTTAACTTTTTTTTTTTTTTCAATTTCAAATCACTAAAAACAATTCACTTTTCAAGATTATCTAAAAAAATTACTAAAAGAATTATAAAAAAACTTTAAAATTTAAAATTTATAGAATAGTTTGTTTTGTTATAAACGTTTTTGAGGCAAACTTTTATTTTTTATTAATTCCTTAACTATTTGCACTTTGTAAAAAATAAAAAATAAAAACCCTTTGGCTATTTAAGATAAAACGGCACAAAATATTTTTTTTTTGCAATGATTTATTACAAAAAAAAAATCTAAAAGTAAAAATTAATTTTTCGATCCAAAGATGTTGGTGTTTATGTCGTGAAGTAAAAAAAAACGGTATAATTTAATTACATTTATAATTTTCACAAATTATATAATTAAATTTTTTCATTGAAAAATCTATGTGTAGTCTAAACACACACAAACTAATTCCAGTAATTTAGGAGACTATACACAAATATTTTATAAAAGTTTTTATTTATATTTTTATTTAATTTAAAATGATCACGAAATATTATTATAGAATACCCCATTTTCATTCATTTTCATATACTATGGTATATATATGCATTCGAACAACATTCAAACGATAAAATCGAAAATAATATAGAATATAGAAAATTAGAAAGAAAATATATTAACTTTCAAGTTCATGGTTTTTTGTATGGCTAGGTATATTATAGTTTAATAAAAAATAAAAAAAAATACTGCACGTATTTGTTTATATACAATTCGAATTTAATTTATGCATGTATATTTTTAAAAAGGAAAAATATTTTATATTCGATCGCGGTGGCAATCGATGATGAACGCACACCGTATTTTTTATCGACCAAATAAACTATTGTCGTTTTTTTTTCTTAATATTATTTTATTATTTATATATAATATTATATTTTAAGTTTAAAAATTTAATATTATCAAATTTTTAACGAATCGTTATCAGAAAATGATTTGAAAAAATCTACACTTTTAATTAAAACGGATTTGAACTATCGCCATAAGAGGGAACTTTAATATAAGTATATAAAATATATGTTATATTTTAATTACATTAATTTACAAAAATACAAATAATATTGTGTTATTTGTTTTATTAAAATATATTTGATGAAGTTGCACGAAAATAATCTGGCTTTTAAACAAAACCAATTTGGAAAATTTGGTTATAAACAAGCCCCAAAATAATAAATATTAACAAAGAAATGAAAACAAAAATTTAGCCAATTAATTTTATAGATATATATATCATAGAGACATATAATAATATACTACTCTAACCACTATTATATCGGACACCTGCTATTTTATTCGTATACTCGATTTTGAGAGGCCAAAAAAGGAATTTAAACAACAATTTTTTAATATTTCTAATTTTATTTCATAAAATGATAGTTTTAGTTAAATAATTGCGCAAACAGAAGTAAAAAAACGTTTAAATTCAATTAGCTATGGAATTTATTACAAAATGATTCAATTAAAAAAAAAAATTTTTACCATTATAATATCGAACACTTATAATGTACGCCATTAATCTGCTTTGTAACGCCTTCTTTGGCCTTTGTGATATAGTCTCCATTCTCTTAGACGTGGTCTCCTTGGAATTTTTCAGTCCTACAATTGTAACTTTCTTAAAATTTTTTTAACTTTGTTTGATTAATGCCCACAATGATTATATTGGACATAAATCGGGACCGGTTCTTTTTAATTTTATTATTAACAAGAATAATACGAAATATTCCTAAAGAACTTAATGTAGCTAATTGTAAGTCTACCGTATTAGATATTTAAATAATATATGGTGTAACCGGTTCATTTGAGTCACAGAAAGTGGTGTAAAATCTAATGTTACTGATCGTGATAAACTCAACGGTGAAAATAGGACAAGGATACCTGCTGTGAGTGATATAACTCTAAAATGGTAACAGCAATCCAAAAACTGGTCGCACGAAAGTGGACAAGCCAATGGATACATAAACTGAACTATATGAATATAAGATAAAAATACAGACATATTTTATTAAACAATGTTTTTCCTCTAATAATAATATCCCTAATAATTTTTCAGCCCCTTTCTATTGTTTTGCAAAAAAAAAAAAAAAAACAAAACAATAAACTATTTTGGTATAGCATTATATTTTGATGAGGAATGTAAATTTGTTATTGGTGGTGATTCCGATAATCGAGTAATTCCCACAAAAAATGAAGCATTCCATCGTGATTGTTTAAAATGCGCTGTGAAATTTTGATCCTGTGCTATGGTGTGGGGTTGTATGTCGGTAAAATGCGTAGGGAATTTACATTTTATTGAGAGTAGGGTTAACTCCCAAAAATGCATTCATATATTAAATTACTATACCTTTTACCATCGACTATTAAATTATATTCAAACGGCGAATATACATTTCATTAAGATGTTGCTCTACCACAAACCGCTAAAGCAACTAAGTCTGGTTGGAAGCTAAAGAAATGTGTTTAGAAATCCACTTTTAGAAATGGACATCTTCAAGTCCTGATTTAAAATTCCAATAGAATCGATGTAGACATTAATAAAACATAGTTAAAAAAAGATCCGACAGTTACAATTGAAGGAGTGAAGAATTCCAAAGAAAAATTTAATTAAATTGAATTTAAAAGTTTTTTTTACTTCTGCTTGCCCAATTATTTAACTAAAACCATCATTTTCGGAAATAAAATTAGAAGGATTAAAAAATTATTGTTTACAGTCCTTTCTCGGCATCTCAAAATCGAGCATACGGATAAAATAGACGGTGTCCGATATTATAATAGTTAAAGTAGTATATATTTATTCTGATTGTAATTATGATTTAATTTTCTTCAAGGTATATATAATCTAAATTAAATTTTCGTTGTGATTGAAAATTTTCCATACAAAATTTCTCACAATTAATAAAAATTATTCCATCTAAATATAATTTTTCTTTTCTATATATATATATATTTATAGAAACAAAATGTATAAGTAGACCAAACAAAAACCATATATATTTTTATATTTCTATACATATATTATATTATATTATATCGATCTCTATGTGAATATAATACTATATGTAAGACAAAAATATATACATAACTATACTAAATATTATTTTATTCATTATGGAAAATTTTCAACAAAAAAAAACGCAGAATAGGAAAATTCTATTTTACATTGTACATTAAATATTATATAACAATAATAAAATTCAGAATATTTTTATAATTTGTAAATGGAAAATTTTTGTTTACTGTAATAAATATACATGTTTCTATTTAAGGGTTTTTCAAATAATAAAATAATCATTTGAAAGTGTATAATAATATAGTTTTCTGTTTTTTATATATATATATATAGGTTATCCGACGAACCTATAATTTAATTCACCCGTCATGCGAACAAATTACGTAATGTAATCATTTATCACACATTTGAAAATGATAACTTCTTTATGTCAATGAATTTGACTCTCATAAAAATAAGGATGTTAATAATTTTAACCCACTGAGAGGATTTCGTGTTATCATGATAGAAAATTAAATTGATTTGTTAAATTATCAATATTTAATTTTTCTTGCAATAAAACTTTAATTATTTTATAGGAAAATCACATTTTTTAACAAAAAAGATACATTTTTAAAGGGAGATGACGTAAAAACTTTTATTTTTATCATTTTGATGAACAATTGCAACTACAAAATGAATCATTATTTATACATATGTTAAAACCGTAAAAATGTATATCTTTTATTTATTATAAATCTTCTTAAAAATTAATCTATTCAATCAAAGGTATATATAAATATTCAAATGTGATGTAAAACCCTGTATATATATTAAATATTAATATATTGATAATTTTTGCTATATTAACTATAATATATACAATAAAAAAAGTACATTTAAAATATTATTTATTAATATCGCAATCAGTATAACATTTTATGACGATTCTACAGCTTTTTCTTCGGTTATATTAAATATTCTATATATATATATATAATAAATGAATGCCTATCTATAAATAATAAGTGACGATAAAATGTGTAGATAGAGTAAAAAATTCATATTAATTTGAATTTTCTTATATATAAATAATTTTGTTTTTTGTTTACTTTTTTCTATTAATTAAAAATTTATCACCGCACTTGATTGATTTAATTAACAATTGATATATATCGTTCGTCGGTTTGCCGATTTTTTTAATTTATTTATATAATGATAATATCATATCATATATATTTTATTATATATTGTTTATATACTATTAATTATGATGTTTTATTTATTTTTATATAAGCATCTTCTGGTTTTTATAAAATTGGGCATATTAGAATAGGATTTACATTGAATATTCTATTAGTGCACCTTAATTATATGTTTAAGGAACTTGATAAATTCATATATAAGCAATTTAATTTAAGTAATTTTTTTTTGTTATCCATTTATAATCGATAAGATTTTCATTTATTCTATATAACTATCTATAGTAATGTTCCATCTATATATAAATTCCATTTAAACTGCGATGTAAGATAAACTGCGATTCGATCAAATATATATAGAAGAAGTTAAAAATGTATTATATTTACGATGCGATGTGTCACGAAATTTGTCAATCGTCGTATTGTATATATGTAAATTATTATATTTTTATAATTTTTTTTTTCTTTCTATTTTTATAATAATAATTATTAATATTATATACATATAGTTATTAGTTATATTATAAATAATATATATAGATTATATTTCATCTATTCTTCATGCTTCAAATGAGGTATTATAATAAAAACATATTACGTTTAATCTATATATAATATTGATCTTATACGTATAAATATATATAATATATGTTTGGAAAAATCAATATGTCAATATTTGATTTGTAATATTCTGTGTTTTGTTCGTCGTATTACACAAATAATAATAAATATGGAAATTGTAACATGTAATATTACAATTATTATACATGAGGAAATGCGAATATGATGTGAAAACGTGAGGATGGATTCGAAGTAGAAATTAATGGTTAACTTTTAGGCTGTCTAACATTACTATAAAATTGCATAGGCCTTTTGGGAGCAAAGAAATATAAATAAATGTCCTTTTAAATATAATAGACTATATATAGAATAAAATTCCTATAAAATTGATCATCGTGTTTTGTAACGGATCATTGAACTTAAATAATAACTGATATTTTGTGTGCAAAAATCCATGTTATTTCGTGGCTAATAATGCATCAAATAAAACAATTATAAAGTTAGCGAAAATCAATTACATAAGTCCATAAGTTCAAATAATGCTTTTTTCGACAAACAAATAAAAGTAATAAATACATTTTTCGCTATACAACGAACAATCTGGTTTTAGCGTCCAACAACAGCCTTCTGTTGCTAGTTTCTTAATTTGTGCCTTTTACGGTGTCGGTAATTAGCCGTACGACCAACCGCAAGGTAAAAATACAACTCTGTGTTAAAATTCAGATTCGAAAAATAACCGAACACACAAAACATATTTTATGTTTTCCTTTTCAGTAGGATTCGAATTCACGACCCCAAAATTTCGTTAGAATTTTAGGTTGGCATTTTTAACATTTACACCACAGAGTTATTCGACAAACAAATATCTATATTTTATATAAAAATGTATATAGTTTTTTTTTAGGTAGCAATCACACAATTATCGCATATATATTTTTTATTTGTCATAAATTTATAATAAACATTTTTTGATTCACAAAAAATATACATTAAATATTAACGATATATGCGTAATTATATAATAATATATTTATTAATAGATTCCAATTCTGCTATTATTTATTTATTTTTCCAAAAAAAAGAATTTTTCTTTTTATTATATATTCTTTCGTATATATAACTAAAATATTGTATCTCATTCTACTGATTCACATGATGTACATAATGTACATCCTATACTATTATAAATAAATATTAATATTGTATACTATATCATGTGATACATATAAAATCTTTAATTGTATACATTGAAAAGTATATACATCTATATATTTCCTATTGAACATCATATAATAATACCGTGGATCGCATGTATACGGGGAAAATATTTTCAATCACATATGTACTTTCTAATGGATCAAATTATATAATAAAGTTGCTTTTAAGAAATTCTATCAAGCTTCAACCTTCAAGGTGTTGCGAAAATTATATATTTAAATCATATAGATTTTTAAGTAAAAATGTATAAAATCAAAAAAGAAATTGTTCTATTGAAATATCCTCCACGTTTATGAATACTAATAGTTATATATAAAAAATTAACCATCAGATAGAAGGGAAAGACTACAGACGTAATATAAAACAAAAAAAAATTTTTTTTATTATGTTATGGAAAATGTTGAATGCATAGAAAACCATATTGTATTGATTTACAAATTTTTTTTTGTGTTTATTTTGTATATATACGAATAAATTACACAGTAAATGTATTACTTTATATATATACAATACATATATAGTAGTAGTTGGGTGGTTTTTTTTTTGGTGGATTTAAGGTTACATGCATTTTTTTTTCGTATATATATACAATGGAAAAATATAATTAACATATGTAAATGTATAATAATAAAATTGATTTTATTTTATGGCTCATAAATGAATTTGAATTTATTACAATATTGTTTTATTTTTTATGACATTTATATATATTCATTAAGTGCGACTCTGTGTAATGTAGTTGATCATAAAAATGCCAACCTAAAATTCTCTTAAAATTTTGGAGTCTTGGGTTCGAATCATATACTGAAGACATATAAAATATATTTTGTGTTTTCGGTTATTTTTGAATCTAAATTTGCAGACACAGTTACAAATTTTCCCATGAGGTTGGTCTTAAGACTGATTTCCGACTCGATAAAAGTAACAAATTATGAAACCACAGCAAACACGAAAACGACAGTCGGACTCTGGTCGAAATCGCTAAAACTAATTGTTGGTTTGTAAAGTGAAAATTGTTTTTGTGATATATTTATTGTTGATGTTTAATTAAAATAGAAATCAATCGAAAATAAACAATTATTATTTTATTAACTCCGTTTTTTATTTGTGATGTTCTGAAGTTTTCCAAAAAAAACAAAAAGTAGTGTATCTTACATAATATTATATATCCTTTTATATAAAACCATTAATTTTTTTTGGTTCGTTTACATAATTCAATACTTTATTATTTTGCCTTTATATATTAATACAATGATTGAATCCCCATAATAATTTTTCCTTATAATAATTCATTCATTCACACATTTAGATTCATTTCTCCCGTGGGTGACATCGATCGAAAGTTTGCCATTATGTAAAATATATGTAATATGCGATTCATATAGTATATATGAATAAAAGTTCAAATTAATTCTATTGAAAAAAAAAAGAAATGAAATTAAATTATCATATAAAGAATTTTGTTATATGAGTACTGAGGACATTTTTTATATACATATACTATATATATATAATTGTGATTTGTATATATAATCAAGAAAAGATATAGTCATTTTATTTAACACGATATGCAATAAACATATAACATATTAATGAAAAATAAATTATTTATATAATTAATTAAAATAATTCCGGAATCATCATCGGGTTTCGTTAACTTTGGAATATGCATTGCTGCCATAAAATGTTTCATATAAAAAATAAACTAAAACTTATGATAATTTCCAAATGCCAATCCGTTCAATAAAATCTCCAATTTTTTATACAAATCTTGACTATAAATTAAAAATATCTGGTAAAAACGATTGCATTACGAATTTGCAAACAAATCTCTATCATATTGGATTTGATAAAATTTTTAATATAAAGTATATGTATTAAAAGTTATGAAAATGTTGGTTAATTCTCGTTCTCGTTCTGGTTAATACGTTCATCGACTGATTAAGTGATTTCGTTACGGTATCACGGAATTAGAATTCCGAGGTATTACGGACGCTAAACCGATTCTGCCGTATTGATGAAAAACTAAAAATCAAATCCTTCCAAGAAAACCTTAAGTCCCTATAATTTTCAGAGATCATCTGCAATGAACTGAAAAATATCTGGTAACATTTTCCAACGATTTTAACGAATTTTCACCATTATGTAGTAAAACATCGTTGTAATGACCGATAAATAAACTATCATTGAACTTTCATTGATAAATATATATGCCGCAAATAATATTTATTAAATTCAGCTGCATATATGATGATGACCTAATTCATTTTACCAATTTATGCGTATACGTAAAGAATAAATATACATAATATATTTATTATAGATATATTTAGATTTAATAAACATATGTATATATAAGAAGTATATATAGAATTCAAAATAATAATTTTTACGTAATTTCTTATAAAGGGTGATTTTTTAGCTATTATCTTTTTGGCAACACTGGTTTAAACAGCTGACGCACGTTTCGTGTTTTGTTTCACTGTCAAACATCTTCAGTTTCGTCTATAATTTAACCATGAATCGTCTTACAAACGAACAACGATTGCAAATAATTGAATTTTATTATCAAAATGCGTGCTCTGTTTAGAAAGTTCATCGCGACGAAATTGTGTTCAGCGACGAAGCTTATTTTTGGCTCAATGGGTAAATAAGCAGAATTGTCGATTTTGGAGTGAATATCAGCCAGAAGCATTGCAACAGCTACCAATGTATCCAGAAAAAGTCACAGTTTGGTGCGGTTTATGGGCTGGTGGCATCATTGGACCGTACTTCTTCAAAGATGATGCGAATCGTAACGTAACTATGTGAATGGTGAGCGCTACCGTGAGATGATATCCAACTTTTTTTGCCCAAAATGCAAGAGCTTGACTTGCATGACATGTGGTTTCAACAAGACGGAGCCACATGTCACACAGTACGCGCAACAATGGACTTATTGAGAGGCGAGTTCGGCGAACATTTTATTTCACGTTCGGGACCGGTCAATTGGCCGCCTAGATCGTGCGATTTAACGCCTTTAGACTATGTTAAAGTGGGGCTATGTTAAAGCTCATGTCTATACAGAAAAGCCCGCTTCAATTGACGCATTGGAAGATAACATTGAAGCATTTATTCGTGAGATACCGGCCGAAATGTTGGAAAGAGTATGCCAAAATTGGACTAAGCGGATGAACCATTTGAGGCGCAGTCAAGGTCAACATTTGCATTAAATTATATGGACCGTACTATCGATTCAAATAAAGATTTCATGCATTTTTCTGAATTTTATGTGTTTTTTTTTGAAAAACTTTCCTATAGCTTTTAAAAAATCACCCTTTAGAATGATATACATATATATACACAAATGTATATTCCATACGAATTTTATAATAGATATTCTTCATTCACGTATAGTTATACGTAAATAATATTTATTGCAAAAATAACTAATAAAATAATAGTATAATTATATATGTATGCTATAGTTTTGATTTATTTAAAATGCATCATTCACTCGTCGCTTGGGTATATACTCCATATATAATTTAATTAAAATACAATTTTTATAATATATATTAATTTTTATTTTTATTTTTTTTTTTTAAGAATAAAACTAATAAAACTAATAAATTAAATGAGAAAAACATTTATAATAATTTTTGTGCAATAACATAGCAGAGGCAACATAATAGAAACACGAACTGAAACATTTCATTTCAATTTAAAGTTATAATATATATATAAATTGATTTTATATTTAAAATTAGTTCAAGGATTTTGGTTATATTTTTTTTTCAAATATATATATATATAAACAAAAGAGTGTATATAATAAAAATATATTATAAAATTATCCTTTATTTAATTTTTGAAAATATTCCCTTCTCTGAATCTCTGTTGTTTGTTTTTTTTGCGTCTATATTATACAGATAATAATTGTACATTGAATTGAATTATATCGTATATTTTTTTTATTGTATTATACCATTCCAGAAATGAAGCGAAACAAAAAACAATCGAAATAAATATCATTATGTAATAAATAAGATTTGTCTTTTATATTGTATTGTATATATATAGAATTGAAAAGATATTGTAATAATTCTGTAGTTTTGTTTTTTATTCTTTATTATTCTATATAATATTCATGTAATATAAGAATTTAATTCATTTAAATTAAATATAGGGCAATCTATTATTTGTTATACATCTTATGATGAACTTATGTATATGAATTAAATGAATCACATGTATCTTATATATAATATAGATATATATATAATTGAAAATTTGACGAATAACTACCGAAAAAAATAAAATAAATAAATTATTAAATTAATTTATTTAAAATTAGCATATATAACAATTACATTTTTACATAATATATTTAAAATAAAGTTTGTTATACAAATAATATACTATTTTAGACCACATCAACTGAACCAATATATATAAATATAATTATACTATATATAGAATATATACCATATATATAAGTACGTATTTTTTCTATTGTAATGTATATTAAAGTGTTAATTTGAATGAATGTTATCACTTAACATAGCATTATGTAATATAATGATTCATAAATATAATACGATATATATAATTTAAAGAAAAAATTACAAATTCTCATATCATACAACTGCCGAATACAATTCATAACACCAAGGTGCGAAAACAAAATTAATATATAAACCATTATATAGTTAGATCTAGAACAAAATGTATCAATCAAAGTGTATATATATAAATAGTAAATCTACAATCGGTTTAGCGATACTTTCTTTGTTCTTTTTTTTTTTATATATATATATAAAATCATCATTAATGATTCACGTGAATTTCTTAACTTTCCGTTTAATAATCATTTGTTTTATCATGCCATTAAAATGATAATCCAAAATATTAATTGACATCTATCAAATTTATATTACCTTATTATATAATAACATTATATAGATCAGAACCGAGAATCCGAATAGGTAAATTTTTTGCTGTACAACCAACAATCTGGTTTTAGCGTTCAACAACAGCCTCCTGTTGTTAGTTTCTTAATTTGTGCCTTTTACGGTGTCGGCAATTAACCGTACGACCAACCGCAAGGGGAAAATACAACTCTGTGTTAAAATTCAGATTCGAAACATAACCGAAAACACAAAACATATTTTATGTCTTTAGTAGAATTTGAACCCACCACCCCAAAATTAGAATTTTAGGTTGGCATTTACACCACAGAGTTAAGAACATTATATAGATCAGAACCGAGAATCCGAATAAGAGAAAGTTATTTGATGTTAAAATATCTTATGAGAAGATTAAAAAAAAAAACAATATCAAATTACCATAAAAATATAAATAGAATTTTAAATTTATAATATCCGGAATAAAAGTAAAAGTACCTTCGTGCGTTTTCAATACATTTACCTTTATTTAATCTTATCATGAATAATGTAATAAACTAAATATTCTATGAAAAATTATGCGATAGATACCGAAATAAAAAAGTATGGATAATTTTGATAAAGGACGCACATAAAAGATATGTGTGCAATTTGGACAACTATGTGCGGTATTCATTTATGTAATTTATATCTATAATTTTCGCCTACAACCGACGATTGGTTTTAGCGTTCAACAACATCGTTCGGTTGTTGGTTTCATAATTTGTTGGTTTTACGCTGTTGGTTTGGTAATTAACCGTACTACCAACCGCATTGAAAAATATGCAATTCTGTGCAAATTATGATTCGAAAATAACCGAAAAACATAAAACATTTATATGTATTCAGTCATTTATTGTTAAAAATTTGAGGTTGACCTTTTTTATCAATTACAAAAGAGATTGCATTTATTTAATTTAGAACCACAATAGTATATGTATTCGTACAGTTGTATATATAAATTTATAATCAGGATATGATTCTATATGAAGAACTGATAGATATATATTTTAAATCCATGTAATCTCATAGATATATATTTTAATGTGAAATTTAAACTTTACCCATGGAAAAACATAAAAACTTTAAAAAACATTTTTTATATATATATTTGCAATTGATTTTATTCGCATAGAAAAGCAAAAAAAAAAACGATAATGAAATTAAAAATTAAAAAAAAACAAAACTGAATTCATTAAATTTATATTTATATTTTTGCATTTCGTATATTATACAAATGAATGAATGCATTATTTTAATTCTTCTTTAAATTTTTTTATAGAATTATAAAAGCACATGTCAATATAGAAAACATATAAAAAAAAAATTTGAACTAAATGAACATATAATAAATATAGAACATCACATGTAATATATATATGTACAATGGAATTGTATATAATTTTCTAAATATATATTATTATTCTCGTATAATAAAACAAATATAATAATATGAAGAATGAAAAAAAAATGTCATTAGACGCGTATATACATACAACTTTATTCATGTAATGTAAATAAATTGGTATATATAGAGTATAAGTGCGATTAATTTGTATATGTTATAAAATTATTTATATATTTCAAGTTCATTGTTTTTTTTTTTTATTTTATATAAATTTACATAATGCAGTATATAAAACACTATATAATCTTACATATATAATACATATATGTATAATTGATGATGGGTTGTGTGCACTGACCTATGTTTTATAATTGAAGAGAAAATTGTTTGTGTTTGTATATATTAAATAAAATATAAACATCGAAATGAATTAAATTTATCCTTTTATGAACTTTTAACACGTGAAATAATTTTTTTGTACTTTAACTTCTAAAAAAGCTACTTTAATATCATTAATTAATTTTGAAAACTTCAACATCATTGTAATGAAAATTCAAAAAATTTCAAAAAAGGTAGGATAATTGAAAAAATACAAACACTCACATTTTTTTTTCTTTTCATTAAATGCATCTCATATTAAACAAACAATAAATAAGACAAAAAATCCTTTAAGGATTGATTTTTACAAAATTAGTAAACCGTCTCTGATTTTTATTTTTGATTATTTTTACCAATAGGTTTTTGGAAGAAAAAATGGATAAATGAAAATATAATATTTTTCAATCAAAAATCAATTTTCTGTCTCAAAATCATATAAATGTAATTTTTCCCAATTCGCATTTAATAAATCCGCAAATAGTTGAATTATTTCAGAATTTCCATTTGAATAGTTTTTTTTGTCATTGATTGATTTACATTTTTTATATAGCTATATTTATTTAATTATAGCGCACTTTCACTTTTTCACTGTTCATTTTCTAATACTCGATATAATATAATATATTTGCAGGATGTGCAGCTTTTATTTATTGCGTTTAAATGAAAAAAAGAAAATCGAAAATTGCATTGACATTCCAACAACATAAAAATGTATGTATGTTATTATATATTCTAGCTTTTATATAATATTCTGCAGGTAAATGTCAAGTTTAAAATGCAATCATAATAATACATCACATATATTTTATATATTTACTGATAAACTGTTTATTTTACCTCTATTATGAAATCACTAATCATGTATACATATATAAAAAGGTATTTTCATCTACAAATTTTATCAATTCGTTTGAATACGTAATATGTATATAAGTATATAGTGAAAAGAAAAAAAACATTTGTAACCACAACAACAACAACAACAACAACTAAATCAATAACATTTTCAACAGCAAAAAAAAAATTTAAAGAAGATCACATTCAAATTTTAATTTTTAATTTATATATATTTATTAATTATTGTTTATATATATATTCATTAACTTCAATTATTATTTATGATTTCACTCAAATTTCACTCGCAATATACAAATGATTTTATTTAAATCATAAATCATTTTATAATTATTATAAATCAATATAATTTTTATTTTTTCTTGTTACATTTATATAGTTGAAATCAATTAGAAACATTTTCTCAAAACACATGCATATATAATAAATTATTATATATTTATATAAATTTTTTTGAAGTTGTCTATATCCAAATATATAGTTCACACAAATTTTTTTAGTTCAAGCACAAAACTGATTTATATATATCTCATCAGATCAACACACACACGAAGTTATATCACAAATATTAGAATGGGTATAAATTCGAAAAAAAATAACAATAAAGAAAAGCTTATTTTTTTTTTTTGGATATATATCCATTTCATTGCGCTTATTTTCATTTTCAAAATACGATATGGGAAAATATATTTTTTTTTATAATATAAGGGGATGTATTTTTGTTATATTTGATGTGAGTGAAATGGAATATTAAATATTCATGAATCTCTATATATGTATACTGCGTTTCGAATATAGTACAAAAATATTTTCTATTATATAGGGGTTTTAATTTTAGGGGTAATATTATAATAAAATATTGTTTTATTTCGCACTAACACATTAGTCCTCCCTCCCTATATATATGTTTTTTCCTTCTTCTTATTCCATTCACTATACGTATTTTTTTGTGGTGTTTGTGCACTATTCTAACCACTGTGTTATCTGTGCTTTTTGTAATGTTTTCACTATATATATGTATATATTGGAAAATATCGATGAGGAAAATCTATGGAAAATCCCCAAAGAAAAAAAATAACCAAAAAAATGTGCTATTTTTTTTTTTTTTGTAATGAGGAAAAATTAATTTTTACCATTTATATGAATATAGTTCTTTTTTTTACACTATTTCTATAATTAATTTAATTTATATTTATACTTTATATTTTTCACAATTTAAATGCTCATATAAAAATATATATATATACAATACATATAATATTATTATAGGAAAATATCCTTTTTGTTTTTTTTTTGAATTATTTAACACAAAAAAAATAAAATACGCGTATATTATTCAATATAGTAGATAGTGTCTTTTTAAAAGTTTGTTTTATCCACAACCGAACTTAACAACTTTCCATAAGGAACTGACCGATTTTATGAATAATATTTTTTTACATGGATTTTCTAAACAAAAAAAAAAATGTATATAAATTTTTCTATCGTATTTTGTTTTTTCTTTTCATATATATTATTATTATTATTATAATGAAAAGTTCTTTTATATATACGTTTGCAATATCGATGCTTATACAACAGAAACTGATGTGGAGACAAATTTTTTTCATTATACACACAAAACATACGCTATATTTTTTATGTTGTATATATAAAATATATATGCAATATGGGATGTTGTTGGCTATATGGCTATATATACATATAGATATATAGATATAATATTCGTCATTCTTCTATTGATTATAATAATTATTATAATAATAATATAATTTTTTGTACTCATATAAGGTGGAAATTTATATACACTATATAGGTTTAATTTTATTATAATGTGTATAATTGTATATATATAATTCACAAGTACACATAAAAATATTGTTATTATTATACAAAGACACTTTATTAGTATTTATTATTATTATTATTATTATTATAATTAGTATTTATAATACGCTTACATGTGCGCCAATAAATTTGTTGTTGCAACTTTGCTTTTGCACATTATAATATATAACTATACGTATATATTAAAACATTGAATTGGAATTGATGGGGGACAAAATGTATATGATAGTTTGGGCTACCGGGAATTAGAAATTTTTTTTTTTTTTATATTATAAAAACATGAACGTGAATTTGAATGGAAAATTTTATTATTCCTTGTGTTATGTGATTAGTAGTTGAGGTGAATGTTTGTGTTTATTTAAGAAATCATATTCACAAAATGATTCTTCATTCACACAGAAAATTTGTATTTATAAAAAAATACTATGAAAAATGAAATGTAATGTTTTAAATTGTTGGAATGGCATTTTAACTATCTTTAACTCATTCTAATAACATAAACATCGGCGACAACCCGTTTTCATTCTATAGCTGGTCAAACACAAAAAATTTCAACGGATTCAAATATTTTTGTTATTTTGCAAGCCTAGAACTTTTACGTTTATCAGCGGTCGGTTTTTAGGAAAACTTCTTTGATGTTTTAGCTCTCATTTGATGTACAAACTTTAAAAATGTGTCAACTATCGTTTTAGAGATATAACAAAAATAATATTGAAATGCAAATTTTTCAAAAATATATATATATAAAAAAATATAAATATATAAATATATATATATATATATATATATATATATATATATATATTAATATTTCCAACAAAGTTATAATTATTGGATTCCGATAAGTGGTTACTGAGATATGGTAAATAACATTCAGGCACTGCATTGAATTTCGCAAAATCGTTTTTTTCGGGCTATCTCGAACCCCAAGCGAAATAGACATGGGGTCGCCAGACATTTTTTGATTGGAAATGAGGTTTAGAACCTGCCATTTTCGGGTTGGCACCATGTACTGGGACACACTGTATATAAGTAAATTTAAATGATATCTAATTTTATTCGGAAACCTTTTGGACATTTCGTCCAAAGAAAAATATTATTTGATATTTTACCAGATCATTATTAGTTACATATATAATATATATGATTGATGATGATTAACTACCGGATCAATTTTTCGGAACTACTGATTTTAACCGAAGCATGTTTATATAAAAAATTAAATAAGGGACATTTCATCATTTTCGGAAATTTAGGCAATAAGGTTTTCCATATAAAGAAACGGTATATTTGATATTTTGCAGGAATATTATTATAAATTATAGATATAGATTTTAAAGTTATATACATTCATTTCATAATTGTGTTCCATTGTGGATTCTCAAAAAACTAATATAACAATTGGATTGGAGTAAAAAAAGACCGGACATCATAAAAAATACTGTATGTGAAACATAACAAATTATAATATCAATAATAAGTTAAATTCAAAAACCAAAACCATCAAATCAAAATAATATTTTATGATTTTTAAAATTAATTTTAAAGACGCATCGATTTTATAGATGAGTTGACAAGGTGTTCTCAAGAAATCGCTATTCAATCGAAATCTTTTATCGAAATGATTGGGAAATGGTCATATCACAGAACAGAATTTCAACACATTATTTGTGAAAAAATTATATAATATTTTAAAATTATTGTAGTATTTATTCTTTAAATTTTAATAAACTTCACATAGAAAACCCTTCACGGATATTTGGCAAGGTCATTCTAGAAATTAGGGATAAACATTTTCCAATGAACTGTTAATGTTACAAAGAAACACACAACATTGCGAAATAACCGCAAATATTTTTTTAACCACAATATTTGTATAAAATATATACAAAAAAAAATCAACTATGGGTACCTAACATAATATGCGGGAAAAGAAGAGCTAAACATTAAAATATCGGTTCTTATTTTTTTTAATAATATATAGATTTTATCCAAAAATTAAAGATGGAATTTTTTAAAATGTACACAAATAGATACAATAATAAGAATTAATAAGACCAATATCATATTTTAAGGCACGTGCTTTAATATTTTTATTTTTCTTTATAAGGTTATTTATACATTTTTTTTATAAATACATATATGCAAATGTATATTGCGAAAAGTTTTATTTTTTACATATAAAACCGAATGTACGGGATATTATAGGACAATATATACATATATATTAGATAATAATACATTCTATCTTATTCAATTGTCTAATATATAAATAAAATATTCAGAATATTTCTGTTTTTATTATAAAAAGTCTTAAATTGAAATAAATACAATGTGTATATATTGAAAGCATTCAATCGAATATATTCATCACTAATATCTTATATGTATAAATGTATAAGCAAAAAAAAAGGAAGCTTTCTTGTTTCATTTATACCCATCACAATATGGTTTTACTTTGATGTATGCAAATATATAACTATTATATACGAATCTAATACGGTGATATATACTATATATGTATATAACAATAACTTGGGGGCTTGTACAACGTACGTATATTTTATATTGATGGATTTTTGTTGGTTTTATATATACGCATATACTATATATATCAAAAATAAACAGCTGCTATATTGATTCGATTATATATATATACAGTGCGACAATTAATATTCCGGACTCAAACCATATCTCAATAACCAGTGGAACGATCTATGCGATGACAACGATCCGTTTTGAAGCTTGATGTTTTCTCTATCGTCTGTAAAAATTTCATTGTATTTCGTTGACAAATAAAAAAGTTATGACATTTCTTGTGAAACAATATTTTAGTTGAAGTAGAAATTTTAACATGGAACAACGACCAGTCATTAAATTCAACGCAAAGCTTGGTAAATCTGCAACAGAAACGTTCAAAGCGATGCAGCAAGTTAATGGCGATAATTGTATGGATAGAACACAAGTTTTTGAATGGTATAAACGTTTCGTGGTTGGCTAAAACACAGGCTAAAAAAAAAGAAAAGTTTCATCGAAAATCAAGACAATGCTCGTAACATTTTTCGATAGCAAGAGAATTTTCCATAAAGAATTCCTTCCAACTGGCCAAACAGTCAAGCGCATACTATATCGAAGTTTTGAAGCGTTTGATGAGCAGGATTCGTCGTATTCGACCTGGATATCGTGAATCAGATAGTTGGTGTTTGTTACACGATAATGCACACGATAAGTCACACTTCACTTATTGTTCGTCAGTTTTTGGCTCGAAATCAAGTCTGTGTGTTAAATCATCCACCGTATTCACCTGATTTAGCTCCATGTGACTTCTCCTTGTTCCCAAAACTTAAAGTGAAATTGAAAGGATGTTTTTTTGAGGATATTGAAACCGCATTCAAACAGCATCTACACACACACTACAGGCAATACCACAAAATGAGCTGTAACATGCATTTGAATTATTATTAAATCGATGTAACAGTTGTATTGAATCAGGAGGAGAATATTTTGAATAAATAAAAAAAAATTTCAAAAATCGTGCTTTTAATGCATTTCCTAGGACCAGTCCGGAAAAGTAATTGTCGCACTGTGTATATACAGGAAAGACGTTGTTATATATATGTAGAAAAATATGTGATTGTCCTTGATTTCGCAAAGATCATCAATAAAATGATTATATAATATATATAGATCTTAATAATAATTCACAAAACGTTTCCCAATTGGATTGCATAACATGATCTTAAGTATATATTAATATATGATATTTTCAAAAAAAAAAAAAAAACCTTCAACCTTTGTGATTTAAAATCTCAGTGATCTAATGTTTAAATTTCTGATTAATTTTTAAATGTTCCCTCATCATTTGATATAATAGATTATTGCCTTTTAATGAGTATAACAAATCCACACGCACTCTTAAAAATTACGCTATTATATCCTACATTCATAAAAATTTTTAACTATGCAAAATTAAACCAACCACATAAAATAGAAAATAAATTTACAAAAAAACAAAATATTGGACAATGCGAACAATTTATTCAAAAGGACATTTTTTAAATATATGTATATATATATATATATATTATATATAGGTACAAATAAAGGGTGATTTCGCATTTGTTGTATTTCTGTGTTTTGCTTTTTATGTGTTATTTTTAAAAAAAAATTATATATTCCCGGTGTTTTATATAATGCCTAACATATATATAGGAAGAAAGGGAAAAACAAAACAAAACAAAAAAAAATTTGCAAGACGAAAAAAAAAATATTATAAAATATTTTTTAAGTTAAAAAAAATAAAAAAGAAGAAACTATAATAAAGGGTTGTATTGTTATATAAATTATTTGCATTTTACATGTAAACTCTATACATACATATATTGAATACAATACCAAATAAGATGATGAAATCATTTTATTAAAGTTTAAAAAAACGATAGGAATATTCCATTCACAAATTTTTTTATACAAAATTTATTATATGTGATATACCAATATATGTATAGGAAATGTTGTCATGGTTTGTGATATAAAACGTTGTGTTTTGGCATATATGTATATTTACCATTTGAAGGGATTTTTTAATTATATATAATTCTTTTTGTTTGTTGGAGAACGATGAATGAACTGCATATATGTATAAATAAATATAGTGAATTCGTGATATGTTTGATATAGGTACATTTAATTCAAACATTTATATAGGCAATCTATTAACCAATTGAATGTGATGTCAGTTGAGAAATTTCATAAGATTTCTTCTTATTATATTTGAAATTCGTTTTATTTTTGAATCCTTGATTTTCCCTTAAGACGAAATCTATTTTTTTGAACTATAAAAAAAAATTAATTATTTTTTTCTAATAACAATATTCATAATATATATTATGCATTTTATAGATTCAGATGCACAGAGCAATTTGAAGTATTATGGAACTGTGTATATATAAAGCAGCCGATTTCTACTTCAAAATGATGATGTCTTCAAATGCTGAATCATAAAGCATAATGGAATTTTTGTACAAAATATCCTAAAAAGGTAATCTTTTTTTTTATTTATTAATGGGCATTACATTCTTTCCTCATTTGTTTAATAACAATTATATATATTTTCCTTTAACTCTTTAATCACATACAAAAAAAACTTATGAAATACAATCCTTTGGAGTTACCGCAATCATATATATATACTACTGTGTACAAATATGAGTAAGACTTTATTTATAACGCATTTGAAAGCATTATTTATTCTTCTAAATCTAAATGATCACCCTCAAAATGATCCCCGCCTGATGCAATGCAACTATGCCAACGCCTTTTCGAATTTTCAAAACATTGTTTATACTCGTCTTCCGGAATGGCCATCAGTTCCCTCTTCGATTCGGCTTTTATCTCTTCTATCAAATCAAAATGGTGTCCCCGAAGTGGTCTTTTGAGTTTGCTGAATAGCCAGAAGCCACATGGAGCTAAATCTGGCGAATACGGTGGTCCTTTTCATTATCCTGATAGTCAGAAAGCATCGTTTCACAGACTTCCATGCAACGATGTTTTTCGAAAAAATTGAGTGTTTTTGGCACCAATCGACATTTGACTTTTTTCAGCCACAAAATGTCTTTCAAAATGGTGGTGACTGACCCATTTGAAATTCCAACAATATTAGCAAGCTATCTAGTAGTCAATCGACGACTTTGCAGCACCAATTCTTTGATTTTGTTGGAATGCAGCTCATCAGTAGAGGTTCTTGGTCGTCTTTGATGTGGTTCGTATTCAACGGGCTCACGACCTTCTTTGACCAATTTGTGCTAATCGAAAACACTTGCTCTTGACATCGACTTCTCACCAAATGCCTTCTGCACCATTCTGAACGTTTTGGGGCCGATATTTCATTTCGCGCACAAAATTTAATACTACTTCTTTGTTGAATAATTTCAGACATTATCAAAAAATAAACAAATTGAATAAACAACTTTTCTTTGTTCACACACACACACACACACGTAACTACTACTGCAATGAACCAATTGACCTAAAATTTGTCACCAATGTCAATAACAGTACTACCAAGGTAAAAATAAAAGTATTTGTCCAAATAGATAAACCAAGGAAGTTTAAATTGAAAAATCTTACTCATATTTGTACACAGTAGTATATGACTATATATGGCTTGTATTTATTAAATTTATATATACATATAGTTAACTTTAATAATGTAATTAAATTAACAAAAACAGACCGATCCGTGTTTGTTCCATATGCGTTTGATATTTAGAATTTTGTTGCGTTACATAAGAAAGATTTAAGATAAAAATTATTAATTTGTTTTAAATTATTATAAATTGATAGCGATGCACAACAATACAATTAAAATGACTCAGAACACATATATAATTCTTAATTGAAAGCTCTAATTAATAATATAAAGCAAATACAATATAATATATCGGAGGTTAAGAAACTAGAAAATAAATATTCTATATCTTTTACACTGAAACCTAAAAATTTTTTTATATATTAATTGATAATAAACAGTTTAATTAATAATAAATCCATAATTTTTCAAACCCCACAATCCTTGTTACTTCTTTGACAATAATATACAAAATTATTTATATCTATCTATATTGATATTCATTATATATATGGTACAGCGGCGGAGCTTTTTTGTCAGATTACCTAAAAGATCGAATATTTGGAAATTAATTAGTTTACAAAAAAATAATATAAATAAAATAATAAATAATATACAAAATTTTCCGGAAAATTCAATTTTCCTAATTTTTAATTATAGTCATAGTTTTTCTTCAATTTAAATTTTTCTCGTATAATTTGAAAATTAAATTAATTTCTGATATTTCATAGAAGAAAATTGGAAAATGTCCCTTTTCGTCACAAAGATATTGTGAATTTTCCACAGAGTGTTCGTCAAATTTTTCACTCCATTTTTGATGGGCTTTAGAAAATGTGTTCACTTTCCGAAAAGTTTAGTTCGATGTACGGCCAATTTTGATTTTATAAGTCCGCTAATTAAATATGTACCATTCAGAATATCATATCCTCTTGAAAATATGGCTCACGATTTCCAATAACCGCCTATGATGTTGAATATATATTTTTAAATTTTATTTATAAACGCTCCATGTAAAAATATATAACAGAATATGCAATGTACATAAAATCAATCAATACTCAGTTTTTAATTTATGAATGATTGTATTTTTATCAATTATACGATAATAATTTATGTATAAACATTTTATATTATATATTCAATAAAGAAGGGTTTTTTTTGTATCACACGCGTTCAAATCCGTCACATAACATATTATATATCAATTGATTTTAATTGAAATGCATTGGAATGTTTTGTTTATTCTTTATTATTATTTAATTTTTCGTATGAATATTGATATATGGTATATAATGTATATAATATATAGAAATTAATTAGAAATGATTTATTGATATTGATACCGCATATACTACATAAAATATTATAAATTTTATTTTATTATTCAAATAATAATTATTATTATGTATAATGTATATGTATAATACGCGTATAATAAATTGATTTAAATTTAAATCAAAGCTAAATTAAAAATTAAAATTTATGTGAAGGTAAACTCGCAAAAAAAGAATTATTTTTTTTCAGTGATTCACTTTTAATTTTAATTTTTATTTCAGATTTTTGTACTGATACCAAAATATATTCTTATCTCACCACAAAATTTTATAATATTGCTAAAACATATCTTTCACCTGCTGGAATGCAAGAAATTTATACACTTTAAAAATTTGTGCATTTTTCTATCTGATCTCATCTTATCTATAATTGCCATTTCAATATACATTTTTATAAATATATCTTTTTTATAAAAAATGACAAATATTGAAAATTATTGTCTATATTTATGAATGTTTTGTATGTATATACGTAAATCTCTATATGATGGAATGTGAACATTTCTTTAACATTTTATCTTAAGAATTCTTTACAGTAATTGATGACAGGAAATATTTTAATATTTATCTTGTTTCTGATACATAATATAGGAAAACATTTTAGATCATTTACCCCTTAAAGTTTTTCGTATCTAATTCTAAATACAAAAAATTGTTTAAGATGTATTTTGAAGTTTTTTCGTCTCTGATTTTAAATCGTAGACCCATCCTTAAATTTTCCGGATAATCTTACCGTATAGTTCTGTATAAGATTTTTTAGAATCAATTTGGGAAAGGATAAACTTACAATTAATAGAATTTTATCCATCTAAAACAAAGGCATATTTGTTCTCAAACAAACGATCCATAAATGTTGACCCAATAAATATGCATAATACAATTATTCCACAATCTAATGACCTATTAAATTTGGGAATGTCTTTGTCAAACAACTTTACATGGAATAATAATATAATAATTGCAGCTAAAAAGGTGGCTAGTCGCATTGGATTTTAAGAAGATCGAAAGAATTTCTCAATTTTGAAATTTAATATCAGAACGAAACAAAACCAATAAAGTGATATATTCCATTACAAGAATCCAAATGTCCAATATTCTATTTGAATCCAATTTGTGATATTTTTACCCGGATCTTTTAATCGAGTTATGTTTTGATTGGTATAAATATATAGTGTCGATCCTCCAAGATTATAATCATATCGTAAAAAGCGACCTATCGTTCGTGAATAAATATCGCACATTTGAAATTTATATATTCAATCCAACAATTCCCTGATATATTCATATATATCCTTGCACACATAAAACACTAATTAATTTTTATAATTACTTTTGATAATCTATTTTTTCTGTGATATAGAAAAAATCAACTGACTGACAATATATATATATACAAAAACATACATTTATAGATGCATATAACGTGTTTGCGACCATGACCCTTCATTACCATTCAGAATAATGTAAAGGAAGAAAAATAGGTAGCAACTCGATACAGAGTATACACTCTCCTTATTGTTATATCCTTTTTTGTAATACATTAAAAGGAATTAAGATAACGAAAAAAAATTCAATAATTGAACTCTATTCCAAAAATATATCCTGGATTTTTCAAACGCTTATTGAAAATTATAAAATATTTTCCTTAAAAATTATAATCGAAATTGTTTTTTTTTTTATTTTCGCTTAAATTTCTATATAATAAACTAAATAACATAACATTAGATTATACTTTCCAATGCATATAAGATATATGTTTTATAACATCCTCATTGTGGGTATTATATATATATATATAGTGTTTATTTTATGTTATCAGATGTGATTTCATGACGTAACGAAAGTATTTCCCATTGACGTCACTTGTTCAATCTATGAGGATTTTCTCTATATTTGTATATAATATTATGAATTTATTTCCTATATATATATTGTATATTTTATTTATACAATTCAAAATAAATGAAACGAAAAATAAAAATAAGAATCAATTTTCTCATCAGCCAGGGCTGATTTGAAAACTAAATATAGTGTATATATCAATCTATTTATCTATGTATTGTATATAGAAAAAAAAGCCCTTATAAGCGTAATAGAAAATATATAGGAAAACATCAAGTGAAAATCTAGTGGGTGTGTTTTTTTTATACTTTTATAGGTTGCAATTTTAAATTAAAAAAAACTTTATATATCAGCGCAGTCTATATCAATAACAAGCTTTTCTTGAAAAATTTGTAACATCAAATTTTACGTATTATATATCCTGGAATTTAGAGGAAAAAAACTTCAAAAGGTTTTCTATATATATATTATATATATATTTTCTATATATATATTGTTGATTTCATTCAGGAAACATTTCATATAAATATATGTGCACATATATAAAATATTATCTAGATAATGAAAAAGGAAAATTTCTCCGCTCATAAAACGATAAAAATCCATACCCTAGCACAGGAATATTTTCATTCACTATATCCATATACAACAATTCAATAAAAAAAAGCTTTATACGTTTCATTAAAAAATCAAAAAAATATACATAAAATTGTGTCAGTCAAAATAGCATATATGCTTCTATTTCATTTTCAAATTTCTATTTAAAGCTTAATGAAAATTATATTCGGTTTTCTTTTTCCTTACATATAGATGTGAAGCAGAAAGGAAAAATTATCTCAAAACAATTTATACATCATACAGAAAGAAAAATTTAATGTTTTAGTATATTAAATCCGTTTCCCTTGCTCTCGTACACACCACATTTCTATTTATTATATGCAGACAATTTTTTTTTTTACATATTTGATATTGATTTTCAAATTTATAATCGAATTTCTACATGTGTTTTGATAGGAAAAAAACCTTTTCATTGAAAAAAATAAATAAAATAAACTCAGACAGATTTTCCAAATAATAATTTGAAGTGATTTGATGAACATTTTTCATTTAAAAAACAATGAATTATCAAATTATTTGTGTGAACATTATTAATGTTTATTAAATTATCCAGATATTTTCTAGCCTAATAATGTACAAAAGGACTAATGTATTAAAGTATAGTGTTTAAGTTTCCCAAATGGATTTTGAGTTGTACATTTATTGTGATCGATTGATACCAGGATTTTCCGTAGTAATCATTGTAAAAGCTTTGAATTACTAAATTATTTGTGAAAATTCTGTATGCTTATTCAATTATCCTGGTATCCACTGAAGCACGAAAGGGATTGAAAGAAAGGGGGGAAAGTGCGAATATAATGAATATAATGGGATTGTTATGATTCTAACTATAGTCATTTAAGGATATACATTTGTTATTGCAGGTGTATAAAAAATGTATCTCAATACCATTAATTTTGTTATTTATTATTTATTTATTTGAAAAAACATTAAATACTAATGCATAAAATTTTGTATTTTGGTATTCCAATACATTCGGAACACAGTCAATAACAATATAATAAAATCTATTATAAATTAAGTACAATATAATCAAAATGTATAATAACATTTAATTAAAAAAAATAAGTTTAAAAATAAAAATAAGATCAATGAATTACGGGATGAAAATCACCGATTATTACAAAAAAAATTTAATTTAAACTGAGAACTTTTTACATTATTATCAATTAACATATGACCATAGGAGTTATATAACATAAGTAAAGCATTAGAAGGATTAAAATGACCAAAATTGGTATGATGGGTTTCCACATTTAGCAAAAATCAATTGAACGAAGATCGCGAAAATTTACTTTAAAATTTAATTTTTCCAATAAGGAAATACAATCAAATTTACCAATAATTAATCCACATATAAACGACAACACAATATATTCCCTAAGCTTTTCTATGGTAGGCGTATTTAATAACGCAAGTCTATCATTATAACGAGGTAATGAAATTGAATCAGACCAAGGAAGAGATCTTAGAGCATATCTTAAAAATCTTCCTTGGATTGATTCTAATCTATGTTTAGCAATTTAAATAGTACGGAGACCAAACCGGACATGCATATTCTAGAATTGATCGAACAAGCGAATAAAATTTTTAGGGTTTTAGAAGTAAACTTAGTAACTAAATAAATTCTCAAATCAAGAGTTTTGTCAAGAATATTTAAAATATTACCATTTAAAGGATAAGAATTAAATAGTTGTGTACGTTTGCGAGTAAAATGCATAACCAAACACTTGTCAACGTTTAAAAACATAGAATTACGGCAACACCAATCATGCGGAGAGAATGAACATCGTCAAAAATAAAAATAGATTTATAAATTTTTACATCGTCAGCATATAATTTACATTGGGAATATTTAAACACAGTAGACAAGTCATTGCCCACTGCATTCTGCAATAATAACGGCGAGCGTTTAGTCGATTTCACAATATCAAACAATATGATAGTAGCCAGCACACGTTTCCCACATAAGAACATACACAAAGGAACATGGTGTTCGCCCGATACAAAAACAACAAACCAAATAGACCACGTACTCATTGACAGTCGTCATGCGTCCGACATACTGGATGTAAGGAACTGTAGGTGACCTAACATTGTTTCTGATCATTATCTCGTAAGAGCTTTGTTCAGATATCGTGTTAGTGCAAACCGCTAAAAAGTCATTGCGAGAGGATTCAATTTGGAAAATCTCAAAAATGACCAAGTAAAACAACAGTACGAAGATAAATTGGTGGAGTTAATTGTTCGAACAAATGTGGATCAACAGCAAAACACGTGTAATGATATGTGGAATCGATTACGTAATTGCATGAAAATGGCGGCAGAGACGGAAAAGTTGAAACCTGGCGTGGTCAGAAATGGTTGGTTCGATGACGAATGTAAAACGGCTCATGAAGAAAAGAACCAAGCGCGTTTAAAATATCTTCAGCGGGCCACACGAACTGCCATGGATGACTACAGAACCAAAAGATCCATTGAACGCAAATTATTCCGAAACAAGAAAATGCGTCATGAGCAGGATATTTTGCGGGATATAGACACGCTGTCCAGCATGAATGACAGTAAAAATTTGTACAGGAGAATAAGATCTGTAACTAGCGGATTTATACAACAACCCCTTCTTTGTAAGGATACCAGCGGTGAAATTTTGGCGGATGAAGAAAGAGCCATCGCGAGATGGGCTGAGTATTTTAAAGATCTACTTACAGCAAGCAACCCAATTGGTAGAAATGCCGAAAACGAACTTCCGTACCAAACAGCACAACGACTAATTTCGGAACCAACATATGAGGAAACCAGAGAAGCCATTCTGAAGCTCAAGAATGGAAAGGCGGCTGGATCTGACGGCGTACCTGGTGAACTCTTAAAATGTGGTGGGGATATATTGTGGAATAGTATACACGAGCTAATTGTGCATGTTTGGAACTATGAGGTTATACCACAGGAGTGGAAGCTTGCTGTAATTCTGCCAATACACAAGAAGGGAGACCGGATAGAGTGTTCCAACTATCGGGGAATATCTTTCCTGAATGCAACATATAAGGTACTCGCTTATATGTTGCATAAGCGCCTATTACCATATGCGGAGGAAATCATTGGTGAATACTAATGTGGATTCCGTAATGATCGCTCAACAACTGATCAACTGTTCGTCATACGACAGATAATGGAAAAGTGTAGGGAGTTCAACGTAGTACCACACCACCTATTTGTAGATTTTACGGCCGCATACGACAGTGTTATTAGGGAAAAATTATGGCGCACGATGGAGGAATTTGGATTCCCACAAAAATTGATAGCCATGTCAAAACTAACACTGACGCAAGTTACATCTCAGATACAAATAAGGGGGATCAAATCGGATGCATTTGAAAACATTGACGGAGTACGGCAAGGGGACCCTTTGGCTACATTGTTTTTCAATGTTATATTGGAAAAATGTATAAGGAGGACGACCATTAACACCAGCAGCACTATTTTTACGTCATCTGTTCAATTACTCGGCTATGCCGATGACATTGACGTGGTGGGTAAATGTATGGGTGCCGTTAAAGAAGCGTTCTTACTGTTGGAACGTGAAGCTTCGGAAATGGGATTAAGGGTAAACGAGGAGAAAACCAAGTATATGATCGCACCAATATGAAACGGCGGACAGGTTTAGCTACCTTGGAAGCAGCATAAACAGCGAAAACGATATAGCGGAGGAGGTTCAATCCCGGATTGCTTCGGGAAACAAGGCCTTTTACGGTTTGCGAAAGATGTTCTTCTCGAATACATTGAGTAAAACATTGAAACTAAATCTATATCAAACACTGATTCGACCAATTGTGACCTACGGTTCTGAAACGTGGTGCATGACACAGGCCACCGAACGGCGACTTGGAGGTTTCGAAAAGAAAATACTACGCCTCATCTTTGGACCGACAAAGGAAAGGGGATGGTGGCGTAGGCGGTTCGATATCGAGCTATATAAATTATATACCGAACCCGACATCGTTCGGTTCATTAAGATCGGTTGCCTGAGGTGGTTTGGTCATGTGGTACGAATGGATGGCGATCGTATACCGTCAAAAATGCTGGACAGTAAGCCGGGCGGATCTAGGAGTGTAGGAAGACCGCGGGGTAGGTGGAAAGACGAAGTAGAAGTGGACCTTCGGGCCCTCGGCGTTTCCGGCTGGCGGACGTTGGCGGTAAATAGGTCCGGTTGGAGAAGGCTGTTAATGGACGCCAAAACCAATTGTAGGTTGTAGGCGCGCAGAAGTAAGTAAGACAAGTCATTGATGAAAAGTACAAATAAGATAGGATCCAAATGACTACCCTGTGGTACACCAGAACAAGCGTAAATCGGCCTGGATAAAGCATGATTAAAAAGGACTTCACATGAACGATTATGTAAATACGAACGGACCCAATTAACGAAAACATCACCAAATCCAATTTTCTTCAATTTGGACAGAAGTAAATTGTGCGATAGCCTATCAAAAGCCTTACTGAAATCAGTAAAGACACAATCGACTAGTCTAGAATAGTCCCACATTTAAAATTATCAAAACAATAAGAGGTGAACTCCAATAAATAAGTTGTCGTGGATCTACCACGGATAAATCCATGTTGTTCGAGACAAATAATCGATTTAACATTAAAAGTCATTAAATTTCTACTTCTTTTATTATTAAACTAATTTTTAATTTACAAAAATGTTGAATGAGTAACATGCAATCTATTAATAATTAAAAAAAAAACCACATATAAAGTAATTTATAAAACAAATTCTTTTTATTTTTAAATTAATGCAAACATTTAGAAATGATTCTTGATTCATTTACGCTACTTTAATTAAATAGATTGATATATATTTTTCGTATCAATAGATTATAATGTAGATTCTATTTCTGTACAGATTGCCAAATATCATTTTGTAAATCATATACCAAACATCCCCAAGGTTCAAGTTCAGATTGACTTTTTATACAATCGTGTTTTTTTTAATTTTCCCGTCTATTAATCATTGGTCATCACTGTTGCTGTATCATCATCTTCCAGGTAAACCTTTGAGAAAATTAAAAATTTATAAAAACATTAAACATTCGGTAAATAAATAAAAAAAAAACTAAGTGATCTTATAATAAGTATTAGTGCCTGTATTTAACAAATATTGTTAGATTTCTGAATTGAAATCGAAAAATATACTGACAATCGGTTATTAAATTATCGTACTATAGTATGGCAGAATTTAAGTTAATTAAATTCCAATTAATTTTAAGGGCAATGCATGGAATTATCACGGTATTATTCTGGGTTTGTTCGTCAATAAGACCTCTGTAGTATTTCGACTTTTTCAGATAACCGATTTTTCTATGGATTACAGACAGACAGAGGATAAGTGAAGAATTTCAATTAATCACTTTATAACGCCCATACTGATGGCTTGAAAATAGAAATATTATAAACAGTTGAAGAACAAATATTTTATTGCACATAAAGTTCATGGAAATGTATTTTAGAATAATTGTGAAGAATTTTACGAAAAGCATTGTAATGGTCTAAACTTTTGTTAAAAAGACAAAACAAACAAGTTTGTGATTGAATTATGAATGAATTGTGTTTTTTCTTTCTGATGATAATCGTCGCTCAATAATTGATAAATAGGATATTTAAAAGCGGACAATTGTAATATATTCAATTCCATTTAGTTAGGCGTTTCGAACTTCAAGCAATAACTTAATAAGTTTTTTATTTATCTTCATCTATCGAAAGTCGTTCTTGAATGGGACATACAAAAACCGAGAGACTTTGAATCAAAGATACTCAGATCTTTTAGTCAGACAATTTGGTAATGCAAATTCGACTAATTTCTGAGTGTATCTAACAAAAAAATATTATTTGTAAATTACGCGTAACAAAAAATTTAAGTAAGTAATTACTGTTTCAATCTCGATTTCTTCTATCATTTGATTATCTTGTAGTATTTCAATGCTGGTATTTCTATGATCGTCATCATCATCATCATCAGCATCCCTATTTTCCTCATTATCGTCCATATTAGTTTGATCATCATTTTCTTCCGTATATATTTCTTCATCTTCGTCATATTCTATATGTAAATCTCTTTCGATTTTATAATATGCCATAGGCTTATTATTTTGATCATTATCCATATCATTAATAATCGGTATATCATCTTCATCATTTTCATCAACATAATCATTGTCGTCATTGTCTTCGTCGTCGTCGTCGTCGTCGTCACCCTCTTCTTCTTCGTCTTCGTTTCCATCAATCACATCATTTTCATCGTTATAATCCACCCCATCTGCATCATTTTCTTTTTTCACATTCATTGTTGGTCTATTTTTATTGGCATTTAATCGGCCGATACGTGCTGCTTGTTGGCTAACTGTTATCAATTTACCATTAGATGCAACGTGTGGTTGATTTACAATGATTGTATCACTTACATGACCGACCAAATGCATATGAGCCAATAATAATGGTTTACGCATAAAACCTCTGCCACATATCAGGCATTCGTATGGTTTCTTGTCGCTGTGTATAAACCGATGAGCATTACGATTATCTCGGCTATTAAATGCACGACTGCATATTTCGCATTTATACGGTTTGTCACCGGTATGAATACGTAAATGTTTTTTATAATGTTCTGGGTAAACAAATGAGGCGTTACATATTGAACAGACATGAGGACGTTCCATGGTGTGCGTTGACTTTATATGATACTGCAGTAATCGTTGCCGTTTAAATGTGCGGTCGCAGGTGCTGCACTTATACCGTTTATCATTGTAGTGGGTGGCCCGTTTATGGGTGAGTAAATTGGAACGTTGCGAAAATCGCATATCACACAGATCACATTCAAAGGGGCGTTCACCGGTATGCGTACGTTCATGATCATTTATTTCGGCACGTCGTGCAAATGCCTTACCGCATGTACGACATATAAATGGTTTATGACCCGAATGGATAATCCGATGAACGTCTAAATTCTGAACGGTAGCGAACATTTTCTGGCATACGTCGCATTCAAATCGTTTTACTTTATCGTGGGTACGATCGTGTTGTATCAGATTTTGTTTATTAAAAAATTCCTTCGGACATTTATCACATTTATAGGGGCGTACTCGGTCGGTATGCACTTTCATGTGAGCGGATAGCGTGTACTTGGATGCAAAATCTTTTTTACATTTCTGACATACATACGGTCGGTTACCGGTATGCATATTCATGTGGGACTCCAATAATTTCACCGAATTCAATTCCTTATCACATTCAATGCATTTATAAAATTTTTGTTTATGTTTTACGTGCATTTTTTTATGTATTTGATATAGGCACATCGTTTGAAATGACCTATTACATATTTCGCATAAAAATTCACCATTGGACTGTACACATTCAGCATTGGACTCTGTGTGTACGTCCATGTGATCATTCAGTTCATTGCGCCTATAGAAATCCAAACCACAAACATCACAAATGTATATCCGTGCACTGTGTATCGTTTTTATATGAATCATTAGCGATTGTGCATTATATGCCATTGGTATTGTCGGTTCCAGCTCATTATTTGGACACAATGAACAATAGAATTTATTGTCGATTCGGGTAAACATCGATTGCACTTCGATGGTTGACGCTGCTTTATTGTTATTGTCCGTACTATTATTATCATCATAATCCTCATCGTCGCTATTTTCATTACTACTACTGGCAGTCTTCGGTTGGCTAATAAATTTTAATATTTCTTTGGTTACTTTTTTTTTATTAGCATGATCATTGAATTTTAAAGCTACCACATTACTTTTACTATAGATAGATGGATTGTTGTTTAAAATCATATCATCGTTTTGATTTTCATAATTTAATCTATAAACCATTTGTTGAAGGTCTGTATTGTCTATATTTTCAACATCATTATTATTATCAACAAAATGTTGAACCTCTTCATTGTCTTCCAGATCAGGATTATTATCGACATTACTTGATGTTTCAATTATTTGTTGACGATTGAATTCATTCATTTCAATGTATTCGGTTATTGATGTTGGTGCCGTCGAATTAATCACATTCATTATTGATGATGATGATGATGCTGTTATGGGTACATCAGTAAGATTTCCATTGTCCAATGTAATTTGTCCATTATTATTATTCATAATTGAACGGTTAATCAATAATATGTTTTCACCATCGATAATAACTTCTTGACCGGAACCGATTGTATCCGATATTATAAATTCTGCATTAACATTGCTATTATTAGTTTGATAATTTATTTCACCATTATTATTACTATGACAATCATCTTCGATTTTAGTATAGTTTTGTTGGGCATTTATAATTTCTGTATTTTCTAATTCACTATTATAAACTATTGACGTTGCCGTATTTTCAAAATTGTTTATATCATTATTATCATTATTATTATTGCTATTTTCAACATCACCATCATCCTCATAAATCACATTATTGTAATCATAATCTATGATACCATAAAATCCTTTAGCGTCCTCCGCCACAAACTCATCTTCATTTGTTATTTCTTCATTAATTTGTTCTGGTTCAGCGGGTTCCTTATCCACCTCTTCCTCCTCGTTGCCAGCCTCAATCGTTTCCTCTGCTATGTCATCACCATCATCGACTGACGATGATGCTAATCCATTGGTGGTCAGTGTTTCATTAAATTTTTTCGTTATTGTAGTTGTAATGTTACTCAAACGCTTTTGTAATTCTTCATATTCATCACACAGTTTTGTACAATTTCGACAAATCACATTTGAATGTGTCGTTTCTTTCGTGATTGTACGATTTAAAATTGATGATAGGGTACCGGGAATCGATTTTGATTCAGGCTGATTTGTTGTCTGTGAATGAAATAAATAACAAATTATGTTGTATATTCAATAATTATAATTACAAATTATAATATCGTATTTAGATAGATAAGAAGCATATTTCGAAAAATTTTACATTTAGTATGTTAAATAAGGCATTCCATTCCATTTAAAGACTATATAAACCGCAGTACAAGAAATCCCAAAAGTTATTAAATATATTTCCCAATGAAATGCTTTACCGATGAAGACTATATTTTAATTTATTTAAAAAAAAAAAAATTTCTTAAATATACATACAATTTCTCGATTTCGTCCAAATAATTCAATAATATTATTACTGCGGGTGGATGCACCACGACCAGCTGGTTTATTACAAATTACACATTGTTTTGGAAGTTTAACTGCAACCGGATCAATAGTCCATTTAGTAGTCATCTATAATTGCGTATTTTGATATGCAACATTTTTTTTTTTTGATTAAAATATTGAATTTTAAATATTTATATGGTAATTATTTAAAAATTTAAATATTTATTTGACGAGCAACCAATAGATGAATAACAATAAAAAAAAAATAAAAATAAATAAATAAAAAATTCACCAACCTTAAAATTAAATAAAAAAAATATTTATAATTGTTTATTTTTTTATTTTTTATATTTTGGTGTTGTTGATATCTTGAAAATTTGATTTTCCGCTTTTTAGTTTAATGTTTTGATTAATTTTTTTTTATTTAAATTATTGAGAAAAACAATTTTTTAAATTAAAATAACCACCTTGTTGTACTTGTTCTTTTCTAAGATAATTTTGGAATGATGATGACGACTCCACCAACAATCAAATTAAAAAAAACGCTCCGAACAGGACGATATTTGATATTATTATATTCTTTTATTTTATTTGTTTACTGTAAAGATTTTATATTTTTTATTAATAATAAATTTTTAATTTATATATATACTGGTTAAAAAAAATATCTATAATCCTATTTTAAATTATTAATTGAACTAAACAAATTATAAATTAACTTCAAAAAAAAAAAATAAAATTAAAAAGAAATATATAAAATCAACAAACACACAGCAGAAGAAACAACGCGATAAAAAGAAATATTTTGTAATTTTTTTTCCAATCAATTGAAAATCCAATTGAGGTAACAAAAAAATAAAAATATGTAAATAGACAATTGTGACAATTATTTTTAAAAACAATATCCAATTGTGACTGAAATTTGTTTTTGCGTTAGTAAATACCCACTTTATATCGGCGGCGCGTACCTTTTGAAATTGGTTTAATTCTATGCTAAATGTAAACGAAATTTTAAAACCCGTGCAGAATATTGCCTATTGGGATACTTGAGATTGTTGAACTTGTTCATTAAATAATCCGATTAACGAAATCAATAAATCTATTCGATTACGCGTATTCGAATTTATTCATTTTATTTGTTTAGAAATTTTTCTATCCTTAAAATGAAAGCAATTTAAATGTGTTTTATTTAAAAGAAAAAATATTATATGTTTGTTTTACTTACATAGATAACACACATTAATTTGAAGAATATTTTCCTAAATCCTTTTGCATGAAATATTTGGTAATATTGAATTTCTATCGGGAATACAGGACCGGAAAGGATAAATCTCTCAAAGGTAAAATATGCTTTATATATATTTTATTGAATAAGTACTTACATCGATTTCTATTTCAAGATATATTAATTAATATTATTTTATTTTTTTGCTTCCCATTTGGGTTAGTATGATATTTTATTCTGTACGTTATTGGATTAGTATCGCGATTCTCTGAATACATTCACAGACAACCTTCTATAGCTGATCAAATCAAATATAGTTATAAAGATCGATGAATATATAAATATATATGATTCTCATTTTATAATCTTTCTGGAACAATAATTACAAATATATTCCAAAATAATTAATGAAAAAATATGATTAATTGGATTAAACAAAACCACCATAATTGGATTAAACAAAAAACCAGTACAAGATACCATAATTAAAACATCACATAGAAATTTAGATTATAAGTTAAATAATTAATATTCCGTTTAATATTAGGCAGTATTTTAAGTTAGATATATTAATTGTAATGATATTTTTTATCGATAGTTATCAAATTTTTGAGGCGATATTAAAAGAATTTTAAGGATTTTTGAAATTAATTTCTGATGAACGAAGTTCCATATATTAGTTTATTGTATTCGCTGTTTACTTAAGTAATTGTAAAATTCGATTATTAATTATTGAATTAATTATGGACAATTTTATTATCCTATTTTTTTTTTAATTACCTTTTTGGTGAATCTTATGAGAAAGTTTAATTGATCACTTGTTTTGATATGAATTGATTTGAAAAAAGTCAGTTCATTTCCTAAAGATGTTGTTCATACCTCGCATATCAAATATTTCAAAAAACAAATTTTTTTTATTTCATAAAATAAAATTGGAAGCCCATATAGCCGACATAATATGAATCATAGGTTTCAGATTTCAGATAGCCGACATAATATGAATCATAGGTTTCATATTCTTTCGCTTTCTTTAAACATTATATATTTGCTTTTTTTTTATTCGTATTCATATCATCCTATATCGAATTTCTATTTGATTTTATTGAATTCATCGATAGTAGAATTTTAGAAAAATGTCGTTTATATATTGAAAAAATGCACGAGTTGTTTCAAAATTAATTGTATTGATTTTAATACCGAAATCAAATGCAATTTAACTAGAATTTCATTACAATTACAGAATAATAAATTATTTATCAATCAACTCTAATTATATTTAATAGAAAATATAACAAACGCACATTGAAAATATAACAAACACAAACGCACACGACGGACGACAAAGTTAAACCAATAGTTGCAACTTTGTCGTCCTGTCGTCGTTTTGTTTTGCATATATAATGGCATGTATTGATTTGTGTGATGGAGTATTTTGTATGCATGTAACATTGAACGTATATGGTTGTGTATTGTCTGTATACAAATAATAAAATTATATTTATAAAATCAGTTTAGATTGAACGATTGGCTTGATCAGTCGCAAAACAACCCATAATAATTATTATAATATTTAAAATTCAAATAAAGAAACCAGATATAATTTATATATAACGTTAAGTTATTATTGTAAATATATTGTATTGCCTACAGTTGGAATACAATAACAAACCGTATATATAATATTTAACAATAGTGTAAATATTATAATATACATATAATACATATAGGTAAATAATATCCACGTAACAATAAAATATTCAGAGAAAGAAAGGAAACAAAGTTTTGTTAATGCAATTTGCTTTGGTAAGTACAAAATAAATTAGCAGTAACGGAATAGAAAACCAGCTCGGTATCCCATGCATGGTAATGCAAAAACGAAATTTCAATGTATTCAATAATAGTATGCCTATAAATGAAACACAAAATAGAAAACAAACACAAATAAATCCCATCAAGAAAATGAAACCATCAACAAGCAGCAACAGATATGCAATGTTAGTTGACAATGAAAATGAGGTCAGCTTAGACACACCATCGACACTCAAAGATAACATAAAGAAAATCAAACTCCCACCGCTGGTGATTACAAATTTAAATTATAAGGAAATAGTTAGCCAAATGCAACAGTTGGCGATAACGCAATATGGTATTAAATATATATCTATAGGTATTAAATTAATGCTGGAGTCACTTGACGATTACAACAAAGCAGTAAAACAGTTTTTGGATATTAAAGTCCACTTCTACTCTCACGACATACCATCAAGGAAATTAAATAAATTCGTTCTCTCCGGATTGCCGAATCTGGAATTGGATTATTTAAAGGAAGGCCTGGAGTCAGCAATGGTGCCATATGTGGATGTCAAAAAAATGAGACTTAAAAATACAAGATATGACGAACAAGCATTATATATAGTTTACTTTCAAAATAACATTCGATACCATGACATTAAAACAATCAGATCCATACATAACATCATTATAAGATGGGATCATTACATAGCAATGAAAAATGGACCTACGCAGTGTAATAACTGCCAATTATATGGACATGGGGCTAAAAACTGCAACCTGCCCGTAAAATGCGGTAATTGTGGCAGGGAGCATGTAACATCGGAATGCAAACGCGACGGTACGAATAGTCAAGAATATAAATGTTGCTTGTGTGGGTTGGCCCACAAGGCAAGAGACCGTAACTGTCCCAAGCGCGCTGAGTTCATTTACATGAGACAGCAAACGTATCTGGGCACCCAAAAACCTGGACTTAAATTTAAAAATGTAGGTAAGGAACCACAGGCGCGGGTTGAAAATACGCGAGCAGACAATTCCATGAACCACCCAGCAATGAGGGTTAGCAACACCCATAAATATTCCGACTGGTTTAAACAGTCTAACACACAAAAAGTGCCAGAAACAAATCCGCAAGCCCAGGAGGAGCTATTATCTGCGAATGTCCTGCTGGACATGACTAGAGAATTGGTTAGAGCACTGCTATCATGCAAAACAAAACTAGAACAAATCGAAGCGGTTGCAGAAATTACAATAAAATATGTATTCCAGAATACAGTTCGATAAGTTTAAACTAATAAATAAAATTAAAATATTGTGCTTTAACGCTCAAAGCATACTCCCAAAACATCTAGAAATTAATGACCATCTTGACAAAAACGGTATAGAGGTCGCACTATTCACAGAAACATGGCTTAAACCAGCAAATAAATTTTATATACCCAATTATACGCTGTATAGGACGGACAGAGAAAACAGAAATCATGGGGGGGTCGCAATAGCGGTTAAGAATGATATAGATAACATAATCCTAATGGCAGCGTATTATCCGGGATCAAATAGTAAAAAAGACTTGGAAATGTTTAAAAGGGATATAAAAATAATTACATCTTATCGCACCAGATCTAAATGCCAAACATAGAATGTGGAACAATGTGCGCGCCAATCCGGCGGGTTCGATTCTTTACGAGGAAATGTCACAACAAAAATTTATAATCCACCATCCACCAACACCAACTTACTTCCCACCTCAACGAAATGCAAGATACCCATCTACCTTGGATATAGTGCTTACAAATGGTCTACATGATATAAATTCTGTAGAAACAATTCAAGCTTTTGATTCCGATCACTTACCTATCGAGTTTAAAATTGAAGCCGGAGCATACAGGGAGGAAAGGAAATATGAATGTTATAATTATAAGGAAGCGAACTGGATACTTTTCAAGGAAATAATAAACAAAAACGTTAATATAAACAGTATTCAAGCCACATCTCCACAGGACATCGAGAATCATATTAATAATTTGATAAAAACAATACACACCGCTGTAGGGCTGTCTGTACCCAAAATCAACTACAACTCTAAACAAAAAACTCTGCCAGCTAACATAACGCACTTAATATCTATTCGGAACACTTGGAGAAGGAGATGGCAGCGTTCCCGTGATCCTATATTACACGCTGAGATTTCCAAAATTAACAAAGAAATTAAGCATCATATTCAACAGCACAGAAATAACAAATTTGCAGAAAGCCTCTCAGCAATGGAGGGTTCTTCAAGCAAATTTTGGAAACTAGTGAAAATCCTAAAAACCCGACCCATAAGCATACCACCGTTAAAGGATGCTACTAAAACCATCGTAAGCACCAATAATGAAAAGGCTGAGTTATTGGCAAACCAGTTTGATAACATGCAACAGATAAACAATAACGTAAGCAATAATGCAACAGAGCAGGCTGTGAAGGAGTCCATAGATAAAATAAGCGGTTACAGTGTCTCAAACACGGACTTAGCAACCATTATGACCAGGCCGAAGGAGGTTCTACACTACATTACAACATTAAAAAACAAAAAATCACCGGGAATTGATGGAATAACAAACGTGGTATTAAAGCAACTTCCTAAAAAAGCAATAGTATTCCTCACCCGAATCTTTAACGAATGCCTAAAGCTGGGATACTACCCAGAAATATGGAAAAGGGCAAAAATTGTACCAATTATGAAACCCCATAAAGACCCAACGCTACCAACAAGTTACAGGCCAATTAGCCTATTAAGCGGAATGAATAAAGTTTTTGAAAAAGCAATACAAACAAGAATAAAGAAGCATATCGAAAGCCATTCTTTGCTACAAAATCAGCAATTCGGATTTCGTGAAAAGCATACCACTTCACATCAAATATTGAGGATCACAGAATCAATTAAAAACAATATGGTTAAGAAAAAGTCAACGGGTCTGGTTGCTATCGACATTGAGAAGGCTTTCGATTCAATATGGCACGATGGGCTACTTCACAAAATGCATACAATCCAATTTTCATATCCAATAGTCCGAATAATAAAATCCTTCCTTTCCAAAAGATCCTTTTTTGTACAAATACATGGAGGTAAGTCCAATATACACGGTCTAGAGGTCGGAGTCCCCCAGGGTAGCTGTCTGAGTCCAATACTATATAACATTTTCACATCTGACATTTTTGTACCACAATGCGAAATGGCATTGTTTGCTGATGATTTGGCATTTTTCTCAGCAAATGTCAACCCCACCTCCATCATACGGAATTTAGAAAAGGGAGCAAAATATCTAACCGAATACTATGCGAAATGGAAGCTAAGAATAAATTGCGATAAATCGCAATCAATTTTTTTTACGAAAAGACGGACCAAAAGGTATCTACCTAGCAGGGGAATAAAAATAAACAACATCGAAATACCATGGAAAACTGATTTAAAATATTTAGGAGTAATGCTGGACAAAAAACTAATATTTAGTTCACATATCGGATACGTGAGAGACAAGGCTCAAAAGCTAATACGTTTAACATACCCACTAATACATCGCAATTCGAAATTAAACGCTAAAAACAAGATGCAAGTGTATACAAGTATAATACGGCCAGTCTTAATGTATGGTAGTGACGTATGGGGAAAATGTGCAAAGAGCCATTCAAGGCACCTACAGGTAATTCAAAACAAATGCCTTAAAATAATAAAAAATCTTCCATACTACTACAGCACACAAAAACTGCATACCGAAGCAAATATCAAAATGATACACGAAACCATAAACCACCAAAATAAAAAATTTGTAACATCATGCCATAGTTCCAATAATCCGCTCATCAAACAATTAGTAGAATAAACAGCCTAACTAATAAAAATAATAATGATGTTAAGAAATTAGTTTTTAAGTTCCCATCTGGAACAGTTCCCATCCTTCTCCCATCCTTAACTCATGCAAACACCCCACAAAAATTCCTTCAATAAAAAATTCCTCTTGTAGAACATTAGATTAAGTAATATAAGGTAGTTTAAGGTATTTTAAGTGTAGGTTTAGAAAACTAATGAAGGTTTTTCTATTGTTTTCCTTTGAAATTAAACCAAATGTTAAATAATAAGAATATACCACACTATAAACAAAGATGAAAAACTTTAACTAAAGTTAACCTCCTAGTTTAAGTTAAATATAATTATTATATGATGTATAAAATGAAATGGCATAATAAACGTTATATCTATCTATCTATCTATTTATAAAATATAATTCCTATATGAAAATACCGTTATTTATTTTACAGTTAATTTTTGTAGTACACGCACTCAAAATATACATTTTTATATTGTAGATAAATTTATTGTGTATTTTATTTTTGCCATATATGTACATTAATTTGACGCGTAATTTTTCTTAATTATTTTTTGTTTTTTGTGAATAATTTTTGTCTAAATTCAATTAAAATAGTTAAAAAAGTGTTTAATCTTAAAGAAAAAAAAAATTTGTGTTAATTTTATATTTCCAGATAAATTAATTTGAAAAAAATTTTCGTATATCATTTGTAAGAATTGTTTGGGGGTTTTTTTTTTTGTATTGGATTTCTATCAGCAGGACGCAGTACAGGACAGAATTGGATAATTTCATGCGTATTTCTCACAGGTAAAATATCCTTTATATTATTGAAATTTTCACTTTGGGTGTTTTTTTTTCGAAAGAACAATTTTGTTTTATTGATTTTTTCTTTTTATTTTCTTTATAGGTTAGTATATATGATTATTTATTCTTTGCATTATAGATTATAAATGAATTTACAAAAATAAAAAAGGAATATTTGACAACTTTTATGGAATAAAGAAATTATTAACTTTTCAATTAATATGGAATAATAATTCATGGAAAACTGTGCGTACGTTCATTGAATTGAAAATTCTCTCATGAATGCATTTAATAAATTTAGAAAATTTTATAAATGCGGTAATCAATTCGATCGATAATTATTAAATATATGAAGGTATATATTATTATATATCATATTGGAAAATTAATTACAAATATAGATATGGTTCCAAAGTATTACGATGAATTGAATAAATGAAAAGAATTCAATTTAGAAATAGATTGATTATTAAGTTAAATAATTAATATTAAGTTTTATTATTTTATTAAGTTAGAATTAATAAGCGATTAGTTCATTAAGTCGTTACTAATTAAAAAATCTTTTAAATTCAATTAGTTATTGACCATTATAATATCGGACACTTATATTATACGCCACTAATCTCCGTTGTAACGCATCCTTTGCCCTTTATAATAGCCTCCATTCTCTTAGACGTGGTATGTACCAAATTTTTGCAATCATCCGGTGTTTTTTTTATTCCTCATTTCAATGGTTTTTACTTTCTTATAATTTTTTAACTTTGTTTTATTAATGTCCACAATGATTCTATGGGACTTAAATCAGGACTTGAAGATGCCCATTTCTTAAAGTAGATTTCTGAACACATTTCTTTAGCTTCCAACCAGTTCTTAGTTTCCTTAGCGGTTTGTGGTAGAGAAACATCTTATTGAAATGTATATTCACCGTCTGAAAATAATATAGCAGTCGATGCAAAAGGTAGTCATTTAATATATGAATGTGTTTTTGGGAGTTAACCGATAATTAATAAGTATTGTATACGTATTTGAAGTCCTTTACTTTCTCGTACCACATTCATTAAATGCCCTATTGGAATTTAGGTTAAAAAAGGGCAATCGGCAATGAAATAAGAAAAAATTAATCCTTCTTTTAATATCAAAAGAATTGTCTCAAATGTATCATTTGAAATTCATTATTAAAACAAATAATTTATTTTTTGTTAAACTTTAATTTATTTAACTAAAATGAAAATATGAAATAATTAAAATGAGCTTAAAAATCTATCCGCCATTATATAGGTATATTTTTCTACTTTTAATTTTAATTTGTAATTTAAAAATTTTTATACATTAAAATAAGGCATATTCATATTTATCTCTTTTTCAATCACATTATATTTTTGTTATATAAAATTTGTTTAAACTATACCATATTATACAGTCGACAAATTCGAAATTTTGGTTTATACAAAACCAAAAATCATTGATTTATTTAATGTTTCCATTGAATTGAATACCAAATTTTGACGGATAAATAAAACAAAAAAAATAACAATGAAAAATAATTATTTAATAAAATAAAATAAAAACAATAACATACTTTTTTTTTAATGTAAAATCTAACATGAAAAAAAATCTCGTTCGATTCGAAAACTGTCCCATAAAAAAAAAAACATTTTAAAAGGTATATTTTCTAATTCTATTTTAAAAATATTATATAAAATATTTATGAGTAGAAAATTTTCGTTTTGTATATAATTTTTGATCATTTTTTTTTCGATTTGATTAAAAGTTTATATAATTTACTATTTATTTAATTTAATCATTATAAATTATTAATAATAATAATTTGTATTATAATCGAATTTTGTTATAAAAAAACAATTAACAAATGAATGAAAAAAAAAAAACAGAATATGAATAAATGAAAACAAAACACACACAAAAAAAAAGAAACAGACACACAGACTCCCACCCACACTCATATTTATCTATATGTATGTGCATATAAGTACGTATCTAGAAATGAAAGTAAAGTAAAATAAATATATTATCATCCACCACCGCCACCGCCCAATTCCTCTTCGTACTGTTTCCGGAAACAGTCACCAACGGGGAAGAAATCCCAACATCTTTGCTGATACATATTCCAAACGTACGTCTCTTGACCGGTATATTCCGTATCGGGTTTATTAATTAAATGCATCAAGAAAAACATGTAATTTGCCAAATTGTGTTCTTGTTGAACGTGTGTATCAAAACCGTGCGGTACCTTATCAAAATAATCTTTACCCATACCACATATGAAACAATTTGATTCCATGTCCTCTTTGACCGATTCCAATTGATCACGCAATTCACCGAATGCATCAATGATCAAACCCTGAATGATGGCCAACAGAATAACGATAACGAAAAAGAAAAATGTTATATCGAAAATGATGCGGTACACCTCGTAATCGTCACCAACAGGATCACCGATTTCATCACCTATGCCACCACCAGCTCTAACACCCTTATACAAATGAAATACAAAACACGTTAACATATCATGACACTTTTTATCAACCTCTTCTTCTTCCTCTTGAATATAGAATTTCCGGAAGAAATTAAAAGCAATCACCGTATAAATGTATACGATAATTGTCAACAGCATTACGGTTAACACCAATTGTTTGCCGTTGTGCGTTACCGATTGTAAAATTGTACGTAATGTTTTAAACCCAACGGCCACATCAAGTAAATGGGCAGCGAAAAAGAAATTATTAAAATTACCCAACACGGAAAATGTAAAATACCATAATGCATATAAAAATGCATTATCGGTAATTGTAACGCCCGCTTTCCACACCTGATAACGCCAATCGATATTCAATATATAATGGATTAGACCACCTTCTTCTGATTCCTGTGCGGTAAATGCACTTTTTTCCATACCCAATAAATTCGATATGGAATCAAAATCATAGGTTTCACTATATTTTTGTCGTACTTTTTTCTTCACAAATTTATCCCAATAATTAATGGGAAAGCTTTTAGCCGATATTACCAATTTATCCCAATGCGATTTAATATCATCATCTTCCGGCTGTTCGGCTATAAATAAACCATCGAATTCCAAACGTCTGGCAATCTCTTTTTCACGTTTAAATATAGCCAACGGTACCTTTAAATGGTAATACGCTATAAGCATTGCCAATGAACATGTACTGTGTAAGAACGCGGCTATACGTAGCACATGTTCCATATAAAAGAAATCCTCATCGACGTGCACCGTTTCAAAGGGGTCGTCATCGGCACCGTCACCATCGCCACTACCCGATCCATCACCGGATCCGCCCATTCCCGACCCAGAACCCGATCCCAATCCAATAAGATCATCATCGGCACCCGAACCTTCAGCGTTATCATCACCATACGTTGTTACTTTATAGAATAATAACATAAAATTTATACAAAATGCCAATACCAATGCGACATATTTTAAATTGTAAAAATTTCTAGCTAGAAAACTAACAATACGATGGGTGTATTGTGAAAAATCAATTTGTGTAACAGCTGCCGGTTCGGTTGTTGTTTGTGATGTCTTTTTGGCTTCGGCTTCAATTGAGGCCATGGCCGCCTCTTGAACTTTTTGCGCTTCGCTACGTTCTTGATCGGCACGTTTTGCCGCTTCGCCACCCAATAAATCGACTAATGTCATTGGATGTTCTTGTGATTGTTGCAATTGTTGTTCGTACAATTGTTGAGGGGTCAATCCGCCGGCACTAGCGGCGTCCACCGACAATTGTAATTGTTCGGCGGTTACATCTTCGGGGCTACTCTCACCCGTTTCTTCCATTGACGACGATTGACTTGGTTGCGGTGATTCATGCGGTGCCATTTTATATTGTCCATTATCTTCTTTGCTTATGTCAACGCCAAAGGCAGACACAGCACCCGGTGGTTGTTCTTCTGGCGGCAGCGATGGTAACGCACGCATAAAGCGTTCCTCTTCCATCGGTAATAATTGTTGTTCGATTTGTATTTCTTCCATTGGACCACGCATCAATGACATTAATATATTGAATATGTATTTGACGATTAACGACACCCCAAAACCAGAATAATAAAACGCATAAAATATTGTCTTAAAGAAACCAATAAGTAATTCGGGAACGCTCATCGTCTGCATTACACCAATTTGATGTTTTATATTCGATGGACTAAACAAATGAATGGTAAATTTAAAACCATCTTTTACCGCTTGTACACTACGTCTGATCGGATCTCGTGCGGCTCTAAATACATTCGATAACAATTTATTGTAAATTATCAGCTATCAATCAAATTAAAAAAAAAAAGAAATGCATTACCTTTCTTCTTCTTCTTCGCTAACATACGAACTGTATGACGCTTCTTTTTTAATATTACTGCCACTGTCTTCGGTGGCCATTAAACCTGATGCATGGGTCATTTCAAAAATGGCATCTTCACAGAAATTAACAAATGCTTCTAATTTTTCCTTATCACCACCTTCCGTTACAATCGAATAGAAAAATGCACGTTTAGATTCTTTAATTTGTGGTTTTTCCCATTGTTCAATGTTCGATTCTTTTATTTCGAAATAGACACGTTCGATTTTTTTCGATCCACCCATAATTTCAATTCTACCCAAAAACGGTTCGAAATAATTCAATACGGAACCGGCTGTTTCAAGGAATCGTGCCAATCGCGGTTCATTTGGCATATGCTCTGATAGATTTGTCAATAGTACGGCTAAATTAAAACCAATCTCTTGGGCCGGTTCATGAAAACGATCACCAAAACCAGCATAATCAATTTTACCATCATGATTTGTTTCCATGCATGCCAATAGAAATTCAATTTCTTCACTGTATATTATCAAAAATGATAAGTAATTTTATTAAATATATTGATGTAATAGATTATTGATTGTAAAAGTAATAGAAAATAACACATACGATGAATAACTTTTTTGTTGCTCCATTTTATCTTTAAAATCTTTTGGACTAACCCATCCATCATTATTGTAATCGATTTCTTGGAAACTCGGCGATGATGTTAAATCTTTTAATTTCAAGAACATATCAAAATATTTCAAAATCAATTCAACATTCGAAGCAGATTCAACCAATGTATCAACCATTTGTTTACCAATTGTACCTGTAAATGTAAAGAGTATATACGGTATTAGTTTAATCCTTGGCGAAAGAAATCACTTCAATTTAAAATATCACGTTCATCACATATCAAAAGTATAGAAACATGAATAAATTCCATATTCCATAACAATTACCATTAACAACATTTCCTTCCAACATTGACAACATCATCGTTATCATATCTTTTTGTAGATTATTCAATTCTTTTAATAAATCATTTTGGCTTGAATGCTTTGACAATTTATCTTGCATATGCGAGAATAAAAATAGAAAACCACCAACAGCATCCCATAATCTTGAATGGGCCAATGCCTGTTGATTTAATGTACATGGACCCTGAATAACTTCTGTTAATGTATTAAACACTTGACTGGCAACACCAATTGCTTTGAAAAAATTTGCTTTACCAGCCGGATCGATAATTTCCTAAATAAATAAAAAAAATTAATTTCTTTCAATTAGAAAACCAAAATGTTGTATAGCTGATCAATAAATTGTACTCACTTTACTACTGTAATGCCAATAGAAATCCATAATTGATTCTTGCAGACGTAGTAAATAATCAACAGTACAAATGACTACATTTACTGTTGTCGTATTACCAGCTTGTGTTCTTAAATAGTTTTGCCATTCTATATATGTGAATATAGGATGAAATTGTAATTTAATATTGTTCTATAAGATTAACCTAATACTAATATACGATAGAATATCTTGAGAACTTAAATTGTGCTATATACCAATAATAACTATATATACCATATATACATATATAAGAAATAAGAATACCTATTTATTTAATATCAGTTTTTTTTTTTGTTAATCTCAAGATATTCCGATACATTTTACCAAAAAAAAAATAAAAATAATATTCTATTAATACAAACCCAAATTGTGTCCTTCACAAGTCAATTGGATAAATCTGAATAGAGCACATGTAAATTCAGCATCATGCATATTTTTTTCACCAGCTGCTCCTTCGGATCCAACACCTAAACCTATACCCGCACTCGGAATATACTCTTTTGTTGTGGCATTTCATTTTTTTTTTTTTTTATTTAAATATGTTTTTTTTTTTTTTCGTTTGGTTTTGTTTCGCGATGAAATTTTGTACATTTTGGAAGAGATGTGGTTGTGGTGGTGGTGGTGGTGATTTGATGGTGATTTGAGGCAGGCGTGTATATGATGGTGTGTTGTGATATTTTTATTGGGAATTATTTGGGTTTTGATTTATTGATTTTTATATTTTACAAAGAATTTTAAATTATATATATATATATATATAATAAGATTATATATTAAATGCAAAAAGGATATATTGATGATGATAAATTTATTTTTAGATTGTTAATTACATGTAAATTGTATAAATGGGGGTTGAGAAATTATTTTTTTATATGACGTATGCAAAAAAAATTGATATTTTTGAAGATAGAATAAGTATTTATAAAAGTTGATTTAAAGAATTATTAGTAAAATAAGAATTTATGATGATAAGAAAAGGTACAAAAACAACAACAACAACAACAACGACGACGACGACGATAACGGACGAAATTTATATACACGATTATGTAGATAAATATTGATAGATTTTGATTAAAATAACAATATACCAATAATAATAATAATAATAGTAATAAAAAAAAAGAAAGAAAGAAAGAAAGAAAAAGTTGTGGAAAGTAAGGGAAAAAATGTTTAGGAAAATAAAAGAAAAAGATTGTTAAAAATTTAATTTTGAAAATGGTTCCAATTGATATAGATATACAAAATAATAAATAAAAAAAAAATAATCACAATATAGACAATAAAAAAAATAAAATTAATTTAAAACAAAATATTTATGTTATAAATCAATTTTTGTTACATTAAGTTACTTTTTGAAGCTGTTGGTTTTTGTAGCAGAGCAAATGTAGCTTGTGTTTTAAATTTGAATTAAATTTTATATTTGAATTACATAGTTTAAATATATTTTACAATATTAATTGATTTTATTATTATTTATTTTTTTCTTAATATATACGCAGAGTTATTTGTATTATACATCGGCTCTAAAATAATATAAGAATTCTATATAAATATTTATATGTAAAGTTAGTAAATGAAAATATATATATAAGAATATTTAATATATAGGCGTGATAGGCATTAGTATAGTAAATATACAGATTGATTAATGGTTAATATTATCTTTTTCCATAACATACAAAATTTTAATTGTATTTTTAAATATATGTTCAAATTGACAATGGTCACTTTATTGGTTTTTTTTTTTTTTTGCTTTTCCCACGCATAAACAAAGTATAATTTTAAATCATCACCCACAAATATTCAAAAACGAACTCAAAATTGAAGATATCAATAAGCAATTCTCTAAATACTTTCTTCATCTAAAGTCTATATAGAATTTTGTTTTTTGATCTTTAAAATAAATATAAGATTTTTTAACCATAAATACTTCATTTGATGATGATTTCATAAACGATTTTATATCAATTTTGAATGATAAAAATTGTTTTCATTTATAACGTATATATCCGAATTAAGAAACGCTGCTAAAACTATATATAAGATGTAATTTCTTTTAGGAAAAGATTGACACATTTTGAGCCGTTAACATTCCAAGTTTTCTAAATTATTTCTCTGTTTTGTAATTTTTTGTCAAGATTACGGTTAAGGAAATATTGACATTTTGGGGTTGTATGATTCAAAGTATTTATTATTATATCTGATTTTTTCCGACAATATTACAAATATTATATTCTATAACCAGTCTATTTAATTTAATATTCTTAATCGCCCGTTTAGAGACAATTCCATTTGTAATATTGCCAACAAAAAAAATATCAGATATAATAACAAATAAAATTCCCATTCAATGCGACGCTAAATTAAACCAATAAATTGACCATATATTTATACAATTCTTATATACATATATATTGTTAATTTAATTAACGTTTATCAAAAGCATTTTTTTTTACAACAAATTTACCAAAATAAAAAAAAAAATTATTTGCCTTTTATTTATACAAGTAATGATTATACAAAATTTTAAATTTTATCATTAAATTTTAATTATATTTTATTTTTTTTTATTTTCAATTTGAATTATTTAAAATATATTTTACGCAAAATGAATAATAAATGCACATACCTTCGGCTTTGGTATTCCTTTCAAATGCATCCAAATCCAATACGCTACATGAATTCATTAGACCTGCTATGGATGTGAAAAATCCAACATCTTTTTTTTCTTTTAAATGATTTAGCATTCCCTATATATTATTGTAAATATTGAGTATTTATAATTGAATATATGCGTGTATGGTTTAATAAAATAAAAAAAAAATATGTTCTACCATTTGAATATCGATATTACCACCACGTAAAATGGCAATGCCTAATTCTAATGTTTTCATAACCATATCGGATGGTACACCTTTTGATGCTGATATATGTAATAAAACCATTTCGGCAACGCCACGATTCGATAAACGAGCTTGATGAAATAACAATTTTTGTTTTTCCATTTCTTGTTCCTATATATCGAATATTTAAAATTATGTTAAATTGGGTCGATTTAAATCATAAAATCTATTATCCTATATTATAAAACGGTAGGGATTTTGAGATTAAATTTGCGTTAACATTTGAAAATCATGCATTTATTTCCTTTTGTAAATAATAGATATATTCCAAATTCATTTAAAAATATTTGCTGTATATAAATTCATAATTAATTTAATTCAATCTTACCACGAGTTTATCCATTGAATTCTTAATATAACAAACAAATATACAAATTTTTTAATATTTTTTTTAAAACAGATTATAAACTTTTATATGTTAATACGTGCAATTGACTATAAAGTTACCATAAATTCTAATATGTTAGTTATATATACATTTAAAATTTTACTCACATGAATACTGGCACTAGCTTCACCGGATTCTTCACCTTCCTCATCGCCACCCTCTTCCTCTTCTTCACCACAACTTTTGGCTGCAATTTGTGCATAGGACATGTACAATAAATCTTCTTGCAAGGCACCACTACGTTCGGTCATCGCACCCCTACAAAATGTCGTTACCAATTGTGTTAATGGATCTGGTTTACCCTCTTCTTCTTCATCTTCTTTTTTCTTTTTTTCAGCATCTTCAAATGATTGCTAAAAAAAATTGGTTTATTGGTAAATATATAATAAATTAATTCTCAATCTAAGTAAACATAAGCTATATCTATTTAAAGCGATTCTGTTCTAAATGATATTGGGAGTATGCTTTAATTCATGCGGTTTTTTTTCGAAAATGAAGGCTTGATTGTGAAAAAAGGGTTATACAATCAATGATCAAAGTATTGTCTATTACAAGCTACAACATTTGCCCATCTTTCTGGCAGTTTGTGGATTCCATCCCAAAAGAACTTCTCCGGCTTGGTGGTGAAGAACGAATCGAGCCAATTTTTGATACCCTGTTCTGAAGTGAAGCGTATTCCGGTGGGGGCCCTCTGGATTGATCTGAAGAAGTAGTAATCAGTAGGACTATGTCTGGTCTATAAGGCCGGTGAGGTAGAACTTCCCACCCACTGTTTTCCAATTAGTTTTGAGCCTAACTTGAAACATGTGGCCGAGCGTTGTCATGATGGAAAATTATGGATCCGTTTCTGGTTGCATATTCTGGTCGTTTTTCCGCAATCGCTCTCTTCAAACGAATTAATTGTGTTCGGTAGAGGTCCCCTTTGATCGTCTGACCCGATTTCAACAGCTCATATTACACCACACCCTTCTGATCTTATCAAATACAGAGCATTACCTTGGCACCATGGATATTCGGGTTTGCCGTGGATGTTGATGGATGGCCGGGCTTCACAAACGATTTCTTGCGCTTTGGGTTATAGTACAGAATCCATTTTTCATCACCACTGACAATCCGATGCAAAAATGACTTATGTTTGTGGCGTTGAAGGAACATTTCCGACATGCAGAATCCGCGTTCGATATCTCTTGGCTTTAATTCATACGGAACCTAATTTCCAAGATTTTGGATAAATCCCGATGATTTTAAACGTCTGGAAATTGTTGCTTGATCAACTCCGAATGATTTTGCAAGATGTGGTTGCGGTTGGCACGCATCTTCATCAAGTAATGCCTTCAATTCTTCATCTTCAAACCTTTTTGGCTGTCCGGGTCGTTCATCGTCTTCTAAGTTGAAATCGCCACTTTTAAACCGTTAAAACCACCTCTGGCACGTTCTTTCAGCTAGAGCATGACCACCATAAACCTCTACTAAAATACGATGACTTTGGGTAGCACTTTTCTTTATGTTAAAGTAATGAAGAAGCACTCCCCGCAAAAACACTTTTTCTGGCACAAAGTTCGTTCCAGTGAATTGAAAAAATGTTGTTTACGCTTCAATCAAATGAAATATACTGAAAAAGACACGCAAGATACTGTTAGCTTTTAAATGAATATAGTCACGGATGAACACGACGCGAAATAATACTAGTAACACCCACTCTTAGAAAACCGCACGAATTAATGATACTCCCAATATGAAGATTTTCCACCACAAGATATTATTAAAAATAATCGTACAGTTTGTTGCAAATATATATATTTATATACCTATACATACAGGGATATTCTAATTTTAAAATTCATATACATACCGTCAGATCTTCGATCATAATCTCTTGACCAACATTTTCCTCTTGCAACCATAATTCATAATAGGTTCTTGCAAATATATTACAAGCACGATGTCTACATATAGGATAATATATAGAAATAACTCATATTAAAATTGATTTTACAATTTTTGGTATTAATTTATAAAGAATTTTGTTAATTAACCTATTAATAAATCTATATTTTATTAATAAATAGTTATTATATTTAAATGGATTATAGTTATATTATTATTATTGTTATTAACCTGCTTAACTTATATAGATGCTTAACACGTAAACATGCTAAAGCTGCATTTTTTCTTGCTAATGTTAGTATACGTTTCCAATTATTTCGAGAACCTCGATTATTTTTAGGAGAAGCCTAAATAATATTATAGGTATATAGACATTGAATATTTTTATTATTATGTTATGGATATTATGTTAGTTATGACTTATAACAATGAGGAGGTTGACTGAAAATATATTCGTATATAATTTTTTTTATAAAATGCATTTCAATTTAAATTAATAGAATTGCATGAAAAATTAATAGAGGAATAATTTGTTATGAAAATAATATGATAAAAATCGCTTCATTTGAAAGACTTTTATAAAGAAAATCAATTCAAATTTATGTTTTATTTTTACATAAAAACTAAGAACGATTATGTATTTTCATCAACCTCCAAAACAAACACACGCACTCACAAAATACTTTTTTATTGAAATTAATACTATTAAAATTTTTTAGTGAATAATTTAAATAATAACAAAAAAATTCTCTATTTTTTATATAAATCGCAAATCAAATAAAAAAGAAATCAATATTAATTTAATTAAAATTATGCAAATTAAAATAATATTCAATGGAAAAAATTAAAAACTAAATAAAACCTTGGTAATGAATGTAATGATGTTTGTCGGAAACAAGCAATTACGGCTCGTTTACGTTGTATAGAAACAACACTTCTATAAACATTACGACTTTGTTGTTGCGGATGATCAATCTTTTGAGATGAAAACCAAAAATTTATAAATAAAATTAAAAATAATAAAATAAAATAAATAAATACTAAATATATATAAGATATATGTTTTTTCTTAGACATTTTTGAATTCCATAATCTCTGAATTAAAATATAATATAAAATATAAGTGCAATAATTTTTTTTAATTAAGTAAACTAATTTTAACATAAATATTTTTTCCGTAAATATATACACACCATATGTAATCCAAATAGTACTTTAGCCATAGCCACAATACGTTCAACAGTTTCTTCAATCAATTTTTCTTTACTCTTTTCACTTGAACCACTTGTTGGTTTTTCAATGATATCTTCGGGCTGTATATCTTTTTTACCCAATTTAGAATATAGATAATGTTGCCATGACATTTCATCGGCCGGATCCAATTTATCCGGTAATGTTAATTGTGTTCGAGCAAATTCAATAACTTCTGGTTCGGGCATTTTCTATAAAGAAATATATATTTAATTTATAATAATTGAAATATATTCTATGAATACAAATTTAGGTAAATTAATAAATTTTCTTCATCTATAATAATTTTGAATTTGAATTACCTTTAAATAACGATCTTTACAATGTTGCACCAATTCTTGTTCACGACCGGCAAACAAATTCAAACCAACCGGTAGTAGACGTTTTAAGCAGGCTACCATTAAACTGGCTTGTACCTCCTTATCTTTATCACGTTTCTTATCACGATGTTTTTTCTTCTTTTTTACTTTACCGCCGGTGACGGGCATACCATCAGATACGGCCGTTGATCGTCTTGTAGCCGTCGGCATAATCAGTGTCATATTATCGATTTCATTGGCCGATATAAAGTTTTGCTCTTCCTTCAGGAAATATTGACTCTTTGACCATATATTAAATATTTCCGCAACATAATTGTACAGCTCTTCAGCTTCGGCAATATTATTTTTTAACCAATGATTACGTTGCAAATCAACGTATTTGATGAGTAACGGATAAAATGAATATATATCACGTACTAATAATTGCCAATCTTCTTGTATTTGTGATTCAACTTGTGATGTATCATCGGTTGCCGACTTAATGAAACCTCGTAAACTTTCCTCTTTGTGAAACATATTATCGGTACGTTTTTTAACACGTTCGGCCAACGGCAAAAATGGATCTTTTAACAATTCTTCTGAGCTATTAATGATTATCTGTTGGGTGTAAGCAGCGATGCGTGTCATCCACGGTGCATTTTCATTACCAATATTTTTCTTAATTAATTTCAAAACATTTTTGAGTAAATGATTCATGTGATCGGCTGTGACCATTGTCACATGATTACCAGATGTTGGTGAAACATTATCGGGGCCTTGTGACCACCAAAATGGTAAATATGAACATAATAACGGTAATATAACATCAATAACGTATTGTGCTTCATTATAAGTTTTATCCGATTCAACAAATTGATCGACTTCGGCCAATATTGTTTCTAAATTTGGCATAGAACTTTCCATTCGTACCATAATGTCTTGAGCCTCTAACGAATGATCGGCTATACGATTTAATAATGAAAATTGATTGTGTTTATTTAAATGTGGTTCTAAAAATGCTACCGGAAACGTTGAACTGAACGCCCCCAAACATGAACCTAAACTCTGTCATTATATATGTATGTGTGTACAGAAAATGAAATTTTGAAGAAATTAAGATTTTGTTTTATCAGAATTACCATTAACACTTACTGGTTTATTTCTTTCAATTTCTGTTTTTAAATATTTTCGATCTTTTGTCAATGTGCCATCGATACCCAAACAATAAAGAGCCGCTAATATTTTATATGATGCAACTTGTATTTCGTCTAATAGCATATCACTTCCATAATCACAGGCAGCCAAATGATCGAATAGTGCTGTTAATACCGGTAAAATTACTGAATTCACATAAGCCAATGATGTGGATGTCTTCAAATGGGTTCCTCTCAAATGACTGAATTTACCCTAAATATAGATTAAATGAATTTTTAATATATTTCAAAGCTTTCTAAGAATTAATTATTGTATAAAAATAACTTACATCTTGTAAATTAATAATTGTCTGTCCCAAATCATCGGCTGTATTATTGAAAAATGTCAACATTGATGTACGTATAAATTCGGGACAATTTTTCACCAATGATTTGGCATCGATACCCTTTACCAGAACCTGCAAACAACGTACGGTAATTCTTACGTCTGGACCGAAGGCTGACAATCGATGTCTCAATAAGCTTGCTAATTTACAAAATATTGCAGCAACCATTTCTTTTTCTTTTAACGATGCCGCTCCAATGTTATTTGTTGCCGTTGCAACAGCAATAAAATATCCACGATGTGTAGAAAAATATTTTTCCATTAATGGTAAAACGACTTTTGAGAAAAATTTAATGTCTCGCGAAGCCGTTTTAAATGATGTTCGTCGACTGAATGTCGCCGATGGTTTTAACATTTTCATATTGATTGTGGCCCGATCCAAATAGGCAATTAGTTTTTCCAATAATGAATATGAGAAACGTAATTCAACCGGTGCAATGATAGCACCCTGTTCGCCATCTGTTTGTCCACCACGTGATGGTCTAAAAAAATATGAATTGTATATTGAAACATGAAACAAACATATAAATTATCGTATATTAAATTCTAACTTGTGTAATTTTAATCCTTGATATTGCATATATTTTAAAAACTCTTGTGAACGTTCACGATCTTTTTTCTTTTCCTTATCCGTCAATAAGTCGTATGGCACTAATTGTGAATGAATTGCACCGCCGCATGTATCAATTTCTTCACGTTTTTTCTTTGCCCAAATATCATGTGCATTTTCGGCTAAACGTTCAGCCATATTTTGCATTTCTCTGCTTAAAGTTAAATTTGTCATATCCACTGGATGTGGATTATAGTTAAAAGCATTACCACCGTCACCCTGAAAATCCTGCACATTTTGATATTGTCCATTTTTCGTTTTTTTGGGTATATAGTGGATAATTGGAATTTTTTTTAAAAAGTGATTAGAATTTGAATTGGGAGGTTTATTTAGATGGGAAGGGAAACGTGCAATTAAAAGAAAAAAAAACATGTTCCAATTAGATTTGAATGTTGGTAGTTATTAATAAAATTGGATTTTTATATATTATGTAAAAAATGGAAAACAAACACTGAGGTCATCGAAACTTACAACTGTAGGTTTCGATTGACGTCGCGTTGAACCACGATGTGATAATGGTACATCTACTTCCGAATGTTCAACGCTCCAATTTAAGGCTAATAAAGCTTTTAGACTTTCTCGTACCGGTTCTTTGTAACGTTCACGTTCCTAATTTATAAATATTTTACAATTTATTTTCATGAAAAAATTTTGAATTTTCAAAAAAAATTTTAACAATACTAACATAATCATTAAGCATATGATATGGTTTTAAACGTGGATGTGATTTATGTGCATCTGACCACTGATCACCGTGGGACCATCCAGCTTCCATTTTTCTATTGGCCCATGCATCATGATAGTGTTCACTGAATTTTTGTACAATTGAATTTAAATCATTATCCAATGATATTGAACTGGTATTGATTGGCTGTGGATTGTATTGTGGTTGATCAGGTTCACCCGTTGGTTTACTATAATAATCATCATCGGTTTTTTGCGGCAATGAATAATCAGGTGGTAATGCACAACCGATTGCCGTCAGACATGGTAAAGCTTTACCAAATAATTCCGGATCATAATCCATATTACTCAGTGAATCGAATATATTTGAAAATAACATCATTGTTAAACGTTTTTCTTCGTCCGATGATGATGCCCCAGTGGCTTGACCCTGACTTGAACCATAATATTTTGCACAACGTTCATAATGTAATGTTAAAAGCTGTAGAAAATTCAGAGTAAAATTAAAAATGTTAATGAACTCTTTATAATAAAATAGTTTATTGACGATTTTTTTTTTAAAAATATCGATAATAACAATAAAACATCCTTCAGATTTAAACATTATTATGATTACGTCTTCCTTAAAGTATTATTCAACAAATATATTATCAATCAATTTGTATATAGAAAATGATCATACCCTTAAAGCAACAGTTGTGTATTCCGATAATTTTGATACGTCCACTGTTAGTTTTCTTAATAATTTCAACAACATTGCCGGTTGCATTTGTGATGTAAGTGCAACCAAAAAATCAGATACAGCTTCACGTTGTCCCTTTGTAAGCATACGATTTTTCGATAGTCGATATACGGTATGCAGTGTTGCATCCAATAAACTTGCATAATTTTCAGCTTCATTATAGAATTTTGAATGTTTAATTAACAGCGGTAGAATTGAATTGCCTATGTAACGATTCATTGATAAAGCCATATCACTCTCACTACCATCATTCTAACAAAATATATTATATAAATCAGTATAAAATTAAACGAAAAGAAATCGTATAAATATCTAAAATTAATTCATTACTTTATCTAACATTGTGGCTGCCCGTAAATCAGGTAAAAATGCATCTTCCAATATACGATAAAATAGATCATGTGTTTCAATGCCATAAACACGTTCCAAAAATAATACAATACTTTGTTTATGACCGGGTACCAATCCCGATGGCATATCTGATTTTGGTTTTTCTTCACCGGGTGCCGGTTGTTGTAACGTAAACTTTAAACTTAAAACACCTTGTAAATCTTCAAGGGGTACCAGCGAACGTAATATGGCACGAGCACGTAACGATTCATTTTTTCCCTGTTCAATAACGGACGATTCGGGTGCACATCGACCCAATAAATCCACTAATGTACAATAGAAATTTAGAATGGCCGCTCCTGTATCAATATAATCTTCATCCTCCTCACTTTCCGGCATCGGATGAACAAATGTTAATCCCGTCATTTGACCTTCCGCTTCATCGTGTAATTTTCGACGATCGGCAATTCTCTCAGACATTTTATTTGCATCAACAATTGCCCGTAATAAACCTTCACCTTCACCGCGTAACGCTGGACCTAAACATTCTGGACGTCGAATTAATAGTCGTATCACTAAATTTGCATTCTCTTCAACCGATTCACCATTTACCCAAACACAAAACCGCAAGAAATCTAAATAACGTTCACCTTCAACGGGATCCCATCCCAAATCAGGATAACCCTTTTCAACCAATTCGGAATTACTTTGTAGACCGCAACGTGATAAATAAATTGCAATTTTTTCCAAATAATGTTCACGTAAAGCCAATGCCAATTCAGTGTTTTCCATGAGACTGGAATAGGCAACATCCAATGGGGTTGATCCACGTAAACTTGGTCGTGCCAGTAAAATATTTGAATTTTCCAATAGAAAATCAAAATGATCGAACATTGCCTTTTGATTTTGACGACTTGTACGACAAAAATAACACAGAAATCGACAACAAGCCACAACCATTTCATGTGATGTATCTTTCTCTTTAACGGGTGGTTCTCCACCCTCACCGCCGCCGGTAGCACTACTAGTTACAGCTGGTGCATCACTTTGGGCTTGAGCTCGCCGTCCCAATGTATTCATCATAACAGCCATAACATTTTCATGAACTCGTAAAATACGTATTAAATCGGGATGCTGGAAAAATGTATGATTATTTACCAATTTCCAAAGTCTCGTTCGCATCAATTCTTCTTCTTCTTGACTCATTTGTACCGGTAACAATGCACGTATTTGACTTAAACCAACCCACATACCGGCCACATCATCTTTTGTTTTACTATTTATCACGTACGTTTTCTCTAGCGCACGTATTAATTCACCAACCGTATCGTATTGTCGTACAAGTAATCCAAACATTTCACGTACCAATTTTGGTGTTTCAATTTGTGATTCTTCCGCCCAACCAACAATGGTTTTAATTAAAACTTTACGAAATATTTCTTCAGGCGTTTTCTTTTCCGGTTCTTGTGGTTCCGGTATACCTTCTTCTAATTCCTTTACTGCATTTATAAAATTATAGAACTTTGTTAATGGTCCCGGTTTGACCACTTCAATGGCATTCGCATCACCTTCCTCCGGTTCTTGCAGTGCATTCAACGAAACTTTATGCAAAAGTTGATCATGAAATTGTAGAAAACTGTCACGGAGCAATGTCCCACATGGACAATTTTCAACATCATCTAAATCCATATTTTTAAATCCTAATATGGCATTCATTTGTTCACGTGGTGGACAACGGAATTCACGAGTTTTTTTCGCCGCAATGGCACTTGGCAAGTCCGATTGTTTAATTTCAATGTAACGTCTCAATTGATCCGATTGCAAATCACCAACAAAATCATGTGAAAACGCTACTATACTTTCAACACGATGTCTTAATTGAATGTCACTTAAATGGTGTATTAGATAGCACATTTGTAATTTTGCACCTTCTGCCATTTTCATGGTCATCAAACCCTTACGATGTTCATCTTTACCCTCTATATAAGATATACCCGATAAAATGTAATTTAAAAGGAAAAAACTGTATGTATATGAAATATAAAACAATTATACCTTTTTGATATGTTGGATCCCATGTTTCTGGATCGATCATATTTAACAATTTCTGAACATCATCATCTGTTAATATGCCGACCAATAAAAGACGATCGGTTAATTTTAATAATGGTCTGAAATAATTTTAATTTTAATGATAAATATACATTGACATTGACATTCATTTTAAAATGTATAAATGAACTTACAAAAATAAATTTTCATTTGACCATCCAATTGGATCACGATTATGTACTTGATTGACCTCAACGGCTTCGTGTAATGCTTCCATGACAAATTGACGTACAACTTCCAATGGGAATTTCGGTGAGTAGAGTGCATCAATCGTTGGTATTGGTTCACTAGAAACATCTGAGGCTACTACCATTGTATGGATATTTGGGGGTAGGTAATTTGGATCACTATATACAATACAATATAGCGGTGCACATGGGATTTTTTTTTTACATATATATGTGTGATGTGTTTGTTGAACAAGGGTTTGAAAAAAATTCATATACCAATTTCATGCAACACAACATATAAATATTTTGGATTTTGGGGTATTTTTTTTTTATTTAATAATATGGAAAATATTTACAAAAAACCAAAAAATAAAATAAAAAAGAAAGAAATAAAGAGATAGGAAATGTATATAGAAATGCAGCACACACTATTTTTTTGTATTTTAATTTTTTTTATAATTCAATTATTGTGATAGATGAATGAAAATAATAGAAGAAAATGATAAATTTTGAAATGATATAGAAAATGATTATGTACACTTTTTTTTCATTCACAAGGAAATGCATTCATTACATATTTTTTGTTCGGAGGTATATTATTGGGCATTTTTGTTCATTTCTTCTCTTTGTTTAGAGTAAAATTTCAATAATCTTAGGTCAGTTTTAATTTAGAAATTGCGCCAAACTACATTACAAATATTGATCAACCTAAACTCATATTGTTTTAATGGGATCTAAACCTTGTATTTTTACCAAATCTAATTTTATGCCAATTATCACAATTTCCATTCATGTGTTCAATGTGATTATTATATACAATTCTGATTAATTGTCGTTAATCAAGATCATATTTTTGAAACGCAAAAGAGGAAATATAAACGAAAATGCCCATAAAAATATCTTTTTATATATAGGATTAAATTATACTTTGGAATGTTATACAAAATTTGCTAGTTTTGTGTGTTGTGATTATCTGAAAATGCGTTCTGCGCTATTTCTCATATATATTATAGTTGCTTATGTACGCAAACCATATATAAGTTTAAAACCCAATTTAAATTTAAAACAAAACTTTGTTGTTTTAACTTTAAATTTATAGCGAAGAATTTAGCATATTCAAAACAAAAATCAAAATTATTAAAAAAAACTATTGATTAATTCCACAACAAAAAATGTTAGGAAAAATATGGGACGAATAACGAATATAAATCAATGAAATTATTCGATTTGTATTCGTATATGGAATTGGACGTTTGCTCTTTAAGAACTAATTCTAATCAATAAGCATCAAACATAATAAAATAATATATTTTATATACAATGTATAAATATCTATGTACAAAAATTTACAATTAATGTTCAACAAATCGCAAAATAATTTTTTATGAAATCTGGAGTCAGGTATAGATAGAAAAAGCATTCTCATGTATACTGATATAATGATAGAACTCATATGGAATACAAACACAAATCATTCACAGATAATCTGTGATTTTATATAGGATTGCTCTTAAAAATGCATTTGCGCTTTCATTTAATTACGCTTTTATATGCAATTTTTTTTATCATTTTCTTTTCAGAAAATAGCATTTTTTGTTTATTTTTAATTCATTGAAAATTATTTGTGTGTTCAATCCAATTTAAATACATATACATTGTTCATGCCCTTCCATTCCATAAAATCCTTTTATACATTGGAGCTACCACTTCGCTCAAATTTCCCACATAATAAACAAAAAAGGCACTTATTCAATAACATGCATGCAGTAAAAAAAGGATGATTTCAAAAATATCAAACAAAAAAAATATACATGATTCCATGTGATTGATATTGGTGGTGTGGTGACGCCAATTTTCAACTCATCGCTTATTGTATATTCATAGGGAAGAACAAATGGGAATAATAACTTACGCAATCTCTGTCATATTTAATTGTGGTCGAACCGATTCTGTTTGTAAAGATCTTAATGAGTGACACATTTCTGCATCACTATACAATTCTTTTAGTTCGGGACCCAACGGTATGATAAATTCATTTTTACAAACTTCCCTGTAACAATTCAATTGAAAAATTTATTAAACTTATAAATATTGTTAAATTTCTATAGTCTCCCTTACATTGTCGTAGCATGTGATTCCAAATGTAATGCTATTAAAAGATCATAGAACCCTTGACGTAGGGCTCCGCTCATATACTCTGATTTGATGGCATATAACAATTGTTTTTGATCAACATGTAAACAAAGAGCATGTGCTGCCCGATAATTCGATTGATAACACAATGCTGCATACAAGGTTAACGTATACGAATGGAATGCCAATAATTTATCCATTTCAATTAATTCCAATATATCAATGCAACGATCCTCTTCGGGTATATGCAATGCCAACATAGAAATTGGATCTTCGCAAAGCATCGACCAACCACGAATATCGGACAATTTTAATGCATGCACTTGTAACGATTGATTTGGTACACGTGCCCATTGATTTGGTTTCAGACATTGTACCTTGAGACGCGGTGGAAATTGTGGATTTACGTGTTTGTCACCCGTTGGTAATACGGCAGCCGATAATGGTAGTGTACGTTGCGTACGGCCCAATTCAATTTGTAATATTTCCTTACTGGTTGCCTCCACAAAAATGGCAGGAAATAATTTTGTATCGGGTTCCATTTGCCAACGATGTGATGTTTCTTTACCTTCACAAGTGAAACGAATTTGACCTGTAGCGGTGTCCACAAAACAACCCACAAACATTCCTTGTGTGGCTCCCTTACCCGATGCATCTTGTGAAACCTCATTGAACAATTCATCGGCCCTTACCATGTAACAACTTTGCCGATCTACCCGATAAATCAGTTGTTCAAAATCATTTTCCATGTACACTGAACCACGTCGTACTTTATCCTGATTAAAATCTTTACTATGCAAATGGTATTGAGTGGTAACCCAACCGACGTACACATGAGTAGGATCTTGACCCGGATAAATTCGTACACCATAAAAATATTCATTAATTAATTTCAAACAATCGGCATCGTACATTTCATTGCCAAATGATTCAATTGCTTGGCCACCCAACGCATTAACGGTCATAGTTTTATTGGCTGGGCGTTCGGCGTTGAGTTGTGCGTTCTGCGGTGGTGGTTGAGCAGATCGTAAATCAGCATCTGATATACGTACCGTTGGTGTACGTTGTAACATTGATGATTGTACAACATTACGTCCTTGGGCTAAATTTAAAAAATACAATTAAAATTTATACGATTTTGAAATAAAAAAAAAGGTCTTTTGATTGATGAAATGGATATTGGAATATTTACATCTACTACGATCCATACGTTCTGGTGTTTTAGATTTAGATTTTGCCTTTGATTCTTTGTCTTTACTTTGATCACGATTTTTTTTAAAAAATCTAAATGGACTTCGGCCACGCTTTTTATCGGGTTTCTCCTCAAGCGGTTCCGATTGAAAACGAGCCATATCCAAGGCACTCGATGATCGTTGCATTTTACTGGAGATATCCATTGGCAGCGGATCGAAAGCGATCGAGGGACGTGACAGCGAACCTTTACGTGGTGGTCGTGCAGGATTTGATGATGGTCGTAACATATGCTCATCGACTTCCGGTGGATCTTCAGAGAAATTGCGATGCAAACCCTTGATATCGCTCATTGTAAAACCACTTTTCATTATGTGATCAATGTGTGCCGGCGTTGATTGTTGTTCAACTTCGGCCATCAGACGATGTTGTCTCAATTTAATTTCTTCCCAACGACGCATTTTTTCTTGTTCACTATAATATAGATTCGATTAATTTGATTTTTTTTTTAATTATTTTAAAAACAATATATATTGGGATTAATACCTTATAAAATCCGTTTGACACGTAACCGGTAATGATAAACGTAAAAATTCCCAATTTGCTTTTTCCATTGTTTCAAATGTATTATGGGATATTTTCAGACATGGTGGAGTATCGGCACCACCCGGAATTCTCGTAACATCAATACGACAATCAACCATATCTTCGGTATTCTCAAATATTGGCTGATCTTTTGTGTACCAATGGGTTACCGGTCTTCTCATATTTCTACATATAAAAAATATAACATATAGAGTTATTACCATAAAATTATATGACATTCTCAATTTCAAATGTTGTGTTATAAATCGATTTTAACTTACACACAAAATGGTTCATAACCTTCCTGAAGACCACACGTTGTAAAATACTTTAACGAATCAACATTTTGTCCATATGTTACACGTGCCTTTTGTCCAACACCTAATGTACAGGCGGGTACAAATCCGACACCTTCCGCCGTAACTTCCGCAAATGTTGTTTCACCACCGAGGGCGTCCATTAGTAATTCTCCATTTAATGAAAAACCTATATGAAAATAATTATATATTTTAAAGTTCATTTTTCTGTTGATAAAACTGCGATTTTATTCTTAAGATTTTTTTTTTGTATCAACAATGATGAAAATAAACGCTGTATGAATGTTAAGTAATGAATTAATATTATTATTTTGTATGAATTAATTTTCCATAATGAAAATTGTAATATTTGTTTGAAAGCTTTTTTAATTCAATATGTTTATAAATGATATTGCGTCTATATATCCAGACTAAAATTATATATTAAATATATATGCTATATGAATTAACAAAGCTACATTTTCCATAATGTAATTTCTCAGAAAATCACTATAGAATTTATTCATGGGATTCTAATTTTTTATTATTATTACAATCAGCAAATGTGACTTTGCGTTATTATCTGAACTTCTGTTCGAGAATCCAAAATTTTCTTTTGCTGAACCCGAATACCGATTTTTTTAAAGTTGAAATCTTCACGAAGTTAAATTTTTCATCATTGTTGTTTGTATGAATGTATAATTTAAATTTATTTGACATGCAACTAAACTTTTCTACTGATTAACATGCATTTTGCTTTAAAAAAAAATTGTAATTATTAAAAACTGTATCTGAACAAAATTCCAAAACTCGATTATTTTGTGTTAATGGATAATATTCTACTAAAATAATTGCCTTATTAGTGTATTGGTTAATATATTGGGCTATATTTTGTGTTATTTCAAAAATTTAATGTTAATTTAGTTATCATTAGAGTTAAATGCGTTTGATCTTCCAAAAAAAAGCTATACATAATCTATATTAACCGACTAATGAATGATATAAAAAAACCTGCTGTTATATATGGTAAAGCTAACGTATTTATTATTTATATTATAATTGTTTGATTGTTAGTATATATAAATAAAAAGCCGATTAATCAAACTTATTTTTTTTTCATAATTATAATTAAAAGTGGATGTAAAAAACAATGTTTAAAATGTGACTTTTTTTCATTATGTTTCATGATTATATGCTTAGAGGTATAAAAATTATGTCATTTTTCTCCAAAAATTAGAAAGCAATTTTATAAAAAAAATCATCAAAAAATAAAAAAAGGTTTAATAAATAAAATAAAATGGTATCAATATGATAAATAGAGTTATAAAAATTAATAAATCCAAGGACTTGTTTCTATATTGATATATTGCTTACTAATGGTGTGATCCACCAAATCGAGAAAAACACCGACAACATCACCGGGCCCCCATTGTTTACCAAAGGACTCTGTTGCACTTGCATACACTTTTTCTTCCTATACCGAAAAAATTTCAATTAAATTTTCATTTTATTTATACAAAACTTTTAATTTATTTGTAATTTTCTGTTTAATTTTTTAATTTTCTATTGTGACATATTTCAATTGACTAAATAGAAACGAAATAGATATATGATTAAGAGAAAAACGACTTGAATTTAAAAAATTATTCAATTATTTAAGTGTATTGTACCTTTACATTTTAGAATTTTATTGACACATTTAATTAAACATTTAACATACATCAAAATTCTTGGGTTCCTCAAGTTTTTACCTACTATATATAATTAACACAAACAGATTATTTGATTGTTTTTTTTCTTATTCTTACTAATTGTTTGTTCGGCAACATCGACAAAGCAACCAATAACATCACCAATTACATATTGTAGACCAAATGGTTCAGATATACCACCATGAATTTTTGTTACCTGATATAATTTTTCATATTAATATGTGAATGCATATTCCAATCAATCATTAAAGTTAATTTTGATTAAAACCAAGAATTGTTGCATTTCAATCAAATATAATTTTTAACCATTGATTGGAAAATGTTCGAGAATGGAATATGGTTTGGGGATTGATATGGCGATATAATATACTTTCTTTATATATACATTATAACGTTAGGTTTGCCGATCATCTTATTGTAATCAAAAATAAAAACTGATATACTTTCAAAATTCTATAATTTAAATTAAATATTAATCATTCTTACATTATATCCATCAAATGCCCAGGTCGTATCGTCTGCACCTAACATTAATCCTGGATTGCAATCAGCACGCGCCCAACCAACCTAAAATTAAAATGGTGTATTTATTAATGTAAATACAATTATTTAATCTTTTTACGATTATTTTTATAATGATATCGATGGTGTATGGATCTCTGTGAATATTGTAATAATATGTGTATGTTTAATGAGTGCATTATTATCTCGTTTACATTTATTTCATTTTATGAATATTTTATAGAATATACAGCAACTAAAAATGTAAGTTCCCCTTTCATATACGCTTTTATCAACGATATCTTACATTTCTTACCAAGTGCTTTGTCAATATAATGTAATAAATCAATATAAATGTAATAAAATAACTATATAAATTCCTGAAATATATATATAGTTACTTACCCTCATCGGACCAGCAGTCAGTACTTCAAATTCAAAATACCATTTACCGGAGGTCACCGCATAATTACGTTCAACTCGATACGTGCGAAATGCTGAAAATTTTAAACGTAATGCTTCAGCTAATAGGGCTTCATTTCCCTCACCCGTTGGTGGATCCAAATTATATCCGTATACCAATAGGGTACGAACGGTTTCTGATGCTGTATCTCTATTTGCCTTTTTAATGGCATCATCCACTTTACCGTATGGTACCAAATGAGGACTACGATGATTTTCTGAATCTTCACTTAATCCATATGTCCAACCCTGTTGAATACGTTCTTTAGCCCATAAATTATGTGTATTTTCCGCCAATTGATCGACTAACTCTTCCAATTTCGGTGACAATTGAACGGCACTCAAATCCAAGGGTGCCGGTTTATAACTATTTGCTTGCATAAACGGTTCATTTGGTAACCGAATGGGACGTATTCTAGCTGGTGGTTTATCCATTGTTATATAATACCCTAATGAAATTATTGTTCTGAACAGAAAATATGTTTTTGATTAAAAATTGGATTAAGTTTATTTGGTTTTTAATTTACTTTAATGTTTGTACGGCCAATTGTGAATCGTAACGTTTTTCAGCAGGTGGTAATTTTTCAAAGTGTGTTAGACATGGATGAATACGATGTAAATCATCACGTCGCTCTCCCCAACACCAACCGGCTTCAATTTTATTTAATGCCCACATTTCATGTATATTTTCGGCTAATTTATCTTTGATTGTATCGACTGACGACGGTAATGTAACACTTGACGTATCCACCGGGTTCGGAACAAATGCCGTATCATCTTCAATTAACCATGGTCCCGCTAAAACATTTTTATTTAAATTTCCAAAATAAAAACACGGATCCAAGCTTAAAATTTGATGTGGCATTAAACATTGTACCAATGGAGAAAATCCTATTGGCGGTGCATATTTAAGACGTCCATGATCGCCGCCCAACAGAAATCGACAACTGCAATAGAATATAAAACATTAATAACATAAAAACCGTGTTGAGAATATTTAGTTTTAATCATAATTTTATAGATATGAGAACTGTTTAACCTTTTATCAACAATGAACTTTTCATATATACTTTATGCTGCACAAATTTATATTATTCTAAAACTTATACATATAAATTGATTGGTTTTGATTTTATAATATCAAAACGAATTTATACCTTAATTTAGACGAACAACTCATTACCGGAAAAAACATTCCATCTAAATTGAAATTTCGAAAATTTGCTCGTACTCTGGCCCCATTAAACGTAAAATATATAATGGGTATAGTAAGATCCAATGAAACCCCAATCACATCACCTTTACGAATAAACGGTTCCAATGGGATATCATGTAAAACGGGAGTTTTTTTACCACCCGTCCATAGAAAGGCTCCATCAAATCCAAATGAATATAAATCATCACCAACACCATTTCCACCCCATTTTTTACCACCACCGGGATATGGTACATACCTGTAATTGCGGATATTACATGCATTATTTATTTTTAAAAAAACGTAATAAAATAAATCTTGTTATTTTTATTGGATTTACCCGGTTGTGTTGGCCCAACCAATTCTTAAATGTGGCATCATATGAGTTGTCTGTTCAATGTGATCCATTGTAATTTCAAAATACCATTTCTGATACATTGCTGAACCGTCAACGCGACCCACAAATATATTGGGACGAATACTATTATAATAAATATATATATGATATAAGTTAATCAAGAATCGCACGTCAGTTAAAGATCGACAATATAAAAAAAAACATACCTTGCCACATGATCGACTAATTGCGTTTGTAATAATAGATTTTTCCCAGGTAATAAATAATCACATATATTATTTTGTGATGATCGAACAGCCACTCCATTACCAACGCACAACGAACATAAAACATCTAATACCTTTGGATCACGACCGTGCTTTTCCAACAGAGATATTATCACTTTAATATGTTCGTCACGCATCATATTCAGTGCTTCTGGTGAATCAATTAAAACGCAATGTAATACATCCAACATACCCGAACCTTCACTGGACGCTTGCGATCCCAATCGCGAGAATAACCAATTTAAACGATTTGAATTGGCGAATTGTGCACAATTTGTATGATTGCCCTTTATAATGGCGGCCAACAATTGATACAAATATCCCGATATTAAATCCCAACTTTGACCACTTTCGTCGCCCACCAGAAATCCAGCCAAAAAACCTTGTGACGTTATAACATTAATTTTGTCAATGGCTTCCAATATCAAATTGAGAACACCCTCTTCTTGAAACAAATCCTGACGGTTACGCAGTGCACGAAAACGATTTTGTTTTTCCTCGTGTTCTATTAAATAATTTTTTCATAAAATGATACATAATTTTTATTTTTTAAAAATGTATATTATTTAAAAATCAAAAATGTTTAAAAAAAATTATTTTACCCATATCATCTTCTGGTTGTGCAAAATAATTAATTAAATCCTCTAAACACATAACCATTTCACTTAAGTTAACCGATTGGAAAAACATTGAATGACGACGATTTTGTTGCAATGTTTCCAAACCACTAAATAAAACCGAACATTTAAAATTAATATCACATTTTCAAATTAATAATTAAAATTTTATTTTACATACTTGATAAATTTTGTAAATAAACTGCTACATTTTCGGATGACACGTGCCGTTTTAGATTCTTCCTCTTGTGAACGTGAAAAATCCAGTCCATCATCCATTTTACCTTCTTCGTGTAATATCGCCTGTTTTTCTTCAACTTTACCCACTCCCTTTTTTTTCGTCTCATAACTTTTATAACTTAACCACAGTCCCGATTCAGAATGTTGTAAAATAACCGTTGAATCACCATATTTTATGTACGGTGAACCAATGATTTCCAGATCTTTATCTTCCAATACAACTTTTTGATCATCTTTTTCCGAACGTAAACAAAATGTTGTTGTTTGGATACTGGCCTCTGTTTGTCGTAACTGATTTTGGCGAGAATTAAAGGAATAATTATTTATATTAAATAATCCCTGGTTTTGTTATAGTAATATTTTTTTTCTTACCAAACACAATTCATTATTTTCGTTTACACCCAAATAACGACCAGTTGTAATATGACGGATTCGCATCGGATGATGCCAATTAATAAATCCCCCAGACCATTTTGTTCGGGCCAATTCTAAACGCCATAATGATCGTGCCTGTGACATTACAGAACCGCCTTCATAAACTACAATGCTAAAAATATTAATTGGGATAATAACATTAATTTATTAATTAATAATCGTAATAAAATTCATTTTATTTATATTATTTAATCAAAAGCTCATTAAATCTATAGAAATTATATTTTGTTCTAATAAATTATGATTGTAGTATCTCATTTCTGATTTAGCCTATTCAATATCAATATCACATCGAGATTATTTCTTAATACGATAAAATTAGATTTACTTTTGTGCTGGATCTCGACTCCATGTCCCTGGTATCGTGAGACATTCATCGCCACCATGAAAAAATCTTAGAACATCACCGCCGAATACAAAACCAACGTATTTCATACGTGATATACCAGTTCCATATGGTTGAACTGACCAATGGGTAACATGAAAACTGGCATTCACTATTGATTGATCATTTTCTTTTGTTGTATGCTATTTAAAAAGAATTAAAATTACAAAATGAAATCATTGCTTTTAGAATAATTTTCACGAATATACTAGAATAACAATTTTAATATTATTATTAAAATTCTATCAATGCATACCAAATAGCGTTCGGTTGCCACTGACACTAAAATTAAATCATCACCAACACGAACTTTTTCACCTTCTGATCTTTGTTTACTGGCCGGATGTACTGTCCACCAACATGCTTCTCCCTGACTATGTTCTTGCAGACCCACATCAAACGATAATTTATCATTTGACGATGATGTCGACAGACATGCTAAATACTAAATTGAACATTTACACTTTTATTAGACAAGTTACTTTTGAAGTTAGACAAATTATAAGATGCAAAAAAAATAATGATTAATTTACCATATCACTGTTATGATGTCTCAATAATATTGCATTACCATATAAAAGTGTTCTATGACCGGATCCAGTTCCTTTTCCCTGTATTTATGTGAGCATAAATTAATTGATAATCGTTTTTAATGGGCGTTTTTTTTTTGAAAAATTATATTGTTGGTTAATTTTCATAGATTAATGCATAGATATTTTTATGTAAAAAAAAATGATTATTTTAATGTATTTTTTACTACTTTCATATTTTTTTTTTAATTTTATTAAATTTAAGTTACGCTTTTTCTAACGTTCTTATTATTTTTTTAATTTGTGTTTGTGTTTGGTTATGAGTTAATTAAGTTAAAAATATAAATACAGCCATAATAAATTCTATGCAGGTTACAAGGTTTGAAATTAATAATAAAAAAATTGGGTTTATAAACACAAATCGAATGCAATCGAAAATAATTTAATTATTTTTAAATTTTCTTTGTAATTAATTAATGTATATTAGGGGGTTGAATGTTGATATAATCTGATTGAATTTTGTATTGAATCTTATAGAATGCATATATTTTTTAAGAGGACATCCTTCATTTTAAACAAACAAAATATCTTATAAATCGAATCATAATTGTTTTAGAATTATAAAGTTGCATAAATTATAAAATATTTCAAAATAATTGTAAAAAATCTATCGATTTTCGGATTTCCAGCGAAATAGAATTAGGAATTTAATTTTATATAGAGTGTACACACACACACTCTACGAAAATCAAAATCAAATTAAAAACAGTCCAATAAATTGATTTAATCTAATATATTCTATAGGTTATAACAAATATACTACAAAGCGAAGAATATATAGTCAGCTCTCAGCTTGTACAATTATAATCATTACCCTACATAACAAAAAAAATATCCTACAAAAGCATAAATTTATTAAAACCGATAATCAAATGGAATTAACTAAAAAACTTTAAGCAATTATCGCTTAAATAATATATAATAAGTGTAGTTAATAAATAAGAGGATTAATTTGTAATTCTCTTTTTTTTTGGGAATGATAAAATAAAACAAAAAAATTCTATAAAATCAAATGCATTTCGCATATCGCAACAAAATAACTACGATAAAAAATATCATTTTAATAATAAATTATGGAAAGTTTATTAGTTTTCTAAATACATGGTATTAGTATATATAATACGGAATTAAATTATACAAAATAATTTGTAAATATTGTCATATCAGTTAAAAATAGGGATTTCACAAAAATCATCAGAACGTTAAATTATTTATATATATATAGATGTAATACATAACAATTATGATATGATCTGTCGAATACAAAATTGTGTATATATCATTGGTTTTTTAAATTATTTTTGAAGAAATTTATACTCACTAATGAATCTCCTTCCTGTAAAAATCAACCGAAAATATTATTTTTAGGACAAAACAAAATACTCTGTGTTTGTGTTTGGGTTTATATGAATTTTTTTTTTTTTGTGCAAATTAAAAAAAATATTGTTTTTATAGTAAATTATAAAGTACAGTTGAGTTAAAATACATTTTTTTGTATACAATTTTTTGTACAGTACTGCTTTTTATGGGGTTTGTTTTTGTTTTTTTTTTAAAAAGGGTAAAAAAATCGTGCCAATTCCATTAAAAAAATTGTATGTATATTTACATAATTGAATGAGATTATAAATAATCATATTTTACAAAAATAAAACCATATCGCAACAAAACTAAACTAATCTAATATACAATAATATATATAGAATATTTTAAACAAGCACATTGGAGGAATTTATTTTGTATTTTCACAATATTTGTGAGTATAAAATTGAAATGCGTTTTCAATCTACAATTTGGTTTCATCAATACAATTAAAAAAAAATGAATTTAATTTGGAATCAAATTAAATTTTTATCGATATTATATACATAATTTAATTTTTATTCTTTATATATATCATAAAACATTGTCATTTATATTATCGTTTATATTTTAAATCTTGATTATGTGGATGTTCTTTTTAACTATATACATAAATGTATATACATATGTACAATATTTCTTTATAGTGGTTTAAATCTCAAAATTTTGTGTATGGGGGAATTGTAAAAAAACTAACATACTATATTCCGTATTTATCTAAAGTGATTACTTACTGTTTCTGATCCAGCTGCCGTTACCAATTCCTGTAAAGCACGAACCGACAATGCTTGTTCGATAACGAAAACACATTGTGATAAATCCGGTGGTATATTTTTATCGGCTATATTTTCGAGAAAACAATGTCGATTACCAAAACCTTCAGCTGCTAAACAAACACGTTCTCCGGTAGCTGTACACGATAAACATACCATATCTTCCTAAAATTTGTTTTTTTTTTTGGTTTTATAAATCACAAGAAATATTAGTATTTATTATTATAATTAATATAGTTTTTTTTCTGTAATTTTAATATTGGGAGTATGCATTAATTCATGCGGTTTTTTTTTTCGAAAATTAAGGCTTGATTGTGAAAAATTAAGGCTTGATTGTGTTATACAATCAATGATCAAAGTGTTGTCCATTGGAAGCTACAACATTTGCCCATTTTTCTGGCAGTTTGTGGATTCCATCCACTCTCAAAGAACTTCTCCGGCTTGGTGGCGAAGAACGAAACGAGTCAATTTTTGATACCCTGTTCTGAAGTGAAGCGTATTCCGGTGAGGGCATTCTGCATTGATCTGAACAAGTGGTAATCAGAAGGGGCTATGTCTGGGCTACAAGGCGGGTGAGGTAGAACTTCCCACCCACTGTTTTCCAAATAGTTTTGAACCTGTCTTTAAACATGTGGCCGACCGTTGTCATGGTGGAAAATTATTGATTCGTGTCTGGTCGCATATTCTGGTCGTTTTCTCTCAATCGCTCTCTTTAAACGAATTAATTGTGTTCGGTAGGGGTCCCCTTTGATCGTCTGACCCGATTTCAACAGCTCATAATGCAACACACCCTTCTGATCTTATCAAATACAGAGCATTACCTTGGCACCATGGATATTCGGCTTTGCCGTGGATGTTGATGGTTGGCCGGGCTTCACATACGATTTCTTGCGCTTTGGTTTATCGTAATGAATCCATTTTTCATCACCAGTGACAATCCGATGCAAAAATGACCTATTTTTGTGGCGTTGTAGCAACATTTCCGACATGCAGAATCGGCGTTCGATATCTCTTCGCTTTAATTCATACGGCACCCAATTGCCAACCTTTTGGATGAATTCCGATGCTTTTAAACGTCTGAAAATGGTTGCTTGTTCAACTCCCAATGATGATGTTGCAAGATCTTGTTGCGTTTGGCACGCATCTTCATCAAGCAATGCCTCCAATTCTTCATCTTCAATCCTTTTTGGCTGTCCAGGTCGTTCATCGTCTTCCAAGTTGAAATCGCCACTTTTAAACCTTACAAACCACTTCTGGCACGTTATTTCAGCTAGAGCATGGCCACCATAAACCTCTACTAAAATACGATGACTTTCGGTAGCACTTTTCCTCATGTTAAAGTATTGAAGAAGAACTCCCTGCAAAATCACTTTTTCTGGCACAAAGTTCGACAGGTTCCATTGAATAGAAAAAAATGTTATTTACGCTTCAATCAAATGACATATACTGAAAAAGACGCGTAATAACAGTAGCTTTCAAATGAATATAGCCACGGATGAACATGACGCGAAATAATACTAGTAACTCCCACTCTTAGAAAACCGCAGGAATTAATGCATACTCCCAATATAATATGGATCTGAATATGCCAAAAAAAAAAATCAATCAATTTTAAACTATAAAACTTTGTTAAGATTATTGAATTTATTTTAATTTTATTACCGAATGATCTTCGATTAATATAAAAATCATATATAACATTTAAAAATGTTAACCCTAAAATATTAAAGTCACCCCGCATCTCCAAATAATGGTAGTCCTTTGAAAAACTATCGAATTGAAGGTTCCTTAACATGTTTGATTTTAGAAAATTGTCAATGCAATAGAAGTTCAATAAAACCTCTATAAAAAGTCTAACTAAATCATATTTAATTGATCGAATTCAGGAACCCCAATTTAAAAGTATTACAAAGGAAATAATTTATTATTAATTATCATCTTAATTGTATTTATTTAATATACAATAATTCATCCAACCTCTAACTTATAAGATGTTTGATATAATATTATATAGAAATGAATAATTATACAAATATACGAATTTTGTGTACAGATTAAACAAAACTGAACGTAATAATTAATATTATATAAATATAATATATTCTCATTAATCATTGAAAAGTTACATAAAGGAAATTATAATATTTTCTCATATATCATTCAATTATTATTTATGTGATTTTCTATATACATAGAATAACTTATATAAATGATAATAAATAATTTATATTTAGACGCGTATATGTTTATGAATGACTTGGAAAAATATTTGAATTTAAATTCAATACAATAATAATAATAATAATAAAAAAAATACTATTCTTTGAATTTAAGCAATAGCTTATAGAATAAAATAAAATAAGATATCCTGTTCACTTTATCCTGCTAAACATTATCCTGCTAATATATATAATATATAGTATAAAATAAATCAATCCTATGAAATTCATTCAATTTAATAATCTGAATGGTTTTTCATTTTATTGAGATTTCATTTCCATAAATTCCATAAGCATAAAATGGTAAATAATCGTGATATAATTATGAATTGAATTCTGAACAGTAACAACAAAACGAAATGTAATACATTTGAAATTTTTCTCGAAAGGACATTCGGTACGTATTTCAAACATATTATTAAATACATTTTCATAATATAAAAATATATATACTCATTTGGTATTCCGTTTTTTTTTCTATTTGTTATTAACAATTCAATGAATACAAAAATTACAACCTTTCATTTTTGTTTATTTTTATTGATATATAGTCTCAAAAGTTTTTACATATTTTTATTAAAATAATATTCTTATTAGCATATTTGTTTTTATATGATAATTTATTGATTTGTGTCATGACCTCTCTTTATATATATATTATTTATCGTATTACAATATATAGTTTTGTTATATACTTTCGCGTTTTTATAATATAAACAATTGTGTTGTTTTGACGCAAATTTTTTGTCTGGGCTGTGGGGTAAACAAAATATATATATTTATTTTATATATATATTTATAAGTTTTATATTCGTTTAGGTTCAGCTTTCAATTTTTACTTTCACAATTATGTAATCAGAAATTATTTGTTTATTAAACAGAAGGATATTTTTACTCATTTAATTGAATGGAATAAAATGACGTTATACAGATAAAAAAACCAATATACCATTTTTCTTAATAATTTAATCTATAAGACGATAAACTAAATTAATGGTATGTATTATTTCTATCAGTCTATAGATTATTTTGTAATATTATATATATAAAGAATCGATATGCTATTATATTAACCATGATATGAAAATGATAAAAAGAATTGCCAATCAGAATGTTGAGAAATATTACATAAAATACGGTTCTACGTTAGATCTTAGATAATAAAACTCTATTGAAATAAATACCTTTTTTTTAGTGTGATTTATGTCACGAATGGGCGATGGGTGCTAAAGATGGGAGAGCCCTCGGTTTTTGATGTGCCATGGTATTTTTGTCTATATTAACGACAGCCACAAAAGCGATAAAGGTTTTATTAAAAATTGTAAATTTTTTCAAATATTACTATTAGCAATTCAAAGAACAGTTTTGCTGTTACAAAAGATTAACCCCCCTCCATATGAAATGGAAAATTCTCATGACAAATTAAACAATAATCGCAAGTTATTTGCACATCGTGTCAATTTTCATCTGAATCCATCATATCCATTTTTATTTGTATATATACGCGATATTGTTTCATTTCCTTTAATATATCTTTAGATTTTTGTTTACAATCGCATTACACTATATGTTATAATGTATTATTATATGAATATATACTTAATCACAAATATGTATCCTTTATTTCCTTTCTCTATATATAAAGTTATGATGAATATATTCAAATGATATACACAAGATATGATAAGCAAAAGTTAGTTATAAGTATATACATATAGAAAAGAACAATATCCATTAGAAATTGTTATATACGATCGCAGACTGAATGTCGTCAAAAGAATTCCCTTATCGTGATGTAGATATAGAGTATAGTGTTTTTTTTTCCTTTATATACAAAATAACATTAACTAAAATAAATATTTCTATATACAATTTGCTTCGCTATTGCGTCAATCAATAAATTATTCGTTTGATGTTAATTATTACTATATATGTTTTATGTTTTCCGGAATAAATTTATGTTAGTGTTATGGAAATTATATATAATTTTTGAGGAAATTCTTTATAATATTTTGAGGAAATTCTTAATTATATTTGAGAGGCAGTTTTATATATAGGGTGAGCTATTTTTAAGAGCTATAGGAAAGTTTTTCAAAAAAAAAACACATATAATTCAGAAAAATGCATGAAATCTTTATTTGAATCGATAGTACGGTCCATATAATTTGATGTTTGAAGATTATTTCATCCAAATGTTGACCTTGATTGCGCCTCAAATGGTCCATCCGATTAGTCCAATTTTGGCATACTCTTTCCAACATTTCGGACGGATAGACATGAGCTTTAACATAGCCCCACAATAAATAGTCTAAAGGTAGTAAATCGCACGATCTAGGCGGCCAATTGACCGGTCCCGAACGTGAAATAAAAAGTTCACCGAACTCGTCTCTCAATAAGTCCATTGTTGCGCGTGCTGTGTGGTCTGTGGCACCGTCTTGTCGAAACCATATGTCATGCAAGTCAAGCTCTTGCATTTTGGGCAAAAAAAAGTTGGATATCATCTCATGGTAGCGCTCACCATTCACAGTTACGTTACGACTCGCATCATCTTTGAAGAAGTACGGTCCAATTATGCCACCAGCCCATAAACCGCACCAAACTGTCACTTTTTCTGGATGCATTGGTAGCTGTTGCAATGCTTCTGGCTGCATTTCACTCCAAAATCGACAATTCTACTTATTTACGTACTCATTCAGCCAAAAATGAGCTTCGTCACTGAACACAATTTTGTCGCGATGAACTTTTTTAACAGAGCACGCATTTTGATAATAAAATTCAATAATTTGCAAGCGTTGTTCGTTTGTAAGACGATTCATGGTTAAATTATGGACCAAACTGAAGATGTTTGACAGTGAAACAAAACACGAAACGTGCGTCAGAAAATTGAGTGAGAAAATTCTTATAATTTTCTAAACAAAATGCTTTATTATTTTCTGTTGAAAATTGTGTATAATTGTGTAAAGGAAAGTTTGTATAATTTTGTGAGTATAACTATCCTATCATAAGATAATTATTCCTAAACAAACCAAAAATACCATTGCCTAATTTTTATTCGTAAGAAGTGCCAAAAATGTGAGAGCTCTCGGTTTTTATTGTGCCATGGTATTTTGGTCTATTATTAACGACAGCCACGAAAGCTATAAAGGAATATTCTAAAATACTTAAAGACGATATATTTATATCCTGATACTAAAAACGAAATAATTCTTTAACGACATCAAAATACCTATATTGAATAACGCTTCCGTTTAGATTATCATCCATTATATATATATGAACAAAAGATCAAAAGCTTCAATAATTATTTGAAAATGATGGTATTAAAGAATATATAGGATAAAAATAATATAATAACTCACCGTTCGTAAGAATGATACATCATCCTGTTCAGATCCACCTTCCGCTTCAGCCATAATCGTTGTATTTTCGTTATATTAATTATATAATTTTTTTTTTGATTTGGTTTTACATTTAAAAATGAAAATTAATGTTTTGAAAGTAAAAAAAAAAAAAAATACAATTTTTTTTAATGTGCGTTTTTGTTAAGTCTATATGCTAATTTAAAACTTTTCGTCAAACAAAATATGCGATGAACACTCTATTTATTTTCACTAAAACTATATACAAGAAAAGAAAAAATTTATTATTTAATTTTTAAAAAACTAAACACATTTTCTTTTCTTTTTTTTTACATAAACACTAAATGCTCTAAAAATTAAAAATTGCCGATCGATTTCAAAAAGGATTCATTTTGCTTTTAAAAATTTATATTATTAAGAAAATACGATATTTATTATCGCTAAAATTGTTGAAAAAATTTAAAAACATTTCAAACCATTTAAACTTTCTTATAAAATAATCTCTTAATAAAGCATTCTGTATGATGTTTGATATCTTTGAAAAATGATATTATATAGTTAATACCAATTATATTAATACCAATTATATTATATTATTAATACACTTAAACATTTTGACGTTTGGCCACAATAAAACCACAAAATTAACATTTGAAATTGTTTGCATAATAAATTTCACTTTCAGTTGAATTTATATGTACATATATATTAGTATTACATGTCTGTTTTTCGGTGTGATTCACAAAAAAAAAAAAAAAAAAATAACAAGATTAATTTGAAAATAGAAATATAAACAAAATTTAAGAGCAATTTTCACAATTTAAATAACAATATGTTTCTTTTTTATGTATATTTTATTATTAGTATTTGGTGCTGCGTGTATTTCGGAGATGAAAATCCGTGAAAAAAAAACGTTTAGAAAATATAACACAATTTGTAAATGTGTGTTAGTTAAATGAAACACATTTTTTTGCTGATTGGTTATTGTTTGTGGTTGTTTATATGAAAAACTATTTCAAATGATATACAATTTTCTTCTTTTTTTTATTCGGAAAATATAATGCCCACTCCTGCTCCGCCGCATGCCCCTCCTATCCTTTTTTTATACCATTATTTTCCTAAAGAGCATAAAAATACCTTTCTTTCGGTGGTCACTTGTTCAGATTGGTTAACTGGTTCAGAAGTTACAATTATTTTAATATAGTATTTTATTTACAATATTAGTATTTTATTTATTCCGCATCCTCCTCCACATTTTTTAAAATCGGAAATTCATATGAAAACCATTAAAATGATGTAAGAAGACCCTTATTAATTTTTTATGATCTTGATCAGTATTGACCATTTTTATCAAATGATTGTGTTTTTCTACATGTCTTTCTTAAAAATCCATATCTAATTTCATTATTTTTTTAAAGAGCATAAAAATACCGTTCTTTCAATGGTCTACTTGTTCAGATTGGTTCAAAAGTTACAATCCTTTTTATATAAGTATTTTATTTACAATAAATATATTAGTATAAAGGTTAAAAATTCAATTCAATTGTTTATGATACATATATAATGCTATTCTATATATATCCTATATCAGTTTTATATATCATCTCTTTGCTAGAATGATAGACTTTTCAATTTAATATATACACTTGAATATTCGATATATATATATATATATATATATATATATATATATATGTTGTATAAAAATTTTAATAATAACAAAAAGGTTATCCAATTTATCATTGAATATGTTGATTTTATTTATTCATGAATTATTTATAAATTGACTGGTATGCACAGGTAAAAATTAATGTTTTATCTAAATTTATTTGTTTAATTTTTATCTATTTCAATATATCGCAGTTTACCTTCACTGTTAACGATATATATATATACGATATACTATAAATAATATATTCTTTGGAGATTAAACATTTTGATTAAGGAATTTATATTATTTATTTATATAATATTCATGTATATAACATTTGCATTTATTATTAAAAATTCAATTATAATTATAATTAATGTATAATTTTAATATTCATAGAGTAAAACCATTCATAACATAGAAAATTTATTTTAAATTATCCATCGTTTTTGGAAGTATTCATTACATTACATATTCATTCTATATATTGCACTCTGTGGTGTAAATGATAAAAATGCCAACTTAAAATTCTTACAAAATTTTAAGGTCGTATATTTCGAATCTGAATTTTAACACATAGTTGCATTTTCCCCTTGCGTAGGTAGGTCGTACGGCTAATTACCGATACCGTAAAAACCACAAATTAAGAAACTAACAACAGGAGGCTGTTGTTGGACGCAAAAACCAAATTGTTGGTTGTCTTGCAAAAAATTAATTTATTTATTATTATTAATTCTATATGTATAATTCAAATTTTAACGAACAGAATTGAAAGTGGTAAATGGAAAACATAATGAAATTAATCTTTTTTTCATGTCAGAACTGAGGAAAAGCTTTGAAGTTATGAATATATTGTAAACCAAATTGTTAAAAATAAACTATAATCCTTTCTTTTAACTTTAGCAATAGATTTATATGATTCCTGAAATTTCTATTCGATTACTATTTATTAAATTGCTTTTCATCAATATAAATAAATAAATAAATCAATGACCATCGGTAAAGGTAATTATCTTATTATTTACTTTATAATAAACGGTTTTGTTTTGTTTTTATCCATTACATTTTAATATTTATTAATTCCTTAAGGTATATTTGAAAAATAAATGTTTTTATACTTTTCCTTATATAAATATCAACTTATCTCAATTAAATCGTATATGCAAAAAAATAGATGAAAATGAACTATACTATTTGCGTGACTAATTATAATAATTTCCAATAGGTTTATTTTCATTTAATGTATTCACCCTAACGACGACACAGAATATAATTATATAAAATATACCAATGTATTATATATGGTATATATAGTATAAAGAATAACTTTCCTAATAATAACATACCGGTGCGGTTATGTGGTTATAAAATGTAATTGTATATATAAATAAACCTTATATTATACATATGTTAAATTATTTAAATTATGAAAAATGCAAAAAAATATTACACTGCGGTCGTAAGCAATTTTTCATGCCATTACACATTTAAATAATACTAAAAGAAATATACAGTTCTACAATTTTATATACGCATATAATGACAGAATTTTTACGTATTTTCAATTTTGATGGTGGGTTGATGACATTCATAAATCCCGACGGAATATTGAGAATATTTAGGAAATCTTTGATATTCGCATAGGTTTGATATTCATTAGGGATATTTAAATCAATTTATCTGTGCCGTTGTAATGAGTAAAAAACGATTCTGTGCTGTGTGTGTAGTAACGAGCAAAAAAATTATATAAAATCTATATTTCTTTTTAATGCATTTGAAACACTCATCAGAAGCGAGTTTGCAATAAAAACAAATATATTTTTATTTAACACTTTAAGTGCAAATTTCCAAACAAATCAATACTCTCACCCATATATATTCTATATAAGATAATAAATAAAATGAGAAAAAAAAACTTCAAAGAAAATCGTATATTCAGGATATCAAAATTCAGGTCAAACAAATAGGCACACGAAAATGTTATATATTTTAATATGTACCATATAGTATATATGAAATTATTTGTCATCGCAAAATCATTATATAATAATCGTCGTCATCATCGCTTCATCCATCGCATATCAAACATCAAGTTTATACAATTTTTGATAAATGAATTTTAGCAAATATTTATTTTCTATATGCATATTCATTTATTACTCAAAATCATGCGGGATATATATAAATAAATATATAGAAATAGAAACTCAATCGCCAACAAATCGCTGCATTTTGAAAATCTATAAGAAAATTTTCTTATATCTAGAATATTTTCGATTTGTTTTAAACGTTGCTGATATTTGATCAGCGCTTATAAGAACATACATTTTTCAAGTGCATGAAAGATTTGAAACACATTTTGACTTTATTGCTTTGGACTTGATTACTTTGAATGACAGTGGTTATTAAGAATGAATGTTGGATTTAAGTATTTCTTAAAAATGTTGTTGCTCGATAATCGCGGTTGGTCAACTTCTTTGAGACACCTCGTGCTCAGTATATTGTTGATAATATACATTATATAGGTTCGTTGGTGTTTATATACGATAGAAAGGCGAACGTTATCCAAAATGTATGTCGTACATAAAAGAATATGATTTATGATATAAATGAATTGCTTTTTTCATTTTTTTTAATGAATTATTTTTTTTGTTGACTCTTTTATTTTTTAAAGAGATTTTGCTGTGTAAAATTCAACGCTATTTAAAATACACTTTTCTTCTGTTTATTTGATTTTGTTTTGAAAATAGTATATTGAGAAATCGTGGCATTTTGAGATGGGATTTTTCCAAGAATTTATAAATTAAATATCAATTTTTATAATTTTGAATTGTTGTCGAAATTAACGGATTGTGTAATAGATATCATAGATATTATTGGGGTTGATAATAAATTGTTCTGAATGCGAAACAGGATTAGAACCTGTTTATTTCTCAGAATATGATATTTCAATAAATAATCCCCACTATGTTATGTATAAAATTGTTTGATTAAATTAACGTTCAGATTTGTCGTAGATGTATCCATTCCATTTTTAATTAGATACAATGACGATGACAAAATATGCTTAATTATTATTTATATATTTACGTTCTTTTTAATTATGACCACATTAATTATGACCATAAATTTTTTTTATACATATACAGTTTTATCATTTTTAATCAACGCAAAACTATTAATTAATTTCAGTCTAGTTTTTTTTATATAGTATATAATAACGAAACTATATTTAAATGTGCGATTTGCAGCATCTGTATATCTGCAATTCTGTATATATGAATTCATCATCTGCAGATTTATTTATTATATTCATACAGCAAAAAAAAAAACAAATTGTATATGCGGTCAAAGTATCATACACATTTAATTTAGGATAATTTTATAATTTTAGATTTTCAGTTAAGTTTCATTTCATTTCTTTTTGTTCTTCAAGTTTTGTTTTTTAGTTTGCATATACATTTTTTAAGAGTCGTGTTGAGTCTAGTATATATATAATGAACATTTTATTCACATATATAAAATATTTTGTTCATTCATTCATATTATATATATATATATTATGAATATATATGCAACACTAACCAGCAGCAACAGTAGAATGAAAATTGTGTGTTTTACAAGTGTTTAATTTTTTTTTTTTCTAAATCGTCTATATAAAATAAATAAATTATGTTATCACAATTTTTAAATACGGATCTCTGCATATAGTACATAACATATAAAAACAGTGCATTCAATAAATTTGAAGAAAATGTATAAGAAAAGCAATGTGTAAGGTGAGGATGGAATTCAAATTGAAAAATTGTACTATTATTATGAATTTACTGCGATGTATATTTTTGAATTTATTAATTATACATTATTCTAATTCCTTCTGCGATTAAGGTATCGATAAAAAATTATTAATAAAGTCTAAATCGCATTGTCTATAGGGTTTAGTACGCTTTTGTATTAAAGGTTTTTAGAGTGGATGAAAGTTACAATTTGAAAAGTTAACTTCAATAAGTATTGAAAATGACGTAGTTGTAAGGAAATTAAATCAACTGAACCTATTATATATACATCTTTATAAATAATTGATTCATTTAAAAATGAATCACATTTAAAGTTTTATAAATATCCTCATCATTATTATTCTTATTATAGCCTAAAAGTAGAATTCATAAAATTCTATATACTGCGATATGACTAAATTATCCAATGACTATAAAAAATATATTAAAAAAATTAAGCATTTATTTTGTTGTAAGTGAGAAATTTCACGAATGGGTTAAGAACTAATGTAGCAATAATAATCATTAAGGATAATAACTTAAGTATCGAAACTTAAACAATTTTTTAATTACTCATTATAGTGTCCAATTGTAAGAATTAATCACCGTAAGTTGGTGATTAGAATTGACACAAAAATTGTTTAATATTCTGCTATGTCAAACCTTTGTATTTTTGTATGCCAAAAATCTGCCCATAGATTATCGATTATTTTACCAAAAATATTTTGCTTACATTATACCTTTAATTTGATGTGAATATTATTTAAAAAATAACGAATTCCTGTTGATTACCGAAATTCAAAATACAAAATCAAATTCTAAATCACAATATATATATATATATGGTTGGTGCACGAATTGTTAGGTGTTGTACATAAATATTACTATCCTATATATTCAAAAATTCTCTGTACATCATCTTTATTTATAAGCATATAATATTATCTGTTGATGTATGATGTATATTTAGTAAATATATAAATGCTCTTATACTTGTAGAAGACACTGTCCGGCGTCCGCACACACAATTTCAATATATATATTTATTTTTAGAATTTCTGCCAAACAGAAGACTTCCGTACATATTTTAAAAATAAATTTTATTTTAGATTTTACCACTCTATATAATTCACTATGTACGCGTTGTTGTGAAAAACGAAAAACCAGACACACGGATAAATATATACAATATACATATAATAATTTTTCATTTTCATTTTAAATTGAAATAATATTTATGCAAACATTTTCAATAATTTTCTTTTAACATTTTTGATTTCATAATATTTGAATTTTTTTCTTTCATATAATTCTGTATTTTTATTTTTTTTTTAATTTAACACGATAATAACTGAATGGAGTAGATAGAAAAAAATAACAGCCAACACTTGAGAAATCACTAGTTATTTATTTGATTTGATTTTTTTAAATTTTCAAAGAATATTTAATTTTTAATTGACATATATTTATTTATTCTTCTTGTATATATCAATTAAACATAAATAATCTCCTACTGTTGATTTAATCAATTTTAAAAATTAAAAAACACCACAATTTTTAATAATATTTTATTTCTAATTTTGTAGAAAATTATTTTCTATTTGAATTACACAAAGAAAATAAAACTAATCTATATTTCGTTAAACACTTTTCAACCATCACACAAGATTATTTTTGGCATTGAGCTAAAACCATTTACAAAAATATCATTTGAGACCCGGTAAAATGAATTAGAAAATTTAATTTTTCTTCTATTTTCACTTTTTCACTTTAATATAATCACCAAAAAAGAAGTGAAATAATCTAATGATTCGTATATTTATTTATTTTTTATCGAAATTATATCAATTAATAACTGTTAATCACAATTAAAAAAATAATTAAGATAAATAAAATTTTTTTTTTTTTTTATTATTATTGGTTATGAAAATCCGGTCTATATATAAATATTTTGAAAAAAAAAAAATTATTTATATATAGAATAGAAACTTACAAAACAAAAAAATATGTTAATGCTATATTGCAGCCGACAACGAACTAAACTTTGAATAAGAAAATTATGAAAATTATATGTACATTTTCCATATATATATGAAACAACGTCATCTGACAAGCAAATATATTGGAAAATTTGTCAAAATTTTCCTTTACACTGTTATGATTATTATTGAGAAAGATTTTTCTTTAAATATTTCTTAAAGAAAATAATAATTTTGAACAAATTAACTATAATATCGTTATTGTGTAAACAAAGTTATTTCACAGCTACAGGCTCGTTTTAAATAAAAAAATTAGCATTTATTTTTTAGTATTTTGTTTAGACTTTAGATAAATAAGAAAGCAGATATATTTTTCGTTCAAATTTTCTGAATAAAGTTTAACAAATCGTTGATGCTTTATGTGAATTTGTTCCGGGATGGAACATATTTTTTAATATGATTATTAAAAAATTACAAATAATCATTTAAATTAAAGATAATACAAATATTTTATCTGTATAATAAATTGAACATTGCCTGAAGGTTCACCATTGAAATTCCAATACAATACAAATGATGTAAATTCATTTTCTCAACAATCCGTTAAGTAATTTTCTTTTAAAATATGATTTTCTATTAAAAATAATTAATGAATGTTTTGGTTTTATAATTATTGAAATATTTCTATTAGAAAGAATTCGTTGGGTAAAGTATTTTTTTAGATTCAAGTGAGATCTTGTTCATGATTGTTTCTATAATTAAAAAATTGGAAATTAATTAAATTTTTATAATTGGAAAACTTGTTGATATATAATATTTGTGAATATATATTTGTTATACTGACATTCGCATCCTTATCATTAGTTTCTTAATATTCTTCAAAACATGCTTTATTTTATACGCTTTCGCCATCTCCATCGCAATTATGTTTGTTTCATTAAAATAAGTAATTGTTTTGAAAATGAATTAAAAATACTCAAAACGTTTTATTTTATTATTTCTTCTTTTACAAATCCTTTTTAATAGAAAATCGTTTAAGAAATGAAGAAATTCGTGTATTTCTAATAGCAGTGATTCGGCTTGATTGAATATTTGCTTTAAAAAAAATCAGCAGTGTATAATACCAAGTGTAAAATACCAAGTGTTTTATTGTATATGGAAATGAATACGACATTTGGAAAATAATACTCTATTCTTTCTTTATAGTAATAATTGTCAGTGATGATTTCTTGGAAATAAAGGAGAGAAAATGTCGTATAAATAAAAAAAATAACAATTGGAAATTTTTCTATAAAAGAAAAACAAAACAAATTTGTTTAGTTTTCAACATCTCTTGTAAGTTAAACGGTCGATTTCTATTTTGAAATTGAATAATGCAGAGGGCACATGGACAATAAATATTAATACCTCATTGCGACAAAAATTCATTAAATTTATTAATCAATAAATATGAGGTTTTTTTAAGCAGTAAAAGATTTTGTTCAATTTGAATTTTCCTTTAAAGAAAATTATATCTTAAAGATTTTCCCGTTATTGTTAATTAGGATTTCAATTCTAATGTTTTTTTTTCGGAATAAATGTTTTTTTTTTGTATTAAATGATGTATGAATGTCATCTCAATGAAAATGAAAATGAAAATTAAATTTTGTATATAGTGGAAAAACTAATAGATATATAAATAGAATACCGCATATTAAACGTGTTTTTCTTTTATAACTTGGATGTAAGCCAACTGAAACAAAAACAAACCAAAAAAAAAACATGTTAAATTTACATATAGTCTACATTTTTACAAATTAATCTTATGTTTACAAATATTGTATATATATATATATATGATTAATTCATTATAAAAAGCAAAAGAAAATTTGTTATGTAGATTTTTTTCTTCTTTCTATATAATCAGAGGAAAAATGTAAACAAAATTATATAATAAAATTATTTTTATAACATCAACAATAAATTGCACATGGTTTTTTTTTATTTTCTTGTTTATGTGTTTTTCATTTCAACAAATGGTATATCATCCGAAAATTATATCAACAAAAAATCAACAATTGGTTGTAGATTTTTTTTTTTATTATATAAACGCATAATATTAAAGGTCGCTCAAATGGTTTTTTTTTAAAATTTTATTTATAGAAAAATTTTTTGGCATGATTTTCATTTTTTCGTATAAAAATACTTTGGTTTTTTATCATACCGGTATTTTTAAATTATATATGAATTTTATATTGACAATAAAATATGTTTCATAAATTTCATGGTCGCAGTTCAATGGCCTAATATGACTAATATATATATAGTTCATATGTTTTTAACTTTTAAAAATGTTTATAAATTGAAATTAACCCTTTTACAAGTTGCTCTTTTTTTGAATAAGACTTTCGTGTAAAGGGTGATTTTTTAGATATTATCTTTTTGGCAACACTGGTTTAAACAGCTGACGCACGTTTCGTGTTTTGTTTCACTATCAAACATCTTCAGTTTGGTCCATAATTTAACCATGAATCGTCTTACAAACGAACAACGCTTGCAAATTATTGAATTTTATTATCAAAATGCGTGCTCTGTTAGGAAAGTTCATCGAGACGAAATTGTGTTCAGTGACGAAGTTAATTTTTGTCTCAATGGGTACGTAAATAAGCAGAATTGTCGATTTTGGAATGAATATCAGCCAGAAGCATTGCAACAGCTACCAATGCATCCAGAAAAAGTCACAGTTTGGTGCGGTTTATGGGCTGGTGGCATAATTGGACCGTATTTCTTCAAAGATGATGCGAATCGTAACGTAACTGTGAATGGTGAGCGCTACCGTGAGATGATATCCAACTTTTTTTTGCCCAAAATGCAAGAGCTTGACTTGCATGACATGTGGCTTCAACAAGACGATGTCACATGCCACACAGCACCCGCAACAATGGACTTATTGAGAGGCGAGTTCAGTGAATATTTTATTTCACGTTCGGAACCGGTCAATTGGCCGCCTAGATCGTGCGATTTAACGCCTTTAGACTATTTTTTGTGGGGCTCTGTTAATGCTCATATCTATACAGACAAGCCCGCCCCAAATTGACGCATTGGAAGACAACATTGAATCATTTATTCGTGAGATACCGGCCGAAATGTTGGAAAGAGTATGCCAAAATTGGACTAAGCGGATGGACCATTTGAGGCGCAGTTAAGGTCAACATTTGCATGAAATAATCTTCAAACATTAAATTATATGGACCGTACTATCGATTCAAATAAAGATTTCATGAATTTTTCTGAAATTCATGTGTTTTTTTTTGAAAAACTTTCCTATAGCTTTTAAAAAATCACCCTTTATAATGATAGACAGGGGAATGGTCCAGAAAATGTTGTTTTTTTCTTCAATTCCGGACACAATTAACGAACCCTACACATTTTATCTAATGACATCAGATTAGAAGTCTAAACAGACAATATTTTTCCACCATTTATCAAGCTGCGAATATAGGTTGAGAAAGTTTTCATTTTAACTAGATACTATAATTAACCGAGGAGCAATTTTCCAAAATCACCTTTATAATATGTTTGAGAAAAGGTTTCAGAATCTTCGTATTTTAACAATAATAATTTTTGGGCATCTATAGATTAATTTCACCCCATTTATTCTTGCGTATAGCGACAACTATAAATGATATTTCCATTTTCCATCAAATAAATTTTTATTAATGAAAAAAAATTATTCTTTATTCTTTAATTTTTTTTAATTAATTTTATTAGTTTTTTGTTCGTTCGTTTTATTTTTTTATATTTATACAATATTTATTTATTTAATTTTTCTTTTGAGTAAATTTTAATTATGGATTTGATTTTGGCTTTCCATTTCATCATTTTTAAATAATATACAATATTCTATAAAATAATAAATAATGTTATATGATTTTCATAAGATGCATTATTATTATTATTATTAATATTATTATTTTATAGTATTATGATTATACAAAAAATAATATTTTGTTTGTTAACAAATTTTTGTTTTTCTATACAAATTGTCTTTACAGAGAGAATTTTATTCTTATATTTTGATAGTTTAAAATTTGATTAGAATTTTCTTGATGATTGCACAATTTTAAATATTAATTATATTATTTTTATTTAAAAATAACAATTTACATTTTGTTTGATTTTTCAATTCATAAAATTAAAATTAATAAAGAAATGTGAAAGAAAAATACAAAAAGTTTATTTAACTTTTATTGCGAAAATAAGAAATTAAAATTTATTAATTATAGTTTAGCATGTATTTTGTTTAATTGAATTTAAATTAAACTATTTAAATTATTTTAAATTGAAATTTAAAATAACAAAATTCCTTGATTATTTTATAAATAATCAAATTTATGATTTTTATTTTTTTGGTACATAATTTCTGTTGTTTTATTTTGTCTTGAAGAAGGAAATTTTCGTGCCTTTTTAATTAAACAATACATATAGAGAAATTCATCAATTCAATTATTTTTTGTATTTGGTCAATTGTTTTTTTGCCGTTTTCAAAAGATTTTAATGAAAAAAACTTCAAATATATTTCGATTTATTATATCTTTTGCTCCATTACATTATAGACTTCGTTCTGCTGCGATTGACCCTATATTTATCAATTTTTTTTTTATTAAAAAAATTTTACACATTTTTTTTTTATGTTTATTATAAATTTTATATATTTATTGACATTTCATTTCATTTTGTTTTTATATTTTTTTTTCACGTAACGTAATTATTAAAAATATTATAATTAATGTTTAATCTTATATATGAAAAAGGATGGAATTGTAATTAATTAATTTTTTATTTTTATTTTTATTTTGAATAACTACAAATTTCTATCTAATTTTTATATACATATTTTTATGGGGGGTCGTGTTTTTTTTCTTTTATATTTAATTTAATTTTTATTAGTAATTTTATATTATAATAATAATAATAATTTTTAATATGTTTTTTTTTTTGTGATTTTTAATGAATTTTATTACATTACGTTAATTTCTTTTGTATTATTCAATATAATTAATATAAAATATTAAATAATTAACAGGATTTTAATTTAAATATATTTATATTTATTTATTATCTATATATAATAATATAATATTTACACAATTTTTATAATTAATTTAATTAATTCAATATACAAAAAAAGAAATGTTTTTATGATTCATATATTATACGCGATAATAATAACAAAACTATAAAAAAAAATGTATTAAAAATTTTGATTGAATCTTTTTGTTTTTGTGTTGTTGAAAAGATTATTTATAAAAATTCAAATCACCAAAAATGAAATTTGAATATTTATGCATAAGATAATAAAATGTTTAAGGAATTAATGAATTGACGGGATGAGTTCATATTTCTTATTAAAAATAATAAGAGTAGATTTAAAAATAAAAAACAATCTTCTTCGGTCAGGCTTAAATGACGAATATAATTTGAAAAATAAAATAAAATAGATTGGGATACGATTTCGAGTAGAGTAGACAAATGAAATAAATTAAAAAATAATGAACGAATAAAAGAAAAATGATTATACCTGAGAACAGTTTATTCAATTATTCATTTTTAAATCGTGTTTATGAATAATGAGGAAAGAAAGTGCATTATAAAAAAAATTGCAATATAATATATTAATTGAACATTGTTTAATTTTTTAGCTGAAATTCCATTATAAATTCTCGGATCGTATTTTCGATTATGTTACATTTTACTATAAGTTTGTTGATGCGAATGGTTTCTAAATACAATTTTTGAACTAAATCTTAATCAAATCCGTAAAATAGTATGTAGAAGTTAAAAAAATGTTGGGGTGTGTTGGGATTCGTTACGTAAGGAATGATGTTATTCAATTCTGATTGCTTTTTTTTTATATTCATATAGAACTTGATTTTCTACATTTAATGAAGAAATATCCTAACAAAACAGTACGTTTTTAATTAGTAAAAGACGAAATAATTATAATAGCATTTTTAATAAATTTTATTTTTAAATTGTATTTTCTTCTTTAAAATAATAATCCATACCATACATAATTCAGTTTCGAATTGTATTAATTTTGTTGTTGATTTTTGTTTACAAATTTTGAATTCAAATTGTATTCAAACAAATCAAATCAATTACATTTACCGATAACGGAAATCGCATTTATGTGACCTTATATCTTGGAAATATTTGCAACAATTCTGACATATTTTACCCGAAAAAAATATCATCTATTTTATTAAATTATTATCCAGAACGGCGCACGTAATGGTGAGAATAATAAAATAAAATATTAATTAATTTACTTTAAAGTCAAATTTTCTTTTAATGGTGATTTTATATTTTTTTTTCCAAACATCATTTGAGGTGTCAACCGATTGGTTTAAATTATTTTCTGTAATATTTATCAAATGAAATTTAAATTAATAGTTATTAAAATATTTATTGAAGGTTTTTTTTTAATATAAATTCCATTAAAAGCTAAATTATAATAATAGCAGATACATTAAATTTATCATTATACAATCAGCTCAAAATCAATTCAGTTTTAATTCGATTTGTAATTGCGTTTGTATTCAAAAACAATTTATTATCAGTTCGAATTTCTATATAAAAAATTTATTATAACCCGACAGCTTTTGCATTAAAAATTTAATTAAAAAAAAAAATAGTTTACAGAAAAAAATGGCTCAAAATAAATAGGATAAAATTGATTTTAGCAATATTTAAATTCCTCAAATTATTTATGAAAAAAATAAAAAAATTAAACAGAATAAAAAACAAAATAGATCTATACATATAAATGATGATATTGTCATTTTCGCAAGTTTGTTTTTATAAAAATTAATTATTTTATTTATACATTTATTTAATTAATTATATTATTTATATTTTTTCTAAAATGATTTAATATTCTGGTATATTAGTAATATTTAAATAGTATATTGAATTGCGTTTTTGATTTGGCAATAATCCTATTTTATTTGATTTTTATTTTTTCAAATATGAGCCTTGAGATTTAATAATAATAAAAAAAATGAATTTTTTACAAAAAAAGAAATAAGTCTTATAATCTGTTATAAATGGGGTTTTTTTTTTCTCTTTACAATATCAATTATTACATTTTTATTTAATAATCGATAATCAAAATATCAATCAATCAAATATTTTATACATTAATTATAATTATACATTTTCTTTTTGCCTATTCTCACGTATATTAAAGAAAAAAAAAAGAATAAAATCAATATGTTTCTTTGTTAACAATTTATTATATTTACAATATGATTTTTGTTTCTTTTTGGCAACAATAAAAAAAAATTAATCTTAATTTTAAATCAAAAATTTTTCGTTTTTCTTTAAATTTTAATACAAACAAAAAAGAAAAATTCACAGAATTAAAATTCAAATAAAATCAATTCATATATAAAAATTGTTTTTTTTTTTTTGTTATAAAATTTGATTATTTTTTTTTTCAGGGATTTTTAAGGCACTTCACTTTTTTTTTCTTCAAATTTTTTATATTAATTTACTGTTTTGAATGTAAAAAAACTGAAAATGTGGTAAAAAAATAAAACAAACTTTGAAGTAAAAAATAATGTTATTAAAAATACATAATTCATTTATCCATTTCAATTTAATACTGCTCAAATTCCTGAAATTTATATTTTATTGATTTTATTTATGAAAAATACTTTCTTGTTTCCTAAATGATTAATTATTCACTTTTTTTCTGTCTCATTTATTAATTGTGCATTATTTCGTTTATAAATAAAATAAAGTTTTTAACAGTTTTAAGTAATGATAAATAAAAAAATGTTTTAAATTATATATTTTTTGCTTAATCATAATAATATTTAAATTATATTTTTTAAAACAAAAAAAAAATGTCTGTTGTAAAAATATTGAAATTAAATTATTTTTTAATTAAATAATAGAAATAATAATAATAATAATAATATAATGTCTTTGGCAGAAAATGTTTAAATATATAAAATTATGAGAATATATAATATGAATTTAGCTTCTTCTTTTTTTTTTTACAATAAAGTTTACTCTTTTAGGTTAATGCTTTATTATTTATTTATTTGTTTTCAATGATTTTGTTTTGTGATTTGAGATTTTATTACTGATTTGGAAGAACGCTTTTGGTTGTATGTTATTTTGAAATGATGTGATGAAATTATAATGAAATATATGAACGAATGAATGCCATTTGAATATTTATTGATGATACGAAAATAAATTTCGTACATTTGTGATTTTTCTATAGACCAAAAAATAATAATCTAATGGAACCAGGGTACAGAAATTATTAAATATATTATTATTTGATTTGAATCTTCTTTTAGGGATATAAAAATTATTATTAATTTATTAAATGTTAAAAATAAATATGGTCTATTGAAACCTAAATAGTATTTTTGATTTGAAGATTCAAAAATCATTTTAAAAATAATGCGAAATTCAATTGCATTCAAGTTAGTCTGTATTAATAGCAAGAAAATTGATGATTCACAAATGATCATCGGATATTGCAAAGGAATAATTTTCACACTATACACAAATGCTTTTTCAAGATTAATATTTTAAATAATTATATTCTACTTGATTGTTACACCAATTGGATTATAAATCTAGAAATATTTCACCTTTTATCAAATATAAGAATTTAAATACTCTATTGAAAATAATTCAATATTTATTTATCGAAAAGTTTTCATCTTAATCTTCAAATCAGTTAAATCTTCGAATTATTATTATTATATTTTTAAAAATTACAATTCAAATCGATGTGGGCAAATCAATTTCTTATATATACTATATTCAATTTCATATTCGCATTTTTTTTTTGTTTTTCACAATCTTTTAAAAATATATATAAATATTATTTGGAAGATTATACCAAAAAAAAAAAAAAATGTTATTGTTTCAAAAAAAAAAAAAAACTAAATTAACCAAATATAAAAATAAAATTAAAAGAAAAAGGAAAAATAAAAAAAAACGGTTTTTGTTTTATATATAAAAAAATCTAAAATAATTAAAATCCCTGATTTTAATCATATACAATAAATATAAATTTTTATTTTTAATTAATATTAATATTATTATTGTTTTTTTTTTGTTTGTTTTTCATTTCTTTTTTTTTCTTATTTAACTTATATTAAATTAATGTTTTGTTTTGTTTTTTTTTTCTTATATACATTTTACACATATTTTAATGATTGATTAAATTCATTAAACGACATTTTCGAAGTATTCTTTTCGATTTGTTTAATATTAAATATATAAATAAATTTGTGTGTTGTTTGTTTTTTTAAATTATGTTTTTTTTTTGTGAGAATAAAATTAAAATTATTAACTTAATATTTATAAAATCAATGAATTTAAAAACAAAAACTAAAGAAAAATAACAAACAATTTTTAAACAAATAACAAATTTATTATTTATTGTTTTCATTATGAATTTTTAACATAAACTTTGATATAAATATATTATAATATTTCATTTAACAATTGTATTTCTTAATTAATTTTTTTTTTTGTAATTGTTTTCTTAAGTTTTATTTTTTTTGTTAAATTATGTTTAAACACATTTTGTATTTGCGCGCGCGGCGAGCGGGGAGAATAAAAGAATTACAAAATAGCGAATTATTAAAAATGAAAATTATTTTATTTTTTTTATTATCTATTTTTTGAATTATTAAATGATAAAATCAAAAGTTTCCATTTTTTAATAATTAGCTCTCTTTTAAAAACAAAATTTTATATATATTTATATTTATTTTATTTTTTAAATATTAAAAAGTAGAACATCTTTCCTTTTCTTTTTTGAGATTAAATGAGATCATTGATATTTGATTTATTTCGTTTTTATTTTTAAATAAAACATACATTAAATTTTAAAATGTGTTGTCATTTTGAAGATCTCTTTTGTAATTTCTTTTATTTGTTTTTTTTTATTATTAATATATTCTTTGATTTTTTTTTTTAAATTGCTTATTTTTTTTTTTTTTTACATTACATTAATTTTTGTTTGTTTAATAATTGAAAATTGATTTAAATATATAATTAAAAATGGAAAACAAAATTAAATTTAATATAAAATTAACTATACAATATTTTTTCTTTAGTAAAATTATTTAATTATATTTATAATAATAATAAAAAAAAAAAATTCTTTCAATTATTATTATATTTTTTTTTTACATTTATTATTTTACAAATATATATAAAGAAGTACAGAATACAAAAGTATTTTCTTCTTTTTGATTTATTATTATTTATAATTATTTTAATTGTTTAATCTATAATTTGATTTGTTTACCTACACTAAATGACCATCAGCGTCTGTGTAACCCATTGATGCATTAAATGAATTTAAATTATGTATATTTGGATCGTAGCCACCGCCAATTATACTTCCACCGCCACCAATTCCAACACCGCCAATACCACTTCCAACTCCCATTAATAGACTATTACCGATACCCGGTGCATTTTGAACATTTAATATTTGCATATTATTATGTGGTTGATGTTGGTGTTGCTGTTGTTGTTGTTGTTGTTGATGTGGGTGTTGAAATTGTTGATGTTGTAATTTTCTATTTGGATCTTTCAGAATACCTTGTGGTTTTGGCGTTGAATTTGATATTTGCGATAGATTACTACTTAAATTATTTAATCCTTGTGATCCATTATGATGTAATGTTGAATTATTATTTTGTAAGTCTTGTGTCGATTTTGAATGGGTTGTATGATGTGTTACATCCGGTGGCGGTACAATATTACGAATACCTCTATTTAACATAATACGACCACCACCATTACTACCATTTATAATGCTACCACCACCGCCACCACCTACAATACTATTTCCACTAGTTTGCATTACATTCGATTGTATCGATGGTGAATATGTTAAATTATATTCCTGCTTTTAAAATGAAATAAAAAGGACACGTTAAAAAAAATCCGAATTGGAATTAATATAAATGAGAAATTATGTATGTCTTACCATTGGTGGATATGATAAATATCTATCACTATTCATATTATAATAGGATCCATCTAATGGTGGCGCCGGTGACGGTGACGGCATATATCCTTTACCAATCATTTGGTCATCCCTTGATCTTGCATCCATTATATGATTGTTATGTCTTGGATGGGGTAATGTTCTTGTATGAACTAGTGAGTGAATTAAATTTATTAATTAGGAAATCTCTTAATAAAATGCAACTAATTTTTATAACATAACATTCACATTCACACTACAAACATAAAACAAATTTGAAAAAATAAAAATAGGTTTTTGGTTCTGGGCTCTTTGTCAATAAAACAATGACTCAATTTATTTATAATTTTACTATATTGTTCATGTCATGTGCAATATTTGATGGTATCCAATTCCATTAAACTTAAGAAAGTAGCTCAGAAAAAAATCGTTTAAAAAATTACCCAATTATTAAAATAATCGCTAAATAAATTTTAGTATAGATCGTCTACTGAAAAATCCTAATAGAATCATCATTTAATAAAAAAAATTCACTTTATATATTCGTCAATAAATATATCGATATGGAGACTGGAGGAGGAATAACTATATATATTTAAACTATATATATGTTACGTATATATAAAAGATTAATGCAGAAATAAATTAAAAAATTTCAAATATTTATTATAGTATTTTCAAAAATCATATAAATATATATATATATATATATGTTATGTATATATCCGCAAAATATTGTAATAAATCTTTAACTGTTTCTTATGGATATATATAATACATATATGGATTAAACATAACACAAATACACGTACGTACCATTCGTACGTTTACGTTCCGTTCCATAGATGACAGATTATCTTCTTTATTTTTTTTTTTAAAGGGGTGGTTTGTATAAGAATATTTTATATGAAAAATAAAAATCTTTATAACAAACGCAAACATTATTATATACGATATCAAATACTAATAAAACATTACACTTCAAATAAAAATTATATCTGGACAAATGCCATTGACATTGATGATTTGAAATAATGCCAATTTATTATCCATGTATATTATATCTTTCCGTAATGTACAATACAATACAAAATATATATATATGTTCATATTTGTATATTGGTTTCGTTATAATATCAAATTATATTTGTCCTATATATATATAATAAAACAATTATCATCGTAAAAAAATTAAAAAAAAAAAGAATAACGTATATAAATTGAAGAAAAATCAAACATAACAATTCAACAGCTATATTCCAATTTGTATTTTCTTTTACCTATTTCTTTTCCAGGTACATATATAGATCTGGATTATTGACATAAATACAATACAATAAAAATATTTTTTTCGCTTCATACGCACACACAATATAATATAATATATAGTTGAAATGAATGAAAAAATCTATAGTTTACCTGAATTTGCAGTATTATTATTAGGATAGTGAGTGGGCAATGTGCCATCTTTTTGATATCTTGGCGGTGGTATATCGGAATTTTCTACCAAATATGTTGATGCAGCTTTTTTTCTTGTTTCATCCTTTATCAAAGTATACAATAAAAAAAAATAGAAATATAATAATAATAATAATAATAATAACAATAAGAATATAGGATAATATATTATTATATGAATGATAAAACAACCATAACAATGATAATAAAAAAAACTATCTCTACACAATAATAAAAAATAAACTTTTTTTTCGCACAAAGAAACATTTAATTGTTTTGCTTATTCTATACTATATATAGATTTTAATATAACACAATAAACTTTTCCCGTTTTATTTTTATTTTATTTTTTTTTTTACATTATTTAATGTTCACAAACACACAACAAACAGAGTAAAAAATTAAAATAATTGTCTAAGGAAATGCTTATTAAGAAGCTGAAAATTCATCTTATTATAAATTATATCCTTTTGTCTACATAAAACTATGTATATATAATATACATAAATGTGTTATAAAATTATTTAAATCAAAACATTCATCGTCGTACTTTTATGCTATGTATATATAAAATACATAATACGATAACGAATATATCTCTCTTTTATAAATAAAATATATGCATTTATTTATTAAAAAAAAATATAAATACATGAAATGAAAACCACACACAGAAAAACTTTAAAATGATAAATTTAAATTTGTATAATTACCATATAATCTGGTTGACTACCCTCATTTGAATATGAATCACTTTTCTCGGATACACTAGATAAAGTTTCACCAGTGACTGTATCATTATATGAACTCGGTGCATACATTTCTATTGTGGCTGCTTTACTATTTTGATTTGATGTTTCTGTATATATACACATATAATATTATTAATATTTGACTTTTGAGGGAATAATAACAAAATATTTTTTTATATCCACATTTTTTTTTTAAATGAATAATGAAACGAAAATATTTCAATATTAAAAAGATAGCAAAAAAATATAATACTAAAAATAAAAAATTAAATTAAAAAAAAACACACCTTTATTACGTCTACGAATAACAAACCATGCAACAAGTGCCGCATTAGCTATTAAAAGTCCTAATGCCGCTAGTGCAATACCAACAATTACCAATTTTGGCATTTGGGCTTTTTCTAATAGCTCTGCTGGTAAAATTGCATTTGAACCTTTTTTTTGTTTGTTTTTGAAATAATAATAAAATAATAAATAATTAAAATAATAAAATAATAATAATTTAAAATACTAAATAATATTAATAATATGTTCTATATAAATTATAAACCAAAAATAGGAAAAGAAAAAAACACAAAAAAAAATCCCTAAAACTTTACTCGTAATTGAAATTGAATTGGAATGAAATCCGGTACGTTACCTCTTTTTATTTGTTTTTGAGAACGTTTATGCAAACAACATCCGATAAACAGTATATTCAATAAAACTACAATAATTCCAGATGCAACACCAATTAATAGTACCATACCTGATAGGCTACCAACTGGTGTTGCACCTGTTGACGGTGGTCCACCACCTAATGATGATGCCGGTTGTGCTGGTGCATCTTTAGTTTTATTTGTTTTGTTTATAGTTTATTATTATTTTAATTTAAAACATTTTTGTTTATATGGCAGCATGAAAATTAATTATATATATTTAAAAATACAAATAATATCGATTTGGTAATCATAATTAAGTATTTAAGTTGTATAGAAAGAGATTAATTTATACAGAAAAAAAATTTAACAATAATGCTTTTAATTTATATATATTATCTATGACTTTAAGATAACCTCTGTGAAATAAAGCAGAGGTGGAATTATCGCATTCGATTACGATAGACGATTGTCGTCAAACATACGATTTTTTCATTTTTGCAATTATGGCAGACGATATCGTCGGTTTAAGACGATAATTTTTGACGAGAGGGTAGTATCTATCGTTACGATTGTCGTTTGTATTGCTTTCTTTTGTTTTTGTTCATTTATTCCATTTTAATATTCATAAAAAACACAAAAGCAATTCTCATAAAAATAATACTTTCAATCTCATTCTCATAGAAATAATAAACTTTTTGTTTTTCTATATGAAAATCATTTACCACAACAATATCCACGGAGACGATATACAAATAATATCGATACCCACAAAATCGACTACCATAATATCAAAATAATTGAGTATCGTAAATTTAGACGATAGGCGATAGACGATGGTATCGACTCCCATAATGCCACCCCAGAATTCGAGAAAAGAAAATTCCTAAAACTCTTTAGAATACACTAAAATGTAACTGGATTTTATCCATAATCTGCACAAGACATATTATACATCTTTAGTACAGAGATTAAGACATATATAGAACATATATCGTAAACATAGTGATTGCATAAAAATGAAAAATACCTTTTGTTTGCGCTTTTTGTAAATCGGGTAAATAACCGCTGTGACCCAATGCATTGATGGCCATCACCGAGAAAAAATAATATGTATTCATTTTTAATCCCGAAATTGTTAATTTATTTGTATTCGGTAAACTATCTTCATATTTATAATGATCATCGTTTGCATCACGATATCGTACACGATAGCTAGCCTTCATGCCACCATCGAATCCGGGTGTCCATGAAACCGTTACCGAATCATGTGTTGTATTCAATATATTTATATCCATTGGTATGTCCGGTATCGATGTAATATCCAACCGTGCTTTTTCCTTTATCGAACCCAATGTATTACGTGCCTCACATTCATATATACCATAATCGGCCGGTGCTACCCGTTCAATAATTAACGTTGCCTCATACGTTAACGCATCAATTTGTTTCACTTCCATTGTATATTTCCATGTTTTATTTACCTGTATTTGACCTTGTGAACGATACCAAAGAAATGTGGGTGCTGGTGCGGCTTGTGCACGACAAGGTAAACGTGCCCGTTCATTTGCACCGCTTGCCGCCCGCAATAATGTTTTATCAATTTCCGGCGAAACTATGGAAAGAAAAAATAAAAATCAATAATAATAAATAAAATAATATTTCATAAAATTGATGACGATTATATAGATAGATTATAATTACATTTGACTATTAAAAGAACATCACGATTTGTTGGATTTGCCACTCGGTTATCGGCTATACAACGAAAATTTCCCACATCATTACGATCCGTTTCCTTAATATGTAGATATGAGGTACCATTTGAAAATGTCGTTGTTGTTTTTGCTTTCATATCGTAACCGATTCGTTCCCATTTGATATGTTCTTCGGTAAGTGGTTTACCATCAGTGGTACACGATAGCATTGCTTCTTCGCCTGGATTAACTATAACATTTTCTGAAACCGATGTTATGGATGTTCCATCTGAAAAATTAAATTGTGAATATTATTAAATGTATATGTAAGCTCATTTTGGTTACACCAATTTTTTTTTTCTGTTTAAATGAGAAATTGCGATAAACAAATCAACGGATTAAAATTGATATGAAGAATGTCTTTCTTTACTAATCGAGAGCATCAAAGGAAATTTGCGAATAAATTGTTATATTAATATGGTAATTTCTGAAGAAACTACTTTGTACTATTTTGTTTTTAATTAAAAACCCTTCTAGTTTTTCTGGTATACATTTTCTACTGTATTTCCTCTTTCAGTATATTTTACCCTTTACAAGAGTATATTTTCTGCCGTTTTGATCAAACCTATTGAATTATTATTAACTTAGATCCTTAACTGAGTGTTTAGCATGATTGTTTCTTATTCTATTAGAAGTATATTAGATTTTTTTTTGTTTATAAATTTTATCAGAATAAATATTGCTTGATTAGAATATATCTGGATAAACAATTAAGGTAAAATGAATTCAAGAGCTCAAATTAATTTCGAATACGCATTAAATTTTAATGAACTTACATTCGACAACAATTGTTATATTGATGGTCACGGATCCTTGTGAATTTTTTGCTTCACATGTATAAACACCGGCATCACTTCGTTGTAATTTTGTTATATTAAGTGTTGAACCTTCGGCAAATATACGTTCTTGTACGTCTATGCTATTCGATAAAATTGGATAATCATCTTTGGTCCATGTATACGTTATGGACATTGGATTAGCCGATGCCGACAGGGCAAAATGTAATAGTTCACCTTCAACACCAACAACTGTTGACGATGGTGGTGGTACAAATTTCGGTGGATCTATAATTTGCGAAAAGAAAATATTGAATAGAAATTACAAAAAAAAAAACCCCCAAATGATACTTTCCAATAAATTTTGTTTTAATTTATTTCTGTTTTATAATTAAAATTAAATCAAATCTATGTTTATATACGGTCTATTGATGAGAAAATATAAAACAATATGAAATGGTTTGATTTTTCGCACATTTCTTTTATAATTATATTAATTTTTTTTTTGTTAATAAATAGAAAACAATTAAAAAATAGTTTTTTTGTATTTCATTAAAAAAAGTAAAGTTTACAAAGTTATTTTTTATTCCATTTAGTATGTGAAATAAAATTTATGTATACATATGTTTTGTAAAATATTTCTAAAATCTACTGCAATGAAATGTAATTTTCATTTTCTATATTTATTTTTCATTCTAAAAACTTGTATATTTTATTATTTTATTTATTTATAGAAAAATGAATGAATGGGAAAAAATATGAAGATTTCCGTATTGTATAAAAAGAAAAATATGATTTTTTTTTTATTTTTTCTCGTTGCTATTGTTTTAACAATTTTTATAGTTATATTCCCATATATAATTTTTTTATTCATGAGGGAAATAATGAATGATTTCTTTTTGTGTTTATATCTTTTTGAGAAGAAGCAAAAAAACATTAAATTATTTACATATGAAAATATATATACTTACATAATACTTGTAATGATACAGTTTCATGTACGCTTCGCTGGAGTGCCTCATTATTACTTTGACATGTATAAACTACATCGTTCATGTCTTGTGTTACGTTAATTTTTAATTGCAACGATGAAACTGTACCACCCCATAGACCTGGTTTTGTTGTATAATTGACACCCTCAACGGGAATACCATCTTTCCACCATGATAATTTTGCCGGTGGATTACTTGAACTGGAATTACAAATTAATGTTGCCTCGATTCCCGGTATCAATTCATCCGGATCAACACCAATTTTAACGGTCTCAGGAGCAACTATACATTTTTAATAAAAAAATAAAAGATATCAGATTAATATTACAAATTTAATTTAATTTCCTCCAAATTTTGTTGATTTTATATACATATGTATGTATATAAAATAAGCACACTTACAATGTACAGCCAATGTAACAATTGAATAAATTGGTATTTCAGTTGCACTATTCTGTACATCACATCGATATTCTGCTTGATTATCGGTAGCATTAGCCAAAATTGTTAATTCAGCCGAAACAGATTTATCAGTTATTTTCTGTATTGAATTTAACTGAAAATAGAAAAGATAACAACAAAAAAAATGAAATGATGATGAAAATAAACATTATTATATTCACAATATATAAATCCGTTTATTATTGGTGTATAGTTAGTTTTTTTATTTTTCTATATATAAATATTAGATATTTTATATGTGTATTTATTTATCAATTGAATGCTTAAATCAACGTAATATAATTTATATACAAAACATCATCTTCATATGAGAATATATACAGGGAATTCTCTAGTAAACATATTTCGCATATAAGAAGAAAATTGCAAGGTTTATATAAATCTATTGAATTCTGCGGTTCAATGTATATAACGTTTTTACTCACAGTGAAAATTATTTAAAACACCTTTTTTTCCTTTTTTTTGCAATATTAAGATAAAATTAGTTGGATAATCATAAGTAGTTTATTCAGGTTATTATTGAATATTTTTTAGCTTTTCACGAACATTTTAGAAACATGTTACATAGGGCAGGAATTATTTAATAAGATGATTGTGTCCAATCAAATTTATTTATTTTCAAATTCTATGATCAATTATAGTGTAGTTTTTCTCTTATATAAAATTCATGCCATCGTCTAAATATTATTTTTATTGATTGGTCTTTTGTTTTATCATCTCTAATATACAATTTTAATAAATATTTTTATCGATTTGGATTGATTATTAAATACGTTTTATAAAAATATTTATTGCAAGACATATGAATTATTTTTAACCAAAATAACAGCACAATAAATTTAACTTTAAGTACACCACGAATACATTGAATTTATTTCCCATTTATTCGCGAATTCTATACCATAAGCGATAACTCCTAAATCAAAAATATATATGAAAATGTAATAACGTACGTATACAAGATAATCCGCTGTATATACCCGCAAATACATTTTTTATTTTTATTTCTCATCTGCGTGTACTAAAATTATATTCACATTTTTTGGATTATTTATACATACATTATTATATTGAAAAATACACAAAAAATTATACTGTGCTGCAAACAACTAGAAAATACAAATTGAAAATTTGTACACAATTCATATAGGAATAAATACAATATATAAAAAAAAACCCCTAACTTAACTATATATTTATATTTATTCAATATTCATATATAAAAATACATAAAAAAAAAATATCCGAAAAGAATTAAATTGAGCGCGAAAATAAATAAATTGTAACGTTCGCTATATACAACATGAATTGAATTTTAAATATAAATGTGTATAGATACAAAATAAAATAAAAAATAAAAAAAAAACAAACTCCTTCAAAGCAAAACCAAAAATAAAATGAAAATGAAAATGTTGAAAAAAAAAGGAAATTACTGAAAACTGCACGAACCAATTTTTTTTTTTTTTTTAACATAAATTCTATAAAAATAAAATATTTATATCGATGAGTATAGAAAATATATATACACCCTCAATATTTTATATAAATTTTTGTATATATATATATCGAGATATCGAGTAAAATATAGCGCATATAAACAACAGATACATGGGGATGTTAATATATAAATCTAAATATATGTATATAGTATAATAAATGTAAAGTATAAATAAAATTTTAATTTCAAGTTTTTACCTTTTTTGTATTCTTATACCAAGATACTGTTGGTAATGGATTACCACCATGTGATACACAAAGAATTTTTTGTACACTTCCAGCTGGTATTACCGAATGATTTGTATAGCCAGTTATCATTAATTCTGTAGGTGGATCTATATATTGTTTTTATAAAAAAAAAATAAATGAAATAAAGCATATAAATTTAAATTAGTCAAAAATAATGTAAAATAATTGAATTTATATGTGCTATATATATTTATATTTAATGAATTTTCTTAAAAATTTAATTATTTATATATTTTGCATATACTTAATAACAAGAGATGTTTTGTTTTTTTATATATGTACCTCTAAAATACATTTATAGAAATGAATAATTACCTCCCATTTATAAATTAGAAATAAATAAAATTCTCAAATTTTGTAGATATAATTTTAATACGAAAATATATTTATTGATATTTTTATGAATTTTTCTGTTTGATTTCTTTTATATACGGTTACCTATATCAGAATATAATAATATAATTTCATTTCAAAAGAGTAGTTCCCATAAAAAATGTGAATTTATTAGATTTATCGATTTAATTTCAATAGATATAAAACTATTAATGAAGAATTTACTACCTTCCTATCCTATCATGAACTTATCCAAGGCAGTTTGTATAAGCATTGGAATCGTATAATAGCGAAGAATTTTCCTTACCCTTATCATTTTCGCCAGACCCCCGAGAACAGGACAAAACATTTTCTGGGTTAAACAAAACTGATCAAGACATTACATATTAGAATATTACATGCCTTTTCATTTACCGTATATGCTTAAAATTCGCAATTACATAAATATAACCAATAATGAGAATTTAATATAAATAAATATTTATATTGATAAATGTGTGCGGTGTTGGTATGCAATATTTTAGAAGATTATTTTTGATTTAATATTTATTGTTTTGAATGTCTCGTGCAATTATACAATTTTTTACGTTAAAAATAATTTGATTTATAGAAAAAATTGTGCGTGGTTATTATTGTATTTTTTTTTTAATTTTTAGTTTCGTCGTGCTTTTTATGTCTTTAAATAATTCAATTCTAATACAGAGTATTTTTAATGTGCATTTGTTTAAATCGAAATTTTCCTTTGAGTGGATCAACTCCTTTTTGGATAGATTGTTTTGAAATCTTATGCCGTACGTAATTCTTGACTTTGATGGAGATTCAATTGGTTTATTAAGCAGCTTCTGTATGTTTATTGTTGTTGTTTTTTTTCTCTAAGGTATGTGAAATAAAAATATTTATATGTTTTTTTTTTATCATATATTGAATTTATCTCATTAGTTTGTTTGAATTGTATTGGATATAGAAATTTTATATGTATAAAAGAAATTACCGTAAATATAAAATTTTATTTATTTAATATATAACTCTGCGGTGTAAATGATAAAAATGCCAACCTGAAATTCAAACGAAATTTTGGGGTCGTGGGTTCGAATCGTACTGAATGCATAAAATATGTTTTGTGTTTTCAAATGTTTTCTGAATTTTAAAACAGAGTTGTATTTTCCGCTTGCGGTTGGTCGTACGGCTAATTACCGACTAACAACAGAAAGCTGTTGTTGGACGCTAAAACCAGATTGTTGGTTGTATAGCGAAAAATTTATTTTTTTTTTTATTTATTTCATTATAATTAGATATTTTTATAAAGATAAAGAAAATTTGGGATTTCATGTTTGATTTCTTAACAAATCATTAACCTTTTCGTCTATTAACTCCATTCAAATCATCTATTTTCCGAAATTGTTTAATTATAGGTAATGCTTTAAATTCATTTAAATTCATTTAAAGTATATACTTTTATATCTTAAAGTTGCAACATTTCATTTAACATTTATATTCATGTATCACTTGAACATCAATCCAAGGATTCGTTTATCCTTAAAACTGTGTTTGCTTATGCCTATGTTTTAATTTAATATAGAATGAGAATTTCCTTATTGATGTTAGTTAGAATATTTTTATTATATAGTTTTATATTTAATTAAATGATTTTTACTATTTTATCCTTTAATTATTTTTGTTTGTTTGTACTATGTTAAAAAAAATTATAATGCATTTTCTGTTGTGAAACAGAATATTTATCAATATACAGACCGTATTTTAGAATACACAGGATGAAAACAATATATAAATATTATTTATATATATAGCATTAAAAGATATATATACATATACAGAAATAAGTAAATTAAAATATTAGCATTTTCCTTCTTATATGCATTTCATCTAAAATGTATATTCTAATATAATATGATTTTAAATTTCAATTTTGTTTCATCTTTTATACGCGCATATAAACAACCGAAAATAATATAAACACTTTTACTCATCATAAATCCTTTTAAAAACATTAAATACATCAACAAATCCAAATATATATATTATTATGGGAATATGGCCTAAATTTTCATTATATTCATGAATTCTATATTGTATACATGTTATTTTTTGTATGCTTTTATAATAATAATAATTTGAAAAGGAAAAGTAAAAAAAAAAAACAGAAAACGAATTATTTTTATATACATTTGTTTTTGCAATGTTTTATATATTCCATATACATATACAATCAATTCCATAAAATAATCACAAAAAACAACACAAGAAATATTTATGTATATTCTTAATTCATTCCATTCACTTTCCATACACAGCACAATATTTATTATCTATGCAAATGAAAAAAAAAATAAAAATCTTAATTTTTGAATAGAAAAAAAAAACAAATACATTTTTTATATGAAAATGAAATGGAATTGAATGGATGTATAATTTTGTTGTGTTTAAAGGAAATGAATTAATTCGGATCTTTTGTCGCTTTTTTTTTTGTATTTTTAACATTATCATAGAAAAATATAAAAGCGTATACATAATCAAAAATAAAAAGGACCACAGTGAAAAAACAGATTAAAATTCTTTTTGTTCATTTATTTTGGTATTCATATTATAATATAATCATAATCGCAATATTTCATATATACAGTTACAGTGTACCATAACAAATACTTTAGATAAATTGTTTATTATGTACATAAATAAAAGGACGAACACTCAAAAAAGGACTGCTTATAATATGGTTGTGTTATGCGTGAAATGAATATAAAAAAAAAAAGTTAAAGAAAATATTGATTGTAATAAATTAACTATAAAATGTATTTATATCAATTTTTAAGTATATAATAAATTTATTTTAATTAATATTCTATAGACTACTATCGTAAATATACTAAAGTTTTAATAGCAAATGACCGCCAAATGATCTATATGCAAGAAAAACTTATGAAGAGTTTTATAAAATATATAAATAGAAAACTTTATAATGTGTAATTCTTATGTGAAATTCAAATGTCCATTAAAATATGTGATAAATTTGAAATTTTCAATATTGAATGAATTTTTTATTGAAATAATTCATTTTTAACAACATAAAAAACCAAAATCATATTTTCTTTTAATGAATTTTTATTTTAATTTTAAATAATTCATTGCTGTTTGTACAAAATAACATTATTGTCTCGAATTTTTAATGATAAAATATCCTTTTACTTTAAAAGATATATTCTTACTGCACTATACAAAATTCAAAATATTTATCTTATTCTTATACAAATCCTTTTGTTTTACTGTTGTTAGGTATTTTCTCTAATATCTTTTTTAAATAACTTTTTAAAATCACAAAACCAGTAAAATCTATTATATGTAAAATTATCAATACTAATAAATTTATTGAATTTACTTATTGTTTGTTAAATTTATCCAAGATAGTTATTGTTAAAATTATGGTACCCGGAACAGGCAAAATATTTCCATATAATCTAATCGTAAATGTTTTATAGTACATATGTAGAAATGAATTTTTGGAATTTGTTGATGTCCATAAAATTGTCTGTAAATGTAAAACGATGGCCATATTTGAATGTATTTTATAGTAAAACTAACATTTCAATTCAAATTCAAATTCATACATTTTTGTATAATTTTTATAGACCATAATTTTTTATACTAAACCTTCATTATTGCAATTTTGTTCCGATTTAGTTTTGTCAGTGATTTCATATTTATTAAATTTTATTATCTCAATCATCAAAAATGATTAATATAGTTATGGAAAAATTTGTACAAGCCACAGCCCACGAATATTCAAATACAAATAGAACTTTGGTAGGAAAATTTGTTGTTATCTTCATTATGTATAGACTAAAACCAAAAAGTTGATACAATTTTAGTAATTTGAAAATAAAATAGATAAAATAATTATAGAAAATAAAAAATAAATAAATAGAAAATTAAAAATAAAAAAAAAATTCATTCAGTAATGGAAAATTGTCAGTATATACACATATATCATATCATAGATTTAGAGGCTTTTTTGATGTTTGTTTTTTTATTTATTTGTTTTATATCGCATAAAACAAATATTTAATAGGATGTGTGTTTATGTTTAGGTCTGTATGCATATATATATATATATATATATATATATAGAAAATGTGATGAAATACTCTTTCAATATATCATGGATAATATATAATATACCAACTGTGATATCCCATTTATATCCATCCATATATATGCTATGCTTATATTTTTTGATTTATTTATCAATTTGTATATTGCTTTTTTCCTGATGGGCATATGGTACAAAGTTATATTATTATGATGATATATCCCCATCGGTATATAAAGTGCTGTAATATTGTTTTTAACATTTTTTTTTATTTTTTATTATGAAAAATCAACAACAAAATAAAAAAAAACGAAAAATTTAATAATTATAATCAATAAATCATTTGTGTGAAATTAAAAATTCATATCAATCATGTGGAATGAAAAAAAAAATACTGAAAATTTGTAGAACCCATATTATTATATCATAAACATTATTATACATATATATATATTCAGCGACGCCGAGTCATACAGACAAAAAAGACATTGTCTACCCATTATTCAAAGGAAATCTTAGATAAAGGATATATCTTTGCAAATTCTATGAACAAATATTGAATACAAAAATGTATAGAATATGCCTAGATAGTAGCAATAGTAGATAGAATATATAAAAAATAAAAATTAAAAAGTGTTTATATTTGTTTTTGTTATAAACGAATTTATTATCCATTCAACTGTATTCAACGATTCAACACATATTGAACCATAACCATATATATATGAATTTCTCATATGAATATTTCGCATATTACTCAAAATAAGACAAATTTTAAAATGTCTTTTTATAGAGCAATTTTCCAATCGTATTTCTATTTCTATGCATGTATTCATCAACCGATAGATGATATTTTACGTATTAATTTATCTATACTTTCTCAAAAAAAGACAAATTTTGAAATGTCTTTTTATAAAGTGTATATATTTCTCTTGATATATGCATGTAGTCATTAACCGAATACACATATAGAACGAATTTCTTATATATTGATATATGCTATCAATACTATATAGCAAAATACTCATAAAAAGACAAATTTTGAAATGTCTTTTCATAGAGCAATTTTTCCAATATAGATTTCTATTGCTATATTCATGCATTCGTCAACCGATACACATATAGAACGAATTTCTTATATATTAATATACAGTTAAAAGAATTCAAAATACTCCAAAAAAGACAAATTTTGAATTGTCTTTTATGTAATAATTTTAGGTAATGATGATGATAAGCAGGCATGTATGTTGTTTAAACTGGTTTCTCTAATGCTTTGATTTTGGTATATATATATGCATATATGTTATATTTCAATATTTACATTGTTTGTACAATACAAGCAAATATAATATATAATAAAGAATCATATAGAATGACGGTTGTTGATATATAATATATTTATATTTATATATACCTCGGTATAATATTTATGTTTTTTGTATTTACTTATAATTTTCTTTTCGTTAGAATTTAAATTTTAGTTGAATACGATTTTTCGGCATTTGATGTTGTGTTGTTTATGATTCGGTTTATTTAATATTATTTAATTTTTGTATATTTAAAGATAACGAATTAGCTATTCCACACTGACAACGATTTTTCTTTCCTGATTTCATATTTATTTTTGTATATGGTTAAAATAAAAATTGGCTATTGAACACTGAATACGATTTTTCTTCCCCGATTTGATATTTTATTGTAATTATTAAATAATTATAATATTATTTAAATTATTTCAATAAAATTATTTGTATATGAGTTTTAAGACAAAGGTTGGCTATTGAACACTGACTACGAAAAAAATTTCGAAAAATTGTCAATTACCGCACAAATGTTTTATAAATGGATTATTTCCCTGATTAAAGCTTTTTTTAAGGTAATGTTTTTATTAAAATTTTGTTGAAGATGATTTTAGCAAACATAATTTTTGACTTAACGTTTTGATTCGAACGTGTTCGTTACTGTTCATAAGTATATGAATAACCAAAATTTCAACATCACAGAACGTAAACATATACGGACTTTATTTATTTTGGATTTTTTAAATTGTCTATCCATCAGACATTTCCATTCCTCGCTGCTGTATATATTATACATTTAGATAGCAAAGGATAAAACAAAATATTTTAAATTTTAATATAAAACATCCTGTAGACTTGGCTATTATGGGTAAATAATGTATATAGCATATTATTCGGGAATATTATTGTATAGTATAATATTTATATATATATATTGAACTGATTTATATATATATACATGTATTAAATCCATTACAATTTTAGGTGCTTTTGATTATTCATGATGATATTATGTATTAATAAATATATATATATATATACAGCATATACTACAATATGTATATATGATATCCTGCATTATGATGTCTATATAAACGATCTTCGCATATACTATGTAAATATGTATACCTATATATATTTTCATGGTTTTAATGTATAAAATACAAATTAGAATATAATATATATGTATGTATATATGCATAAGTATATAGATATATATTGATTGATCGATTAATCCTAAATATTTATAAATCTATAGATAAATACATTTAGATCTAGATTTTCTTTAACAAATGTAAATATTATATTACAAAAATATTTGTAAACCTATTTTTAAAGATACGCTTAATTTATTGACTATATAGTGTCCTAATTACGATTTTTTTATTCTGTTTTGATTTAAATTAAAAACTATTCACAATTTTCTCAGGAATGCAATCGATTTTTGGTTTCTTTTTAAAAATATATGAAATGTTGCTGGACTTTAACATATTCTTAACATTATACATTCCTATTGGGACGGTGCGTACCCAATCGATAAGTCATTCAAATACACCTAAAACTAATTTTTAATTTTACAATTCCAATTTTACCAAATACAAATTTATCTATTTATAAATAATTTATATTAATTTTTTTAAAAGCATTTTTATTTCTTTGCACATATATAAAGAATGTGTTCAATTGTGATGGTTTATTTTTATAAATCATTGCCACACGATGCTTTACCGTAAACTTTGCATTTATCAAATCATATGCACCTACTGAAAAAAGCGATTTACAAAAACAAAAAGTCGACTCTTATATACACACAATTTTTTGTTTCTATCACCAACTCAACAAATTGATAACAAATTGATGTTGTATCTATTATTGTACAGGATTTATTATAAAATGCAACCATAAATATTTTTATATTGAACTCGATTAATAATTCGTAGTATTGCATATTTTCTTATATTATTTGGTGAAAATCAACGGAAAATTCAAATAATTTTATAGAAAATTTTTCCTTATATAAAATGTTTCGCTTCAAATGAAATTTGCTAAGAACATTTTTTAAAATTAAAATTAAATTGAAAATCGAGTTTGTGAAAGGTAAGAGATTTTTATTTAGCCTGTAAATTTTGTTTAATTGTATAAATAAAAAAAAATTGTATTGTTTAATTTTATTATAAATTATTAACCGCTGTTTTATATTATTTTTATACAGGGTTGTTTAATATTGGCTTCGTATTCATGATGGTTTTTTTTAGTGGTTTTGCCAACATCGCTCCATTTAGTTACACAAATAATATTAACACTTTGAAGACCGGTCAATTCATGTTTTATTTAATATTTTTCATCACATATATCGTCTTCAAAGTGTTAAAAGATCATTGCAAAACCATTAATAAAATAAAACTATAATGATTGATATTGAACATCCCTGTATGTTTATAATATTTAACGGTCAATAAAAAAAAAATTTATAATATAATAGGTAATACATATATATATATATATATTAGTATTAATATATTATATAATAACAATTAATTACATTGAAATATTTTATAAAAAATTACGGTGTTTTTATAATATTACTTTTTTCGTTGTTCTTTTTTTGTCATATAAAATAAATTTTGATTTGTGTCGCGTGGTTTTTTCAATTTTATTTCATTTTATTAGTGTTTTGTTTTTAGTTTTTCTTTAACGATTTTGCATAATTTTCTTCGATACTTCCAATTTCTTTATTAAGAATCCAGTGAAAATTAAAGAGTTTTCTTTTTCAATAAAATAAGGAAAAAATTAAATTGCTTTGTTTCTTTTTTTTGGTTCAATTTATTGTTGTAATTTTGAATTCCATTGTGCATTTATTTTGTTGGTGTTTTTATTTTTATAAATGTAATATCAAATTATTTTGTTTTTGCTTGTTTTTTTTATTTTTGATTGATTTTTCTGTTGCTGTTATTAAATTAGAAATTTATATCATGCTGATTTATTTAATTGTTTCCATGCTCATTTAAATTGTTTTGGAGTTTTGATTTCAGCGTTATGAATTCTCAACTCCGAGGGATTAAATCCTTCTGCAATTAGTCCTTTAAGGTATAATTAGTTTTAATAATGAATGGTAATTTAAAATGTATATTACATTATTTTCCTATTATTTTCTTCAATATTCTGAATTTATATGGTAGAACGTCTTTACTTTTATACCTGCCTAAAATATTCCATTGATGAGATACTTTTGGTGTTTGTTTGCTCAATTAATTTAATACCAATTATATATTTTTTTTATTATTATTATATCAATATTATTTTATATATTAATTTTATGATTTATTTTCAGGTTTGTGTGATTTTTGTCTGACAGCTATACGAATTTTTCATTATAAAATTTCAACTCAAAGTGAGTAAAACAATTTTTTATTGTATTTTATTAAAGATTTGCAATTAAATTTATTAAATTAAATTGGTCACCGTGATTAATTTCTTTTGTGCAATTAATTAAATTTAAAAAATTCACATCATTATTAAAAAAAATAACAGAAAGTGTTTCTAATAAAATAGAATACTATTTTAAGTTTGATAGATTTGGGGGTGAAAGATTCGTTTAATAATTTGGACTTGTTTAGGGTAATTTTTAAGTTTCTTTAATCAATTTTTATTCGTTTTCAGACAATGGACAATGAGCGTTTTCTTTAATGTCTATACTTGAGAAATCCCCTTATGAGTTAGTTAGATTTTTTTGCATGTTAATAAATTTTTAGTTTTCAGATGAGAGTTTATCCGTTCTAGACTTGTGAGTTTCTTAAAACAAAATTTAAGTTAGGAATAATATTACATGCAGGTTACTTGATTTTTTATATTGTTACTATTTTTATTTACTAACATTTTGTGTATTTGCATGCTTAACTTAAATGAAATTATTTACATAATTAAAAAGTTTGTGAACAATTAATATTACAGTGGTTTGATGAAATTTAATCTGTTGAAAAATTTATTTGAAATAAATAAAACTGCAATGGAATGGAATTCATAAATCCTATATAATTTCTATAATAGACATTAGTTATTAAAACAATTGTTGAATATTAAAATACAATTAATTGATTGGAATACAATTTTACTCTCCATTTTTTTCCTATAGTAAAAAGATATATAAAATGTAAAAGTTTTGATTAAAAATAGGAATGTTTTCAAATTCTGTTTCATGACTAAACATAAGTGTAGCCATAATGACATAAATTATCTGTATAATTATTTTGTGCATTTACTAGTGCAGTTAAGAATTAATTTAGGTCTTTTATCAGTTATTAATCTTGTAAATTGGTTATAAAAATCAGAACGAATTTTCCATTATTGTTTTCAATTTTTTTTCCCTTTTTTAATATAAATGATTTTATAACAATAGTTCATATCAGCACAGTTTTATTTACAATATAAAAATATAAAGTTCGTAGACCATATTCATTTTAATATGCATATATAATTATTTTATAAATTTAAATTTATTTGATGAAATTCATCGCATTATGTATAGCGTATACATATTTAATTGTACAGGAACGTTTTATTTAAATTTCAAATACATATAGGTATTATATAAATTCTTCTCATCAATTGTGAATGTATGTACAAATAAGATGTGCATCCTCTTGGTTTTAACTAATTATATCAATAATATTTTATTGTATAGTATACGAAGATAAATTGGGTAAATATACCGTCGATGCGTCGATGAATATAATAGAAAATGTATTTTATTGTATTTAAACGTACATTATTCATGTTAAAAAATGTATATACCTTTTCTGTAAATATCATTTAAAACATTAACAATTTTATATTTATCCAAATACAGATATACCATAAAATAATTTTCATTTATTTAATATATATTTGCATATAATCATATAATTTGTTGTCTAAAGAATTTGACTGTTTTTTTTTACGTTTATATATTCAGATAAATCTTCGCTCTGTTGAAAATATATGTATACGTTTTATCTGAAGCAAGTATTTTGAATATATAAATACAAATTTATACAAGAAAGTAAAATTATTTGTTTTTTTATTCAATCAAATTGGCAACGTAGGTAAATTGTAACAATTTTATAGAGGTTATATTTTACTGTATTGTTAAAATCCTGTATCGTAATGAAAATAAATAAAAATATTTTAAATATAATCGCCCACAATAAAATCTTTGTAAATGCGAATTGTTTAATTCGTTGAAGAATTTTTATATTAATTCCATTAGGACACTTGAACGCACTTGATAATGTAAGCCGTCGGCTTGTTCGAATAAATACAATTACAGTTTTGGTTTTTTTTCATTAACCATTAATTATTATAGTTATAAATGTATTTCGTCAAAGGTTTTGATTTTTTTTTTGCGTAATCTCTTGTATAGTGGGGTTTCACACTCCATAGATGTATAGAAAAAAATATTTTAGACCCTTTTAACTCTATATAATCACATAATGCATAATTTCAATGAAATAACTCAAATATTTGAATTATGCATATAGTATATAATTCGATTCTCATATATTTAATTTCGGAAGGTATATATAGATTAAATAAAATGGAGTTTTGGCAAATAAAATGAAAACATTATAAAAATTTAAACATTTGAGTACTAATGCGAATAGAAATTAATTTTAAATAAATGATTTCACCAAAAATACATTTAGTTTTTTTTTTTTTGTGATAATCTATACAAAAAAAGAAAGACTATGCATATATTTTTAAACATTTGTTCATCGTTCCGTAACATAGATTCTTGATATATGTATTTTGAATAGTTTCTTTTATATTATAATTCTACATATTTTTTGGCGAAATTATCACAACAAGCAATTAAAATACATTTATGATTTAAAGTTAAAATTAGGATGTTTCTGAATAACATTTTCACTATATAACAGAGCAAGGTTTAATTATAGACATTTCCCCCATAATAAATCATACACATTTTATTTAACAATTCTATGATTAATTTTATCTGTTTTTTTTATATTGATGAAAATCCGACTCCGTCATACTGAAAATGCACTTGAGTCGTTATAGTTTAAATTTTGGAATTCAAAACAAAATATTATAAACTCGTAATAAAAAAAAAATTCTCATTTAATATATAAAACTATATATTTTTTCGTTGTATAATTAAGGACCAACTATTCTGTATATATGGGAAAACTTTTAACAGATCCTTTTTATGTATTTACAAAAAAATTGATTCATTGTTTTATTTATATCAACAATATTTAAAAAGAAAAACAATAATTATATATATAGGAAAAATTATTATAGTAAATTTGTAGCTTTTCGATTATATACAAATGCTTTATATATAAACTAAAATGCTTTATTTGAAAAATAAAATAAAAACAAAACATTATTTGTAAACAAAAATAAAAAAATAAAATTTTCTGGAAAATTAATTTTCCTCAATTCATTATCCATAACATCATACACTTTCAAACAAGTACACATATACAATAATGTACATTAAATATATATTTTTTTGTATGCACTTTCTGTTTATCATTCGTTTTCTTTTTATATTTTTTATTTTTGTAAAGCATTATCAATATATAAAACTCTATATTTTTCGTATAAAAATCTAACAAAAAAAAAAAAAGAAAATGTTAAATCAATAAATTAATTTTCCGTATATATATTCGCTCGCATTTACCGAATTACAAGTAGAGCAAAAGAAAAAAGAATTTTTTTCTGTTAGTTTGTTTGTATTTATTTTTATTTTAGCAAATATTTACTAAATGTAAATATGCATTTTATATATACACTATATGTATTTTTGTATATTTGTTTGTTTAATGTGCTCTTGAAGTATGTATATTTATATATATATATTATAATGTTTCTCTATTTCATTTATTTTTCATTTGAATTCTTGTTATATGGAATTATATTAAGAATGAAAATGCAGTTAAGCGCAGAATTTTTCTGATCGTATATATTTGCAAATTAGTTTTCTATATACACTCTAAATATTTGATATAATACACGGTGCTTTGAAATATACAAGCCGGTGGTGCTTCTATCGAATAAAATTTTTTAATCAATTTATTTAAAAATTGATCATTAGGTTTTCATTTAAAGTAAAGTAAAATTTATTTATTTATATATAATATTGTAAAAGATCACATCAAACGTTTTCTAGTGGATTTCAAGTAATAACCGTATACAAAAACTGTGAAAATTATTTAATAAATTGTTGAAATCAAAAATTATTCATTTAAAATAAAGTTGTGTATTTCGCTCGAAAATGACACAACTCACCCAATCTCGAAAAATTGAAAATATAACAGAGCTTGGAATTTATCTTAGAAACGACACATACTCTAGATCTGGTTGCTTTTTATGCACCTCGTATAATATATATGTATATAAATAAATATATGATATGTATATTCTACGTAGCTATACAACAGTTTAATCATTTATTTTGTCCTTCTTCTTTATATGTATACCATAAATACAGTTGATATTATAAATTATTCAGAATATTGATTGTATAAGAAAAATTGTTTGAATAAATTGACTATTCTGTCTGCACCAAAAATGTTGTAATTTGATATGCTCATCATCATTCATTCATTCATTCATTCATTCTCATGTCAATCCAATTTCTATTTTCCATATATACAACAATGAAATTTTATCAAAATAAATAAAAAAAATTCTGAAAAATTACAATATATATATAATGTAACTTTTCAGAATGCATGCATTTTTCATGAAAGATATATGCTGAACTGAATTAAAAATTATAAATAAATTGTTAAGGATTCTTATTTGTTATACAGATATAAATATCCAAATGTATATATCGACAATATATGAAAATGCGCTATTTACAATATTTTTATTATTATTATTATTATTATTAGTATTTTGTATAGTACATTACAAAAAATTATAAAAGCAATAACTAAAAACAAATATGAAACTCATATGTTTGTATATTTATTTGGATAAATAAAAAGCAGCAGCAGCAACAAAAAAGAAAAGGGATACTTTTTCACATTCGCATTTATTTCATTTATTTATATATATAGTATATATTTGTTTTATTTTTTGTTTACTCATATTTAGTTAGTTCATATTCATATTACCATATATACCCAAAATAATGGGGCAAATATTGTACAGAATATTATAACCGATTGTCAATGTGACTGATTCAGATTAATTTTTTCATAAATTTTGTGAAATAAAAATTCTGTAATTGTAATCAAATTCATAATCCAGAATAATCAAGAAAATTTTTTCTTGGATTATTAACTTTAATATTATGAACCATTTGGGAAATCAGCTAAATCGTACATTTATAATTTCTTACAATTGCATTTTATTTCCATTCAAGTAAATTTTTCAATATCAATTTTTTTAATATAATATTCGTTATAATATTTAATAATTTTACCAATCAAGGAAATATTCGCATAAAATATTGTTTAATAAATAATGAGATGTTTGATGACTTATGTCTTAAAACAATATTCCGTCTTGCTAAATTAAAAAAAAATTTTGTTTAAAGTGACATGATATAAAAATAGTAAACAATCATCAGAGAATGAGGTATGCATTTTCCATTGCTAATTTGAGAAAAAATTCGATTCCCAATTTCGTTTCACAATAATTTATAAATAATATTATTTCGATACGATTTCTTTACAATGAAATTTCGAGGAATTTTTTGAAGCGATCATTAAAATTAAAAGCCAAATCATGTATTTTACCCTTTTGATTTATTACTTTCAATTTTGATAATTTTATTTCAAAGTCTTTTATCAATCTGAATCGGTCTATATATGAATATATATAATATTATATACCTATAACTCTAAAATATAATACAGAGGTTATTCATAAATTGAGGTACGTACGTACGTATGTATATGAATAAGAAAAAAAGAAAAATTAAACGATGGTTTTAATGAACAAAATATAAAACAATAATACATTTTTGTTTATTTAGCTTTTGTGTAAAAGTTTTATCTAAAATGAAAACTCATATACACATGATGGCCATATATTATTATATATATACGATATGCGGTGATGTGTATTAATGATATAGAGACTGTAAAATGAAAAACAACTAAAAATATAAATAACTTTTTATATTTATTTATATATTCCAATGATGTAGATATTTAACGTTGTATTAAGAAAAATAACTAGACCTTAGTTAATTCAACAATCTATTATTTATATATATAATATTTATTTACCTTTTTTCTTCATTTTTATTTGTATTTATATTATTTTTTTTTTACACATATGGACCATATAGTTGAATTGTGAATTGTATGTTTATTTATTAGACTAATGTAATATATAATGTTTATTATATATATATATATTTTGAAACTTTTATCTATATATCCACATATGTATATAATATAATATAAAACAATATGTATTGTATAATATACGTTTATAATTTATGTAAAAACATTGAAACTAAATTGAAAAAAAAGGTATATTTAGATATTGTTATATTTTGTGATGTAGTAGACAAACACATGTGTGTGTTGTGTAATTCGGTTTTGTGTGTATACATTTTTTATTTTAAATTATAAAAGCAACCCCTCCGTTTTGGAAAATTGAACAAATTGAAGGTTTTTTCTTTGTTTTTTTTTATTAGTAACTACCCAAAGTATATTTTTTTTTACAAAACATCAACTCATCTATCGACTGTATATAATCACTAGACATATATATGGATCAATGTATATCTATATTTGAATAATAGAAAAATTATTGCACAATATAATTGATCAATTGAATGCTCAATAAAGAACAATAAAGAAACAATAAAGAAAACGCTTAAACTTTTTGTATATCTATCCATATATGTATTTGTATATCTATTAATAATACGAAAACTAAATATTGGACTTGTTCAGTAATTCAATATTTTCCTATTATTTTTATGATGATATGAAAAATATTATTGAATCAAATTTTGATTGTGGTTTCTTGAAAGCAAGCGAAAAGCCATCGTTACGAAAATTTTATTCTGTGTCTTAAAAACATTATCTCTGCAAATTATTCAATTGGGTTTCTTAGTATACATGCGGTTAAAAATTTTCACGATTTTTTCAATGTATTTTATGTGAAAAGCATTACATTTTTAATTGAATTGAATAGAATTTGATGAGTATTATAAAAAAAGGAAACATTTTGATGATGATACAAATAATGATATTGTGGAATTGAATTGTTTATCTAATTTATTTTTTTTAATTTAATTCTAAATACAGTTTTGTTAACACTAAACCAATGATATTTTGTAATTGAAATGACTTATTTAATTGGCTTATATATTTATAGATAATACACTTTTGAGATAATATATCTATATGTATTATAAAAAAAAAGCAATATTATAATGGTTTGAGATAAGAATAGACATATATAACAAAATATAATCGAAAATTTGAATCATCTTATTTTATAGAAATTCCAAAATTGAAGGTATATAGTATAAAAAGTTGATTGATTTTTTAATAATTTATACATCCATCATCCAAACATTTTCGCAAAAACTTTCCCATTCAAACCCATTTATTTCTCGTATATGTATGTATTCTATATATAATATATACATTTAAAAACGTAATTTATATACACTGGTTGTATACGATATTGAGTAACATTACGTTACTAACATATATTTATGATATTTTGTATATTTACATTAAAATTGAAAGATGATTCTTATTTATAGAAATTTATAGTTTGTATTATTTTTATTATCGTAGTGGTATTTTAATTTTATGTTTTTGTAATTGAAAATAATCTCAATAAAACAGGTGATATTTGAGAATGTTTTGGCAACCAATTACTTACATTTTTGACAGATTAGATGTTATCGGTGCTATATAAGTTTATTTAATTTCAAAAGATAAGATCAATAAATTTTCTATGATATAAATATATCGAAAATTGTCAGTTATGAGGAATCGAAACAAAATCACATTGTAATAAATTAATAAATTTAATATAAATATTTGATCTCAAACGGAATAGTGTAATAATAATTGTTTTAATTATGAAAAATTAATGCTTATAATTTGATTATCTTTACGTTTCTTAACCATTTTCTATAAAGAAAAATCATTGCGAGATTCATTACAAATAATCAAGAAAGATTTTAACCATTTTTTTATAAAGGAATATCTTTTTTTATTGATTGAAAATCCCTATATAAATGATTAAAAAATCATTGGATTTATTAAGTATATATTTCAGTCAGGAAATTATATATTATTGATTGTAAAATTGCTATACCTTGAATAACATTAATTTTTTTACGTACAATATATTATATACACATATTATTATGAAACATTACGACTTATTCTTTAATGATATATATCTCAAAAATCAAACGTGTGTGAAAAGGCAATTTTTTATCTATTTTCAATTGAATTTTATACAAAATCTAAAATTGACAATAAAGGCGTGAATTGAAACAATAATATATAATAAAGATATAATAAAGATTTATTTTTTTGGTGTATTTTACCAATTTATTTAAAGAAAAAATGCATTGAAATATTAAAATCACGTACACATTTAATTATAGAAATATATCCTTTGCCATCAAAGGAAATTTTTCTTTTAATTATTATTGAAAATTGAAACAAACAAAAAATGAGAAGATTTAATCAAATACTATTTTCTCTCTCTATATATAGTTGTTTTTGATTATTTTAATTGCAATTGTACATTTATAATTTATCAATATTATATATACTTGTATATATAGAGAAAGATTGCAAAAAAATATATCAATTCATTATAATTAAAATCTATATTTTTACGTTTCTAAAACAAAAATCTATTTGTATTCTTTTCTATAAGTCATTTGCAGATTTATAAAATAATTACCTATATAAACCAAATATACATAAATATTATATTAAAATGAAAATTCAACAGGAAAAATCTATATTTTTCACCATATTTTATTAATATTTATAAAGAATATAATATAACAAAACGACTTTAAACGTCTTCAAAATACATTTTTCATTTAAAAAAAAATAATGTAATGAGAAAAATATCAGGATAAAAAAGTACATAATAAGTGAGATAAATTGAATATATAAAATCTCTGATATTGTATTATTATATACAGAGGTTAAATAAAAATGAATATTAATCAAACATTTTGTGTATTTTATAATATATAAAATAAATTTTTAAATAAATTTATTCTCCGTATATATTTTATACTTGCTGCATTAAATGTAATTATATACTAAATAAATTTAAAAACTTTACGAAATACTTTTTCTTTTATTTATAAATGATTTTCCTTAAACGAAATTTCATAATATTATACTCTGTTTTGATTCGTTCGCGCTGCCTCTTATACAGTTAATGCTTTTATAAATTTTATATGTGAAACTTGAGATATAAAGCTAAATATAACCGTTTAAAACATTTAAAAAAGAAAGTATTTTAAAAATTATATATATCCATCCATTCATTATTTTGTAATTTTAAAATAATTTTAAAACTCTAAATAACTAAAAGGCTTAATAAATAAAAACCATATATAATATAATATCCATTTAAAGATATATATACATATATATAAAATAAATATAAAATAAAACAAAAAGAAAATATCCACCGGATAACGTAAATAATATTGAAAAAATATAAAAAATAAAAAAAATAAAAATGATATCGGAAACAAAATACAACATTTATCCTTTAATCCTGTTTAACCCTTTAAATAAATGAGTTCAGCAACTTTTTGCCATCGTAGATTCATTCCCCCCATATTCATTCACCAAAATCATTTATTTTCTGCAGATATATATATTGAATATATGGTATATAAACACATAAAATACCAAAAATATATGTATATTGTATAATATATAGAAAGTATATACATATATAGAGGAAAACTGTGCAACAAAACAAACGATATACAACACAATAAAATAGTATGTATATTTAATTTTCCTTTGTTGTGTTGTGTATATATTGGATGTATTTTTAGATTATAACATAAAATAAATATCAATTTTTTATCCCAAATCATTATTATATTATATACATCACTGAATATATATACAATAATAAATAAAAAAAAGATAATATAAAATTTCACTTATATGTTACAAGCGATGCTTCTTTTTTTCGTTAATTTTCGGTGTATATTTAAATTTTTACCGCATAAACCTGTTTAGAAATTATAACAAACATTTGTTAAAGACATTCCTTTGAAATTAAATTATAAAATATCAAAACTATTATAAAATGTCGGCAATTATACTTTATATGCACTTTTGCGAAATCTCTAAACCACAATGTCTATAAAATCTATAAAACCTATATGGGTTTTTATAATAAGGTTGAAATTTAAAAACAAAAATTGTCCAAATTGGAACTATATAAAACCTTGTGAATTCTACTATATTTTGAGATACCTGTATGATATTTTGATATAAACGCACACCGCCGTATATATAGTTAGTATAAATCAATATATAAATATTATATTCTCTGTCGCTGCAATTCAATGAATGTGTATGGCACAATATATATTATTTACGTTGCATTACCAAACAAAATGTTTCCCTGACCATACTATTCGATTCTATATATATAATGCATACAAAATGGATTTTCGTTTAAATTGCTGTTAATATGTATTATATATAGGTATAGTTTTATTTATAAAATTAAATAATGCATATGATAAATATTTTATTATATAATACGGGAATATTGAATTCATGATTTTTATTAATTCTCTTTACGATAAATTCAGTTAAAAATCTTAATGTCTAGAGTAAATTTTGGTTGGTATTTTAGTAAACTATTGAATATATTAATATTTCTTTGATACATACAAAGTAAAAATAAAAATAAATTTTTCGCTATACAACCATTAATCTGGTTTTAGCGTCCAACAACAGCCTTCTGTTGTTAGTTTCTTAATTTGTGTCTATTACGGTGTCGGTAATTAGCCGTACGACCAACCGCAAGCGAAAAATACAACTCTGTGTTAAAATTCAGATTCGAAAAATAACCGAAAATACAAAACATATTTTATGTCTTCAGTAGGATTCGAACCCACGACCCCAAAATTTCGTTAAAATTTGATGTTGGCATTTTTAACATTTACACCACAGAGTTATCTTAATTATGTTAAAATTATGCAAACAAATATCTATTATCGGAGGATAATATTTCTGTGTTCAAAGGTGTTGTGTATTTCATGATTGCATTATTAAATTTATTAATTTTTACCAGTGCGCTTATTTTATTGAAATGCTATTTTTAAATTAACTATATGAATATTTGGTTTAAAACTTGAGATGCTTTTATAAATCAAAGTGAAATCCTTAATATATTTTATGAAAAATATAATTTTTTTCTTCTATATAGCATCTTTTTTTAAACTTTTTTGATAAATACTCAACATTTACCTGGAAAATTTTTTACTATCTTTTTTCATATATGAATTTTTCCTGCAAGTTTTTAATTTTAAATGTATTTGTTATTTTAAATGTATTTGTTATTAAATCCTATATATATTAGCATTTTATTATTCAATAAGTATATAATATAAGTTTCTTCTCGATCGCAAAGGAATGCAAGAGATACCAGAGATATTAACTAAAATTTATTAAAATTTCTAATTGTCACAAATGATTTCTAATCACAAAAGAATCTGAAAAAAATTGTATAATTAATTGTCTGTTGCACTTAACAAAAATTCACGATATAAAAACAATATTAATCAATAAAATTCCGTCTTTTATTCAAGTTTTTTTTTTAAATTTATTTTCAATTAATATAAAGACAAATATTCGTCAATTAGAGTCAATTAGTCAAAATTGACAAAAAAAGAGTCAATTAGTCAAAAAAACTCTTCATTTAAATTTAAAAAAAAAATCAATAAATGGTAAACCTTTTATTTATTTCCATATATATAACACTTCGTTCAATAATGTGTGTGACTAATTAATTAAAACACATTTTTTTGCCAAAATGCGTTTTTATTCGTCAAGATAGTCCCCTTTTAGGGAGATACAATCATTCCAACGCTTTTCCAATCTTTCGATACCGCCTTTGTAAAACGATTTTTCTTTGCCTTCAAAATAGGCGTTAGTTTCGGCGATTACTTCATCATTTGAGCCAAATCTCTTACCACGGAGCATCCTTTTGAGGTCTGCGAAGAGCCAGTAGTCGCTGGGGGCTAAATCTGGAGAATACGGTGGATGGGGAAGCAATTCAAAGCCCAATTCGTTCAATTTTGCCATCGTTTTCATTGATTTGTGACACGGTGCATTGTCTTGGTGGAACAACACTTTTTTCTTCGCCATATGAGGCCGTTTCTTTGCGATTTCGACTTTCAAACGCTCCAATAACGCTATATAATAGTCGCTGTTGATGGTCTGCCCCTTCTGGAGATAGTCGATGAATATTATTCCATGCGCATCCCAAAATACAGACGCCATAACCTTGCCAGCCACCTGCTGCGTCTTTGGTCGCTTTGGGCGGCTTTCGCCGGCTGCATGCCACTCAGCAGACTGCCGATTTGACTCTGGAGTGAAATGGTGGATCCATGTTTCATCCATTGTGATGTACCGTCGCAAAAACTCCGACTTATTGCGCGTAAACATGTCCAAACAGCTCTTTGAATCATCGGTTCGTTGTTGTTTTTGCTCCGGTGTGAGCAAACGCGGCACCCATTTGGAACACACCTTTTTCATACCCAAATGTTCGTGTATTATGGTTTGTACACTGCCTGCTGATATCTTCAGAATGTCAGCAATCTCCCTCACTTTCACTTTACGGTTGGACATAATGATTTTCAGTGTTTTTTCAACGTTTTCCGGAATAACAGCGTCATTTAGCCTTCCAGTAGATGGAATGTCATCGGTGTCTGTACGACCACGTTTGAATTCGGCATACCAATAACAAATGCTTCTTTTTGATGGAGCAGAGTCCGAGTAATGTTTTTCAAGCCATTCCTGGCATTGAACAGTATTTTTTTTCATTAAAAAACAATGATAAATCAGCACACGGAATTGCTTTGAATTCATTTTTTTTTAAAACACAAAAATAGCGTCACTTATAGCACTGTAACTTGTAAACAAATGATCTGATTAACATATGATGTTGACAGTAAGCCTAAAAAGGTTGCCAAATGCGAAAAAAAATATTGATTTAGTTCTAGGGACGCCATCTATGTGTCAGTCACACACATTATTGAACGAAGTGTTATATTATATATAGTTTTAAATGAATATAGATAAAATATGTTTTGCAGATATATAAAGTAAAAAATAAAACTATAACATTTTAATTAATTTAATGGGTCTACTAATGTTTTATTCCCTGAATAGCCTTTTCCAAATATTATACTTTACATTTATGTGGTTAGAATTTATTATAACCATATATATTTATTATTTATTTATTTGTGCGTAAAACAACCATTTGAGATGTGATACATATATAGTTATATATATATGGAAAATTAACGATATCTAACTATACTATTGTGAATATATAAGTCATCTTTTCTATTTAATTTTATTAAATTATTGATATAAATGTATATAAATTTTGTTTATATGTACACAATATATTTTTCCCTATATAAATAATATAACTATATATATAAATATAAATACATATTACAATCTATAATATATTTATAGGTATCCATCTGCATAATATATCCCAACATATAATAATAATAATAATACTAATAATGTATATGATGGAAAATTTTATTTTATTAAATACACTCCAGGGAGTAAAATTTTAATATATAAAACCGCATATATATACCCACACACACACACACACACACAATAATTTAATATTTAGAAAACTGCATCAAGAAAAAGGGCTCAATTTCTTATATATTTTATGGATATTATTATTATAATTTATAATATAAATAAATGTATTGTAAAAACGTGCAAATACTTCTATATATATATATATTTATCAGCGGCGCCGCGTAGCCAAAAATTATGGTTGTCAAAATTTTTGAAAGCAACAATAATTCGTTAAACTAAACTAATTTATGTGTTTTTAATTTCAACTAAATATCTTCTGGAATAAAAAAGCCAACTAAATATCTTCTGGAATTTCAATTTAGAACTGCTCAACTATATTCAATTCACAAATAAATTGTTACTTTTAATTTGCGCTAAATATCATTAAAATGCAATATGAAATCTCCAAGTTGTTCAAAAATTAAATTAGCAACATGAATAAATAAAAATAAATGCTCGTACTACAAAAATACTTTGTTAATTTTAAATGAGAATTATTTTATTATATATTTTCTTCTTTTACACACACTACTAATTTCTCTTACTTTTTCTCATTTGTTTTTTTTTCGTATCTATATTACAGCATGTGCGATATTTGAAAATGTTAGTTTACCATGTGTATGGAAGGTTGCTAAAAAAAAATATTGACAACATTCTTATAAACACACCATATAAATAAATCAAAAAGGCCACATATTTTAAACTTAACTACAATTTTATTTAGAACAAATTTTACCATTGAGTTGTTACAACAAAGCTTTGACAACTTAAATTCAAATACACATGCATATAGTTGAATTTGTATATAAAACATAATAGGATATAATAGGTAAATAAGACAATATGTATGGAATGGAAGTTGTTAGTATTTTATTGTAACAACCTACTGATTAAATGTGTTGGTGTTCTAAATGAAATTTGTGTTTAGAAGAATGTTGTCAACATTTATTTTTAACATAACTAGATGCATTTAAAATCAATTCTATATCGAATATTACGTGAAGTTAAAAAAACTTTTCGCAAATTTTAAGGACACATTTTTTTTTTAAATATTGAATTTTTATAGTATTTTTTCGTAAAAATCAAGTTGTCATATGACAACTAGGACATTACCAGGCTGCGCCACTAATATTTATATATATAAATTATGTATAAATATGTTGGTGGTTAGCATAACATCTTGTTTACATCAAATTTTTTCTATTTTTTTTTCTATATACTATTTTATATTATATATATTGTATATATGGTATACCTCAACGAATATTATTTTTGAATTTTCTTTATTCCAAAATATTTATATATATATAAATATATATAAAAATGAATATAAAAAATAAAACATATTTTATTTTCTTTTCTTAAATATATACATACACACACATCTCAATATACGTTGCTGTATATAACATATATATAACATATATATAGATATATTCTTTCAATATATACGCTCATGTCGAAAACATGTAACAAACATTTCATCTATATATATATATGTTTTATTTATCCTTCGAAATATATTTTGTTAATATATATTATATATATATATATATATATGTTCAACTATATGTGTTGTGTTTGCGCTTGTTAAAGGATAAAATTTGTTTTATATTAAATTTACTTTTAATGTTCATTCAAAATATATGTATCTATATATATATATATATATATATATATATATTGTTGACGTTGTTGTTGTTTTTTTCTTCTCAATTCATATATATTTATATATATATATATACAATTTTGTAATATATGCGATATAACAACAATTCTACATGTATGTATATAAGATTTACATTTTAATTTAACGCTAAAATGCTTTATCGGAAATGAATAACGTTCACGCGATATAGCTTATATATATAGCTAAATATATATATATAGAATATAGATAGATAGATATTTACAATACAATACTTAATACCATGATCAAAATGCTTTTTATTCTCCATGGTAAAATATACACATATATAACATTATAATATTATTAAAAACTTATTCGATGCGATATTCATTCTTTCATTTACAATATAATATATTATACATACATATATATATATCTATAGTACTTTCTTTTTTATTATTTGTTTTACATTTTCTGTTTATATACATGTATATATATATACTAATTTTTTTTTTTCGTATTTTTCTCTGTTTTCTTTTACATTTTACCAGATTTTAATTTTTAGCTTATTTTCATTACATATAAAAAATGCAAAATAAAAAGAAAAACAACATATTTTTTTTTTATATATATCTATATTTATATATACATGCAATATATTATTTTATTTTAATCCTTTTTACGATGACGCATTAAAAAAAAATTTAAATAACATGCATATAGAATATAGATACATATATATATATATAATATAAGAGGATATAATTTATAATATGTATATAATTTTATAGAATAATACTTTAATGTATTGATATTGTATATTTCTTTATATATATATATATATATACATTTGTTTTATATAAGGCTTGTAAATTAAATACATATGTTTATGTATATGTATATGAATATTATAATAAATAATATAAATGTCAATGCTTTCTATAGGGAATAATGTTGACAATATATATATATCGAAATATAATATAACATTAAATAAAATTAAATTAAATCTCTCTCTGATGATAGGAATATAATTTGTATAATAATATTCTTTATCGCAGTTATTTGAAGAAATGAATAAAAAAATACGTGGGTATTTGACATTTAACAATTTATTCTGTATAGTAGAAAATTTAGATTTTCTTTGTTTTAATTTCTAATATTTCTAATATTAAAACTGACACATTATGATTCTATTCGATTGTTTCATTCCATTCTGCGATACTAAAATAACAAACAAATGATATTAGATAGAAATAGATTTCCATAAAAATACGATTTTTTTTTAATTCGATATTTGTTCTTCTATTCGTTATGTTCAATTTCATATCAAATTGGTAACAACAGATTTAATGTGATATAAAATTACCTAGCATTGCCATCAAAATACACAATTACAAACCTAGTTTTAATAAAACGATTGGTAAATAAAATATGTAATTCAACTTCTGCTATATAAAGTAAGCTAATTTACTTTAAAAGCAAATCATTTATCGATTGAATTTTAAAAGCAAATCATTTATATTTGTAAAATTTACTTTTCAAATGATGCAAAATTTTGTTTATTCAAAAGTCGGAACTTTAGCGCTGAATATTTCATGGAATGGTGTTTTACTTGAATTTTTTTTTCCGGTTTACGGATGCCTAACATCACGCAAACAAATTATATTGGCACAATAATAAGGTGAAAGAATTCCATTTAAAAATCCATAATAAATTATTGTTAAATAAAAATTGGATCTTTAAAATAGTAGAAAAAAAATCAAATTTCTTATACGATTCTTATTTGATGACGTTTTGTGTATTATAGCTTTTGTTTTTTTTTATTTTTTGTAACTGACATCAGCCGGGCAAATAAAGAAAACAAAATAAAATATCGTATATAATATACATGATGGAATGAAAAAAAATGTATCCCAAAAATTAAATGAAAAATTTAATTTGTATATAAAATTTTGATGATAGTAATTAAAATTTTTCATCTTATTATTTTTATTTACTTTACATATAAAACATTATATACACATATATATATATCAATTATAAATATATATATATATATATATAGCATAGACAAACGGGACCACCCTGCCTTTAATAAATCATTAAGAATTTTACTTTTCTTTCGGATTTTTCGTATTTTATTTTGTGTCATTAAATTAAGTTATTTGACTACATAAGCTTTTCATTTATCAATCGTGTCGTTATGTATTTATTCATTTCATTTATTTATTTATTTTTAGAATAAAAAAACCAAATTCATTTAATTTTCTTTTTAAATAAATCAAAAAATTGTATAAAACATTTATGGGTTTTAAAAATAACATACAAAATATCTATATAGTAGTTGACTATGTTTTATGTCAATTTTGATTAGATTTTGATGAAATTGATTTTTTATTAATGGAGCTTTAAATTGAAAGGATGTTAAAAAGGTCGTAAATTAACTATATATGATTTTAATGAAACTATTTCCTTGAAGCAATTTACATATAGAATTTTTTTTTATTTAAATATTCGAATAATTTAATAAAACTTCAATTTGAATTTTGAACGTTGTTAATGATCATTAAATAGAGTTGACCAATTACAAAACCGATCGAACAAACTTCAAGGATCTTGGCAATTCATTCAAACTTCAAGATTCTTAATTTTAACTCTTTTCTGTTAGTCCACTATACTGTAATTCAATTGGGTTCTTTTTTTGTTTTTCTATACATTTATCTATAAATCCATATATGTATATATAAAAAAATTTCTTGTACGTGAACCTGGAAAAAATATAATAAAAATGTTCATATATGATATTAGTTATTTGTATCTAAACTAAAATATTATATGGATTATTATTATTGTTTATAAAACATTATTATATATACGACTGTGTTTAGTGTTATAAAAACTAATAAAGGTTTTTTTTTATTTCAAATAAAAACTAAAAACAACACTATATATATTACAGTATACGTATAATATTAAAAAATATCTATATCTATATAGCTATGTAGCAACATTCAAATATACGTGTGTTTTATATATAAATATACATTAGTAATATAAAACCAATTTTAGCATCTTTATTATCTTGCTCTGTGTATATACAGTCTTTAGTCTCTCGCGTTGTTGTATTTTTATCCACATATTTATATAGTGTTAATTTTAAATACAATAAAAAATGGTATGTTATATAATGTGTGTATCACATGTAAATAAATAATATGATATACTGATGTCTATATATATGGTATATATATAAATACAGTGTAAAAATACGTTTTGTGATTGAAAAATTTTGAAATATATATACGATGAAGTTTCTTTAATTTGTAATTTTGACTTGACTATAAGAACTTCTGATTCTTCTACGATATTAATAATATATTTTTTTAACTTATATAAAATTATTATAGTTAACGTATGGAAATTTATTTTGTTTACCATACGGGGAATTTGTTAATGAATTAATAACCTAGAGTACATAAAATTTCAATGAATAACTAAAAAAAAATTCTCGAAACTTTTTGTTCACAATATATAATTTGTTTTTCTGTTGTATATATATATAATACATTTTATAAAAATTGTATTTATATGCTGCACTATATAGAGAAATATTCATATATATGGATGCTACAAAACAAATGGGGGAAAAAACCTGGAAAACAAAGAACAACAGAACCGAAAAATTTTTTAAAATTCAAAAATATTCATATACGTGTATAAAAAAAATATAAAATGAAATAAAGAGAAAATTTTTCAACATAAAAAGAAAATATGAAAACAAAAACAAATAATGAATAATAAAAAAAAAATGAAAATGAAAATGGAATAAAATAGAAAATTGTTATATATATATTTTTTTTTATTTTTTCAAGTTATTTTTACTCGTTTTTTTTGTATTTTTTTTTTCTGTTCAAAAAATAACAAAACGTGAAAATATTAACATTTTCTCATGTTTATATGATATCATTTTATTCGTTATAATATATATATATATATATATATATACATAACATCGAAACACACGGTTCTATGTACGAGTATATTTATATATATATATATATATATATATATAGTAGTTGTTATTATTTTTATAAGGATAAATCATTCTATACATGCATATATTTATATAAAAATATATAGCAGGGTTTTGTATTAAGTATTGTATAGGGTGATGTTGCGTAGAGTTTAGAAAATATAACCACATTCAAATATGATGAATTTTTCAGCTAGATAATTTACTATCCTTTTTACAGTCGAATTTTCGCATCATTAAATGATTGGAAAAACAAAGAAAATAAACCAAGAAAAAAAAATTATTAAAATTATTTTATTTACAAACATTGTATTTACCTACATTTTTTCAGCATATATATGCATAAATTTAATTCACACCGCTTTACCTTGGAATCACTGCTTTTGAAACCAAAAAAAAAAAAATACACATTGTTTGATGTGATGATATGATTTTTATTATTGTAAACGGAATGCAAATTACGATATAATGAAGTTATTATAGAAATTTAGATCTCTGACTATAAACACGTAAGCAATATGTATATTATATACTGGAAATGTTTTCATTCACTCTATAATATTATCACAAATATGTATGTGATGATATATATAATTTTATAATTTATTTCTACGCATCATTGCAAGAATGCTTTGACGCTTTAACATTGCAAATATTATGAATGTGAATACATTTTTTTTAATCTCTTAATAATAGAACTAAATTGAATGTTATAAGATCTATTATAAAATAACTATATGAATAAATAAGTTTTTACTATTATAATGATAAAAGGAATTGATTTTACATTATTCATCCACTGTCTTTTGTCTATATATTATCAATTTAACTGTCTTTCAATAGCCGATATGGCATGATTAAAGAATATTTGTAGTTATAATTTATGTTCAAAATTGATTAAAATTTAATGATTAGAAAATAAAGAATATGGTATATAGTTTTATCCCTTATTGTAGGGTAAGAATATCTCTATTATCAGTTTCGCTGATTTTATTATTATAAAAAATAATTATAGTTTTGTCGTTTTATTGATAATTTCAATGACTATTAAAAATTGTGGTTATAGTAATTTAATAAACAAAACCTTTTTTGCAAATCATAATTATGTAATTTTATTGTGCAATTATTATTTGTTAAACTAATTTTTAAGGAGTAAAATTAAAAAATAACATTAAATTCTTAATGTAATTCAAAATGTGTTGAAATCTTATCTTTAAAATGTAGAATTAAATTTCTATATATATTTGTTCCAATTATATAATGAGATAATTTTCAAGAAAAATGAAGGTATTTGTTTGAACTGTAGTTAAATTTACATTACACAAGAGCATTTATTGATCTATAATATAATATCCTTGTATAGGAAATACCAAACATCCCCTACTTGCGACGTTATATCATATTCCTTTGCACATTAAATATTAGAATTATACACACCGAATAATACGCGACAAAATTAAGTATTACCAATATAGCTTTAATATATCTTAATATTTATCTGTGATTGAACCAACTAAAAATTTTATTGCATTTATTATTTTTCTGATTGAACAATTTTATATATTCGGTTCTTTCACATCATTTAAAACGCATATAATACACAATGATAGGTATTCAATATATATATGGGAGTTGCATAAACATATAATAAAAAAATATATTTTGTACATATATATAAATATATATTCTGAAATTTTCCACCCTCTTGAAAGAAATGTTAAGAAAATATTTATTTTGTGCATTTTATTTCATTTCATTTGCGGTTCTTTTTGGCTATTACCGCATATACAAATTTATCTATTTAGGTAGAAGATATAAATAAATATATATTATATATATAATAAAATAAATACCCATCACAATATAAAAAATTGTGAAATGTGTAAATAAATATAAAAAATACGAAGGTTTTCCTCAAAGTGTATATATGCTTTTATACAAAATAAATACCATTATAAATGTTAAAATGAATGTAAAAATATAAATAAATAAAAAGTATATATACCTAGTATATATAAATAAAATAACAAATAAACAATATATAAGAACAAAACAAAAACGGATGGCTTTTCATTTTATGTGGAAAAATGTATCCTTATTCCATCGCATAACATTTCCTTAACTTTGTCTATATATAATATAATGAAAGTTATATATAAAATATTTTCTCAATTCAATTCATTTCATTTCATTTCATTTTTATTTTGGAAGGAAAATATTACATTTACTTGTTGGCTTTTTTTTGTATCTGTATAATATTATATTTTATAGGTATAGAGAATCAGAATTATATGCTATAATATCTATTGCCTCTGGATGTATTACCTGTTATTATTATATATTTATGTATAAAATATAAATAGATTTAATGATTTAATATACAGGGCTTTAACAATCTGTTGTATTTTTAAAGATAGTGTTAAAAATATTTTTAGAATATATTATTAAAAATTTCATATAATTTGATCAATGAAGAAAATCAAATTTGGTTTTAAAGAGTTTTATCTAATTATTGACATTGACATTGGTTTTGAAATGATATCAGAAATTGTATATTGCCTCTACAAAAAGAAATAGATACAGTTCGAATCGTTTCATTATTTCATGATGTTAGCTGCTATTATAATAAAAAAGACTTTGAAATTATTTTTTGTTTCATGCAAATATATATATCACGTTTCTTGTGTGATTTTCAGTCATTTCCATATGATGAATTGCTTCATTACATATTCAAATTTAAATGATCCAGTTCTTATATCTATAACAATGAAAAACATATAATTTTTTTTTTCAAATACGTTAACTTTATATTTCGTTTTCCAAAAAATGTATATATAAATAATAATAAAAGAAATTTCCAATCATTTCACCTGCCTGTGTGATTAGGATTTTCATGTGATTTCAAAATCATCACTTAGGCTATAAAAATATCATTATTGAGAAAAGTTGCTTATATAAAATAAAAAGGAAAATGTGTTGGGGAAAAAAAGAACTTATTTCTTTTTTCTCCTTACACACGTTTTTTTCCTTTTTATTTTACATAAGCAACATTTACAGTTATTTATGGATGTAGAGCGGGTACCCCCGCGGAGATACCCGAGTATATATATACACCAACCACACAGGCAGAAACGCCCGCGCGGTCAATGTACACATATACTTTCGGGGAACATGATTGCAGAATATGGTATGCCTAAACCTACATTCGACTGTCCAAATTCGAACAACCATGCCCCCTAATTAAAGCAAATCTCACATGTAATTTTTACATGTGAGATTTTGTTTGAAAATCGGCGGCTTCGCTACCAACTCGACCATACCTTCACCTTAAGATATATACACTTAATTTTCGTTCACATATAATTGAATATAAATTTAATTTTCAACTTTTTAATAACAGGTGATGTTTTATATAATATCATATACGAAAACAATAAATGATATATGATATGTGTATATAATACCAATAATACGTAATCAAATCAATATAATCTCGATAATATATATGCATATTTAAATTTTAATAATGGTTAATCTGTATGTGTGGGTTGATATGCGAATTCATATATCAGATATATAATATTATAAAATAAATTTTCATACAATCTTTTTTTTCAATATTGTGTTTCTATTACGAAATTTTTTTTTGAATAAATTGATGTTTAATTGTTTTTTTTTAGTTTTTTTTAGCGGGGTGTTTGTTATCTTTGTCTTTACTAATTTAATTCAACAAGTTTATTTTTAATTAATCGCCGTTTGTTCAAATTGAGTTTTTCCTATTATAGTGAAGAAAATCTTTTAGAATTTTCAAGTCTCATGTGGTGCTAAAACAGTATTTAAGGATTGTTTGGCAGTTTTCTTATTGTTCTTAAAGGCATGTGAAATAAAAATTACTATGTTTTATCTTATATCAAATATTGAATGTATCTCATTTGTTTGATTTGTGTTGTTGTGTTTAGAAATTGCAAATAAATAAAATTACCGTAAATATAAAATTTTATTTATTATTATAAATAATATATTTATTGATTATAAAAAAAAAATATTTGGCCTAACTGCAATTTATTTTATAACAAAATAAAATATTTTTTTTGTGGTTTTTAAACAGTTCCGTATTATTTTTTATATAGTTATTCATTATTATGCGGATTGCAAATAAATTATACATATTTATATAGCAATAAAATGATATATTAAGAAAATTAGTTTCATTGGTACTTAAATTTCAATAAATGAAACTGCATTTAATACATTCCTTTGTACCCTTTTTGTACCCTACATTCAACATTTTACAAATTTGTATTATTCACATAACAGCTTTGCCCTTTTGAAAACCTAGCTGGTTGGTTTGCTAAATATAATCTAAAAAAGTCCTTGTCAATCAATTCAATAATAGGTATATTAGGTAGTTTGTTTCTTACTTTATTAGTGCGGTGCAGTTTCGTTTAGTTTTCGAAAAACATTGTATAAAGTATTTTAAAATATATTTTAGTGTTTATAACAGAGGGTTTTGGCGTAATTATTATAAAAATAATTTAAACTTATATACAACAGACATAGATTATGCACAATATTAATTTTAATGACATTAAATATCATTCATCTGTAGCATATTAATAACAATATCTGAAACTATTAAAATGATATATGTAATCAATATATGGCATGTATAACGTTTTTAATACCGTCCTATTTTCCAAGGACAATGTTAAACTATATAGTTAATCCCTTTATTTTTATGTTTTTCCTATACAAATAATCGCAACCTGTAATTTTCATATACATTTTTATTTGGCATTGTGTTAATATATTACATTTCCGAATTTAGTGTACTGCTAAATTTATATATCACAAATAAAAATGTACGCATATATAGGATATGTGTGTATACCTTTATCTATTATATATTATTGGCAATGTTTTGTATATATATGAATAATTCCATGCAAAATACACACATATCCAATATATATAAAATATTGGAATATCGATCTTTATACACAAAATATTATCAGTATAACTCTGTATATCCATATACCGTATATATTCATATGAATACGATATATTGATATATATCATAATTCATGCAATTCATCCATTTTTCATTTATATAATACACAAAATCTATTTATTTACTCGAAAGTATATATATATTTTATATAATATGTCGAATAGTATATAATAATAATAATACAATGAATGTATGTAATTTAGATAATACCAATAATATGACATAATTGAAATGAAATATATATATATTCACATTTGTAAATATATACGTATGAATATAAAGTATATTATTACACCAAATCACTATATATGGTACATATATATGAGAAACAGTAACAATGATTAAAATTTATCTCGATTCATTTAAAATTAAAATATTTAAACTTTATTTTCTATTAGTTTTCCAATTAATGCTGACGATTTAAATACTCATAATCAGATTTCGCTTTTCTTATCCATTTTAATGATTCATTTCATACTCATAATACAATAAGTCAATATCCAAAAAATAAAGCAATAAATCTCTTTGCTTTTTTGTTCTGTATTTGTAAAATAAATGCATTCATTAAAATTTTATTCTCCATAATTTATATTATATTCCTTATCATATAATCAAAAGACGATCAAATTTATGTGGAAAATTTAATAATGAGGAATTTTGTTTATTTTGTTAATAGAAAAAAGGTAAAGACTTTATTGATTTTATTAAATCTGTTGACTATATAAACAAAAACTGATCTATTCAGTTTTACTCAAATCTATATCTAGATGGATACTGTAAAATTTCAATTATCTTGACTGTATACACTATATAGATGTAGCAATTATAAATGCCAACTTGAAAAATATATATATGTATAAAATTTAATATATATACATAGAATGTTTGTGTGTGTGTGTGTTTATATTGCATATATGTAAATATACAACAAACAAATAATAATGTATAGAATATATGTATAGATTTGTAAACCCTTCAAGTGTAATGGCGTCATTAAAGCATTTTAATTAATTTCGCCTTTCTATCTTTTGAAATGTATTTATTATATGTTTATATATACAATTATAAAGTGACTTATTTATATATATATCACCTAACGTACTTATTCGTATGTATATATCGTATATGCTATGTAAAAATACAGGACGATATACACAATTCCTGTATAAATGTAAATTAATTTTTAGGAGAAGGAGAAGGATCATATGATAATTGTTTTTTTTTTGTATTCTTCAATTCAACATATAAATTTGATTTAATTTTTCGCAAGAATTAAAGTTTTAAAGTTTTTATAAATTGAGCGACGTTTTTAAAAATGTCTAAATCTAGTTTATAAAATTGTAATCAATAATGTCTGTGAAATTAGCTATAAAGAAATTGATTTTAAATTTTAAACGCTAACCAATGAGGTTCAATTGCAAAAGGTTAAGTTTAAATAACGTATATACATTCTATATATATAGATTAAATTTAATTTGAATATATATATATATATAAATAATATTGGTGTCAAAACCTTCAGCAAACTCCCTGTTTTATTTTTTCTTTTTAAATACATTATATTCGGTCGGGTATATATAAATAAAATAGACACAGTATATATTTCATTTATGTATGCTGCTATAAGTATATATATACGATAAATAAACATATACGATACGATGCGATATATAGAAATGTTTTTCAAAAGAGTATAAAATTGAATGTAATGTTCTTATTCAACATTATATACATACGTAACATATAATGAATATCTCTATCTCCATATAACTTTATAGAACAAAACATAAAATACATCAGGAAAATTGCTTAAAATGTGTATAATATATACGTAATATGTATTTTATATATATATATAAAACGATTGTGTATTACAATAATATATCTATATATCTATATATATGTAAAATGTAATGTATACAATAAAATCTACTTACATAACACGTTTACAGTATGAGTTGACACAACATTTTCGGTTAGTTGCATATTTAGACCATGACATATAACCACTAATGAACGTCTATTTGGATCTATAAGTGTTGTTATATTTGATGTTGTTATCCATCCTCCTTTATCGATAAAAGTGATTGTTAATATTTATGTGTATATACGCAAAATATATATGTATGTATATATACATATTTAGATGAGGATTGGCGAATAAACATTTGAAAAGTATAAAATGAAAAATAAAACAAATAATAAATTAAAAGATTAAAAGATTAAAAAGTTGAATGAGTTAAATATTATGTATATATAATAACACATGAATAAGCAAAGAAACAATTTAATATAATTTATTTAGAAACCATAAATGTATATAGTTTTTAATTTAAAATTTATATGTACACAAACACATACAAATCTGCAAAGTTGATATCTTAATTATTTACTTATACATATATGATTTGACATACCTTCGGGTGAAACAAATGCCCGTGATGTTGCATTTCGTATTTGACGGCCAGCAACTAACCATTTGATATCCGCTTGTGGATTCGATGCAGCCGTTGTGCATTGTAATGTTACATTTTCACCCACTTTTGCCTCTGATGGTCCCGATATTGAGACATGTGCTGGTGCAACTGTTTTTTTATTTTTATTTAAAATTTTTTCACATAAATAAATTATCAATTCAATTTAATTGTTCAATAAAAAAATTATATACTTACATAAAACAGCTAAATCAATTTCAGCTTTTAATGGTGTTTGTGACATAATATTATTGGCTTCACAACGAAAACGTGCCTTATTATCATTTGCTTCGGCTTTAAATGAAAAATTATTTTCCGATAAACGTCCCGAAGTTCTATATATAAAATAAAATGCATGTTAATTGTACAGAACAGAAATCAATAAAATTGTTATTATGTATATATTTTTTTTTTACCTATAAGCCATTCGAACTTGAATACCATTTTTGTACCAAATTAATTGTGCCGGTGGATTACCACCACGACTTCGACACATTAATTCAACATTTTGACCACGTCTTAGCGTCTCACCGGGAGTGTATCCTTCAATGTATGGTGCTCCAGGTGGATCTGGTCAAACAAATAAAAAATTATATTGAAAAATAAAATAATAACGCTTTTTTGTAATTTATTTTGTTGTAATGAACTTTTATATATATATATAGATATATATTAATATAGAATAATAACAACAAATTAAACATATTTATAAAATTAGAATTAAATAGAAATAATTGACATGGATGAGTACAGGTTCGGAGTTCCACGCGTCTTGGCTAAAAAATATACTTTTGTATGATAAACGCCAAAATGTATACTATTATTAACATGAATTTATCCCATTTTTTAGGTTTTACGACAAAAATATTACATTATTTAATTTTTTTAATATCATTATTAAAAGGATAATACTTCCTTTCAATTGTCCTGCTAGAGAAAACATTCCACAGTCTTTTAAACAAATTTGTATTAAGCACGTAAAAAATCAAAATAAAAAAACTGTTTAGCAAAGACGCGTGGAACTCCGAACCCGTGGAACTCCGAACCTGTTCCGACATGGATTATAGAAAACTTATTCACGTTCAAAGATATTACAGATTATTATTTGTTAAATTTGATTTTACATTAATTAATTTTGAAGTTTTTTTTTGTGTCTTTTTCATTTACATTTCTTTCAAAAAGTATATACACATACTAGAAAATCTAAACGTTTCAAAGTGACACGTAAATAATCGATATATATTCCTAAATTGTGCATTAATACACGAATGCATAAACAAATGCAACATAATTGAATAATTCAATAACAATACAAAATTTCATATATATTTATACCCGCATCATATAGTGGATATACAAAATACAATACAAACGTTCACTATATATTATATATATAGTATAAATGGAAAAACACAAGGGAAATTTCTCGTGTTTCATGCATTTAGATATATAGAATTACATATAAATAAGATAGATATACATATATAGTTTAAATAAATATGCATACATGGATATATTTTATATATCAATGAGATATATATACATTTGAATATAGAAATTATACATCAATTTTTGTTTCGTTGCCTCTATATAAATATTATATTATACATATATATATATATATATATAATGTTTTTATCCAAATATATACACTAGAAATATATTTTAAAACTACAATATTATTTGTAAAATGTATTACATTCTTGATGTATAAATAAATATATACAATAAACAAAATATGCAAAGCTTTTCTCTATATGTATATACAATATATATAGGTATATACTTATATAGCTATAATATCAAATGTTATTATATTCATTTTATTCTGTTAAAGTATAAACATATATATATACTATTATTATATTATAGATATAGTTATATAAATAATATAATATATACGTGCATTCTGAATACATCTATTTAGTTAAAACATTGCATATATCCATGTAATGTTAATATATATTAAATTGTATATATATTTCATTCCACTATAAAACATGTACATCTCAACATGCATGCATCCATCCATCCATCCATCCATTGCTATATATAAATATACATATAACATGGAAAATGTAATAATTTTAAATTAATTAAATAATAATAGAATTATAAATACTCACATAAAACAGATAGTTGTACGGTTGCTCGCATTGGAGGATATTCTATTTTCAATGCCTTATGTTTTGCTTGACATGTATATTCAATATAATCATCTTCAGATGTTGGTGTTAATCGTAAACGTGATGTTGTTGTAAAACGTCTACCAACTTCAGTTACCTTATCCTCACGATTATCTAAATACAATATAAATGTGTGATATTTAAATAAATTTATATGCACAAAATGTTTACAAAATATATAAATATATATCTAATTAAATTGCAATATTAGATTATACTGATAGTATCAGCATTTTGAAAAATTAAATATTGTTTACATTTAATTATTGTAAAATATGTATGGTATATGAAAACGTAATATTTTAAAATGTATTTGTTTTTATACTTATATTTTTTATTAGATAAAATAATTTTTATTTAATTTAATTAAATTATTGATGAAAAATGAATTTGTTATCTAATGAACATTGGATTTTAATGCGTATGGGGAATGAGTGGATTTGGGTTATTTTTAATAATTGAATATGTAATTATTTTGAAAAATGACTATTTCATTTTGACTATTACTGCTATTACCAAGTCAATTGACTATGGTTGCTGTAAAAAATTTCTATTTTTTACAATAGTTGAAAAATAAAAATTCTTCTGTCAATTCACATCATTGAGTCGCTTTTCAACAGAATCAAAGCACATGTATTTTAGAGTATCATGATTTATTCAATATAAATTAATAATAAATCTTGTTTCGAAAGTATGTTCCATATTTTTCAAATTTAAATTGCTATAACCTATAAAATAATACAATAAAAAATCAAACCAAACTTTATAATAAATTGAAGTTTGAAATGTATGAATTTTTCAAGTTCTAAAATGCAGTTACTTCATTTAACATGCCAACATTTAATTGGTATGCTATATTGTAATATCAAATGTAATATGTTACTAAAATCCTTTTACATTTATAAAGGCACTGCTAAAAATATAAGATAATTTTCCATACGACTTGACATAAATTTCCCCCCAAAAAATAGGTAGTTTTTTAAATTATATAAAGAAAAATCATGCAATCAATAAACATTGTATTGCATTGTGCCATATTTTGTATTATAATTAAACAATAATTGTAAATAATTTATATGTGAACTAATTAATTATAATATGTAACGCTATAGAAGGATTTGATCAAGAAAATTAATATTTTAAAATAAATGATTATATTTTGAAGTTCTATCAAATCTGTCAACATTATATTAGTTTCAAATTTCAATTGTGTTTGATTTTTTAACATTTCGCAAGCACTAGTTAACGAGAGATTATATATATGATTGAAATTGTATATGTTGTTACGTCTTAAAGATATATATATATTTATTTTTGAAATATTTCCAGAGATGGAAATGAAAAATATTTATAATATTTTTTTCAAATTTACTTAATACCTTTTACGTAAAACGTCAGTAACAAATGTTCACATATGCATCAGGGAAGCGAATATTTTTATGAATAGTTAGTATATATATGTAATGTATAAATAAATATTATACAATATTGTAAACAAATTTTTAAATAGTGAAAATGCATTATTTTTACATGAATGTATATAGATATATATCCAGTTACCTGTATATAACAATTCTATATATATAAGCCATCATTATATAAACATATATATATATATATACCCAGTGCCTTAGAAAGTGTCACACAATAGAATTTTGAAATTATTGCCATTTGGTCATTACATTTGATAATTAATATTGCATTTAATTATTTTTTAAACTTTTTATTTTGTTTACAGTCAAACAATAATTATATATGATTAAAATCATAAAACATATCTGCATTTATTATTAATTATGAAATGAATCAATTAATAGCAAATTCATTGATTTCGTTGGTCCTTCTCGGCATGGATTCAGATAATTTTTGTATGTAATTTTCATCTAATTCATTCATTAATTGCGTGGTTGGTTGGATGGATAGTTATTTTATTTTTTCTTCAATATTGCCCATACATTATATATGACAATATTCTAGTTGCGACTCTTTCTAAGGCACTGGGTGTACATAATAATACACATAACTATGAGAAAAATCCTTTTAAATTCAAAAATATTTCACTTATATACACAGTACTGATGATGTACATTTCAAATAGAGAAGGTTTATACAAAAAAAAAAAAATATTTATATATTCTTTTTATGCATTTTATATATACAAAGGAATTGCATTTTTCATATGTACAAACTACCTAAATATAATCTGATATTTGCAAGTAAAAAAAAAAATTAAATAAAACATTTACATTCGTCATACACATGGCATTAAAAACCATTCACATTTAATACGATTTATCTATATTGAATTAATCTCAAAAGAACAAAATAAAGCTTATATTGATTTGTTTTTGAATTTAGATGAATACAAATTATAATATAGCAGCATTTAATGACAAAATAACATTATCTTGACTTAAAATATATAATGAAAGATTGAATTATACAAATACCATGGTATATATGGTGATAGAAAATATTACATTTCATATTCATATATTTTATGTGTGATTGACGATATGACGATTATGATTAAAATTAAAATGAAATCAAAAATTAATTAAAACTAATTTTTACCTGTTTTGATTTCAACATTATTACGAAACCATTGAATGGTTGCTGCTGGTTTTGCATTAGCTACCGTACACACCAATGTTAATGATTGATTTTCACGAACTTCAACTTTAGCATTAGGTGTATATCCCTGGATTTCAATTGATGATGGTTGTGCTGTAAAGATAAATATAGAAAAAAAAAATTATGTTATAACCATATGCATAGATATATATCAACGGTAATATTGAAAAGGTATTGATTATTTGATATAGTAGGAATTTATTTTTATTTTTACATGTATAAATTTCATATAATATAAAAAATTGTTGAAATGTTAATATTACAAATATATATATTTTTTATCCTGTTTTATTTTTTTTATTATTTGTATTTTTTACGTTATGCTGTATTCAAATGCATGAAAATCTCTTGTAAATTGAAAATAAATTTCTATTTATATATTGATTTTATTCTGTATCAACACAAAGTCAGTTTAAAAAAAATGATATTCATATATACACATGTATATTTTAAATTCCAAACAAATATATAGTCATAATCAAAAACAATACGATACCAAAAATGAAATATAAAAAACGCACATAGAAATATTAATGTATATTTTATACAAGGTAGTAAAGTATTTATTTTATTTTTTTTTTTTTTTGAATAATATAAATCATTTTTATTTCTATATGTATAATAAAATAAATAAAATACTTTGTAATGCATATTTGAAATAAATAATACAACACATTTTTTCTTTATACCATATATATGTATAGATAAAATTGGGTGCAAATTCTATATATATTCAAATAATAAATAAATGTAAGATGAGCGTGAATGTTAAATATAATAAAATAAAATATAATTTGTGTTGGTTTCAAATCAAAAAAAAAAATTCTATAAATATATTGCTTTATGATAAATTATTAATGTATTATATATGATATGGCAATATACAAAATATATAAATATTTATGTTTATTATTTTTCTCTTGATTTTAACGAGGTCGTAAAGACAATATTTTTTCAAATAATATGTATTTGATATAAGTATATATGATATATCTTTATATTATAAAAGCTAAAAGTATGTTTATCAATTTTTATTATGTTGATTAATGTATCGCTCGATACAGAATATAAATTATTTTTTATTTTAAATACCTGCGTTATTTTGAGTGCATTTTCTTTAAAATGTGATTATCGTAAAATGATAATAATAAGGAGATGATTGTAAAATATTTCTTTATAATTTATAGGAGTAGAACAGATTTTATAATTTTTAAATCATTAGCAATATTGCATAATTTACTGGTAAATTTTCATTCATTTTTGATTTGTTTGGTAAAACGAAATCCAAATGAAAAACATTCAAATTTTAAAATTCTCAAATGTATATTAATTTTTCACAAATTACAAACAGAAAGGTTCAAAAAAAAATCATTCATTGTATAGATTTTTTTGATAAAAGGTGATTCTCGATGTGATATGATAATTGTGTGAATTTTTACTCATATAATATCAATAAATATTCTGTTTCAAATATTATGGCTGTAAAAGCCATTACATATTTTTTATTGTTTATGAATGTATTTTTTCCGATTATATCTCAAAATTAGCTATTACCATATGAATGTTACTTTTTCAACAGAATCCACTTAATATTTTGTGTAAATCAAATCAAACTATTATGTAAAATAAAAAAATAAAAAGGTAAAGTGGAATAAAAACAGAATAGATTTCTAATCATAGACATGCTTTTTAGCTAACAAAATAAAGACGAAGAAATATTAAATTGTATAGAATTATAATTAGACAACAATATAAAAACAACATATCTCTATATATATTCGACCAAATTAATTACAAAAACAAGATTGAAAACTATGTTATATACTAAATAGTTAAAATATTCATATTATTCGAAAGATGAATTTAGCCTACAACTTTTAATGTACATGTATGCATATATATGAACAGAAATAATTAACTAAAAGCATAAAAAAATACGATTAATGTATTCAAAAGAAAAATGAATTCGGATTTTGAATGATTTTTCTTCTATCCATTACAAAATATAGATCACAATGAATGATATGATTTCGTTTAAAACCATAATCAATTCAATTTATGTTAAACAACCAAACGAGTATAGATATAGTAAGTTATACAAGTACAGTGAGTACATACAGTGAATAATGTAATCGAATTCTGAGTATATAATTGGAATTGAGAATTCCAAATAATTTAGTTACCCGGACACACAAACGAATATAATTATCTTTTCCGTTTTCATTCACATTCTTTACATTGTATAGTTTTTAATTTTTTTATACTTTATATATAAAAAAAATCGTAATTATGATTATTATAGATAGATATACAAATCCACACTTTATAAAGTATTAAAAACAATATCAACAATATATAATTTTATAATATTTATATATATATAATATACGTAGAATCATCTATACATTATTACTTAAAAGTTTATTATATATATTTATGTTTACTATTTTATATATATATATATAAATTTAATATTTTTGAAAATTATTTATACATACATAGAGATGTTTTCGAAAAGGATTAAAAAATACTAAAGGTACTCGCTTGTAATATAAATCTTCTCTTTTATATAATATATATATATATATATATATTTATTGTTATATGTAAATTTATATTGTAGTATATATACAATTGAAATAATGCATGAGAACATATTACAAATAATTTAACAATGGTTTATATATTAGTAGTTTATTACAAATGTGTATTTAATATACATCGCATGTATATACATATAGATATATATTGATATATGAATGTTGTATATGCGGAATATAGAAATATTTACATGGACTTGTATCACCACGTATCTGTACAATGTATATATTTCTATATATAGTTATAATTTACATTAAGGAACAACGTATTGCTCTACAACAAGATACAAGTTTAATCGTTTACAATATTCTACTTTTTTAATTTATATATATGTATATGCATATACACATTCTATATGATGAATTATCTATCCAGATATAATTTTATATAAATAAATGTGGTATAGTTTGTTAAAGCAATATAAATTCCTAATTCTGATGATATTAAAGTTTTTTTCTCTATTTTTATACTAATAACATTATTATAATATATATATGGAATATTTTGTATATATACATGTAAGTGCTTATAATGAAATATATTTTACTAGGGAATATTTTGTTGAAAAGTTTTTTTGTATTTTTGAGCTTAAAATATCAACCAATTCATATTAAATTACGTATATTTAACTATACACTATACGTAATAGTATTTGTTTTAAGAATAACCACAATTAAATTACCCGTCCAACAAAATAAGTTAGAATTTTTCCTAAATACATTTTACATAACGTTAAAATTTATTTGTTTTAAAGTTCTTGTGTGAATCCATTTATATAATTTAATAAAATTATTAATAAGCAACCAAAATCAATTAAAAAATTTGAATTTTATAACAAATGAAATTTTGTTGAATTCATCCACTTTGTGATTAATTACAATTTTTATTTGAACAGAAAATGAATGGTATATTTAATGAATTATTTTCGCGCATTGAAGAAATATCAATTTCATATTTTTAAAATTTCTCTGTATATATAAGATTTTTATAAAACTTAAATACTTTTCATTTGCATTTGTTTTTAATTGAGAAATTGGCTTGGAAGAATAAAATAAACCATCTATTTAAATGAATCAAATGCACAAATATATGCATATATATTTTATTTTAATTCGTACTACATTCAGTAGCATAAGGCACATCAGTATTTATCAATTCATGTTAATAAATCAAGTTTTCTAATTGTTAATAAAAAGTCATATGGTGTTTCTAATATTTATATATATTTTTCATAGTAATTTCATAGTAAAATACAATTTCATTTAATCCGAGGATTCTTACAAAACTATATGGGGTTGATCTACGGATTTTTAAACCATTTCACGGTTCTTAAACCATTTAAACATAATCAAATATAATAATTTGCCGTATTTATATAGATATCGCTCAATTTCTATTCTAACTAAAAAAGATTCATTTGTAGTTATGTTAAAATAATGAATTTTCATTTCCTTTGTTAAAATTGCAGCCTTTCACCCAAAGCACTTCGATTTAATAATTAAATTAAATACTATTTTTGTTTATTATAATAATTATATAATATCGCATAAAATATATAAGATAGTCTAAAACTATATGGTGTAAAGGGTACACGAATGAATGAATTTAGAAAAACTTTTGGTGCAATAATACTATATTAGTATACATAATATTCCACCATCCACCATAGTGCATATATCCCCTATAGCACATATGGGAAAGCGTCTTTTTTTTTAAATATTAATTTCAAATTACTCTCTATCTTTTAGTATATAATATCATGTATATAATCGTATCATACAATTTTTTTTTATCCTAAAACCATTTTTTTTGTTATAATTTTATGTGCGATGATTGTCAGCAAAAAAAAAATATATATATATATATATATAGATTATACATATGTAATATATTGTACTATATAATGTATATACTTTACTTATATCTAACTAGTAAAAAAAAAAAGTTGTTGGTTTTGAAAAATTGCCATAAGCATTGTTATTATTAACATTTTTTTTTTTTTGTTCCTTTCTATTTTCTCCTCCTCTAAATGTATTGTGTAAAAAAATGCATTTTATAGTTTTTAATTTTTAAGTATATATTAAATGTATATGCGTTCTTCCTAGATATAAACTATATATGTCTTTAGAGAGAAAAAACTTATATACAAAAGTATAGTATGCATAAAATATATATACATATATATAGAAAAAAAAACCGTGTTTGTAGTATACATTTCAAAACATACATTATGCATAAATATATAACCTATATATTTGTATGGCTATCGCGTTATATATACATAGTTAGTTATTATATATGTTTATGTACGGATATGAAAAGTTTGTATCCTAAACAAAAAGATGTTTTCCTTTTTTTTCGTTATATTAAATCTCTTAAATATTTTATATAATATGTATTACTTCTTGAAACAATACCATTTTGGATGTAGTGTATCGTAAAAATAACTAACAATCCTTTTATTGTGTATAAAAAAAAACTATATAAGATTTTTAACAGGAACAAACTACATTGCAATATAAATTGTACAAGAACAACATAAAAATGAAGAATTTCTATTTAATAATAAAATCGATACTAATATTGTAAATTAATAGATAATAAAGGAAAATTGTCAAGGATTAAAATTTTTATCCATTTATAATAAAATAGTGTTAGATATTTTATAATCAATCAATAATTTTCTTAATAATTTAAAAATTTATAATAATTAAAAAATGTCGTAATCTCTTCTTTTTTTTTGTAATCCCCACCAAAAACAATTAATTTTAATAGTATTTAATATTAATATCCCTCTGGTAGATAAATTATTTAAAATCAGTATATTTAATCATATATACTTAAATATTTTATTATTCAAATTAAAAATAATATAATTTCGCCAATAGCAAATTTGCTGATTAAATTTGTCATCCGATTTCCATATATAATTATATTTTGTTGGGCAAAAATATTAAATAGGAATATAAAACTTAAAGTAATTTTTTTTCTAAGATTCTAAGATACAATATAATCTGATACCTGCAAAAAAATCCCTTTGTAGATTTTTATGAACTAATTAAATACAGCGTTTTATGTGATATAATTTTCGCACTACAATATATTATATAATTTTGCTAAAGGGACATTTGAAATTATTCAAATAATTTTTACGTAATTTATATTAAATCTCTATTTATTTTAAATAAAAAAATATGCAACTAAAATATTCACCTTTGCATTCACATATACACAAAACACCCACCATTTAGAAATTACCAAAGTAATTATAAAAATTTTTTTACACGTTTCGATAATACATTTTTTTATTTTTAAATTGCACATATGTAAAACTTTACCATCGTATAAACTTTATGCGTTCATTAAAAAATGAAGAAGAATTTTTTTATCTTCCTTATATATGTACTGTAAAATTTCTAATATGCTAAATGTTCATAATATTCGTAACTATTTAGATGAAAAAGAATCAGAAAAGAATAATAATAAGAATTCAAACAAAAATTATCATTTTTCTATTATCAGTAAATGTTTAATAAATTTCAATTCTATACTGCCGTAAAGAAATTTATATATGGTATAGGAAAAAACTTCAATATATGTGCGACGCTATGCCATATACAATATATACAATATAAAGATATAGAGAAAAGTTCAAAATGTTATATCATGTATAATAAGTATGTAACAAATATAGAAAACAACACAAACAAAAATTATTATTATTATTCAATCTATACATCTATCGTTTATTTGTATTTTATGCAAGAAAGAAACTTCTTATCATACGTACGAATATATTATGGTATATGTATATAATGTGATAAATGGTATATGATTAGTTTTAAATAGAAATTTTCTTTTATGAAATTTTCCACAAATTTAATTTGTAACTTTTGTTATATTCCTATATGATATATATGTATATATACAATACTTTTCATTCTATCATTTATTCATTTTATGTAATATTACAATCATGCACAATATCAAGAATTCAGAATCGTATATCTATAAATATATATTTATAATACATATATAGAATTTTTGTAATTTTCTATTAAACTTTGATATAAAAAAAAATTTTTTTTCTACCATTATATATAATTTTGAATTCACATCAGATTCTTTATTATACATATTGTATATACAAACAAAGTCATTTACTTATAAAGTATATCTATATAGAAATGTAGTAAATGGATCTTGAATTTAATGTTACTTCTTTATATATATATATGGGAAAATCTTATTATTTACAATATGTGTCTTATATTTTTTTTATTATTCTATAGATTTTTATTGTAATGGTTATTCAAAAACATATTTTATTCATTGCATTCAATTGTTCATCAAATAAATTAAAAAAAAATTTCAAATCAAATAAATCTCGGTATTGAGTTTTTAATTTTTTATAATCCAAAGAAATTTCATTTTAGAAATTAATATTTCAAGATAGATTGCCGTTTAACTTTTTTATTTAATTGCGCCGTGATTAACTTTCAATATTTGGTATTATTTTTATTGTGATTTACAAATATATCTTTGAGAAACGTTGGTTTTAAATCATTTTCGATATTGAACTATAGAAAATAAAATTGGTTAAAGAAAATAATTTGAAAATTCAGAATTGAATGTTCAATTATCCCACAATTTACGTTTCATTAATAATATCCCATTTTATATACCGAAGATTGAATTTTATTTCTTTTATTGCAGTACACATTCTTTAAATTATAGCTAATTGGACAGGCGGTTTCTTGGAATTGTATATCACGGTTTTGGTTTTTTTTTTCGTTCAGATATTAAAAATGTTTTGCCAATATTCTTTAAATGTAAATTAATTAAATTCGTTAAGAAGCTTAAATAGTTTTTTTTAAAACCATTTAATTCTTCCATAAGTTCCCTTCAAAGAATTGATAAACAATTTACTTTTACCATTAATTTGATGAAATTCGATTTTTATTTTCGGATATATTACATAATTTTGGGACATATCATCCTGATTATAATAAAATTACCATATTTTAAATGTTAATTTACCCAAAAGAAATAACTTTAACCATTTGTATTATATAGGATCATATATTTAAATTGATAATAATTTATATTATTTTGTATTTTTCTACTTTACAATTTAAAAAATGAAATTTTATAATCCGCATCATAAGATTCTAAAAATGGATCTGATTAAAACCAACCATTAATTACTCATCACAACCATTCCATATACATTTTCATCATAAATTTATTCCCCTTAAACATATGGTTAGCTTAGATTCAACCAAATTTACAATACATATATACTATTTACATATAAAATCCTTTAATTATGAATATATATTTATATTTTCCAATTGTTAATTGTTAAAAATTAGTATACATTCAACAAAATATTTATGAACGAGTTTTTAAATAAAATAAATAAATCCTATGGTCTATATATATAAACGAAATGATTAACAAAAAATTCAAATTAAAAAAAAATAAACATGCATTATGGAAAAACATAACTTACAAATAAACTTTTCTAATTATTCAAAACAAAATTTTAACCCGCATATACTTATAATATTATATGTTATATATATATACTACATACTATATATATTAAATATATATATATAATAGATTTTAAATGCATATATAAATATAATGTATATTTATACTTAAATAGCTTAGAGCTTATACAATATATATAAGTATAGAATTTTTTTATGTATTCAATATATATGTGTAATTCTTTCATCGTCAGCAGCAGCTCTTTTATATATAAATATATTTTCATATATATTCTACACCTATATATAAAAAAAAAGCTAAAATTCTAGTTCATAAAACAGAGGTGAACTTTATGTTTTTATTTGTTGGTAAAGTAATGTATTTAATAAAATTGTGAAAAAAAAATCTATATTCAAATGTTCTAAAAAACAAGCAGTCCTTATCGTTCTGTTCCATTAACTTTATCTAATTTGGAACTAATTAACTTTAGGGCATCGTATATTACACAAAAAGTGACTATAGTGTTTTAATTTGAAGAAAAATTAAAAAATAAAGCCGATTTTGGTAGTAGAGATTAAACTCTTTAAACGTATTTCAATTAACATTTTCTTTTTGATTCGAAATACGTTTATACTGTAGAGATTGAGTATATATACCAAAAGTGGCCTACAATTTATCGTATATGTAAAATATTTTGTATATAAAATTTTATATAATAAAAGAAAAATACAATTTTCTTTCGTATATACTGCTTAAATGAATTTAAAACTAGATGGTTATTCTTTTATAAAAATGATCAAATTTAATTATATATGGTTTAGTTTTTCCAGATAATTTGTGGTCACTTTGAAGTATTATATATTTGTAAAAAAAAAAATTAAATAATAATATAAATGATTATATTAAAAATATTATATATTTATTTTTTTTTTGCCTGTATAATAAAATTGACTTAAAACAACTTTTTTAATAGAATATCGTCGTCCGTCATTGTTTTTCATCATATATGTATGTATGTATATATAATATGATATAGTTTACAAGTCTTTTACTTTTCTATTGTATTAAAAAGTTTCAAGAGTATGATGTTGTTGTTGTTGTTGTTGTTTTTGTTAAAAATATAGAGCAATATTAAATATTTAGAGACGTACACAATTTATATAAAAAAATAGTAATTCATGCATCCTCATAAACATAGCCGCAGATCGACCTACTAAATATCCTTTATATATGTACAACACATATGCACGCATATATAAACGTTATATTTATATGTAAGGATGTGTAACTAAACGGAAGCACAGATGAAAAAATGTTAAAGCTATATGTGTATATGTATATCTAGTATTTATATATAAGAAACAAGAAACTAATATAATGAGTGTATGTTGTTAAGTGTTAAACTTTTTATAGTAATTTCTATAAATATATGTATATATAAACTATAGTATAGTTCTATATAAACTCATAAGAGACTATATATACATATATACATGGATGAATACATCATATATAAAATATATATCTAGAATATCTAGATAGTATTGTGTATAGTTATACTGCTAGAACTTTTTCTTATATTAAATATACGTATATATTTATATTTTTTGTATAACTTTTCTAATTTTCATTATTTACCGCACTACCAGAGAATAATATGGCATATTGTATATATACATATATATATATAATATATACATTAATATATGGGAAAAAATAAAAAAAATAAATAAATAAATTCCTTATGGTATAAGAAATAATAATATATATAGTATATATTATATTATGTATTATATATACAAATTATGTAATCACTTTGAATTGTGAATTAATGTGTGACACTTTGTGATATTTAGAATAAAATTAAATTAAACTTTTCTATACTTTGTATATATATATATATATAGATAATAAACTGGAAAAATACCAACTAATAGCAGTTTATCATATATATATATAGATAAAAAAAAAGGAAATTATTCATTGTGTATGCATTTTGGTAAACTCCGCAAATTAATGAGATTTTTCCCTTATATACTTAATATATAGAAAGGTTCTTTAAATTGCCCAGTCAGCCTGGAATGCATTCTAAAGGCCGTCTGCATGGCTTCTAGTAATGTGATAATGCCTTATTGCAGCATGCCTTATTTTTGCATGGACGTGTCTGCGTTTAGATGGTGCCTTTGTAATGCATTCAGAAGGTAACCATGATGACATTGTTTGTTGTTCATCATTCAATTGTGATTCTTCAAAGTATACTTCTTTATTCTAGTAGTTAATATTTTTTCTTGTTAATTTGTTTAGTGATAATTTGATTGAAGTAAAATGTGATAACCCCCTCATTCTTATTAAACTTTGATGATTTGACTTTGGTGGTCCAATTAACTATATAAACTATAAATTCATTACAACAACAGATTATAGAAGAGTCTATTAGTTTAACTTTTATATTTAACTATACTGATTTTATATTCATTTAAATGAATATTTGTGTGTCCTGACAACTAAAAATCTATCATTTTACATAAATAAAATCGTTCACATTCATATATTCATACAAATAATCTATTGTAATGCATATAATCTGTGAAAATGTTGATAGAAAATTGTATATTTATATTATATAAAAATATTTACCATTTCTTTATATAGAACATTAAGAAAACATTTATAGGATTCATATTTAAATGAATAAACAAAATATACGTATAAATATTAATCGGCAACAGATAACGTATATAATATCTTTCAAATAGGAAAACCCCACACCAAGATTTAATTTCAATATTTCCAGCAATATCCAATATATTAGAACTAATCTTTAGACAATAATCAGAGTATATTTAGGATTGTGATGTATAAAAATATAAATTTTTTAGAATTCAAGTTCTGAACCACTTTTTCCGTTATCCTAATTTCGCTTAATTCATATCGTCAGATGCAATCAGAATAAATCTAATAGATAATAAACCATATGCTGTTTAAATTTACATACGATTATATATATACAATTTCATCACTATAATATAAAAATTGAGGACATTTAAAAACTTACAATTGATTAAAAATATGTAGTGTTTCACATAGAACATGCAACATATCAAACATGTACCATGTTCATTTTATTTTATTTTTTTGTTGAGTCAATAAATTTAACTTTTAAAAATATACATTAACATTCAAAGTGAAAGGAAATTCACTACCATTTATTTATATAGTTTATGTATTATTATTTATTTTTTGTTTAAAGTCAAAAATAAAATTTATTATATTTTCATAAAGTTACCACCATCAATTCGCGTTCCTTCTTTTTTCAGTAGTGAAAATATTCTTTAAATATATATATATATATACAAACAACACATTTGTATATTCCGCATCATTATAAATATATGTCTCTGTCGCGTCTGTATATCATATAATATATATAAAGTTACATATTCAACATCCACACATCATCGTCAGATGTGATACTACAAGATAATATATAATAATATATATATATATATATATATAAAGAAAAAAGCATTTATATCGAAATATATAATGTGAACATCCATTATAATATGGCAAAAAAAAAAGAAAAAAAGAAAGGAATAAATAAAAATAAAATATTGTTGATAGGCACAAGTTAAAATACAAAGCAAAGATTGTACATTACATATACATATTTTGTATAATATAAATATGGGACATCAAATATATTTTGGTATATATGATATTATATTATCATACATAATAAAAATTCATATATACCTTAATAATATTTTTTTGAATATATGTATATTGTATATTATATATATAGTATATATGGATATATGCAGGGAAAGCACGTACATATATAAAATGTTGGGTCGTATTTATATTTATGTACATATATAAAACATAAAGAGTATATGAAAATTTATGTGAAATATAATGGATGTTGTATGCATATAAAGAAAAGTTGGAGTTTATTAAAATTTTCTATATATATATATATGTATATATATTATTCATGTATATATAAAATAATAAATATAAATTCAATTCAACAAGTATTTTATTAAATATTTCCCTTTTGCATAAAGAATTATCGTTTGTAAAATACAATAAAAATATTAAGAAGACGAAAAAAAAAAACAAATACTCTTGATATGGGAACTTTTTTATAAAAATACCATAGGCTATATTTAAATAATAATAATAATAATAATAACAATAATACATATATACCATCTGCGTTTAATATACATAAACTCCAAGTAAATAAATAATATTTAGTCTGAAGTGCATTTATTTTTTTTTATAGACATTTATTATGTTGAATTTGTGTACTAAAAAATTATCAAATCAATATGCGAAATATATATCTAATATCTATACCACCGAGAAAAAGAATATTTATAATAATGATTTAGTTTCAAAATTAGATTTCATTTATTATTTCACATATATCCGATAATTTAAACTGAGTTTTTTAATTAATTTAACTATATATATATATATATATATATATATTTAAAACTATAAAATATTTTATATTATACATATTTTAATACTTTTAAATTTTTACAGATTTTTGGTTATATATAAATATATAGAAAGTTTTTATAATCAAATTATTTTTGTGTAGATTTAATATATATATACTGAGATGAATAAAAATAATAAAGCTTAAAATAAATAATAAAAATAAAGTTATTACCATATAGTATATTCAATATATAGATATATAGACATATACTATGTATATGCAGACTTGCAGATATAGGAGTTCCCAGCAGACATAGTTAATATAAATTAGCATTTATATACATTTTCTTGAATAGAATATAATAATCTAAAGTTTATATACACAATGTCTTTGTTGTAAATATCAAGGAAAAATAATCAAAGTTGTCATTATCAATATCAAGGAAAAATAATCAAAGAGATTTTATCCTATAGGATTATTTTTAATTTTGATGATATATAATAAATTTTTAGAATATGTTAAAATTTTAAACAAAAATAGAAAATACTTATTCAAATTAAACATATTGGTTAGTTTTTTTTCTTAACAAAAGCATCTATTTTCTTAAATTTGAAAATATTAGTTTTAGTTTTCGTAAGGAAATTTCGCATAAAAAACTTTTAGTAAAAAATAACACATTTTTAATTATATATACGCAGTGAGTAAAACGGTGGAATTTATATGCTACCATGTATATATGCGCTTGATGAATTCACAATCTTAACAAAACCAACCACCAAATAATTCATTATTACATAGTGATAAAAATTCAACTATAATATTCAAAAGTAAATAATATTGAATTTATACACCTATAAATAGGATAAAGGGTATGCGATCAAAAAGAGGGAATTTTCTAAAAAAAAAAAGACAAAACGAAATAAATAAATTAATTTCACAACAATATCAGTATATATAATTCAATTATTGCATATACTTTTTCTTTCAATTCGAATCTCTTTAATTGCATATATAACTATACAATATCTACATCGCATAATATAATAGTACATGTATTCTATATCTGTGATATTTATCGCATCTAATTTTCATCAATTCAATATAATATATATCTATATATATATTAATAATTAATATGGAAAAAACTGTATATGAAAATTTATATATTTATTTATACAATTTAAAAAAAAAATAAATAATAGAAATAAATATATATGTTAAACATTATATAATACTATATATGTAATGTTCAATTTAAATTCACAAATTTACAAAATGTCAAAATCAGTTGCTGATAATTCTTCGGATATTAAATATTTTCTACATATGTCTATATATACATACATATATAAATAAATATTTAGTATAGTGCACACAGCATTTGCTCTGCTTATTTTTATCTAATATGCTAATATACATATTGTGTATTAAATGTATACAAATAAATATATATGTGTTTTTGAAAAACATGTTTTAATATTTTAACTATACTATATACAATATATATATATATATATCTATATATATTAAACTCTTTCTAAATAAAATTATGATCAGATTATGCAGATACAACTGTAATTTATAAATATATATTATATATAATACATGGTATATTATAGTTTATACATATTTATATATAATATAATATATATTACCATTAATCTTAAATATTTTGCTTACCATTTGCTTTCAAATTGTCAGCTATAATTTTCCCATATATGCTTTTATATATGTATAGATACGTATATATAATATAATAACATTGGCTTTCATAGAAAATATTTATACATACAGAATGTTTCGAAATGTTTTTTATTAATTTAAAGCAGTTGCATTTAAGTGGAATAATTGTGCAATTTAAATAATTTCTTTAAAAATTGATAATGTTCTCCTTTTAAACACCAATATTCAATTAGATTGTAAAGACATTCAAAAAAAATTTCGAAGATTTAGAAAATGGAATTTTATCTATATTTAGATATTTTTAGAAGCACATCTATATTTTTTTTTAGATCCATACATTCAGTTTCTATCTCTATATTATATCCATGTTTATATATTCTACGAATAATTATTTATATAAAATATATGTCTGTTATTTGTAGAAAATACTATACTAAAATATGATATAAATATTTTCTTACCATGCATTTATAGAATATATATATATATACTATAGTATGTATAAAATATATAATGTTTGCTTTTGCATCTAAATATAAATTATATATAAATCATCAACTTATAACAATTATCTAAATTCATCTTTAAGTAACTTTAAAGTGAAGAACAATAATGGTATTAGCTTTCTATTATCATATAACAATGCTATACATACAGTATATATAATACCATAGATATAAATTTCATTATAGATACTGAAATCTAAAACTAAAATATATAAAACTATATATATATGCTTTAAATAATAAATTTTCTATTTTGCATTGTGTAATAAAATATAACATCGCGAATTTATTTTTGTTCCAATTCGGTAATTTAACATTTTATAAAATGTTCAGTATATATATAAATATTTAAATGCAGAAATCTTAAATTTCACTATATAGCATACATCACATTTTATAATGCGTTATATTAAACTATCTTTCTATATACTATAGTAAAAAATAATGCACAAGACAAGAGATGTATTAAGTGGATTTTTTTTAACAGAATTTAAATCCACACAATAATAACAATTCAATAATATAACTAACAATATAAGATAAGATAAAACTGCATATAAAAAAATGACATTAATTTTTCCCAATGACGATTCATTATTTTCTAAGTGTTTCTTCAAATAACAAAAAAATAAAAAAATATTCTATTCATAATAAATAAGGAATACGCTAACAATTCTAATTCTAATAAATTTGACATAGATCATTTACAATGCATTAATAATACCTGGTATAATGTACATAAAAATTGTTGGTTAACGAATTTTCAAGAAAATTTATTTTTCATATAAATATCTACATTCAAAAAAACTAATGAAAATTCTTAATTCTGAACCAATCGTACACCAAGGAAACCTATTTTAATATTTTATAGGCATAATTGTAATAAATTCTAAATTTCTTTCAACCTTCAAACTTTCAAAAATAATAATTATTAGTAGTGAATAAAATTTTAAAAAATTCGAAATGTAGATCAATCAAGAAGCATTTATTTTTATTGGTATATGCATATTGATTATATTTTTATTTTATAGTATTTTAAGTTTAACTATATAAGTTTCATAAATCCCCCTCATCCATGTCCGATTTAAATTAAATTAATATCATAATTTACTATACGCACAAGAAAAATAACCCTTATTTATTTATAAATTACAGATATTATACTTGAAGAAGGTTGGGTGAATGTAATGTTATGTTGTGTATATATATATTTTTGATGATAGATTACTTTAAAAATGATTTTTCATGCTCATCACTAAATGATATAATTAACTTAAGTAAATTATATTTTAACTTTTAATTTTAATTCCAAATATAAACCTAATCTAATAACATTTTCTATTATTATATATACACTTTTCGAAACGATGGAATTAATGGTTTAGCGTATTAAATATATATATACATTATGCAATAGTACAGTACCATTATTTTTATATACATAAAATCTATTCGATGCTTTTAATTTTAAACTATATAGAAAAATATAAATATACTATTTCTACAAAAATATATATATATATATAAGTATTTTCTCTATTTATATATTATACACCATATATAGACAGTAATATAATTTTTGCAATACCATATTCATTAGTAGTTCATTTCATATATACAATGTATAATAATAAGATTTATAAAAAAAATAATTTCAAATGGTTTTTCAACAAAAAGCTTAAAGCGGTAAACCAAATTTATTTATATAAATATATATATAATATTGTTTTGTTTGCATTCTTTTATATATGTATAAAAAAAGTATGGTAAATATTATAAATTTTTGTTAACTCAAGTTTAACACAGTAAATGGATAAAAAAAATATTAACAAAATCTTTAACCATTTGAAATGGAATTTAAAAGATCATTTGAAGGGTATTTCCATAATTGTTGATGATTTATTGATTTGTGATAAATGATTAATTTCGTTTAGGGAAAATTCTACAAAACGATTGAATATTCGAATAATTATTATAAATAATCAAAATTTGTAAGAGTTGGAATTAATTATTTAAGTATATTAAAATCTTACTTTAAATAATATTCGCATAATAAGAATTCTCTCCTTAATCATAATATAAGTTATATATTAAATTTAGGGACTATTCGCAATACAGTTTTTTTATTTCATTGTTGCATTCCACATTTTTAATTGGTTTAAAATGTTTACGGAATTCTTGTATTTCTGTATATATATACATTATTATTTTCACCTTTGTTCATTTAAGCATTGACCATATAAATTATATATAATATAAAAGATGTATATATATATATATGTATAGATAGATAGTTATTTTGTTTTGTATTATAAAGGAATTATATATTTTTGTAAAACTTGAATATTTAACAAATTTTATATGCGGATTTTAACAAAATACCTTGGTTATGTACTATAAATAAATATATGGTATATAATAGTAATAATAATAATAACCATAACTCTGCTGTTGTTTCTATATTATCACTATATAATATATTTTGTTAAAAACGAAAAATAAACAAAAGTAAATTATATATAATACAATATACAATTAATCTTTTAGATATATATAAACTTTAACTAATATTTATGGTATTATATATAGTATATATAAAAGTAGGAAAAATCTCAAATTACAAGGGACTTGATATAACAAATTAGGATTCTTTATTTTTATCACAATTTCAAAATAATCTTTCATTATATTCGATATTTCGATTATCGGAATAAAAGAAATTATTTTTTGATATACATAAATTTAATTTTTAGGAAATTGACTATATAAATTAGTAATTAAATTTTCTTTCATTGTAATTTTGCTAATTTGTGAAAAGATATTTTGATCTCTTTACGATTTCTACCTGAATTCTTTACAATATATGAAGAAAAAAATATCAAATTTAAACTAACCTTATGGTTGAAATTTTAAACATAAATGAGATAAAACCGTTTTAAATTAAATTATTTTTCAGAATTTTTCAAATTCATCATTAATTTAAGGTTTCTATTTTTTATTACTAAGGTCCTTTTTAATTTTTCAATAACCCCCAGTTGTGAATCAAAAAATTACTGACGATTTATAGTATATTAGTTATATATGGATAATTAGATTCTTATCATAGTAATGTTGGTTATAGGGAATACCTTAAAAATTAGAAATTAATCAAGTGTAATAGACAAACCCAAATTTTAAAATGAAATAAAAATATATGATATAAATATAATTAGTTTTGCTAGGTGTTTTAGTTTTTATATTAATTATATACTGTGTTAAATTATATACTAAATGACATCATTGTCATTTCCAAGATCGTAACTTGTAAATTTTATTTTATATTTTACTATATCATCTTCTACCGAAATAGCAACGAATTTGTTTTTTTTAATATTACAATATTCATTAGGATTTTTACAAAAAATTAAAATGTGTTTTTTTCTATTTTAATTTCTGCTTGGTAAAAAAAATAATTAAAAGTTATTTACGAAAACAATTAAATAATTCCCAAATAAATATAGAAATTAATTTTAAAACGAAAAGAGTCCCATCTGTTTTAATAAAAGAAAAAAATACATATCAAATCTTTAATATACCATATAATTTCCTTATTTTATACTTGCACACATAATATATAAAGGTTGTTTTAAAGGCGCATATGTACATATATATATAATAAGTATTTTTAAGCTCAATAATTTATGTGTTTTATCATTTTGTTTTGTCATGAAAACCGATGGGTATAACCAGTATAACACAACGTAATAATAGTATTTACTTATATGAATGGTAATGTGTATATAGACATTATCTATATTATATATAAATAATATAGACATTCCGCATAAATGTATACAACGATATATAGACTTATAATTTTATCACTGTAACTACAAACGCAATTACATACATATTTATATATTATTTGTATACCAATAAAATTCCAAAATAATGTATATATGGAAAAGTATACATCCAATTTTCATATCAACATTGTTATGTACCTATATATAGATAAAGCCATGTTCCTAAAAAATACATCTGTATAATTGTAAAATTGACACTGAATACCACTTGAAAATATTTAATATTGAATAAATGAAGATGATTTTACCGAGCAGCATTTATACGAGTTAAGGTTGATAAATTTTTTCTCAGTACCTTTTAATAATTTTCCAATGTAATTGCATGTAATTAGATTCCATTGAATTAGATTCCATTGAAATGCAATTATAATCGATTAATAAAGGTTATATTATCATTCAAATATCCATTGTGTAATGCAATAACATATAGTCATTTAAATGAAGAAATTGTTTTTTTTTATTATTTGGCATAATGTTAATTTAAGAATTCCCAGAACAAATATCCTTACTTTCATATATGCCTTTTCAATGAAGGATGATGAACAACAACGCTCCCTAATATATAATGTATTTTCGTTGTTTTAGAAAGAATTTTATTATTACATAATTATTATATGTGTATATATATTTTATATATATTTGTAATAATAAGTTACAGTATATAATATTATGGATGGAACACAAACATTCAAAAAGAAGAGGGTATAAATTATATATTATATTATATCAGTATTGTATGATTATTGTATATTTATATATATGTATTTAAAACAAAATGATATATGTACATATATTAAATTTACTTTGTAATTTAAATTCAACTATATAAATATAATATATATATATATAGATATACTGAACTGAATCCTTAATTAACACAGAAAATATAGGAAGAAGAAAAGGAAGATTTTATTTGTATAACTCATTTTATAATTTCTATATACTTTTATTATTATTATTATTTCTGTATATTAGAAGGGAAGTTCACATGCGAGTTTATTATTGTGTATAATAAAATTTTACTATATGTGTATAATGTATATATTATAAAAGTATAAAGTATAGAAGAGATAGATATTTCAAATAAATATATTCAAGTAAAACAAGTAAATGCATGGTAAAAGGTTTTAATATTTTTGTTAGTTTTAATATAGTAGTTTTATTCTTTTTTTTTTTTTTTATTTGTTGTTTAAGAAGTTTGGTTGTTTTTAGCACCTGTTTAAGTAATACATGTATTTGTATATGTATAAATATAAATATTTAGTTTGTTTCAAATAATTTACTATTTTTATGTTTTTGAAAACAAAACCATATTGTTTTTTTATATTATATTTAAATTTGAAAAATCGGTAATTTAATCTATCAGTTTTCATCTATACCGAAGATGAAACGTGGATTTTAAAAAATAGAAAATTTACTTGCGATATTTTTATATAAAATTAAAACAATTATTAATTTATATATTAAATCATTATATTATTATTGTCTCATTTGAGATTATCAGAAGGTTTTATTTGAGGCTCATTAAATTATTAAAGCTCATTTGACCCATCATTTAGGAAAATTGCGTACAATACCAAAAATCCTAACAAAATCACAAACAAATGTATATTTTCATAAGAATTTGACAGATCCCGAAATTTGATCCTTTGCTTACCTAATCGTAAATGTCATGAAAATTGATTTAAATTTAAAATAAATCGAATTAGTATCAGTCAGAGAGATTTCTATATGAATTTTAGATAAATGTTCGATAAATGCTATAAATAGACTTAATTAAGGATAGATACATTCAAGATATAAAAGACATTCCGAATGAATGTTAAATTTAAATAATAAAATGTATATTAATAATTAAAAAATACTAAGAAGTAAGAATTAATTAAGAAATTTCTAGTTTTGTTTCCAGTAAATGTATATCCTCATATTATTCTATTTTAGATATATAGTTTTAAATTTTTAATTTTAAAGAACTACAAATACTTTATAATAATGATATGATAGCGTAATAGGAAGAGCTGTCTGTATTTCATTTTTTATTAATACCATGAAGATTTCGTCTATTTTTATTTACTCATTTCAAATATATTAAATATTTAAAATGTTACTATTACTTTCCCTTATTCATTTTGTACAAACAATTCAAGTAAATCCATACCATTTAATAACATGCTTATACTACATCAAAATAAAGCAAAAAATAAGATACGTAAAAGCAGTAAAAGTCAAGTGAAGATGTCCTTTTTTATTATAAATTTAAATTATGTTAATTTTAATCTATTTTAATTATATACAGTACGTTTACTTAAATTACATCGGCTCAATTTAGATTGTGCATTTCATTATATTAATGTGTATTATATTAATTATACATTTAAAATCACTATTAGGAAAATAATTTGTTTTTGAATCTTTGCATTAAAAAAAAAATACAATTTAAATTATTATGTATATTTCATTATTATATCAAAATTTTTTGCTTAATACAATTTTGTATTTTTTTTTATGGTTATATGGTTCTTTTGTTTGGGTTTCCTATATTGCGTAAAATTTTAAATTTAGAAAGGTATGTCAATCAATTTAACATTTTTTTTTTGTTATTTTATTGTATTATTATAATTATATATTTATGGTAGAGACGCGAAAATTTATTTTTATTTTTATATATACCAATATTTGTATGTATTCTATATGTATTTATAGAAAAAAAAAATGCTTCTATAAATATATAATTACGGAAGAACAATGATGAAAAAAATGATTTTTTTTCACGATATTTTTATGTATATAAATAAAGCTTTAAAAATTAAAATGTTGATAAAATAAAAGGGCAATTCAATTTGTATATCAAAAATGATATTTAATATTCAGCTTTTATAAATAGAATAGATAATCTATTTTTACGTATTTTATTTATACGTTTAATGAGTCTATTTTAGAATTTTATATTATTAAATATCATAACTTGTGTTGCGTATATTCGTATTTCTTTGTGCATCCTTAAATAGAATTTACTATAATAATATTTTAGTAAAACTCATTGATGAAATATTAACAAACAAAAAAAAACAGCCCACATCTATCATTTCAAACAATTTTTCCCATATATGAAATTGTTATATCTATATCTGGTAATATAAAATTCTATCATACAGAAATATCATATGGATATAATCAAATATTATATATATATATAGATTGGGTTAGAATGATTTTCGTTGGAAGCTATATATGTATATATATTCTATAAAATGGCAACAAGATATACATAGAAATATTTAATATGGTATAAAATATACTATATATGCATATATGTAATACGAAGAATTTTAAAATTATGTATATACGAGATTTATACGAGTTAGGTTAAATATATTTATTTTATATACGTTTCAATATACTATTATATATATACACATATAAAATATACATTACACATTACAATATATAATAAAATTATATACAGAATATTTTTCAAAGGAAATATTTAATGAGATTATATTTACTCTTTGGCATGTGATTAAATCGTTTTTGATTTTATATATTAGATTGTATATATGTATAAATGTATATGATATGAGTGGTTGGGACTATTGAATATAGATATATATATATATATATATATATGTACAAATCTTTATCTATATAAAATATGTATTGTAATTTAATTTTGTAAGTGAACAAATACGAATCTTAAAATAAAAGATTATAAATTGCTTGATTTACTTTATGTCTATATATAATCTATATGATGGTAATGTAAATGTATATATATATATATATATATATATATAATGAATTGAAATGCTTATTTTTTTATAAGCATATTTACACTCGGTGATTGTAAAAATTTTAAAACAATTTTTTATACTAACTTTATATTGTATACATTTTATTTTGCCTCTATATAGTAATGTTTGATTCTTTCATTTTACTCAATTGTGTTCAAAAAAAATAAATATTGTATTCAATTCAAATATGTATACCCCTCACTGATTTTAAAATCCTATAGTGTTCTATTAGAACCAAATATTTACAAAATAGATTTTATTTTAAAATTGAAAATAAATTATTAGAATTCGAAAAAATACTCAAATTGACCCAAAAAAAAAATACATTTCACATCATTTATTTGTTAACAATTATTTGAAGCCACCAGATAATTTAAATTCACTAAAATTGGGTAACGTTTTTGAATATCCAATAAGGTGGCGTGTGTCGTGTTCTTTATTTGCTGTGTAAAATTATATATACGGAAAAGAAATCGATACAAATCTATTCAATGCATAATTTATTCATCATCACGATACAGAAATGGATAAACCCCGTTTTTGGCCCCGTCAATTCTCGCGATCTTCGTCGCTTTCCCTGTTTGTTGCATGGTATTAATTTGTGGAATTCAACAACTCCGGAATTGCCAGTAGTGTTGATGGTTTTAGGACCGCTTGTGGTTATTTTTAAATTTTGTGTCTCTTTACTTCTTAATTGTTAACTAATTATCATCACCATAAATCTATTCAGCATTCATTATATTAAATTAAATTAATTTAATGTGAGTTATCTTAATCAAATTAATATTTTATAATGCAAATTTTATTGAATTTACTTAATTAAAATGAGAAAATGAAAAAAATTATTATTGTTATTGCTTGCGTCACTTTTAAACGCTTTTACTGGTTCTATAAGCTTGATGTGCACAATTTGTAATGAGTTCGTCTCACGTGCACAATTTGAATTGAATAGATAAACCGCATAAAGAGCATTTCCATTTCATTATTCAAAGTGAAGTTGTTTGTTTGTTTTTTTTTTAACTTTCAAAGGTAGAATTTAAAGGTGCCCCATACCTTATCCAACATTAATGTCTTTATCCAAATACTATGTATATGTACATAACAAATATTATATTCCAGTTTCCATCTTATCTGGAAATATTTGTTATGTTGTCTTTTAATTTCACAAATTCAATTTTTATTCCTAAAAGTGTATATTTTTTAAACCACTTTCCCACATTAAAACAACAAATCTATATTTTCCTTCCCATAGATATTTTGAAATGAAGATTAGGTAAATGTATATAGAGTAATAATACTTGTTTCATTTTGTTTTATAGCTCTATTTATATCTATCACAAGTCACTAGAAGATTTTCGATGTAGGAACAATATATAAATATATCTTGAGAATTTATAGTTCGATAAACTTTTTATTTATTTTAGTTTTATCTCTAATTATCATTGCAAGTCACTAAAGGTTTTAAAGTCAAGAAAACGACAAGTTAATTTAAATTACGCCTATATATATAAAATGAAATTAGCAATAAATTACAAAGAGAAGTTTTACTATATGATATACAAAGTAAATACATATAGCAATAAAACATTGTAATAAATATCGAATATAAATATAATGATATATGATGATGATAGAGATGATATAAGGATATAAGGAAAAACTTTGTATATATGTATATATGTACAGGTGTTTGATGTATAACTTTTTTGGATATAAACTTTCCAAAATACATATACGATACGGTATGTCTATATATATAATAAATGTTTATTTAGAAGAATGTTTATAATAATAATATATAAAATGTAATAATAATAATATTATAATATGTCTAAAAATTTACATATTTTAGATATTTTATAGATATTTGAATAATGTTTATAAATACTGCACACTGTTATATGATATTCGTTTCAATTTAAGCTTAAGCGTATATTATTTATAGAAATGTTTCAACAAAAAAAATAAAAATAATTTTACTTAAATAATAAATAACTTAAATTATAAAATTAAAAACATTTCTTTTTGATATATTAGTAACTTTAATATTTATAATGACATAAATATTTTTATTATATATATATATATAAATATTTTATGATATATATTTTTATTTTTTTGTTTTTTATTACTATATATATAGAGTAAATGAAAAGCACAATTGAAAATAACTATATATAACATTAATCATTTTCATTTGTATACATATACATTTTTCTTTATACATATATATAAAAGAAATAAATGCAATTTTCTTTATAAAATATACTTATATTTATATTTATATATATGTTTATGTATAATATATATATTATATATATAAAAAAAGGCAACAATTTTGTTTATTTATCTAAATTTCTTTTCTTATATATATATATAAATATATTATATATATATGTTGTTTATGTTATACAAAATTGTATATTACGGTAGTATAGATGGAAAACATGATATTCATATGCATAAGAGAAAATTGTTTCATTTGAATTATTGTACAGTGTCTTATATATATATGTACATTACAAATAATATTCCACTTTATTTGTGTATAAAACACATTATATACATATATAAATAAAGATACATTTATGAATATATAAAAGTGTACACCTGACTCTAGCAGCATAAAATATCTATTCGAAGATTGTAAATATATTTAACGTATTTTTATATGTATGTATATATACATAAGAAGAAAATATATAAATTTACAATCTTACATACCTTCTTAACTTTCATAAAAATGTATATATATATATATATATATTTACAAAAAATAGTATTATAAAGACGCACAGGTAAAAAGTGTTTATATATAGCGATGGATGGTTTTTCTGTATATGTGGTTTTTCTGCCACAATAATTTAAGATCACATATACCAAACGTATACATTACGTGTGTGTATCTGTATATATACCTGCACCTACGTCGGTAGGTACATGAAATGAGATGTTGTTTGAATAAAGAAAAAGCTTTTCATTTTTATTTTTCGTATCATTTTTGAATTGGATTATAACCAAGGGAAATATCAGTACAAATTTCAGCTGAACATTTTCAAAATATATATATGATATATATTTTCTATATACATATACTACTATATATACATTCAGTTCTATTATTATTATTATTATTATTCTATATAATATACGACATACGTACGTATCTGTCGTGTGTAAGTACATTTAAGTAGAATAAAACAAAAAAAAAACGTAAAATAAAATAAAATAAAAATGACATGATTTTCTATATATGTATATAGCGAGGTAAAAGGTGAAATTCATTTTATTTATTTTTTTCCATATTTCCCTGTTGAAATTTATATAGAAACAACAAACAAAAATATTATATTATAAATAAATACATATATACGTACGCCGTACAGGTACATTTCTGTCTGTCTGTCTGTAGATGAATAGGTATACAATTATACGTAGCATATATAGAAATAAATGTAATATGTATACGCGTTCATATGATGTACTGCAAAAATATATACATATTTTTGATAGGGAACAAAAGATGAGTAATGTATAATTCAAGAAATAAGGAAAATATAAAATAAAAAATATTGTTTGTGAGGCGCAAAGTATAAAGTGAAAAAAAAAACATTTCTTTTTTTTATAATGATACAAGAAAAATGAAATAAAAAGTCACTTACCTTTTATTATAGCGATATTGCGATATATATTTAAATGTATATAAATAGATGTGTATAATAATATATAAAGAATACGTACAACAACAGAAGAAAAATAAACAAATATTATAAGGTATATTGAAAAATAAAAATATTATATCTACTTTTTTTTTTTTTTTGCAATTTTGTGTCTGTTTACATTTCATGACTATGGAAAAAAAAATCACTGACATTTATTGGAGTTGATATTTTGTTTTGCCAAAAACTTTTCGTTCTCGCACAGTTTAGAGATATTCATTCACATTCATTCATTCAACATATATATACACATTATATATATACAAATAAACGTTGTATTTTTTTGAATTAGACAGCTGTAGGAAAATCAAAATACAGAAAAGAAATACTTTTATATATTTTCCATCCAATATTCAATATGGTATGGTATATATATGTTTATGCAAGACGCGCGCGTCTGTAACTTTTCTTTTTAACTTTTGGTTTTATTTTTTTTTGCTTGTTTGTTGTATTTTATGTAACAAAACAAACGAAAAAAAAAAAAAAATTTGTATGTATTGCGATTTTTGATTATTTCAAAATATCTATAAAATAAAAATATATATCAAGAACTTTTATATATACATATTGTGGATATACTGTTTTATATGTTTTATAGATATATAAATATACATTTTTATTTTTATATATATATATATATATTCTTCTCTTGCATACACAATATAGAATAGATTCAATATTAAACGTTGTATGATTGTTGTATATATAGCAAAAAAAAAAAAAAAAAAAATTAAAGAAAAGTTGAATCACAAAATGTGACAAATAAATATTTGATCTTTTTGATATGGGAAAACTTTTGATATATAATATTGTTTTGGAATCGTCCTGAAATATGCTACTATTCTTTTTCTTTTTGGTATATATCTATCTATATTTAGATTCTATCTTTGTATAATAATGTGTCCTACGTGTGTATATTTTGATATTTTATATTGTACATATAGGTATTGTATTATATATGTAATAATAATAATATAAAATAAAATCAATTTTCAACTTTTATATTTTACTTATATACCTTTATTTATAATATATATATATAAATAACATATTCAACATTATCATGGCTGGTCTTATCTATATATAACTATGTAGAGACATATATTTATATATAAAATAATAAGTTACAAAATAAATAAGGAAAAATAAAAATAAATAAAGATAAATTTTGATATGCGTATTATTGGAACATAATGAAATGGAACAACGAAATTGAAAAGACATTAAATTTTGTTAACGTATGTAGTATAAGTATTATTATATAAAAGTTTAATATTTTTTATTTACATTTTGTTCAATATATAATAATATATATATAATAATATATATGTAATAATAATAATATAGAGTGAATTTTGGTTTGGTAACATTTTCATAAATGATAAATGAAAAACGATAATAAAAATAATTTTATTTATTGTTAATTATTTTTTAATATTATTCTCTATTTCTTTTTTTATTGTGACATTTATTTGAATAATTGGATTTATTAGAGAATTTAATATTTTTTATTATATTAATGGAAGTGTATTTAGTATTCGCATTAATTGCATCAAAAATGAATGAATCCTTGTGAAAATGTCAAAAAGTAGAATAAATTTCTTTATCTTTCCGACTTTCATTTTTCAATAGAATTAAAACAAATTTAGTGCTATATAAACACTGTATACTAATACTATGAAAAAAGCCACAACAATTTAGTTTTTATAATTTAATTAACAACAAATTATAAAAATACCTTTAATGGTCTTAAAATATTTATGTAATTTACTGAAAGTCATTCAAAAAAAAAAAGCAATGAACTAATCGAGATTCTTTGATAAGAAAAAACTTTAATGTAACATCTTTATAGTTTTGATAGATATATATATATATTCTATGTAGGGTTTACCTATAAGAGAGGGTTCTGTGAACCGAATCAATTCTTGCACACGAATTATATAGGACGATAGCTGCTAAAGTTATATGCTGCCGAAATGTACATATATACAAATACAAACATTTTTAAATATTAAGGGGATTTATTGAATATTTTTAACTTAATTGCATAAAATTATATATATATTTATTTATATGCATTCATTAATTGTATAAGAATGTATAATATTTTAAATATCATTTTAATATTGTAACCCAGACTGATCTGTTTGATTGACAATGCAGTTCACCATTTATAAAATAAATAAAAAAACAAACCGCATCTCAAATTACAAGAAAAAAGAAATGTCTGATTTTGTTTTTAATATTTTATATGCTTGAAAATAATAAACGTACGAGAAAAATTCTTGAATACCTATACATATTTATTATTTAAATCTTATTAAATATTGTCATAGTTCATTATCAGTTTATGGTTTTTCTTTATTAAATTTATAAACTATCGAATATAATACGAATAGAAATTGATGTATATGTACACTATATATATATATATATATATATATATATATATATATATATATATTGAATTATAATCATATAAATACGTGAACCTCTGTATTAACCTATATTATATACTTTTACAGATATAAATGTATGAGAAATGTTTATATAAAGAATTTAATTCAATTTTTAAGAACATATTCACATGTACTCTATAAATATACATATATATTCGCACCATCTGCACAAGCACATTTTCAAAATCAACTCTTATGTAAATTTAACATTTACTATATATATATATATACATATATATAAAATATATTATATATGGATATGATTTTATGAATATTTTACGAAAAAAGAAATCATAAGTTATATATTTATTTATATATGCATGCATAATGCATATATACACATTTACACATACTCGCTGTCAAAGTTTTTAACCCTTTGATATACACGAATAATATACACGTACATATATGTATATAATACAGACGAAAATTATACATATTTATTTGTGGTATATATATTTTATATAATGTTTTAAATAAGGATATATATAAATATATATGTACATATAGTATAAATAAATCAAATGTATGTTATATGTGAATAAAATAATATTATATAAATATATTTTAGTTAAAAAGTATATTACAAAACTTTTATATATTGAATTGCCGCAGATTTTTGCGATTAAAAGTATCAAAAATGTTTATATAGTTTTCTATTTATGTATGTATTGTATATATACATATATGAAAAGTTTTGCAGTTTTGCATTTTCTCTTTAAACTACATTTTCTGTATATATGCATATATTTATAAATTTATAATATTAAGTATATACACATAAATAAATAACTATATAAATATAATAAATCTACTGTATATTGTTGTGTGTTATTTTATACGTTATGAATTTATGAACTATTGCATTTCATATTCGTTATATATATTAAATAATATATATACTATATATATATAATATGTGATACAATTCAAGTTATATGGAAGATACACAAGTTTTATAAATATATATACATATGCATATCTCTGTATTTGACTTTTGCAAAAAAAAAAAATCAAAATATATATTATGATATTATGTAGTTTATATCTAGAATACACATCATATATACGATGATGATATTTTTGGTAAAATAGAATAAAATATTTAACAAAAAAAAAAAACTATATAGAGATAAAATGTTAAAAATGAAAAAAAAATTCTTTTTTTGGTTGTTTAATTTCATATTCATATACGTATAAAAAAACGTATATACGCAAACTTGCACATGCATAAATGCAATGAATGAATGAATGAATTTTGGATTATTGTTCGAAATATATATATTTAGATTTATTTATAATGCATATTTATATATATATGAATATTTCCAAAGTTAAGAAAAAGAATTATCAAAAAAAAAAGAAATTATCTATTTATTTTTTTGAAAAACTTTTCGTTTTTTTTTATTTTATTTTTTCGAATTTTTTTATTTTAGGGAGAATTTTATTTGAAATGGGATTGGATTGTGTGTCATTCATATACATAAACATACATCTTTTCGATTATATTTAGGTCAAACGAAAATATTATACAAAGTCAAAATTATTCCAGCTCTCTGATAAAAATCCATTTATTTATATATATAAATTTTGCAATTCTCTATATATAACAGAAATATATTCTAAAAATATATATCTATCTATTTTATGTATTTTATGATATATATTTATTTATACAATGTTGTATATATGTACATATCATAATCTATATATCTAATGTATGTATATTGTTTTGTATATATATTGTATTGATTATGTATATATGTTTTCGGATTAGACTCTATATCTTTTAATAAATATATATGAACAATATATAATGTATTTCAAATATATATACACATTTAGCTATTTCTATAGAATATACAGAAAGGATAATCAAATAAAGACTTTGAATTAGCTTTTATTTAATATGAAATAAAGGCAAAACGATATACAAAATATTAAAGCTATTGCAGCAATTTTTTTTTTTTATTTTGAAAAGTTAATATCAGCAATATATTTTCTTAAATTTACCACACTCAACAAATTGATATGGTCCTTATTTGATGATCCTTTATATAGTATATATAATATATATAGTATATATAATAATTTCGCATTTCGCATACGCATATATATCAGCTCTCTTTAATTTCATATTCATTTACTCGATAGATAAATATACAATAGTCATTTCATTATACATATATCTATTATATTTGTTATGTATACATGCAATTTATTTATCAAAGTTTTAGAGACAATATAAGATGAAATTTTATGTATATATAATATCATAATATGCAATATTATCAAAATTTATTTGCAATACATGAACTATATATATAAAAGGTCATTATTATCTTTATATATACGTATGTGGTTTTACTTTAGTATTATAGACAATATTATATATTCAAAGCATACATACATTTATCGATGCACATACTCATAATGCTACACTATATATATACTAATAATCATTTATATACCAATTGCATTCATACAACGACTGTATAAGGATTTGTATAGGTATAAACTATAAAGGTAACATTTGAAAATACTAAATATCAATATCAAATGCATAAAATTATAAACATATCGATTTAAACATTATCAAATTTATGTGCTAATGGTATTTTATAGCAATTCCTAATCATAATAAAATAATTTCGGATCAATAAGCACACAAGAATTTTTCTTTTTTTTAACCAAAAATATTTCCATTTAATATATTTTGTTTTTGGAGATCGATTTAAGAGTCTCTGTTTTTTTTATTCCAAGTTAAGGATACCTCTATTTCTATTCGGGTATATGTACGTATGTTCATATGGTGTAGTAAAAAAAATTTAAAAACTGATGGTGTATATTCACATTTTTAATGATTCATAAATAATAATTTTTCATATGTAATAATAGAAAATCTTTCAAAAGTTCTTTCCTGAACATTTCTACTCAAATGGAAACTTATAATCTTATTGAAAATCTGTAAAAAAAAATTCTTCCTAAATATTTTTCCTTTAATATACGTTTTTTTGTTTGATAGAAATCTTTCAAGAATCTGTGTTTAACTTATTTTGTTTCTTTGGTTGCAATTTTCCTGAAGATATACAATGAAATGTAAACTTTATTACTCAATTATTATTGCCTATTTCAGAAAATAATATAACTGTCTTATCTCAGTTAATCTCATATCAATTTGTTTATTTTTTTTTACAATTTTGCTTTTTTTTATATTTTTATCAACCTAAAACCAAACCAAATTAACGTAATATAATAAAAATACCTAATATACTTTAATTTAAAAGAAAAAATATATCTGTAATGGATTTGAAAAAGTATTTAATTAAATTCAAAATGTATTTTTAAGAAATGAAAAAAAAAAGTCTGTGGTAGGAATATAATAATCTTCATTTGATTGGATCGGGATGATACATAAAATTGTATTTATATGTAGGTAATAAAAATATAAACATTATTATATACAAATAAGTATTTTAAAAGGGTAATAAAAATTGCATATTCTTTAACACAAATTACAGACAAAAGATTATTTCGTTTTATATGTCACTTACGACAAAGTCACGAAAAATCTTATAATATAAATGTGATATATTATTATAAATTGGGATTAATATTAATATGATTCTTATTATTGTATTATAATACAATACTATATAAATTACACTACAAAAATGATAAATTTCATTATTTGAAACATTCTTATTTTACAATTTTTTCAAGGATACAAAATCTATATATGAATAAAAGTTTCTATTGAGATTCTGTTGATGTTTTTTGAATACACATTTTTAAAAGATCACAATGTTATATATGTACTAAATATTTTATATACTGTATGTGACCAATATAAATTATAATATCATTGTAATGTAAATAAAAGTTTTTTTAAGATATTTTTAAAAATTCCATGACGAAGTCCATCGAAAAATAAAAAAGAATCGGCTGAATGAATCGGATTTTTTTTGAATCCATAAGAACCTTTGGAAAAGAATTATTTAAATAAATAATGTCTTGTGTGTTGTTTGTTCTTATTATATTCTATTTATTATTACAGCATAAATTAATTTCATTTGTCTTTTAATTATAAAGATTTTTAAATTCAAATTAAAAGTTTTCCATTTGAAATGAAACTTTTTTTTTACAAATCATTTATATTAACTTTAAATTCCTATGATTTGAACAGAAGATTTAATCCTAATTCATGCTTATATTAAATTATGTTAATGTTTATGTAAAATTCGCTAAACTTTCACATTGAATTTAAAATAATATAGTGAACCTTAACATATTCGCAACATATATTTATAATATTATAATGTTTAAAAAAAAAATTTATATAAAAAGTTTCGTCGAGGACGTTTGAATAAAAAATAAAATATATATTTGAGAGTTATATGTATATATCACAATGTTCAATGTATCACAGTGATATATCATTCAAAATGAATGTTAAACTTTCCTCACCACATTCCTATGTATACATAAAATATACCATATATAGTTATTGTATATATATAAAAAAATTAAATCTGTATTATACATGCATAGGTAAGCGTTAAGCGAACATATATATTTATTTTGGTTTAAAACAACATTACAAAAGAAGAGTTGAGTCGCCTTTTTTATAACTACCATAATCTGTAAAATTTTTTCATCCTATACTGAAACTCTTATGATGTTTTTTTTTTGTCATTCATTGAGGCGATGGAATGATGTGTCTGAGCGCTGATAGCAAGCAATAACACAAATGCGATCTATTCAGATAGGTACAATACGATATATACACATAGATTACAGATATATCCGTATATGTATGTACAATTTTAGAACTGCCAGTTACATACTCATGAATTTTTTATATAAACATATTTTTATTTTACATATATTATGATTTTTGTTTTAATGCAATTCTATATCATATCTATATATATATTCATATATCATATAATATGTTCAGATTTGAAGTGTAGAGACAATGTTATATATACACTTTGTTTGTTTCACTATATTCTATATATTTTATATATATATTTGTAAGAACAATGTACAGAATTTGCAACATACGTTCCAGATATATTAATATGTCTATCTATATATAGAAATATGAAATATAACAATATTTACCTGCGAATATATAAACTATATATTATATTAATGTCTATATCACTATACATATACATATATATATTATATAAATAAAAATGTATAAAATGATAAAATGTATGCTATATAAATCGACGAAGGAGAAAAACACAGGTATACATAATGCACTCTGTATTCAACATATTTCAATCCAAAATAAAAATAGGAATTCAGTATATCATATATGGAATAAAAAAAACTGTGTGCATATACAAAATTATATAACTATTTTATGCACAATACCAAACATATGTACGTTACGAACATATACATCAAATACATTTATAATACTATACTATATAACCCTTGAGGTGACGAATACATTTTATTTTATGTATAGATACATATATGATGTAGAAAATTGTTATTATACCTGTCTGTATCATATTATATATATATATATAGATATAAAAAAGGTATATGTACTCAACGATTCAGTTGAATATTTGTACTGTTTATTTACATATAATTTTCTATATACTCGTATATGTACTTTTCAGTTCTTTAATAATAATAATAATAACATATATAAGTATATATATATATATATATATATATATGTATATACTATAATTACAGCCTAGAAGAATACTTTCACATATTTCACAACACAACACACACTTTTCATTTTTAAAATTATACTTTATAATAGTAATTACCAAAGTCGATATAATACAAAAAAAAAAATAAAAAATCACAATGAATAGGAGAAACGTGATAAATTTTGATTGTATTTTTATTTCATTTTCATAACAACTCTGTAGTATATTTTGCGCGAAAATTCGTAGTTATACATCATAAAATATATATATATACTATAAAGAATAATATTAAAAAGCCGTTCGCCAAACAAATGTATACCTTATTTGTTAAAAGGATTTAAACATAAGAACTATATATACTACTCGTATATAAAATATAAATGTATGTACTACTAATATTTTATAGAACATAAAATGCACAAAATGGTGATATTTCTATACAACTGTGATTGCGTCTCTATTTATAAAATGAAAAAAAAACCAGCTCTTATCATATATGCGCTTAAGATTTATAAAATTGAAAACGCAATATGTTTTGTAAATGTTGTGGGGTTTTCTATATCAATATTTAACTATTAATTAATAATTCATTTGAAGCATTACAGTTTTTAGAGAAATTAAAGAATTGCAATAAAAACAAAAAAAATCTCTCAATTAGTAAACATGTGTTTTAAAAACTATATTAGGAGGTGAAGTTTTAAAAACTATATAAACTTTACTCCCCACACACATTAAAATTTATATTTATTTTTGATTTGATTAAACGTTGATTTAGAATTTATAACAAATTGACAATTAAATTATTATACATATATCTATAAGAGTATCTAATTTGTATGTTATACATTTGACTATTTATACTCTCTTTAAGATTGAATTAGTATATTTAAAGTCATTATGAAAATGTATATATATAGAGAGAAATTAAAGGATCAAATTTCAATATTGAATAAAAATATTTACATAATATAATTAGAATATTTCATTAAAAGTCGTTTATTATTATTGCATTTTTCATAAATCGAAAGATTATTTTTTCTTCTTCGTATTTAACATCTTTAATATTTAATATTACAATGTGTACCTTGCCCACCTATATATATATATATAAATAAAAATAAAAATAAATTTTTCGCTATACAACCAACAATCTGGTTTTAGCGTCCAACAACAGCCTTCTGTTATTAGTTACTTAATTTGTGGCTTTTACGGTGTCGGTAATTAGCCGTACGACCAACCGTAAGCGGAATATACAACTCTGTGTTAAAATTCAGATTCGAAAAATAACCGAAAACACAAAACATATTTTATGCATTCAGTAGGATTCGAACCCACGACCCCAAAATTTCGTTAGAATTTTTAGGTTGGCATTTTTAACATTTACACCACAGAGTTATATATATATATATATATGAAACAAAAAAGAAAATGTTTTTAATGAATTTATTAATTATTTATTATATTATGTGACAATTCAAACATTTATATATCTATAACTATATATATATATTGAATAAAATTCAACAACTACACTATGTATATATAAATGTGACATTTGCTATGGGATATTTATAAACTATAGGGAGTAATAATAATATCCTTTTGAGACATTCTTTTATTTATATATTTATATAGATGTAGACTATATCATATACATATCTACATACATATGTATATAGTTATGTACTATATGCCAATGAAGGGCTATACCTATATATATATATATATGTAGTTAAATATATAAAAGGTAAAGAAATGTTACATATATAAATGAAATAAAATACATTTTCAATAAATCGAAGAGATAATTATATATTAATGGAAGACATTCATTGCGAAAAAAAAATAATAAAGTTATTCACGTTAATCACAAAGGTAAAACTTCTAATTTTCTTATTTCTTTCTTCGTTTTTTTTTTCTGTTCTGTTCTCATTCGATATTTATATTGGATCTTCTCTATACTTATATTATATATTTGTTGTATATTTCTATATATGTTCTTACATACAGTTTTTTTTTGTGTATATTCTGAAAATTATACATACATTATTCAAGCGAGTAAAGTTTCTTCTTTTGATAGAATATCTATTAAAGTATAGTATACATATATAGAAAACAAAGTTTTTCGTTTAAATACAAAAAAAAAAAAACTAACTAACTAACTAAGACAAATAGTAAAAATATCCTTAATACTATATAAATATATGTATATTGCTTCCTTCAACTTTAACTATAAAAGCGAAGAAGAGCACTCATATATATATATATATAAACATACACACACACACCTTAACATTATCATCAGAATACAAACTATTTAATATGCAGGTATATAAATATATGGAGGGATATTTAATAATATATATAGTTTATTGTAAAAGAAAGTTTTTTTTTATTTTTATTTTTCTGTTGTTATCTAAAAATGTGTGTGATTAGAAATAAATTACAGAATTACACTATATACGAGATTACACTATATATATATAGATTGTTAAATTGTATATAGGTACATACTAAAATGTATATTTAGAATATTATGGATCAACATTAAAGTATATATATAGAAAATCGATCATGATTACAATAAATAAACGCTGGCCATATGGTTAAATGTTTTTTTTATTTTTTATTAGAATTGATTAGTAAGTATAGTATAATAGTAGTATAGGATTCCGAAAATTGATTCTTGAATGTTTTTAGAAACATAATGTAAAAATTCATAAAAGGTCAGGTGGTGTTAAAAATAAAATACAATTTTTCAAAGTGTTTTAATCAATGGTACAAAACAACGTTTATTTTTTAATAATAACAACAAAAAACAAAATATATTTTGATATCGATTAATCTGACGTGACCCATTTAATAATAATAATAATAACAATTTAAAAAAAAAACGAAGTAAAATTCTTCATATCAAATTGTATAACTAAATGAATTAATTAATAAATTAAAATCACAATATTTAAATACTACAGAAATTTTAATTCACGAATTTGAAATAATGGATATGGATATATTTTATTTAACTGCCGTTATATAATGTTTTAAATATATATAATTAGCAATTTACTACCTTTTATTTCTATATGTACATATTAAATATACGTTTATTGTTATATAAAAATTAAATGAAAGTTTTACTTTTTAGTATATATATATGAAAATGATTTATATGGAGTTATATTCATATATATAAAGAGAGACGCGAACGATGAAATATTAATCGAAAAAAATGATAATTAAAAAACATTTGTAAAAGTTTTTCGCATGAAATGAACAAAAATATAAATAAATAAATATAATAAAACTTTTATTTTTACATCAAAAACATTCATCGGGTAAATGTGAATGTACATTTTCTTTTATATCCTTCATAAAGAATGCACAATAATTGTTACAAAGTGTCTCTTAATTTATTTGTACACCTTTGTATATCTATAACAAGAAAATTTTGTTTTTCTAAAAATTAATCATTGGAATATGATTTAACAATAAATGCATACCAGAATTAGATTTTTGATTAGTTTTTAAAATCTAATTTTATCTCATATTTTTTAAAATATAAATATTGTTATTTGATTAGGTTATTTAAACCACAATAAATCGATAAATTTGATAGTTTTGAACTTGATGTTCATATTTATATATGAAAATGTAATAGGAAGATAGGACATCATGTTAATATTTTGAATTTTTGTAATTTAAAAAAATTTACATTATTAAAAATGTATTTTTTATTAGAATTCAACGAACTGTCGTACGTTTTATCTTTGCGTCAGCGACTTAAATTCAAGACTATGTATATTAATAAATTTCTATAATCATATATATGTAGGTAAAAATATACACAATTCTAGGTCTCTTAATTTTAAGCAATTGGCGAAAATATTAAAAATATTCTATATATTTTTAGTTTATTTAATTTATACACTCAAAAAATTAATATGATGGTTACAATCATAAAAGTGAACAATCATAATATGATAAATATTTATGTTTGCCGCAAACATACACTTGCACTTAAATGCATAAGGCTTATGGACATTTTGTGTGTTTGCGGAAACCATTGTATGTTCAATACTAACATAAATATGATGTCCAACATCATATTATATGGAGAACCTGAACAAATTATGATTACAGTAAGCAGAGAACTTCGGTTGAGACTACCGTATTATGGTAACGCTAAAAATATTATTATAATTACAATAATCATATTATTATTTGTTCAATCATATCATTATGTTTTTGCCTAACATAGTTATGCTTAATTTGAACATTTGACTTCGTTCGAAGCTACCATAACATGCTCCAACCAAACATATTTCTATTGTTATAATAATCATAATATGATTGTCATAATCACATGATTAAGGTTCGTGCTACCACAAGAATGCTTACAGTAAACATGACACGGCATTTGGATCCACTATTACATACTCCAACCAAACATATTTCCATTTTTATAACAATCATAATATGATTGTCATAATCGAATGTTTAAGGTTCGTGCTACCACCGGAATGCTTACAGTAAACATGACACTGCATTTGAGTCTACCATAATATATGCAAACAATACACATTTAAATTGTTATAGTAATCATAATATAATTGTTATTTATTATTAATTTAAAATATTTATAAAATAATTATTATTAAATTAAATTAATGTGGCTAAATTAAATGAGAGGTTTTGTTAACCTAAATTCTACGTTGTATAGTTATTGATTACATTATTTTACGAATTTATGTGCAGCATAAGGCAAAAGTTTTTGTATTAATATTTTGCAATTCATCCAATTGTGTTTCAATTTCATCATTTATAAAATATTTAAATCTTCTAAAGATTTCAATGATGAATGTCCTTGGAACAACACTTTTAGAGTAATACTCTAGAAACAATTTAAAAAAATTAGAACTTGTGTCATCATGAGTATTGTTATCAACAACAAATTCTGGATTACGGCTATTAGTATCTTCTTCAAAATATGAAACAAAATTGTTTTTAGCATTCCTGTCTGTAGCATGTGGTACAGAAATGGGTGTATGTTTCACTAAATGATACTTATAATGATAAATGTTGTCGAAAATTCTACGACAAGTTGGACAAATAAACTTTGACGTATTTTTATGTATTATTTGTAAATGTTTTGCTAAATTTTTAACGCAATCATACGCTTTGTTGCACTTAAAACATTGAAACATTGTAAAAAGCTGAAGTTACTTATATTATACTTAAATTAAAATTAAAGTTATATATTATTCTGCTCCCGTTCAATACCAAGCAGATCATTTGCAATGGTTTCCGTTGCACAATGTATGGTATCAAATTCTGTTTTAATATTAAATAGATGTTTTTGTAAAAATGACCATAAATTTTTTGCCTCGGTTGGATAATTAATATTAACTGCTAAATAAACAGACATTACACCTTCTACGGCTTCATAAGGATTGTCTAACAAGTATCTATGATCCGTTAGGTATATAATGGAGCACGTTATTGGAAGTCTAATAAATGCAACTCTGGGTTGCACTACAACGTTGTTTTTTAGACATTTTACATTAAACTCCCTTTCAGCATTGTCAGCTTCACAATTATCCTAAAATGTATAGCATATATCTTCCTTTAATTATATATATATATATATATGAAATTATAAATTAAATGATAGTAGCACTTACAATATAATGTAAAATATTCCTGTGTTTCTGCTTTTGATAATTTTATTGATTTTTTCCCTCAAATTTTGGTAACAGGGAATATATATGCTAATAATACTAATACTAAAATACGTCTGTTTGCTGTAAATAAAAAAGATGAAGTTAGCATCCACAATTTGAAAATAAAAACTAAAAAAATGTATTGAAAAAATAAAAAATACCATCAGTAAGATCTTTATTAATATATTTGGCGATTGCTTGACCACCGGTCCGCTTTAATCTTTTACATTTTTCAAGAAAGCTTTACTTATTGTTAAAACTGGCCTCTTATTATACCTTTTTTCCGTGTCAAAATGAAACTGAAATAGATATATAAAATAAAGTTTTTGAAAAAAAAAATAAAACCAATATATTAATATTAAATAGTTGCTTTTCAATAATAAGTTAAATTAAGAAGCTTACGAGTTTGTATCCTTCCGGTTGTAAAAGTACTGGAAATTTGTTTATATATTCTGAAGTAGACAACGATTTGTTTTCCAGCATTGATTTCCTTACATAAAAACTGTTGCACCACTTGGTATTAAAGTCCGTTGGTATCCCATCGTTTAGATCTCTAAAATCAAATAATGCGTACGGCGTACAATTAAATGCGTACAAGATTTGTCATATGATACGCCGGCAAAGGGTTATAAAAACAAAAATAATATGATGCAAATATTTTATTGATAAAATTCACAAAATTACAATCAAAAAAAAAGAAAATTGATGATGAATTATTTTATTAAAAAAATACACAAAATATGGAAAAAAAGAAAGAAAATTGATGATGCAATGTTTTATGTTATAATAATCAAAAATACACAAAATTAGACATTTAAAAAAAAATGAATGTATTCCAATTTTAACAACACTATTTCATAAAAATTAATAACACTATTTTATATTTTAACTTTTTATTTTCACAGTTTCACAAATTACAATTTAAATTGATTATAAAAAAATCAAATTACCGATTCACAAGAACATATCAACATGTGTTATGTATTGAAGCTGAATGACGATTAAAAAATATTATGATGCTCTGAAATTATAGTCGAAACAATACAAGAATAATACATGAAAAATATGATTGAGAGTATCATACTTTGTTTGCATTAAACGAATTATGATTGCAACAATCATAGAATGTTTTATACCATCATACGGTAAAATTATTACGGTTATTATAAGCATAAAAACAGTATAAAGTCATTGTATAGAATTCGATTGTTGCAATTATAATATGATAGTGGTAATCATATTATGGTTGGCTTAAATATAAATATGTTCGGTGGAATTATAATATGTTTGGCGAAATTATAATGTGATTGAGGGTATCATAGTATGTTTGCATCAAATTCGTTATGTTTGTTCATATCATAATTTAATTGGTATTATTATATTATGATTCGTTAAAAAATAATATGTTTGGTAGAATTATAATATGGTTGGTGATATCATAATATGATTGAGGGTATCATAGTATATTTGTCTCAAATTCATTATGGTTGTTCATATCATAATTTGATTGGCATTATCATATTATGATTCCTATAAATAAAAATATGTTCGTTGGAATTATAATATGATTGGCGATATCAAAATATCTTTTACAGTATTATAGTATATGTTTATTTCAATTCGATTATACTTGTTAATTGTTGTAAAAGTGTGTTTTATATCATAATATGGTATAAGTTATTATAAATCGAATGGAGAATATGACGCAATAGTAATTCTTAAGAAACTATGTATCATATATACTATGTAATGTATAATGTATCATATTATCATATGATATCGGTTAACTTAAAATTAGTTTTTTTGGAACCAAAAACTAAACTACTCAATAAAATACAATTGATTGTTTGATTGTTCTGGATATACAAACCAACGCTATAATAAAAATAAAAAACGCTTTCCGATAGTTGCCAAAAAAATGCATATATAAATAGATGTGTTTTTGATGGTGTTTTACTATTAAGTGCGCACGATACATATTTGTAACTTATAAGTTTAATTTTGAAATTTTGTTTTTTTTCCCTTTTCCAGATTTTTTTTTATCCCACTGCTTTCATACAAATTCAGGAGGTTATTGAAAATTGAGTTAAATATATATAGCACATCATTTTATTGTAAGATTTTTACAAGGAGGTTATTAGTAACAAATTTCACCTCTTTCAAGTTATAAGTGCTTTCTTTTTTAGGTATTGTCCTATAAGCATTTTTTTTATCTATAGTTTCTTTTTCATTAGTACATTTTTTATGTATATGCATAATAAAAACAAAAATAGATTGTTTTCCAAAATATTATATATATATAGTATGATTGGTGTTAGCATAATATAATTAGACAGTCATATAGTGTTATTAATCAAATTGGAATGGTTAATGTAATCATAAATATGTTTTTTACCATCATACTTTACAATCATATAATGTTTATGAGAATCATATTAAGAATATGATTGTCCTAAACATATTTACAAACGAAATTGAACATGACTATTGTTGCCACAAACATACAAACTGAATTTTATAGTAATACAAAACAAATTTTTTTGACCCTATGGTTAGCACAAATAAATATAGTTTCAGCAAATATAGTGCAATAACCACAAATATATTGTGTTACTCGCAACCATATCTCAATCATATTAATTTTTTGAGTGTATATATGTTAAAAAAAGAAATAAACGAATTAGATTTATAAAAAATTTATATATGCAAAATTTAACAAAATCAAATTCTGATATAGAAATAAATAAAAATGTAATCATTTTGAAAGGTTTATCAAACATTTGTAATTCATTTAAAAATAATTCATCTCCGAAAGGTATTAAACTAGATTTCCTATTGATTTATATAATTGGGAATTGTCTACTAGTGTGTTTGCTATATGAAAAGAGATTTTGCTGATCTATTTACTGATCACGCATTCTTGAGGACCCTTTAAACAGTCGATAAAAAAAAATCTTGAAATTTTCGCAATAATTCATTCGTCTTATCACGAAATTAACGAATATTTATATTTGATTTGTAAACATATATACATAATATCATATATACATAATTTCATTTTACCTGAAAAGTAAAGTTCTATACATTCTTTTTGATCTTTTCATGGTGAACGCCTGTTACGAAAAACGGGCCTCTAAATTATTGGTTAAACTTGTTATTTTGATGATAAATATTTATTAAGAGTTTCTCTATATTCAATTACCTCGGACTATAGATATAGAATTTAATTATATATGCAATCAAAATCTATGAATGGCCTTACATTATAGACATTTTTAACTTTTAATAAAATCTTTATTATTGCCATATTGTTCAAAAAATATTTACAAAAAAAAAGAAGAACTTAGATATTGAATTTATATGAGAATATTTCAAGAATCTCTCTATGTATACATATGTAATTATAATTTGTTTTCAATTATATTTTCCAAAATTTTGATATATATAATAAATAGAAAAGGTTATCAATATATAAATTTTCATATACATATCAGTGCGGTTCACATTATCAAAAAATAAAGTAAATGTATGCTTTTCAAAATAATACTTTATTCCATATATATCCAAGATATATATATATATAGATGAATATTTAAGCATACAGTAAAAAAATATATATATATAATTTTATATAAATATTGATTTTATCTTATAATAATAAATATTTTACATTTAAGTATTATATATTTAAAGAAAAAAAAACCCCATATTTAAAGAAAGTAAAAGAAAAGCGTATAAGATTTTTTTTTATAGATGCTTTAGAAAGAAAATAAAAACAGAAAAGTTACTATATATATATATGTGTTGTAAATCCTCTTAAACTCTCTCCTATATACATATATCTATCATATACAGAGACGTATAAATTTTATATTTAAGAATTTAAGTATATATTTATTTATATACGGGATAGATGATGAATAAATGTGCTATGATTTTTTTTTTTTTGTTTATAGCTTATTCTTATAAAACAATCCATCCAAAAAGAGTTTAATGGTGAATTCATGGCTATTTGGAGGATATTTTTCAAAAGATTTGTTCTAGATAATGAAATGGTATGCGATAGTATATATATAGAATATAGACCGTGATTGGATATTGACCGCAAATATCAACTAAAAATAAAAATAAATATCTTTAAAATGTCAACTCTTTTACGCCACCCGATCCAAGCCAAAAACGAAAAAAAAAAATTGATAAAATATTTATTTATAAAAATGTACAAATAATCTATACCAAAATATATATGAGTGTATCCAAGTTTCTATTTTTTTTTTTATAGCAAAGAAATATTAATTTCTATACATACGACAAGGAGTGTATATGCTGTTATTTGTGTTGTTATACTATATGTAATATTTATAAGGAAAGACTTAACCTTTTTACTTATATATCTTTACATATACATACATATATATTAAACTTAATCAGTAAATGTATGTTTATATATATCAAAGGTTCATCCCTTGGTATTTTTATACAAGTTCATATCATATACATAAGATATAAAGATACATATTTTTTTAAGTCCATATATATATATTATATATATTCGACGATACTCTTAAACATTATCTTCTGTACACTTTAACAATAAAGATATATATAGTAATAAAGTATATTATTTATATATGTATTTTTTATGTATCCAACATCATATCCATAATATTTAAAAAAAAAAATTATTTTAATGTACTATTGTCGATATACAAAAATTCAACTTTAATATTAAAAGAAATTATTTGTATATAATATAGTTAGGTTTTTTTTTTTTAAATGTTTTGCAAAGAATAATATTTATTTATAAACTAAAGTTGTTTATTATACTATATAAAAATGAAAGCTCCTCACACTTAAGAATACCAATATATATTATTTTTCAGATAACCAACCAACCCCCTATTTGACAATATTTTCTTTTAATTTTTTTTTTTTTTTGCTTCTACTTTTTCTTCAATATACTTATGTGTATTCTATATACGAATATATATTGTATATTCCCAATCCCCATTTTGGTTAAAACGATATTTCTTTAGTTATTTATATATACACTTGATATACATATGTATGTAGTAGGTATATGTATATAAAACTATATATGTTTATATAAATAGATATATATGATGTCGACGAGTAGATAGTATTTAAAGAGAGATATAGATAAATAAATATATATATATATAGAAAAAAAAGTGTATTTGTTATCTGTCAAAATAAATATATAACATTCAATTTTCATCAATTCGTTTATACACACATTTTATACTATATCTGTTATATTACATCTATCTACAATATATTTATCTATATCCATATTCTATATGCATATATAGATTTATATATATATATGTAGCTATATATAGATATGACGATATATATTTTACGACACATAAAATTCTAAATTTTCATTGATATTACTTGTCAATATATAATATATACATATATAGAAGATATAGAAAATGTATATAATACATGTAATATTATGTCATTCAGATATACGATCACATTTTATATTTTATAGTATATAGTTTCAGAAATAATACAGAATATACACAGTATATAGAACTAGATAAAATAAAATAGTTATATCTTTGTATAAGACAAACATAATCTTTGTAAATTGTTTTCCTGGATTTTCCAAAAATAAAAAGATAAATTCGCTAATTTCATATATAGAATTTTGTAAAACTTATGTGTAAAAGTTAACAGAAACTGTTATCTCTTTATACATCGTTTGCATATATCCTTCTGGTGGTAATAATATTGTAATGCCAAAAATGTATAGGCACAGTTAAAGAATTTAAAACAGAATTAATTATTAATATTTTATTTGCAATTATTAGTTTTGGAAAATTTTGGTTTATCTTTATACAATAAAAAAAGATTTGAAATTAAAATGAATTCATATAGAAAATGTGTTTTAATCTCAAATAATTCAAATGCTATCCTAAACAGGGATTACTAGAAGTATTTTTATTTCTATTCATATCATCCTCTTAATATAAAATGTATTCAATGGCATTAATTTTCATGTATGAGGAAAATAAACAAATATTATATTTTTAAACTAATCATATTTAAATTAAAAGTATAAAAATATAACTTATATATGACTGAAATTATCTCTAATTTATTTTCAAATAAAAGTAAGATTATTATTAATTATGATCGTTTAAAAAATAAAAATAGCAAATTAAATTTGAAATTCAGAAATCCATCAAGAATTTATTTGGAAATAAAGAAAAACCAGCAAGAATTTACTGAAATTGAATTGAATTTATTTCTCAATGTTTTGCCCCTTGTTTTGCTTATAGTCGTATAAGGTTTTTGATCCTTGCGTGATTGGATAATATTGAGATTTGTGACGGCAGTCCATGGAATTTTATCTTTCAAATTTCAGTTTCATCCATTTAACTAATGGTTAAAATTTAAGATATACAAGTTAAAAATATGATGACTATAAATTTCGTGACTGTTAAGTGTGTATTTTCTTCATATAGTCAAAATTTTATTAATATATGTTAAGGATATTTTTTTTATCAATAATATAATAAAATATAGAATGTTTGGTGTAAATGTTTTATTTAGTTGTAATAATTTATGAAGTTTGTTGTGTAATATCAATTTTATTTGTTACAAGTACTCTGAAACAGACCCACAATCTCGATCATAGATTCTTCAATAGTTCTTCTATAGTACTTATTTCAATATATAAAATAGGATTTATTACATTTTATTGAATATATTAATGATATAATACATATATCACATCATTATTATTTTTATTACTCAACCGTTTAATATTTTTATATATGAATTTTGAACTCGGTGTATCGGTCATGATAGTTTTTTAGTGGTTTTGCAATTACTCTTAATATGATGTATATGAGTATAACATTAATTAGCTAGCATTTAGCATAGATTCAAAGTTAAGGTAACTCTACATCTTATGTTGTTTAATTTTTAGTTGAAATGACTAATTACTATGCTATTTTAGAAATATTATCAATACTTATTTTTTTTAAAACGATCAAATTAAATCAAAATCTTTCGGTATCAATTAAAAATGAATCTTTTAAAGAGTTAATAACATAAATTTAAAAATAAACAATTCAATCACGAGATATGGTAGTTAATAATAATTCTAATTCTAATTATATGGTTTTATTTTGATACTTTATAGATTAACATTTATATGAAATATATTAATAAAAGTTTTGCTTAAAAATGACATATACAGTCTTTTAAAAATAAAAAATGACATATACAGTCGATATTGAAAAGGATTAGGTTATAAAAAGGAATAACATTAATTTATGCAAACGCAAAAAACGGTCTATACGTTTCCTATACATGTAAATCATTAATATTTGAAAAGGAATTACATATACTGAATGGTATTCAGCCATATCGCGGAATAAAGACATACAATTATATATACATATTATATATTCTGATATGTATAACATGCATATTAAATATATACTATATATCAGATTGATAGATAATAGAATAGAACATTAGTAAATTTTTACTCATTTTCATTATTTAATGTGCCGTTATAAAATAATATTTATAGATTTTGCCTGGAGAATCTCCATTTTTGTTTGTGTTATAAATGTATGTATGTAACATAAAGGCGGTTTCAGAAGATCCAATAATATATTTGCTATTACTATAATAAAAAAATTTATTGATTTTAATGAAAAAATAAATACCGAAAAATCGCATTAATTAGAATAATTTTATGGTTTGAAACATTTAAATTCAATATTAATGAATTACAACTTGTTGGTTGAAAAATTCTAAAATGTAAGTTTTGATATGCATTATTCTTAATTGATATTTATATAGCTCAAAATAATCGCGTTACTTTTGAATCCACCAACTTTATCCAAAAGCATTATTGTGGAGTACATTCTGTATATGTAAAATATGTATATGAATATATGAATACTATATTATACGATTATACAGATATTATTTGTGATGTATTAACGAATTTATTATTATATATTTGTAGAATGAGAACAAGTACACATATATAATGATGACATTTCAATGATGAATCAGCATTTTTAATATTTAGTTTATGTCATCATATATAAATATATATACATAAATGTATATATTACCATGTTCCGTATATTTACATGAGATAAAATTCATTTATTAATGTATATGCAATTTCAGTGTTTTTTTCTACTACATATTCTTCAACATGCGAGATCATATTATAAATTGTCATGAGTTTATTTATTATATAGATATAGTATAGGTAGGATACCAGTATAGATACCATAAATAATATTAAATATTTACCAACCATTCGAGTAGATATATAAAAGCTACTATATACATCGCATTTAAATAATACAAACATCTGTATATTTTCAAATAAGATTAACAAGAATAAATGAATTATAAAATATTGTAAATCGAATGTAATATGCCAATGTCGCGATTTATGTTATTGTATAATTTTTAAGTTTTCTAATGAATATTACACAGGAAAAAGAATAAATGAAAATAAATTCTTTATATTTCTAGTAAAAATTGTATAGGGAACAAGATGAAAAACATTATGTTATAAAAAAATCTGTCTATGTCATATAATATATAATTCATAGAATTCAAAAAATCATCATTTAAATTGAAATAATGCAGAAAGTAGAATCTTTTATTATAAATATTTTTTATTCATCCCTCAAATTTAAACTTATTTCACCTGATCAAAGTTATATATATATATTGAAAATATTCAGGTGTTCTTTTTTTTAAATGTATTGTTTTTGGTTTATGGGAATAACTTATAAGAAAAAATTCTTTTATTTAAAAAACCCGTAAAGTCTTGGAAAACTATTTTCAAATTCTTATAACAAAAAAAAATAATAAAGAAATAATTACCGCATAATTTAATGTTTATGAAATTCACACAAATTGATTCCTTCATATTGTATATCATCGACAAAAATATATCGAAATGTTACTGCATAATAATAATAAATTGACTTACCTAAAAAGAGATAAACGAGAAAATAAAAAATGAAAATTAAAAATATTTTAATATAAACAATTATAAATTACAATAAAAATAATTTGTTGGTAAAAATATGCCAAGTATTTTGAATATTAAACAGTATAAAATTCTTATATATGAAATGAAATATAATAATAATTTCAAATTAAATATATCAAAATATTTCTATTTAAAAATACATCATAAATTCATAAAGTATATATTAATTAATTTTCTTTTAAATTTTCCAGGAAAAATTATCATACCAATTTCATTTTATGAAGCACATTGCATTATTATAATTGATTGTATACATTCAAACAAACTTCATTTTCTTTTGAATATTTTGTTATGTTGTTTTTTATATAAATTTAAAATTTCAATTAAATTTTTTTATTCATATTTTAAATAGTATATTTCAATATAAATTTGTTTTAGTTTATATTAGGCAGAAAATATTGGGTCTTTAACATATAATGTGGTTGTGAAAAGTTTTATCAATTATATTTTATATTTTATGTGCGTATATATGATAATATGGTTGTGTCTGGTCTTTAGAGAGAAATTTGTTGGTTGATGATTGGTCTTTGGGGAAATGCGAAAGTAATGAATATTATAAAGATAAAAATGATATTATCTGGATACTTTTGAAGATGACTTATCCCGGTCGCACACCTGGTTTACTTTTTGTTTTGTATGTATTTTATAAATATACCAATAAATGATTGGTATATTTAAAATGGCTGATGTTTCGAATATGTTTATTACTTTTTAAAATAATTAGGAGTTAAAATTAATTATTTCCTGTTAGAAAAGTATTGGTTTTTTTATTATGAAAATTTTTTACCGATTTTCATTGAGATGTGGCGCATCTTAAAGAAAGATTTTAGATTTTTCTATTAGATAAAAGTTATTGGAAATTGATTATATTCTACAACAATAATTTTTGCTGCGCGATTATTCTCCTGATAATTATTTTTTGGATATAGAACATTTTTCAATTTTCATTGCCATTCAAGGAGATTTTCTTTATTAGTTTATACCTCGAATAACGATAGTTTTTACATATATCATTTCTTTGTTATAATTGTCAATATATTAAATAGATAATTTTCTTAATGGTTTCTTATGTTATTTTGTGAATAATATATTGAACAATCATTAAGGACATTACTAATGTGATTAATGATTATCCAATAAAATGCATTACTTTATAGCGTATATTATTGCATTTCTTATATACATTTTTATAAATATTAAATAGATAAACTTTAATAGCCAATTAGAATCATAATTTATTCAGCATGCGACAATTATTTTCTATAGATTTTATTCTTTATTTTTAATACCATCTTCACATTAGGATCAACAAGTTTTTGCTACCATTAGTAACTTAAATCTTATATGCAACATTTTTCTATTTAATTATTTACATACATACAAAAAAAAATATTATCAATCAATATATTCATATATGAATTCTTTATACACAACATGTGATAAAATCTATTCTGTTCAAAATGTGACTGTCAAAAACTGTCATTTTAATGAATAAATATAATGAATGGTTATATAACATCAATGATTTATATATGTATAGTGTATATGCATAGATAAAACAAAACCAGGAACAAATCCATCCATTCAATCAAGGTATAAAAAGAAAGGTATATAAGAGAAAAGCGATATTTAATTTTGAAAAGCAAAATAAAAAAAAAACAATTTTTTTTATGATTATTTTATATCTTTTTTTTTTCTTTTTTTTTTTTCATATTAAAGTTATATATATATATATATATATATATATCAGCAAATTCATTTGCTTATCTTCAAAAACCCATTTGATTATACATAAATTATATATATGTATATGCATATATACCATTTTCTCATAAGCGCGCGTTCATTCATATAATAAAATGAAAAAGAAAAAAAAATTGTTTATCATTTAATGTCTTGAAATAATCTTTTTCACGTATATATGAATATATATTTTTCTATATATAAACTATATATAAATATATATAAATATATATATAAATATATATAGTGTTTACTTACATGACAAGACAATTTTTTTTTCCTCTTTTATTTCATGTTATCGCACAACATTTTATTTTACTGATGTGCATTTTTCCTTATTTTAGTTAATAATTTTATGATCCACACCATAAATATATTGAAACAATAATGAAATGATGATTGTTAGTATATAAAATTTATACTAGAAACCAAATCATCATCATCTACTATATATAAATGTATGTTGGATATTTTCACAAAATAATGTTGTCTATATATACCATATATGATGTATATTAATAAATCTTAACTATGTATAATCGCATTTCTAGCTTATAATTTAACTTGGGATTTAAAGAGCGATGTTGTTTAAGTAAATATGCATATATACGGATATTGGGGAATCAACTAATCAAAACCATATTATAAATATTGCTGTATATGCAAATTCTAATAAATTATATATATTTAACTATTATAAGTGAAGGTTTGAATATAGATAGATATTGTAGATATAGGCATATACATAAAGATAAATATACATTAAAGTATAAAATTAAATGAGCAACAGAAAAAATCATCATCATCATATAAACATAGATACACATGCATATTAGCATATATATTACGTTCATCTTGAATCTTATATAAACACATGTATAGATATATATAGTACCAATATATTGTGATGCTGACAAGACATGAATATATATTTATATATATATAAAATATATGTTACGTGATGATAACATGAATAAGATTTCACGACGAAGATGATGATGATGACGAATATACATATATGTACAATTTACTACGATGCTCGCATATATACGATACATCATATATATTTATATATTATATATATCTCATACGTGGATGGAAATACATATGATGATGGATGCTGATAATGATGGTAACAACAATGACAGTATGCATATACTATATGTTTATACTTTTATAGATATATATAGCATTTGTGGTTGATCCATTTATATACATATTATATGACGTTAATTCAAAAGACATATCAAGAAAAATTTCTTAAAGATAAAAGCTTTATATAAAATAGAATAAAAAAAAAAGTGTTGTTGAAGTGAAGTTGAAGCTTATACATAAGAATTCTACTATTTATTTGTATATATATGTACTAGGATATACGTTTTTATACTTTGTGCATGTTAAAAAATGATGTCTATCTCAGCATTATCTATCTATATCTATATATAATATAATATATATATTTATATATGTATTTTTTTTTTAAGTTTTTGGTGGTGTAAATATAATTTTATGTGAAAATGGAAAGAGATATGAACGACCTGAGGCGAATATAAAATTGTATTTTATCAGTTTTATTTATATATATATATATATTTGTAATGTAAAGGAAGTCGAGATGTTGTGTGATGGTAGAATTGCATATACAAGATGTTTTATACATTGATATTTAAATAATTTCGATCATATATAAAAATATATAAAAGGATAATTTTAAAATATCCATTTGATTTTGATGGTATAGAATAAGTTTCAATGAAATTTTAATAACAAGGATAATTTGTGTCGGAAAATTATTATTATCAAAGATTTGATTCTATAATTATATATACACAGATAAAATACACAAAAATGATATCAGGAACCCCTTTAAATTGCTTTATTTTCAAAATTATTTTTTTTTCAATTTAATATATTAGCGGTGTTATTTCTCCTCGTAGCTAATCGATAATAAGAGGACTCAAATATCCAATGGTAAAATTAGTCTAGTATCATGAAAATATTGGCTTTTATAATTCTGAATCAACAAACATTTATAGAATGTTATATTTGACACACATCCAACTAGTAATACTTCAATGCGAATCCTTGATAAAATATAAGCAATCTAAAGGATTTTATATTATCATCATATTATGCCCTGCGCTCATGTTTATAGGATTCGAAAACATTCTGTATATTATTATTATTAGTATTATGAAGTATATATATTTAAGACACATGCATATATAATACAATATTTATATATCAGTTATTTATATATAAGATTGTATATTGATGTAAACATATAAGGTGTAGGTGGTAGATGTATATAATATATAAATATAGACATACAGTCACATGTATTTAAAGCTTTATCCTTGATTTTTTTTCTTGACGCTTAGCTTTTTCTTATTTTGATCTCATTCTCTTTATATTAACATTTATATATAGTTACTTTTGTAATATTATTTCATTATATTATTTAAATATATATATTTATATATAAGAAGATAAAAAAAAATCAAGATGAAATGTTTACAAAAATATAAAAATTAATATATTTATATATATTGCATATTATGATGGTTATACCCACATAAATATAAAATTTTTTTTTATAATATTTGATATGCATATATATATGTACATAATTACATACATACATATATCTATAGAACGCATTAAAGGGATTATTTAAAATGTTATTATTAGCTTGTATACTTTAAAATAAAATATAAATGAGGCTTGTAAAAATTATCATCAATCATTCATCAGAAATACATCATATATATATACATGATTTGATTTATTTTCATCCCAACATTTTTTGGGGGTTGTTTTGTTAAATATTGCTATATTGCGGGGTTGGTATATTTAAATGTATAATATAAATTTCTGATTTCTTTAAGTAAATTAATTATATACAGTAAATTTCATGTGAATTTTCTTTATAGATACTGTTGTAGATATTAGATATTATTTTGTATATCTTAAGATTGCAATTTTATATGCAATTGTTTTATTCAATATAATATCGATTAGCTATTATTGTAACGCTAATAGTTTGCGATATAAAATTTCATCACATATTAAGGTATAGAAATCAAATACATAATTTTGATGTTAGATTGAATAATGTTAAATATATTGATATTCTGTTTTCGAGAGATTTATTTGAAAATTATATTCTATACAACGGTTATTTGTATATTAATTTGATTTTATTGATTATTTCTTGTTCGACAAAGTATTGAAAAATAAAAAATACAACACTTATACATAAAACATATTAATTAATTCAAAAAGAAAAACCGTTGCTAATATATTATTGAATTTAGTTATTAAATATTTGTTCTTGTTTTTTTTTGTACTATATTTTTGATGAATAACGAACGATAATGTATATTACACTCAATCACAAACATCAAGAATCTGAAAGGATATATCGCACGACAGTCCAATTATATATAGTATTTCTTAACTTTAGTATTTCTAGTCTATAGATGATATATTGGTAGTTAATCTTAACAATTTTAGCTTAAAAATTATTATTTTCTATTCTATAAAATCGATGACAGAATTATAAATTTTCAACAAATCCAACGGCATAATTAATTAGTATTTCATAATGGTATTATATAGTTATAGATAGATCACTACTTTGTTTCAAATGCATAATAACAAAAAAAAACCATCCATATCTGATTCATTATAATAATATCATTCTCTCTATATATCTCTAGAGTATATATATTTGAAAGTACATTCATAATTAAATGTTAAAATCATATTTATTTCATATCATTTTTGCTAAATAATTTAAATTGGAAAGTGAAATTATATATAATGCAAAAAAAAAAGAAAGGAGTACAACAAATAGTACATATAAAAAAAGTATTTTCTTTTTTTTTTTTATAATAAAAAAAAACGAATAAAAAAATATATCAAAAATTTAATTGAATATATATCCTTGTTATATATAAATATATATATATATTGTATTCTTATGCAATGCAATATCCTTAACAATAGGAAATGAATATGATAAAAATTTTATATACCCTGGTTTTTTTTTCTTTTTCTATTTTGTTTTTTTTTTCTTTTTATTTTTCTTTTACGATATGTCAACGGCAGCAATGTGAATAATAACAACAACAACAAAACATCAACTGGAATAATATAAATGTGATGTAAGAGAATTCAACAAAATTATATAAAATGGAAAAATTAAATATATCTGGCTATATATACATATATAATATATATATATTTCGGATATAATATCCTAGCTACATCAAGCAAACTCAGGGAGATACTATATACAGCGGAAGTACAAACGGAAAGATGGTTTAATTTTATTTATTCTGTATATATATGTAAAAAATATGTATATATTGTATAACGTCGAATGTTACGAATGCGAAGTAAAAGAAAAAATGAAAATTGTAAAATTTAGAGCTTTTAATATATGTATATTCGTAGTACGTACTATAGCTATATATATATATGGTATATATATAAAATATACCTCATCTACATTTATACTAACAAAAGTTATATATTACTATAATTCTCCTTTCTTATTATTCATCACTAGTATAAGGAGCGTGTTATATTATATATCTATATGCATAAATGAATGTCATATATATTATATATATATAAATACAACTAATACTCTGCATATATATATACTATAATATAGTGTATGTATATATTATTCTTTAATGTCCCTAATAAAATTTTATAATATTTTAAAGAAAATCTGGGTTTTCTTTTACATTTCTTTTAAAGTCTTTCCATATTTTTGAATAAGAATACTACATATATATATATATATTGTCATGTAGCTGAAGGGCAATAAAATGTAATAACATTATGTTGATTGACTTTTTTTTTGTATTTTTTGTCTGTCGGTGATCTGTGCATATATATAAATGTATATTATACAGATTTCCAGATGTACACATTTATTGTTGTACGTACCACACAATTCATATGATAAAATTTATATGCTCAAGATAATATTTATAAAATCTCTACAAAAGATTTATAATAATAAAATTATACAATATATTTTATGTGAATTATATTTTAAATATATGATAAAATATGTTTTTTTTTATTTTTGCATATTATTAGTTTGGTTTTATATGTTATGATGTACATCGCTCTACATGTATATATTTATTTTAGGTATAGAGATTCAGAAGAAGAGATTGTTTGTTTATTTTTTATTTGTCACAATGTTTTTCTTGATTATATATTTTCGCAGATAGTTCTTTTCCTATATATGCGTAATTTATTTATTATTGAGACAATAAGATATAAGATGTTGTGGTTTATATACGTGTGTATACTTCAAACACAGTGAAAATGTTCATAAACAAAAATTAATATTATATGTTCAAAGAAATATAGATAATATGATTGAATGCTAATAAGTTCTGTTACAATATTTTGCATTTTGCAAAAATCGATTTCTAATTGAAAATTCTTGGAAATTCATTAAGAAATCATATTGAAAATTAGACCAAATATATATATTTTTGACTAAGATTGACTAAGATTTTCACTATTTATATGAGGAAAGTTCGGAATGCAATTTCTTTAAAAATCATTGACAAAATATTTTAAAAATGTACCCGCAATATTTACAAAATGCCGCAATATTTGTACAATATTAAACTATATAGACTTTCTTGGACTAAATGGTTCTTAATATTTAGTGAGTTTTTTTATTGTAAAATATATGACGAATACGATTTCTTTGAAATAAAATACTGATTCATTTCAGACGTTAAACATCATTTATTATATTTTATTTAAATTGAAAATACTCTGCAATAAATTCAATGCAATTCATTAATTGAAAACAATAAAAAAAAAAAGCCTGTAATTTTCAAACAGGAAATTTTTAATGAATTTTTTAAATATATTCAAACAAATAAATAAATTTTTGATATTCAGAAAAGTTTTGATTATTTTCATTACTTTACCAGCATTATTTATAAGAGCGATTCAACTTTATCAGATAAATTTTCAGAGATCAAGCCTATATATAAATATGTTTATTTCCATCGCAATGCGGTGAAAAATACAAAATTAATACATGCTTTTATTATGGAAATAATTTCATGAATATTTGAAAATATATATATATAAAAGTTCTATTGTGAATTTCCCAGGGATTTAAAAAAAAAAAAAATAAACAATATTAAAATATTTTATCAACAAGCCCGCATATATACTCTCTCATATCAATTACGTTATTACAAATGAAAAACCAGCCATAGTTTTTTTGTATTTATGGTACACTCATAAAGTGTTTTATAAATCCATAATACACATCTTTTTTTATCTACAATAAAAATTGTATTAATTATAATATTATATAACTAACCAAATTACAAATATACCGCATATATATAAAATTGAAATGAATTGAATATTTTAAAGTAGTATAATTGAAAAGATTTCAATATATTCAAAATTATTTAAATTTTCTTAATTATCTATGAAACAGAATAGAATTGACATATATATTTTTTTATTTATATATATATGTTTTTTTGTTCATGCTAATTCAATGAGTATAATATATATGGTATTTTATGTAGTATAAAAAAGTGGATTTTTTTTTGAATAAAAATGCAATAAAATAAGCAATTGTATATATTTTTAAATTATTCGCAAAATCCTAAAAATTGTTCATGTACGTATATATGTAAAGGAAATTCTATTACATATAATAATAAAATATAATTATATATACACTATTCAAATATGAGAATATAAATATTTTATAAAACCTCATTCTGGATACACATAAATATATAACTAATATACAAAATACAATCCAATATGAAATTCTGCATATTATATATATATCTAAAGTTATGTTTAACAATCTACAATTATAATACAAGAAGTGTACATGAACATATACTTACATTACACGTCGTATATATAATATATATACGTTATATTTATGTGCGATAGATATAAAAGAAATTAAATATATATGCATATATACTATATACATACTATACAATACCCTTAAGGATTGCAATTTATATATACTTCAATGTCTTGAGCTTATATTATACATTTAGAGTATATATTAGAGTATACGTTTATTAATATAGAAATACATATCAATTCCTCCGACCTAATTCAACTTTAAGTGTTTCTATGCAGACCGTTTCGAATACATGTACAGCAGTAGAGAAATCTATTTTCATCCATATATATATATATATATATATATATTCATATATGTATACCATGCATATGATATGAGAAACCAAAAATGCAATATTATAAATAACAAATGTACATTTAAAATGTAACATGCTTGAATAATAATATTTTAATAATATTCGCTTTATAATGTTTTCCAAAAACACAATTGCAACAAATTTGACTTTATCCCTTAAGTTATGTATTCCAGTAAAATAAAATTCTTTTTTATTATTATATAATATATATATATATATATATATGTACAGGAAATAAATAATATATAAATGCATGTATACGTTATAAAGATTATAATATTTTTTTAATGCATTCTAACAAAATGAAATATTGAAAAATTTTCCTAGAAAAACAATCCTCATCGAATGCATAATGGACAACAACAACTACTGATATAGTATACATATATAAATATAACAAATCCCTCTTTAAAATGCATCCTTCAATATTAAGTAATCTAAGCATATGTTGTGATTTTTTGTCAGGCAAAAAATCAGGCATTTTTGATAACGGAGTCTCGTCAAATATATAATTATCCTTAAAATGATAAGTTACTTATCAAAAAATGTAAAATAATTGGAAAATAAATTGAAGGTTTAGCATTTATATAGATACAATGAGATTATCAGTTTATCTTTAACGTGTGAATAAATTTCCTTAACCGTATTTTGTGTATAAAGTTTGATTTAATCATGCCTTTCACACTATTCTATTAATAATTCTCTTAATTATTGTATTCATAGTATTCTGAATATTGATAAGGTTTTTTAGAAAAATTATTTAAACATTTTCTGTATTGATTTGAAAATTGGATTTCTTTAAATTAATATTGTACTTATTTTGATTATAGAAATTTTACCATTTACTACTAGCACGGATAACTTTTAACTTCTGTAGTTTTTAATTTGTTTTATCCATTTCACCATAATGATTAAAAAGGGATTTTAAAGGATTTTTGTTATAATGTTATATAGAATTGAAGTCGTTGGGTATTTCTTAAGTGGGGTTCGTGAGAAAAAGTTGCTTAAAAAGGGAATAATGGAGTGATGTATCATTGCTTCTTTTATTAACATAATTTTTATATCATTGCTTTTTTTATTAACAATCTTCTATTACGCCAGCAATATAGTTAAATATGCATTATATATATATACATGAAATGCATATACGGAAAACTATTTAGATTAAAGAATAAAAAACAAATTCAAAAAATAAAAAACCCTCAAAAAATATAAAAATACAGAGCAATAAATTTAAAGATTTATTTAGAAAATATATATACAGATTGGACTATATAATTTATATAAAAAGATTAAGTGAATTATATATTTATTTATTTTTTAAATTAATTTGCATATACTCTTGCGTGCTTATATATTTTTAGTAAAATTTTCATTTATCTAGATTGCATGTATATAAAAATACAAATTTTTTATTATCTACATATAGATAAATGCACTTCGTATCAATAGTTAATGGGGTTAGTACTGTATATAGATAGATATACATATATACATGAAAATTCATTATCAATATTAGCACATCGAAAACGTTTTTCTTTCTTTTTTTTAAATTGTCATTCGAATTATCTCCCCGTATACTATATATATCTATATATAAAATTCGCCGCTATGTAAATGAAATTCATTTTTGCATATCCGTGTATATATAGAAATAGATAGATAGATAGATAGAGAAATAGATTCATCTATACACATTATGAGATTTTATGTATATTTTATAGAATATTGTAAATTTTTTTGTCTTTTTTTTTTTATTTTTATGAAATAAACATAAAATATGTGTATTGAAATATGATCATGGTTATATACATAGTATAAGTATAAATGGATATACATATATATAGTCTGATCAAAAAATATATGTAATATTATGAAAGATGACTGCAAACAATCTATTATTTTATTTGTGGAAGGGTTGGAGGGGTTTTTTTTTGGCGAAATTCCAATTTATTTTAAATACATGGAAATAACTATAATGTATATATATATATGTATATATAGAATATAGTATATATAAATGAACTGAACATAAAAGCTTATTGTTTGATATATTTTTTTATTACATTGTGGGAAACGCATATATGTATAAATGTTTAGAATAAAATAAATATTATAAATTACATATAAATGAGAATGTTTTTTTTTGTTTGTTGTTCTATATTTAAAACATATAAATGTCCATAAATTGTATATATATATAAATGAATTGGTATAAAACGCATATAAAAACAAATAAATTTTACTCTAATAAATTTATATATATGAAAATAATAGAAAATAAATTAAATTAATAAAGAATAATAAAAGATAAATATTAATAAATCCAAATTTTAATATGTATAATACAATGCAATATTGCATTGAAAGTATATTCATATTTATAATGCAATTATAAATAACTGTTGTGGCATATACAAAACATCCATTCTTAGCGTAGATATAAATAAATAAAAAAATTAATTTTTCGCTATACAACCAACAAACTGGTTTTAGCGTCCAACAACAGCCTTCTGTTGTTAGTTTCTTAATTTGTGCCTTTTACGGTGTCGGTAATTAGCCGTACGACCAATCGCAAGCGGAAAATACAACTGTGTGTTAAAATTCAGATTGGAAAAATAACCGAAAACACAAAACATATTTTATGCATTCAGTAGGATTCGAACCCACGACCCCAAAATCTCGTTAGAATTTTAGGTTGGCATTTTTAACATTTACACCATATAGTTATATTAGATATACCCATATATATTATATATAGGTTGTGGAATTCTTTTAAAAATAAAAAGCAGATATTTGAAAATCATTTTTATTCTAAGGGTCTCTCTATATATATTACGAAATCAGCAATTAAAATTGTCATATTAATTGATGTTGTGACAAATAATTATAGAAGATTGTTTATAATTGAACTATCAAATATGCTTTTTAAACATATTCATTAATACTTTAGCATTATCATTATGAATTCTCTGTAACACGTTTTATACATTTGAATATACTATATATACATTCAGTTAATCATAATTATATTTACCATACCAAGAATAAAAAAAAATATAAGGAAATAATAAATACATTTTCAAGTATATATATACTATGCAATATACACTTTAAACTTATTGGATATCGTCGTGTATCATTTGGGTTGATCAATTTTCAAATAATTTGACTTAAAATTTGTTTTTATAGTACTAAAAATTTCATACTAAAATGAGTATTCATAAATGATTTATTTCTATATATTGTGTCGTAATAAGTATTGGTACTTATTACTTTAAATCTGATAAATCATAGAATTGATTTGATAAAAAAGTAATCTCGTTAATGTACGACCATTTTTACAAAAAGAAAGATCTAACTTTGAAAATCATTACAGTAAAATCTATGAATCCTAGTATATAGTTAAAGATAATTTTTTAAATTCCGACAATTTTCAATTTTCAAATTGACGAAAGTTTGGTGATACCTCGTACAATGAAACATCTTGCTTTTATTCATAAAAAAAATTATATATACTTCCATTTATGTATTAAATTTACATATTGAAGGTACATAACAAATATAGTTTTGATGAAATATACCATATAGATATTGTATATTCACACGTAAATATATATATATTTATATCTACGATGATTTTATACGTAAAATGAATTGGTGACTGAATATATATATATGGAATGTATATGCAAAATAGAGTATATTATATGTAAATGTGGAATTGTGATTATATATAGAAATATTCAATTCTTGTTGTATAATATTTTTATGGTCTCTATTCTATAAATCTATATATATATATATAATGTATATATATATTTCTATGATGATGCTATAAAATGCATCCACTTTCGGTGTATAATTAATTTCTAGTCGTTACTTAAAACGATCCAAGCTGTGTATCATATACACAATCATTTCTCTGGAAATATGTATTATATGCAATTATGCATACCATATATTATATGTATATATAAATATTTTATATGTCTATATTATATTACGTATATTTTATTTCTATATAAACGACATTTTATATATAACTTATACTATATACAGATGTATATGCAGCAGTGAAAACTGAGGGCGATGAACTAGAATAAAAAACTATATATGCATACATATTTGAATATAAATGTATATGTAAAATATGTACAAAAATATGTATATATAGTATGTTTCATCCATACAAATGTAATGGAAAAATAAAATGATGCAACGCGATTACTGCATAGAGTTGATGAATTGCAATATATATTTATATATAAATGAGTATATGCATAATACAATTGGTGTTATATAAAATTTTTCATATATATATATCCACAATTATGGATGAATATGGTGGATGTTGATGTTGCTGCTGTTGGTTGGTTTCGTATATTATATTATATATTTTTTCTATATTCATTTTCTCGTATTTCGTACAAATCTATATATATATAGCTTTTGATTTTCATTTTTCACTACCATTTTACCATAGTTTATTTATTTTTATAAAAGTCTTATTCACATATATACTCGTACTCATGTATCATCATCTGTTGTATATATAGGTATTTTATTTTGAATCATATATATTTGTATATATTATACAATATAATAAAGAGAGGTAAATTATGTTTTATGAAAAATAATTATTTTAATTTCATATTTTGTTAAATGAAAAAAAATAAATAATTATATTGCATATATAATAAATAAAATATAAGTAAGGTTTTTTTTGGTTACGATTTTTTGTTGATTCCATAGGATATAGATGTATATAAATGAAGTTTAATGGTTCTGAAAAATATCTAAAAGTATAGCAGAAAAAAAACTATATATCATAAAATTATTTGTTAGTGTAAATGAAATGGCGCGATGGTTTAACAAATTAATGGTATGATTTGTGATTGGCAAATTCGTTTTGAATATATTTTTTTATGGAATTTTCATACTGTTTTACTTTTTCTTTATAAATCTTCGAATTTCTTTGTTAAATTCTTCTTGCTTAGATTTTTGATTGGGTTATATATTCTATATATAAATTACATACATATATCTTTTATAACAAAATATAATAGTTAAATAAATTTTGATTTTATGGAATAATATGGCGAAGATATAACCTTTAAAATACTCCATCAGGGACAAATATGCATTTCGTGTGCATGTTTTGAAATGCACAATCTAGGACAAAAGATATAATAGTTTCCTTTACCAAAACAGTGGTTTATATATATCAGCATATATAGTCTAAAGCGGATATCAGACGGCAGAATATATATTCTAAATTTTTGTGCTTAAATTTTAACATAGGATTTTTTACAAGTAAGAGCGTACTGGATATAAATAAAAATGAGGAGGATGTCTGATGAAATAATTTTTGCTCTTTAGAATATAAATTCTGAAATTTAGAAACTCATTTCTAAATTATTGCACTATCATTTTAAGAACAAATTTTATCAATACAAAATTTTTATTTTCAAAATTGCCTGCTCATTTTTATTGCAAATGGTAAGAAATATAAATAATATATTAGGTTGTTTTGACAATAGAGATCGGAATCAATGGTTTGACCGGGTGCTAGTAATTCATAATGAACGATTCCTTTCCAATCCCACCAAACAGACAGCATTACCTTTCTTGGTGTTAATCCAGGTTTTGCTACTGTTTTAGGAGCTTCACCCTTCTTGGACCACGATCTGTTTTCGTACATTATTATCGTATGCGATCCATTTTTCATCACCTGTAATCATTCGCTTTAAAAATGACTCGATTTCGTTCCTTTTAAACAGCGTTTCGCAAATGGAAATTCGGTTCATTAAATTGTTTTGTGTTAATTCATGTGGTACCCAAACATCGAGCTTTTTCTTGTATCCAGCATTTGTCAAATGGTTTAAAACTGTTTGGTGATGGATGTTTAGTTCTTTAGTGATATCATCATGGCTTACGTGTCGATTTTCTTCAATTTTTGATATGATTTCATCGACTTTTTCAGTGATTGGTCGACCAGAACGAGGTGCATCTTTGACATCAAAATTACCGGAACGAAATCGAGCAAACCATCTATAGGCTGTTAATTTTGATTAAGTTCCTTCACCGTAAACTGCACAAATTTGTTCATGTGCCTGCGTTGCATTTTCACCTTTTTCATAATAAAATTGTAAAATGTATCGAATTTTTTCACTAATTTCGCTCATCTTTAATGCACTACAACTTTTAAATGACTAAAGAAATTTAATTTTTTTTTTTTGATCTACGAAATGTCATCTTTCGAACATATGTTAGTGTTACCTGATCAGATTAGTACTACTTGAAATATTCAATTATAATGACATCTATTTATAAAAATTATCAATACTTTTTCGACAACCTAATATTTAAGATGTTTGTTGTAATTGAATATTTTTTATTATTTTATATTTAATTTTCGTTTGTACGGAATTTTAGATATACTTTTGTTGAATAATATTTTCCGTTTACCGTCACATGTTGTTTCCAGTGAATTTTCAAATGCGAGTAAACCAAAAAATTACAAATAATATAAATATATATTATTTTCATGCATATGTTTATATTTACATATACGCATATACCTTGTTATTATAAAATATCAACAGAAAAAAAATGTGTTCTATTGTTGTAAAAATACGTATATGTGCATTCATTCAATGAACAGGGTAATAATACAATAATAATTTATTATATTTTTTATCTATAGGTAACGTGTTTTTGCTTAAGTGGGAATTTGTATAGTTGCGAATTTTCTCTATAGGGATGGAAAATGTGGGATTTCTAAACGTTTTCCCTTTTGATTGAATTTTTCGCTTTATAGAATAATTGATAATCACCAATCCCAATCGTTATATATTATGATAAGTGATTGGAAATCGAAATGAATAGAAAAAAACAATACCTGGGCGCCAAATTCAATCAAAAAACTTTACACCTCAAAGAATCTGTTCCAATTGCTATCTATACAAATTTGTTTTCACTCTGTTTCTTGCTATAATATTTTGCAACAAAATATAAAAATTATTTAAATATCTAGTATCAAAATATAAAAAAAAAAAATGTAAAAAATTTTCGTGTTCATATAATAATATGTATGGATAAAAAATGGAAGATAGAAAATCAATTTTATACAACAAAATTCTTGTATGTTACCGTACCGTCGTCATATGTTTTCTCATATGTAATTGTACTTGATACATATACAACATGTTAAGTATAATAACATATATACAGATATAGTTATACTATATACACACTATATTATTATACTACTTCTAGTATATCTCAAGTGTATTTATTATGTATATATGCAACAGCAACATACATATATAGTATACTATACATGCAATAAAATGCAAAATATTCTTTTACATACAATGGAAAATATTATTAAAAATAAATAGTAAAATTACAAATCAATTCTTGTATTTTCATTTTGCAATTTTCACAATTTTCTGTATACAGTTGCTATACATATATGTATATATATTTATTTTCAATATATACATTTTATTTTATTGCTATATGTATCTGATATATACAATATATAATAATATACCATATACAAAATATTTATAAAGAAATAGGAATTTTTATCTAATATTATACATGTGTGTGACCTAAAAATTCTGAATAATTCTATAAATGCCATCCCATATAACATTCTATGTGATTGGAACTTGATTATAGTGATGAGAACTTTATTCAGGTGTATGGAACGTACTATCCACTAACATTTTAACACTAAATGTGTTTATCCTTTTAAATGATCTTATAAGAGTAACTCACACGTAGCAGAAACCTTTATTGGAACATTAAATAAAATATTTTTAAGGGTAACATTTATTAGTGCCGGGCGGTGATCGGTATCATTCATTGACACTTAAATGTGATAACCACTTTACATTGATATTTGGGTAACCCTGGAACGTACCAGGTACTCATGAAAGCACTGTAAAGTTACAAAAACTAGAAACTCTTTAGAGAGTTTTTCATAAGTAGCAGCAACGTGAATGGTATTATCCATGACACTTATAAGTGGCATTTATGAAAATAAATGTTTTCACTTATAAGTGGCGAACACTAGAGAATCTCACCATAAATTGATTGGGTATATTTTTTTAGAAGAAAAATATATACGCGAAGTGTGGCTGAATGGTTAAGTTGACGACTAAAACTAACAATAAGCTGAGGTTGCTGGTTCGATGCTCGAGGTGGACCCAGAATAAAAGTAAGTACCATTTAGTGAAAATTTGATATATATAATATAATTAAGAATTAACATAGAATAATTTAGTATTAATAAAAAAATTAATTAAAAAAAAAGTATTGATTTCAAAAAAAATAAAAAAAAGATAAATAAAATATATAATAAAATAATCTAATATAAAAAAATGTAAATTGAAAAAAAAATATATATAATAAAATATAAAAAAAATTAATATTAAATATACAACCCCTTTTTCTATGCTTTTTCAAGGTTTATCTGCATTTGTAAAGATAATCTTTGAATAATAAAATAGGGATGGGAACGTCCCAAATACGTGCTTGGAACTAAACCTGCCACTTAAAGTGAACATTCCATTCACGAACCGGGGACGTTCTGGCCACTTGAAAATCATTCGCCATTTTGGTGTATGGCACTACCCTTTCACTACCCAGTCACTCAGAATACCTAGTTCCCGGTACCTCTATATGTAAATATAAGGTGATTGGAACGTTCTAGACACATCGAATGTTACCTGGGATTGCATATGTATATATATTTTAGAATTAAAGTATTAATAATAATTGAACATAGTCGGTATCATATTTGCCATACATGAATAAATATTGATTTGATATTTTTCTATATGAATTGAAGCTAAAAACACCAAGGTTTGGATTAAAATGTTCAAAATTGTATTTTATATAAATTTGACTTCGATATTTTAATTGTATTCCTAATCATCGAAAATCTTTAATCTATATAAAAATTGTTTTATAGGTTATTAAATTGTTGAATTAATTAGACTACTCTAACCACTATTATAACGGTCCCTGCTATTTTATTCGTATGCTCGATTTTGAGATGCCAAAAAAGGGCTTTTAACAATAATTTTTTAATCTTTCTAATTTTATTTCATAAAATGATGGTTTTAGTTAAATAATTGCGCAGACAGAAGTAAAAAAACTTTTAAATTCAATTAGTTATGGAATTTATTTCAAAATGATTCAATTTAACAAAAAAAAATTTGACCATTATAATATCGGACACTTATATTATACGCCACTAATCTCCTTTGTAACACCTCCTTTGTCCTTTATGATAGCCTCCATTCTCTTAGACGTGATATTTACTAAATTTTTGCAATCATCCGGTGTTTTTGTATTCCTTATTTCAATGATTTTTCCTTGGAATTCTTCACTCCTTAAATTGTAACTTTCATATCATGTTTTTACTTTGTTTTATTAATGCCCACAATGATTCTATTGGACTTAAATCGGGACTATATGGTTCCTTTTAATCTTATTATTGATAAGAATAATACGAAATATTCCTATAGAACGTAATGTAACTATAATTGTAAGTCTACCATATCAGATATTTAAATAAAATGTGGTTTAAGGGGTTCATTTCTTTTGGTTCTTGAAAATTTCCTTTGAATACAGCTCATAAAGCCGTTGTGATTCGAAGCAGATATTAACACAATAAAAACTAATACAACATGTTGGTGATTTCGTAGCATAATTGCACAAAACTCATTTTTCTAATACGATTGGTAGTATATATTTAGTTGAAAATAAATATTAGAATAAAATTGAAAAAATTGATTATTAGAATAAAAGGAAAATCAGTCAAACAAAATAATAGTGAGGATTTGGTACATTTGTAAAAGATACAATATAATAATATAATATTTATATATATCGTATAGTTTGCAAAACATCAAAGCCAATATATAGTTAATTCAATAAACCTCATTATGTATTTTCTTCAACTCTACATATTTCGTCATCTCATATATATTTCGCATAAATTTATGAAATTTCCTATATATAAACTATACATTTAATTCGTTTTAATTTTAATTTTAAACATTTATTCCACAATATCTTCTTACGCATACATAATATTCAATCCTTTATGAATATTTTTTGGAATAACAGCTAATAGATATCTCTATACCACATAATTCGTATATATACCATATACATCAAATATAATGACATACGCAGAAATAAAATAAATGAAAATTTACAAAATGAAAATTAAATTTTACAGTTTTTTAAGTGTAATATAACACTACGGAGCTCAATACGACTCAATAACACAAATTAAATATATGCAATAATTTGCATTAACACAATCATTTGATATTTTAACATATATATATTTGTGCTGATAATATAGGTAAAATATCTATATATCCGATATGTAGGCAGATCGATGGTGTGGGTATTTTTTTTCGGTTATATTCAATATATGAACATATTGAGTTATTCATTTTACTGGTTTTACTTTTATCCACTATCTAATTTATCTATCTATCATTCTGTATCAATAATATATGTAGATATAATTCCATTTATTTATTTATATATCGTCTATATACAAACATACATACATACCGATAATGTCATTTCAAACAGAATAATTTAATCAATCAGCAGGTGGTGGTGATGGCTCATATGGAATTTATATGTATATGTATATCCTATATACATGGAATTTTAAATGAAATTGAAATATGTAACATAAATGAGATGAAAAACAAAAATTCTAACTAAAATAGAATGATTGATCAATTCCTATATATATTATATTTGTCTATATATATGTAGCATACGTTTTTTTTTGTAGAATTTGAAATAAATAATTACTGTGATAATTCTTAGATTCTACTTACATTTATATATTATGTATTTAATAATATGATAATATACAAAATAATCAAATATCATTCTATTATTCATAATCCCAAAGGTATTTATAATAAAATTTGTTATAATTCCATAGAAAAAATTAACGTTTTTGAACGAATTACACGGGTTAAATGTAACATATAAAAATATGCTGTTGTTCGCTTTTTATTTATTTGACATTTTGCTTAATTAAAATACTTGTAAATGGTGTATCCATTTCATATAGTAATATATAATGTTTCGGGAATTTTAGTAATTGTATATATTAAAATTGTCTATTGTATATGTATGTGCCTTTGTGGTGTAATTGATAAAAATGAATCCTCGAATCCTACTTCAGACATAGATTGTGTTTTGTGTTCTTCGGATATTTTCGAATCTGAATTTTCACACAGAGTTACATATTTTCGCTTGCAGTTGGTCGTAATTACAGACACCGTAAAAAACCACAAATTAAGAAACTAACAACAGAAGTATAATCAGTATAATTTCGAAATTCTATTACAATTCATATATTTATTTAATATAAATTGTATATTACACAAATATTTTTAAATATTAAATTGAAATAATTTATAGGCATTTTAATTTATATATATATTATATCGATTTGTATAAATACAATTACACAATGTAATTAAAACCGATAATTATATTGTAATGATTTATTTATTATTGAGTTATTTTATTTATTAGTATGTGTTTATTTTATGTAACCCAATATAATGAAACCACGAATTTATTTAATGTTTTCATATATATGTATTTTTGAATATTCGTTTTTCAGGACACAACTCTTTCTCGATGTGTTTACATATGACAAATGTTTTGACCGAATGAAAATTATAAGATTCCTGTTGTTTGAAACAAATATATTATCTCTTCCTTAACTCAGTGATATCAAAAAATTCAAAATTAATCTGATACGTATCGTGGTATGATTGGGGTTATATTTGCATGATCTATATATGATCGGTGGAATTCAATATATTAAATTTATATATATGAATCTAATCGTAAAATCTAAAATCTAATTTATATATGCAATATATAGAGCATATATTTTTAATATTGTAAAAATACTATATAATATAGATCGATTGTTTTTCCGCTGGATTGTCTCAAAAGAATAGGTTAAAAATTTTCAATTTGTTAAAATTGAGTTTAATTTGCTAATTTCAGTTACAGAATTCAGTTTCATAGGTTTCAATGATATTTGCCATTTTCATACAAACAAGAGTTAGACCACTAAATGAATATAGATTTTCGCGGATTTCAGTCGTTTTAAAAATATTGAAATGTTGAATCGAAAATTGTAATAACTAATAGTGGATTTTTAATTAATCTCATTACAAAGTCACGTCAATATAAGATTCTGATCGATTTTATAACTACCCTGATAACGATTATTCAAACGAAAGGAAAAAACTTTAACGAATGGAAAACTATATATATGTTAATATTTGTATTTCAATAACGAGAACAAAGATATACGAGAATTATAACAATATTTATCTACCATTTATTATGGTATCGAGCGACAAACCATATATAATTTTTTATATATAAATTCAAGCTCTATGATAAACCACATAAACGTCGATATTTTCATATACATCTATATAATTAAATATTAAAACTTTTTAAATAACATTTAAATAAAAAATTTTTAATTTAAACAAAATATGCTTGAAATATAAAATTCCAATTTGTTTACAATGCAATAATGTTTAAGTGTAATTTTATGCAATTACTCAATGTTTATTATATTATAATTAAACGTATATGAATTTTATGTATATATTTTCATGAAACGATAAAAAAAAACTCGTTAAAAAAAAAACATTGTTATTAAACGAAAACAAAAATCATCCATCATTATAATATAAAAACGAAACCATTGTATTGTATAGATGAAAATAAATTGATCGATTTTTAAATCGAACAACAATAAATAAAATACAACAATAATAATTATTGAAAAAGAAAAATTTCCACTTACCAATTACTGTTAATTTAGCATTTGCTCGTATAGCTGAATGAAATTTAGCGGGACCAACTTGACATTGATATTCAGCATCGTCTTCTAGTGATGCATTTGATATTTTTAAATTATAAACACCTTGTGTTCTATCGCCCAATACCGAATATCTTGGAAATCCCGGTATTACTGCACTAAATCCTATAGAATAAAATAAATAATAGTGAAATTTTAGAATAAATATTCACAATCGCATCTCAAGTGAAATATTTTATATAAATATATAAAACATGATAAAAATTTTACACACAATATCTAAAAAAAAAAATTACGTGAGTCTTCTTTTAAAGTATTTCTGCATAATATATAGAATAGGATATAAATGTTACAATACTAAAAAACCATTTCATTTTAGGGATATGATGGTGATTACATTTATATATTATATATAGACGTAAAATTCTTTTTCTCTATATATATAAGTAATGATATGTACTGCGTAAATGTAAAATTCAAAATGAATGTGTATACTAAAACGAAATCTAAACATTTACATACATATAGATATAAATAAAATATATACAAATTATATGTATGTAATACTCGTTCATATATACATTTATAAATTGCGTCAAGCTTCAAGTTACTTTACATTTATAATCCTATATGTTATATTTAAATATATATGCGTATTTTGTTACACGTCGTCAAAGAAAATGTACTATTATTATATATAATATACATGTATATAAAGTAAAAGCGTAATATATGTATATACAATCAAATTAATTTGATCGGAGGATAATTCATATATACATACATTCCGCGCATATATAGAGTACAGATCTATATATCTATATAATAAATAGAACCGGGCAAATAAATAGATAATATTGGAAAATAATTTGAATTTACGACAGAATTACATTTATATTGCTCCATATATTTACAAATATATACTAAAGTAAGTAATATGTTTGTGTTGTGTATGTAAAGGTTGCGTAAAATAAAAATAAAATCATATATAGTATATACAATCGATTCCAATTGAATGTGATAAATTTACAAATTTATTTTCAGACCGTATAATATCAATCATATGTATAGAAATACTAATAATATGTTAATTTAATAGCAATCGAATTCGTCGTACCGTTTAACAATTGTTTACTGACAAAGCAATTTTTGTTGATAATTTATTATTATTAAATCGATCAAAAAAAATATCCAGAAGATATGCAATTCTTTTAAATAAACTTTCACAATCAAAAACAGTTCTTCTGAAACTTCTTCTGAGTAAAATATTCATTTTTCTGGTGCAGTAAAATGATTAAAATTAATAGTAAATAATGCACAATTCTTTTTTTATATGCGGACCTCATCACATTAAAACGCTTTTGAAATTTACATTCATGAAAACCTTTAATATAATCTGTACAAAAGGATTGCACTATAGGAATTATAATTTATTTTTAATAATTTTTATTTAATTCAAATCGTAAAAAAACTCTTATAATTTGCAAAAATTTCCAATTAAATAAATGAAAAATTAAATTTTCAAACTACGTGAAATAATAATTATGATTAAATTTCATAAATATAACGATTATATGTAAAAAAAAATGTATTTTTCATTTGCTGCCAAGTGTATATTTTACTATATTTATATATGAATATATCTATACATATTATATATCTATCTATACTCCATCAACCATATAGATAATAAAAAAAAACACGCACACATGTGTGAGAAGAAAGGCTAGAAAATAAAAAAAAAAGGATTTTCCTTATATGTAACATACGTATGGTATATATATCCATAATATAAACTTAATGAAATTTAGGGAAAAAAACCTATAACATAATTTTTTTTTACTCTCTCTATATATCCTATATCCTTTTTATTACCTTTAGTCTAAATAAAAAAAAAAACATTATATAGAAAAACTTTCACCCCATCCATACACTTTCTGCTATATAGAATATGTATATATATACCATTTTTATCGTGTATTCATCTTTCTGTAAATGGATATTAAATTTTTATAGATATCCGTACATAATACTATAGAAAAATTAATTTTTAATGTTATTCAATCTAACGAATTATATAGATAAATCTATAAATAATAAAAAATATTATATATTTTAGAGATAAAATGAAGTGTGTGTGTGGGTTCATATTGAGTTTTCTGTTTCGTTGCGGTGATATTTCGATATCTACCATATATATATTATTATATATGCAACATATGGATTTGAAAATGAGTTTGGCTGCAATTTTTATAGATAAAATTTTATGTGTATTATATTATATCTCAATATTATTGGTGCATTTTCATTTATAATATCTAGAAAATACAGTAATGTAATTTTTGGGGTAGCTTTTGGATATAGACTTGAATTGGGATATTACCAAAAGCAATTTTTTAATTTAGTAAATGCTTTTGTAACCTTTCAGTTTTTTGGTAAATTGAAAAATATTATACTTACTCATATTTAATTTAATAATCAAATTGAATTTTATATTGAAATTTTATTTTACATTTTTATTTCTAAAAATTATGGATATTTTCTTTAATTAGCGCTAAATATTTAGATATTTTTCTTAAACCACGATCTATAATGCAAAAGCCATAAAAATCTAAAGGATTAAAGTGATTTTGAATTTGTAAAATTTTATTATAGCTTTTCTATTAAATTTGTTCTCCAAATTTTAAATAAAAATTATTTTTATATTCAAAGTATTACTTCCATTTTGCTGTACTTTTTTAATCATTGAAAAAATTCTTTATATATTCTGGCTATTAATTAATGCAATCTCAATTAAAATGTCTATATAATAATTATTCGATAGTCAAATTATAAAAAAAATCCAATCCTATATACACGATTTTCCTTATTTATTGCACGGAAACACTGAGGAGACAGAGAGGTAGGTCCGCATTAAATTAAATAAAATAAAAAAAATATTTTTTTTTTATTATTTTCACCAAATTTTATAAAATTATATACGTGCGATATTACCCTTCGTCATCCATATTCCATACATATTTGCATGTATTGCATATACACATAAAATATGTATAGATATAGAAATAATTGTTTATTTCAAAATAAAATTTTTCAATTATTCAAATTCAATTAAAATTTTCCAATTATGAATATACCACACATTTAACGCCTTGAGTACTATCAGTATACTATTATATATATATATATATATTATTTGTATATATATATAAATGTACTTCTATATTCAAATAATATATTTTTAGGTATAGTAAATATTATAATATATAAAATTTTAAAATTATAAGGTTGTTCAAAAACAAAAACAAATTCATTTAATTTTGAATAGTCAACATTTAACCAATGAGAATGAAACCTAATGGGATGTAAATGGATCTGACTTATCTGATTTTTCTTTTAAGTTGATATATTTTTTGAATAAATGGGAAAATTTGAGTATTAAAATTTTTCAAATTAACAGAATTACAGAGGAATGGAGTATACCAACATTTTTCTTATCTTTCGAGTCAAAATTGTTATCAATTCTGGAATGTTTTTTACAGATCTATGAGGAAAACTTATCTTTGGTCAAGAATAAAATAACATTTAATTATATCATTTACTTAACTTAAGATATTAAAAAACAATCAATTGCAATAAAATTAATATCAACCTGTTTAATATCTTTTGAATATCCTCGGAATGTAACCCGTTATAATATTATACATAGGCACACATATTGGGGAGATAGCATGTTCTAATTGTATATATGTACATTCTACGATATTTGCCTATATAAAATATATAGATAAAAAAAAACTATGTCTATATAAAATATACCATAAATAAAATAATTTGATTTATTTTTGGTACATATATAGAAATATATAATGAACTTTATATTATAAATTATGTATAGAAATTTTATAGATATATAAACCTTTCATTACTCTTCCGTATGTTCAAATTCAATGTATAGTTATATATAGAAACAAATATGCTTTGTTTTTTTATGAATTCTATTCCCAATTTATAATTTTAATATATTTATACATATAACTATATATATAATATATAAAATAAAACTTTATCTATATTTTAGAATAAAAGCCAGCAATATTTCTGTCGTATGTTTGATATAAAACTTTATTGAAAAATATTTCTATTATTACGTACCGAATTTTATAAAAAAAAATCGTGTTCATTAATAATTGAAATTACCTTTGAAAAATCCTTTTTTCGTTTTATACCAAATAAAAAAGGAAATGCGTTTATGGAGGAAAATTTATTGGTTTTATAAACCCTCTATAAATTTTCATACTTATTAGATCTGAATAATCGGAATTGTTTTTGAAAACTTTCCACTGATGCACGATTCATAGTAATTAAGAAAATGTTAAGAGTTGAATAAACCAATGAAAGAATTCATGAACGTAATTTTTTATAACCGCACATTTATATAACGTACTGCTTATACCCCTTAAAATCAGCTGAAAAACATTTCTGATTTTCTGGACAAAAAAAATTTAATATCTGATACAATATTATATATAACATATATAACTAATGCAATTGGCCCAGCACTTAGATTGGGGATTCATATGTTAATAAACTGAATTCCCTATAGGTAAGCAAATCAATTATTTTATAAATTATGGAACATTTTCTGAATCTGGGCAATTCCAAACACCTCGTAACCATCATTTGGATCTTAAAGATAGGTCAAATATCCTGAGAGTAAAATAAACCAGGAAATTATTTTTTTATCGATTATCACATAGATTGGGATTACTCTCTTTATATTTATATTGATATACTGGGAAATTTTCCATTATGAAAATCAATATTTAAACGGTGGTAGTTTTATCAAAAGCAATGTTAAGAAAAATGTTTAGTATTTTTTTACAGAAAATATCATCAGATTGTTAACTAAAATCTATATATGAGGACTATCAATTGTTTTCCTACATATATGGTTATATGTTATCAATAAAAGATTACCTGGATAGAAAATGAATTTATTAATAACACCAAATTACAATTCGAATTAATTTCAATATTTATTTTTCATTTTTGAACAAGCGCTTCTAAAAATCCACGATTGGCCTAGAGTATAGTTTTATTTTCAATTTTTCTCTATTTAAAATTGATAAAATTCTATAAACTTGAAAGTCGTATGTTATTTACATGAATAAAAAGAAGAAATCAAAGTTTTCCACTCATTTAGATACCATGAATTTATTTAGATTTTGATTACAACTTTTAAAATTATTCTTGTGTGTAATACCCCATGCATTCAAAAATGCAATATTTATTTTATGGTAAATAGATTTCCTTTATGATTTCAGTGATTTTTTTTTACTTTTACGTTATATTTATAAATACATAATTTTGTATTTATAAATACAAATTCACTTAGCTTTATGCTTTACCTTCATTTTGGTTTGATAATTTCCTTTGTATATATATTATAAGTTCTTTTACTATATCAGCCATCATATCAAATCATTTTCAAAAATAAAATATACAAATTTCAACAAAATGTATAAAATATATATAGCATATATAAAGAATTTTATCCATTTATATACCATATATACAAATAATATATAATTTGCAAAACAAATAAAAAACACAGAATAAAATTGAAAAACGATGAAAATTTTGTTTGATTATATAACCCATAACTTTAACTATTTTATATTTTTAGTATTAAAAAACAATAAAGCAGAAAAAAGAAAAAAAAATTATAGTAAATAAAATATATTGTTCTACATATTTCAAATTTTAAATGTTATATAAAACGTATATATATTCGTAAAATTTAATTTAACCATATCTATATACAATGTAGATACAATATAAATATATATAAGTATATATGAGGATTCATTTTCAACATCAATAATACTATATATAGAAATATTATATCCTTCTATCATATACATATACATATACATAACATATACTATAGTTTTATAATAAACACAAAAATTTGGTTTTGCTACCATAAAATAGAATCACTGAATTCACTGAAATGTAAAATCGAATCAAAAAATGTATTATATACATAATAAAGGCATATAATAATATGGAATATGCTTGTTGTTCTGAATCTAACAGAGAGAAGATATTTTTCGAATATACATATATAAACACAGAGGTTATTTTGAATACATATAACATTTATGTGCATAAGTCCTTTTGTTGATAAATAAAGGAATAAAAGTTTTATAGAGGAATAATAATAAAAATTTAATATATGTTGAATACACTTAATTTTCGCAATATTTATACATGTATATAGATAATAGGGTTATGCTATCTTTTATTGACCGACTATATGACCGATTATAATTAAGATGATATAATTTGCTTTATTGCTTATTGTATAGATGTTTTTTTTTTGCATTTTTAGTTCATTATTGAATTATATTGTACATATATAGGACAAGATATTGTACAAGAATACTTTATATTTTAATTATTTTTGTATGTATGTCTGTATATCGATTAGAAATGTACAACAACACTACACTTGAAATCGAATTGATATATTAATTATATATACTTCATTATAGATATGGTATATACACAAAAATAAAAAAAAGGATAACATAACATTATTTGTTTTTAAATTGCTGTAAATAATTCAATATATAAAATTATATATGTTTTTAGAAAAGGATAAATTTTGGTTTTGGTTGTTCATTTAATTTGTATTATCATTATTTTAATTAGAAATGATTTAATCTAATAAAATGACAGTAGTATAATCATATGAATGTTTTTGACAGTTCCATAATCTATTTTTGTATATATATATTTCAGTATTTTGTATATTTCTATATATACTATAAATTAAATAATTTGTACAATTTAAAAATATAGTATTTATTTAATGTTAAAAAAAACATATAGTTTATCTATACCGTTTTATGGATGACTTGAACATAAGATTATTCTCGTAATGCATTCTTTCAATTATATTGAAATTTATATCATTCATATTCGTTTTAATGTGACGGGATGCTAAATATCAGTATATAATTTAATATTTGTAAAGAATTTTCAAAAATAATTTTGTTATTCAATAGTTTTGCATTAAATGTATATGCCTATATAGATTTTTCATCCATCACCTTAAGATTATAACTCAGGATACATTCACTTAATCATTTGATACTTATATATTGACTACATATATTTATCTGCATATCGATTATATACATTAACATGCAAATTATCAGGAAAATATAAAGAATTTTCCAAAATAATTTATAGTAATTCATGATGTTTACAATGATTTATAGAGGAAATAACTTTCGAATTATGTTCAAAATCAAACTACATATTATATTAACAATTTATTCAAAAATAAAAAAATTAAAAATTGTATGCACATACCTAAAGCAAATCCATCTTTTGTCCATTGCACCTGACCGGCTAAATTCGTTACTTCACAGCGTAATAATGCTTCTGAATTTTCTAACACCTGTAAATCATGTGGTGTTGTACGAAATTTTTGTTGTTGGCCATTTGATGGTTGTATTATTATAGTAACTATATATATTAAAAAAAATAAAATGAAAAAATTATTATTTAAAAAATTTAACATACTTTGAGTTAAAAAAAAGCATATACAATATTTTAAATATATATAATAAATCATATATACATATTCATATGAATTTAGAATAAAATAATATTATAAAAATAACCTCACGAGTATTTTATATATGAAAAGAAAATTAATTTAAATTTTATATTCGGAATTCAAAATAAAAAAAAAAAAAGGACGACGCTGACTACATCGACGATGACGAAACACAAACAGGAAAACGATATATAAAACACAATAGAATTTTAATGAATAAAAATACAATATTTTTTCATGTTTTTAGCTGATTTTTTTTGCTATAGGTAATGTTGCGCGCGTATATGAATTTTATGGCAAAATAAGGCAATTCATAACCATATTTATGATATTATACATATTATTATTATAAATATATGTATATACAAAAAATAAAAACGCATATCCTCTTTTTTTTTTGGTATACAGTTTATAAATATTATATAAATATTACGTACAATTTTTACGCGAAATATAAAAGCTCAAAAATAACACACATATCTCTGTATCATAATATTAATTTTATATATTGTAGATTTAGGTATAGGTGGTATATATTTATCTGTTATATAAACGATAATAAGTTGGCTTTAGGATACATAATATATAGAATTTTACACACATGTATAAAGTAATGTAGGTATATATAAAATTATAGAGCTATATACATAGGTTAAAAATACAGAAAAAAAAAAACATCGTGTATTTCCCATGGGGTAATTTTACAGATGAACAACATTCAACATCATGAATATTCATCAGCGATATTTTTCGTTTTAAGTAGATTGTATATATAAAATATTTTTATTAGCAAGTATTCAACGTAGAAAATGTATAGCTATCATATATGATATATAACTATATATATATATATATATAGGTATAATATAGAGTATATATTCTATAAATGACGATCAGTAACATAAATATACAACATTTATTGTGCGTGCTTTTTTATATTATCAGAGATAAAGTTAATTCGTATATTATAAAAAAGATATCCTCCATGTTTGAATAATATTTTGAAATTATAGTCCAAAAAATAAAATATCATAAACAAATCCGAAATAGAAAGTGAAAAATTTAATATATTACACTATTTAAAAACCTATATATACTTGGGTAAATGTAAAAAAATTACTTATTAACAGATTCCAATAATAAATTGAATTTGCGATACAATATAACAAAAACGATACAAACAATTAAGTGTAAATCTATATTTGATTGTAAATAAAGGCAACGATACATAAACGAGACACATATTAAAAATTATATTAATAAAGCAAACAAACGACTTATGTAATTACTAAACTTAAAAATGATATGGCAAAATGCTGTATTTTGAATAAATAATTGATTTAAATGAAACGAATATAAATTGAATGAGATTAAAATATTAAAAAAAAAATGTCGATCCTTTTCAAAATCATTATATTTTATTTATATTAATAACACCAATTTTATTAAAACTTGAAGTATTTGTACAATAATTAAAATGATTCATTTAAAATTATATGTACTTCTAACTAGAACCAGAACTAAGAAAAGAATAAAGGTATATTTAAAAACGATGACTACGATGAATTAAATAAAACTACGATACGATGAATTAAATAAAAGAACATCCCTTTAATCAAAATCAAAGTTTTAAAAGCGCTATAATTTCACAACATAAAAGTGGAATAAATGTAATATATATTCCACATTTTACAATACTTATCTTTAAAATTTGGCAAAAATCTACTAAATATTAATATTCCTATTTAAACAAGAAAAAAGTAATAAATACAGGTGTTGTTTTAAATTTAAATTTAATTAAAAATTCCTATAATTATCTATTATGCATATATTTTATGTATATGTATATTTATAAAAAATAAAATTTCCCGTCTCTCATATATTTATATACAATTGAATACACAGTAATTTCCATGCACTTTCATCTATAGATTTTGATATTATTATACAATATAGAAAAATTGTTGGTGCGTGCTTTGTTAACGACTCCCATGAGCTTTTATCCATATCATTTTTTATTTATTTTTATATACTATATATAGAAATATTTATATACTGTATGAGAATGAGGGTTTAACAAATTATTATCATTAGTCAAAATTTATTCATCTTATTTGTATTATGATACTTCTATTGGAACGATCACAAATCAAATCAAATATTCTTTGAGCAGTTATTTTTATTCTATATCGAATCTATAAAACTTGGCAAAATTAATCTATTGATAAGATATAAGGTTGAATAGTTTAATTTGGTGGAAACTCACGGTAAAATTTCAAAAATCATATATTTATTGGGGACATTTAATGTAAATATTATAGCAATTACTTTAATGAATTAAAAATCATCAACAAATAACTGTCAACTATTTATAATGGACAAGAGGAAAATTCTTTTGATGCGGTGATGTGAATATTAGCATATGCCACCCTATACTATATAGAATATAGAACGAACTATGCATGAGTATTATTACAGAATTATTTTATATAGTATATACATGTCATGGATGCTGTAAATACCAAACAAACAAACATAAAACATGTGTCCATAAAATTTATTACAAAAACGAATAAAAAAAAAAAAAGAGCATAGAGGGATGGTTGGTTATTTTTTTTTTGTTTATTCCATTCTGTTCTGTGTTAGTGTTTATATAACATTTTTTATATATCGGATATTTTGAATCCAATTTTTGTACATATAAAATTACAGTAAATCCATTAATTAGCATTTATAATGTTTTTCCAAATATAATATCCATATACATAAACATACATGTGTAGAAGAGGTATATATAGAATTATATGATACAAAATGGGATTATATATGTATATGGAAAATGTTACATATATATATGTTTATTGTATATATATGCTATATAAATATATAAAAGAAAAATTGTTTATTTATTGTATACATGCGAAAATGAAATAAAAAAAATGTTCATCGCCAAAATATGTTTTCAGTTTATATAACAAGAAAAAAATGTTTATATATAACGATAATACTAATCATAATAATAATAATAACAATTTAACATTCAATGAAATTGTGGTTGGGGGTGGTCATTTTTTTTTTTGTATTTGTTTTGTTCTGTACATATCTTCGATGACCTTCAGTCGACTCATTTTTATTTCAAGTTGAAAATTGATTTCCCATTATCATTTGGTTCTTTTTTTTTTAAATATTGTGATTCTTAACGGATATTTGAAAAAGTGGTTACATTGGTTAAATTGTTGAAATTTTATGAATTTTCAATTTAAATAATGTTTTATGACACGCTTCATATTATGTAACTTGATAGCTAATGGATCGATAGTTTGTAGAAAAAACGCGAAATATAGAATTTGTTCATCAATGATTTTTTATTATATGATAAATCATCATATGAAAGATATCAATCTGAAGTATTTATGTTAAATTAAAGCTTATGTAATATGTTATAGAATTAATATCAAATGTTTAGATATATATATATAAAATTAATTTTCATTTGTTTGATTTTTTTTGCTGTATAAAAAAAGTGCATTTTATAATTGAATTTATCTTGTTAACAATCTGCAATCATTAAGAGTGAAAAAATAAACTAAAAATCTGAATAATTTCATCACGTTGTATTATAAATAATAAGATATATATACATATGAATTTATTGATATTATTTAAATAAATGTATAACATAAAATCTGCCTTTGCTGTGTGAATAAAAGATACTTGAATAAAGAAGAAGAAAAAATGTGGGATGTGTGATGTGTGGATGATGTCTTTGAGTTTTTTTGTTCTTCATGATATTCATTGATTCTTATATGACGAGTATCTTATTGTTTACTTACGTATACAATATAAATTATATACGATTGTTTGCTCTTATATCTTATTATTATTATTATCATTATCATTACAAATAAAATGAGTGATGTTTATAAAAAATAATTATAGCATCTTGTATAGCTGTGTATATATACATTTTCTTTGTTTTTCACTATACAAGTGCATATTATTCTTCATTCACACTATAAAGCATTTCTTTTTATCTATCATATTTTGATTATATATACATATAATAATGGAGTTTTGTCGGATATATAGTAAAGAAAAAAGGAATTATATAAAAAAAAACAAGTGAAAAACAACAGAATTATTATTAATTACATGAAAATTAATGTAAACTCCCACTAAAAAATAAATAAATACTTTTATAAAAATACATCAATCCAAATAACAATCTTTTACATGTACATTAAAAATTAAAAACAAAAAAAATTAAACATTGTTTAATTCATATCATGTACATCCGGCGCTTTTTTAAATATTAATGTATATATATGTATATTGTATATACTATACACAACACTTGGAATATATTCTTTTAATATATAGTTTTAAAAAAAAATAAAATACAAGAAAATAAAAATAAAATTAATTAATTTATCCTTGTTGTTTGCTGCTGCTATCACACAAATAATGATAATATACATATCATGCAATCAAACATCTTATTTATAATAATATAACCACCGCACACCATTCATTAATGTTTTGATACATAAATAAATAAATAAAATATACATTTCTCTGTATATGTATTAAAATAAAGAATATAAATGATAATGATAATAATAATAATAATATAATTAATAATAATATATGAATGAAAATGATAGTATATATAGAGAATATATCTATAGAGTATATTTAGTCAGTCAGTCGTTCATTGTCTTATAATATTTTATAAATTATACAATTTTAATTAGATATTATAAATATTTTGCTTTGTGTAGGATTTTCCATTATTATTCTAACCAAAACATCCCTATATTATTGCTATTTATATACACATATATATAAATTGTCTATGGCAATAAATTGGTATACAGAAACTATATTTATTATATGAGAATATTCCTTTGTTGTTTGTGTATGAATTTAAAAAAAAAAAGAAAAAAGTCATATATAATTAAATTTGTATATTTTAACTTTAATAATGAATAAAATAATGCAAAAATTATTCAAGAAAAATATTAAAATAAATACATAACGTGCAAAAAATAATTAAATATTATTTGGTGTTTTAATTACTATCAATTATTCAATTTATTACTTGGATTAATCATAAGTATATTTTATTTTTTTTTTTTTGGTTCGTTACTACAGCAGAATCGGTTTTGCGCCCGTAAAACCTCGGAATTCTATTACTGTGAGCCCGTAACGAAATCACTTAATCAGGTGATGAACCTATGATGCGTTGAATGCACTTAAGTATATACATAAGTTGAAACCAAAAAGGCAATTTATCCTTATATTATTTATAGACAAATTGAATTTTAAATAGATATTGATTATAAAAAATCAAAAACTAAATTCAAAAAATCGTAGGACAGAATCATAAGAAAAACCCATTTTATTCTATTTAAACACAAGCATTTGGATTAATGAGATTTTTTTTATGTATAATAATTATATAAAATTATAGTTTTATACAAAAATATTTTCTTTGCCTGTAGTGATCTTTTTGTGTGAAATTTCATCAAGAATTCATATAGTAAATTGTTGTATTTGCAAGGTTCTTATACAAAAAAAAATCACATCAAATAGGATCATGAATACAGTTGTAATACATTTTCATAAATAATTCAATACGAAATGAAATTTTGCTTTGGTCTCTTGATAATAATTGTAATGATTTTAGGTGGACAATAAAAGATATCAAATGTATAGCAGGTGCAAATTCTCTTAAAATACCAAAATACATCAATTTTTAATATAACAATCAGAAATCATCGTACATATTTAAAAAGCAAATTTTTATATTAATTTTATATATACAGACTTATACATATTTCATATTTAAGCGATTTATTAATATTTAAAAATTCATGATAATTAAACAGATACATCTATATTTAAAGTATAGCGTAGGTACGCTAAAGAAATAAAAATTACAAAAAAAAATGCAACTAAACAATTTTACAACGTAAAAATTAGATAATTGAACTAGAAAACTGGCGTCAATGATTCCATTATAAGACATCATATCAAGACAGAAAAAAAAAATTGTATAAATTTTCACTTATTTATATATTGATTAAATGTAAATATCTATGCGTATGTATACATACATAATTGTTATTATAAATATATATAATGTTTAAAAATAAACAACGAACATGGGTATAGGACAATTTACTTGTCAAACCTTCATTCATATGGTATATACACATAATCTAATTGAAAATTGTAAACAAGCATATATAAAAAATAAGTTGATAAATCGATTTAATTTATTTTTAACGATGTTATAACAACATTTATAATGTAATGTATGTAAAGTTTTATACACAATTCTATTAAATTCACTATTTATATATATATATATAGATATAGCATTTATTATATTATTACTATTATTATTATTATTATTTAATTTTAAAATATTAACATGTCAATCGTTTATAAATCTTTTATATATTTATTATATATTTTACCTCTGGATTCATGCAAAATTGATGAAGACTAAACAGATATAAACGATTATTGCATATTACAAATCAAGTCAAAAGACGACGAAGCCAAATCACAAAAAAAAAATAAATAAAGTGAAAATGCAATTTAATGCATGCGTTAACATTTGTAACAAATGATTAAGCGAAAATATAATGTTGTTGTTAATGCTTATATAAATATATATATATTTATTTATACAGTTCGGTTATCCTAGAATTAAATCTTTGTGTATTGTGTATAGTAAATTTATAACCACAGAAGAAAATATTCATTGATCTCATTTTGTTGTATAAATTAATATATATACAAAGTAATAAGTGCAAATGTTGAATGTGGATTAACCTTGCATTAATCCATTCTTTTAGAATCAAAATAAATTCAGATGCAACATATGCTACGGATAACATCAAGTCTATTTTATTTCTCATCAGTAATTTTTTTATTATGTTATTAAAATGAATAGATACAAATGAAAATATCAATTTCAAATTCTTTATAATCAAATGTTTTTTTTTTCTTTTTCAAGAAATAAAATGATATTAAAATATAAAGGTATTTTTATAATAAAAAATTAAATCTCCCTTTCAACGTTTGATATAACACTTCGTTCAATAATGTGTGTGACTGACACATAGATGGCGTCCCTAGAACTAAATCAATATTTTTTTTCGCATTTGGCAACCTTTTTAGGCTTACTGTCAACATCATATGTTAATCAGATCATTTGTTTACAAGTTACAGTGCTATAAGTGACGCTATTTTTGTGTTTTAAAAAAAAATGAATTCAAAGCAATTCCGTGTGCTGATTTATCATTGTTTTTTAATGAAAAAAAATACTGTTCAATGCCAGGAATGGCTTGAAAAACATTACTCGGACTCTGCTCCATCAAAAAGAAGCATTTGTTATTGGTATGCCGAATTCAAACGTGGTCGTACAGACACCGATGACATTCCATCTACTGGAAGGCCAAATGACGCTGTTATTCCGGAAAACGTTGAAAAAACACTGAAAATCATTATGTCCAACCGTAAAGTGAAAGTGAGGGAGATTGCTGACATTCTGAAGATATCAGCAGGCAGTGTACAAACCATAATACACGAACATTTGGGTATGAAAAAGGTGTGTTCCAAATGGGTGCCGCGTTTGCTCACACCGGAGCAAAAACAACAACGAACCGATGATTCAAAGAGCTGTTTGGACATGTTTACGCGCAATAAGTCGGAGTTTTTGCGACGGTACATCACAATGGATGAAACATGGATCCACCATTTCACTCCAGAGTCAAATCGGCAGTCTGCTGAGTGGCATGCAGCCGGCGAAAGCCGCCCAAAGCGACCAAAGACGCAGCAGTTGGCTGGCAAGGTTATGGCGTCTGTATTTTGGGATGCGCATGGAATAATATTCATCGACTATCTCCAGAAGGGGCAGACCATCAACAGCGACTATTATATAGCGTTATTGGAGCGTTTGAAAGTCGAAATCGCAAAGAAACGGCCTCATATGGCGAAGAAAAAAGTGTTGTTCCACCAAGACAATGCACCGTGTCACAAATCAATGAAAACGATGGCAAAATTGAACGAATTGGGCTTTGAATTGCTTCCCCATCCACCGTATTCTCCAGATTTAGCCCCCAGCGACTACTGGCTCTTCGCAGACCTCAAAAGGATGCTCCGTGGTAAGAGATTTGGCTCAAATGATGAAGTAATCGCCGAAACTAACGCCTATTTTGAAGGCAAAGAAAAATCGTTTTACAAAGGCGGTATCGAAAGATTGGAAAAGCGTTGGAATGATTGTATCTCCCTAAAAGGGGACTATCTTGATGAATAAAAACGAATTTTGGCAAAAAAATGTGTTTTAATTAATTAGTCACACACATTATTGAACGAAGTGTTACATTTGATTTTTGTCAATTTATTGTAATTTATATTAATTTATTTAATTCCTGATTTTTTAATAAAGCATGTATAGTATTAGGAAAAAGTTAAAATATTCTTTATACATTTTTAAAATAAAACTCAATCACTTATTAAAATATAATGATCTAATTTTAACAACAATTTCTATACATCAAATCAAATCTAAATCCAAAAAGGTTTAATGGAAACATTTGATATGCATTCATAATCTTTAGATCCTGATGTTTTTCATGATATGGGAATTCATCATATTTCTTCTCATTTCTTCATTTTCCAATACAACTTATATAAAAATGTAGTAAAAAAAGTCTAAATAAAGTAAATAATTGAAGTATGTCGGCATCGATTAGAACGAAAATTCATAAATGTTTAATTAACATATACCGTCTGATAATGGTAAAATTTACAATTAAAAATCAAAACCCCGGTGCTTTGTCAAACACATCATTAAATCATGGTACGCAATCTTTAAACCTATAAAAAGCTGGATGTATTCAGTTTATATACATAATATTAATATTATGTCTTGTGAATCGATTTGATCTTCAATTGTATACGCTAGAGCATTTTAAAGAGTTGTGCATTTATATTAATTGAACAACGTGTTTTTTTTCTTGTATATAGTCTTACGGTCTTTCTTACTAAAAAATTGAATGGATGGTGTTTATTTTTATTTTCATATATATATATATATATTGATATATTTCATTCATAATATTAAATTACGATGTTTTTTTTAGATTATATATATACACTCCATTAACAAGATATATATGTATAATGTATATATATATATATACCTTTAAAAATAATTGTATCTTTCGCATAAAATCAGAAAAAAATATTAAAGGTGTATTTATATACTAATAAATATATAATGAACAGGTTTTTGATATACATATACATATAAATATATCGATATTATAAAATGTACAGGTAAAAAGCATATGTATAATATTATATTTTACATTCAATTTCGAATGTATAATATTATATTTTTTTTTTTTTTTGTTACCTTTTTAAACCAAATATACGTATTATATCATATATGTTTTTGTGAGCTTGGAATATAAACAAAACAACGTATCATTATGAGAATAAATGCTTGCTTATATATTGCTATAGGTATATATGGGTTTAGTTAGGTTTATATATGAAGTTCAATAGATGTTGTATGTTGTAAAACGAAAATCGAAAAAAAAAACATAGAAATGTGTATGATGACTTGATGAGGACGTTAAACCAGTTAGTGTTTTTTTTTGTATGTTTGTATTTTTTGCTCTGATGCCATCCACTTATTATTCGTATTTCCTGTCCATCATATGGCCTCATATATGTAGTATCATATATATACAACAAATATAATGTGTATATGATTTAATGTAAGTCAAGTGAAGTTACAAAATTTTAATCTTTTTGTATATATAGCAAAATAATAAATAAATAAAAAAAAAACACATACAATTTATTGAATGTACTTTTTTATGTATATAGTAGAATAAATCCAAGTGTAATAACGATCTAATAATAATAATAATAATAATATTAGTTATATATATAGAATATTCAATATTTATTATGTTTTCTTTATAATATATACATTATTAATATGATATCGAACAAATATCGTATATGTTTTATTATAAATAAGGTAAAGAAAATGCTTAATATTATTCTGTTGCTGGATACATCAAAAAATACATTATATTTTAGAAAGCAATGAATTTTCTCAACTTTGCTATATATTTTTTTTTATGTATAAAATTCACTAAAAATTATACATGAATGAATATTCTTGAGTAAATAGAACAATATTTACTATGAATATGAATATTATATTATTACTTATTGCACCTATAATAATATTATATTGCAACATTACTATATATATATATATAGATATATATGAATATTATGTTACTATAAATTTTTTATAATGTGATTCATATTTTTTTTTCTTCTATGTTATGATATCTTTATGTTATAAAATCTTTAGATAGATAAAGAAAAAAATTTGACTAGCATATGGAGATGAATATCTACATTTTTTTTATAGTACATAAACGAGATATACGGATATATATCCTTTTTATGTATAATACATAAAATAAATGTGCAATGAACTGCAAATATATATGTATATTCAAACGTATATTTTAAACTTTATATAACAGAGAGATATTCATGAATTTTTGCTATTTATATACACATATCAAGTGGATGATGTCTATATATAGATATATATATATATCTATATCTAAATCTATCATATCTATATATATATATAGAACCAATACAGAACATAAATATAGGAAAGAATAACTGTATCTTTATAGATATGAATGATATAGACTATGAATATTTTAATATAAACAGATGGTTTATTTATATATCTATATATAATATTACCATAAATGCATGAGATAAAATTACATATACGCTAAAAAAGAAAAATCTTTTCCAAAATGTTAAAAAACATCTAAAACAGCAAAAAAAAAACTGCTACACATTCGATTTATGAGAATGGATGCAGATGATGACGAGATTTTTTTTTTCGTTAAAACATAAAAAAAATAAATAAAACTCAAAGTAAAAAAAAGAAAAATCAGAAGAGGTAGCACAAAAAAAAAAACCCCCCAAATAATTCATAAGAAAAATACATTCAAAATTTCTATTATATTCTAATATAAATATTTTCTTTCATGAAATAAATTTCTTTAAATTCGTACAGTTAATTTATTTTCCGTTGAATATTTTCAAAGACAAAAAATATATCATCTTATTATAATATATCATTTATTTGTATAAGCTTACTTGAACAGAAGTATTTATTAGGAATTTAAAAAAATGGTAAAAACTGAAACAAAATTTTCCTTTTTAAACGAATATCATATATGTTATTCAACAATGCCAATATGCAAATTCAAAGAAAATTACTTATTAAACCTAATTTAATAATTAAAGGGAATATACGTAATACGAATCATATACATTTGGACTTTATAAACATCCTAATATCTAAATGATCCTATACAGAAAACAAATTAATTGATTTATAATTTTATGAAATTGAATTGTGGACAATTTGAATAGGAATATAGGAAGTCCCTATTTTCTTTATAAAATTTAACACAAATTAAATCCTATGCATAACGAAATGTTCAAATGTTAAAACGGATGTTATTTCTCAATTCTTAACTAATCGCGCATATAACTATAAATATGAAAATTAACTATTAAAAGTCATTCATACTCTAATTATATATATATATTATAATTAAACTTGATTATAATTATATATTCTTAGTGTATACGTGCAATAAATTCAATACATCCTGTGTATTTATTTGTCATTTTATAAACATACATAAATATAATGATGAATATCAAATCAAAAATCACCTTTAATTACTAATATAACATAATTAACTATATAAAACAAATTATAAATCAAATATTTATTTTTACATTAATAAGCCATTTTTTTTTCAAGTCAATATGTCAATTTATAATGATATATATGTAAATAATAAAAGAAGAAAAAAAACCACATATTTTTTTTTTTTTGCATTTAATGATTCAATTAGAACTCGAAATAAACTGAAAAAAAAATAATCTAATCTTATTTATTGTGAAAAAAAAAAAAATTAAAATAGATATATTATTAATAAAACTTATATACGTTGGTTAAATGAATATAAAAAATCATATATTTATAAAAGCAACAACCAAAATGGGTGTATAACTGAAAAAGTATCTGTTTTAGAATTGATTTATAAAAAAAAAAAAAATTAGTATATTTAAATTTATATAAGCCTTGAACTCTGCGAGTTTTCCTATATCTTGTATAGAATATGAATATATATAAATAAATATATCGACTTATTTATATATAACCAAGTAGATATTACAATATTTTGAATTAATTTTATATTAAATATATATATTTTTTTTTATTAAAATACATATATATTTAACTTTATGTATTTTTTTAACCGGTTTCCATTTTTTTACCTTTATTATATATAAATATACCTGTACACATAATATCAATACTATACGATATACATATATATATTTAAATCCAAAGAGTTGTTCACATTTGTTTTATGCTTCATTAATATTTTAACTTCTTCATTCTGCGTGCGTATCTTTTATTATTTTACAATTTTTATAGAAGTGGTCTTTTTAAATATATATTATTAATTCATTTACATTTATATACAACGTTGGACGAACAACAACGAATATACAAGAAAATATAAATATAAATCTTTAAAGTAAAGAGTTTTATCCATTCACATACACAAGAAGCGTGTATCATAATATTTTATTGGTTATTATAATCATTATAATATATATATTTATTTACCTATATATAAACTTTTACAATGACCATTTCATAAAATCACATTCAATGACATTGTACAGTATACATTCGTACAGTATACAAATCATTTAATCACACATCTTCAATGTTCAAGACAACTATATAGTTACATTTATATACAGGTGATGTTAAACTTCATCCAAACACATCCAAATTGGTAAAATTCATGAAATTATCCTTTTGGAATATGACATATAAAAGTTTAAAAGTCTTTTAATCATAATATTGGGGGTAAATTATCTTGTTTGGCGAAAGTCTAAAGTCTCTATTACATAAGAAATGTTCATAGATTTCTAAAAATCTTAAATCTTTCAAACTGGAAACTCTTTGTAACGTTATTATAACTTGCATGAAATTTATAATTATATCCATTGAACATTAAAAAATGTTTATTTATTATCGATATGAAAAAACAAAAATAGGTGTAGATACTTTTTTGACACACTTTCAAATATATATATACTATATAGATACAGTTAAAACAACGTGATCTCTTATATACTAATTGCCACTAACTGCGTATAAAATAATCATCATCCAAAGCATTATATACATACAACATCCATGTATGAATATATATATATATATATAGATACATAGATATACGTATATATTTATTATACAAGCAGTCAATGTATCTATCTATACACCACCATCATGATCATCATGAGTGGATGATCGATTTAATAATTTGTATCACATATAAAAGCAAAAATGGCTTATTAAAAAAGAAAAAAAAACAAACAAATTAAAAATAAAAAAATCAAACTTGTAAAGTAAACTTTTCATTCATAAAATTAAAATAAAATCGATAAACAACATTTTTTATAATTGTATTGGATTTGTAAGTAAGCATATGAGATTTCATTTCGCAGGCATAAAAAATATTAATAATAATAATAAAAAATTCGGATAAAAAGCCTTATAATATTTATTATTATTATTATTATTATTTTTTTTTATTATTAATAAATTCACAATCAATTGCTTATTGGTATTATATGTATATGAATATATTTTTTGTTATTTATTTTGGACTTTGAATATTAAATAAATTTTTTTTTGAGTTGATGGATTTTTTGGATTTTTTGTTTCTCATACATATTTTTTTTATACATATATATAGATATTAATATATTAATATATATATATATTGGATGGATAGATATTGATTCGAGTGTATTGAACGCTTTTATTTATTAACTAAAAAAAAAAAAGTAAATAAATTTGTACATTTATGTGTAGGAGGAGCAGGAGATTTTGTTTGTTTTTTGCGTTTTTAATTTGAATATTAATAATTTTTTTTTTATATTTCATTATTAGTTTCTTTTTTTTTCTTTTCAAATACATTAAATATATTTTTTATTGATTTGAAATGAAGCAAGCAAAAAAAAACCTATTTCGTTTTTTTTTGTTTTATTAATTTTGTCTCTTGATTTAATTTTTATGCTATATACATATATATATATATTATTTCGGACAAAATTTAATACATAAATTATATATTTAAATTTATTACTTAAGAGCAGCTCTTTTACTACAAAGTGATTTTCGTTTTGTTTTATGTTTGTTTTTTTTTAGTTCAAAAACAAATGTTGATAATTGTGGGAAAGTAAATAAAAACTCAAGGATTTATTTAAAATATATCATTTTTAATTGTTTGCAACTCGTATATTATTAATATGAACGTTTTAGGTTCTTGAGTATTAAAAGGCATATATATATTCAATGTTTATTCAATGATATGTGATTACTTTTCGTCAATTTGAATCTAAATTTTTAAACATTATAGTTTTAGCATAATTATTGAAACAATTTATTAACTCAATGAATTCTGAAAGTACTTTAACTTTATGAGCACAGTAAAATTTGTTAAATACAACTTAAGGGAATTACGATTCCTTTACGTTATTACCGATTACGACGAATTACGATTACCTTATTACGATATTATATTCGAGTACCTTAATTTTTAAATAAATATACTTTACGAATCTAAAATTGAAGATTGTAGTATCATCCATATATTTCAGTAACAATATATGTATATATAATAATATTCCAGTTGATATATAAGAGTGAACATGTATTATAATATATTCTATTATCGATGACAATATACGAAAATCGGAAATTCAAATATATTACAGTCAATATTTTCTATATAATATGATTAAAAGCTAAAAGTTATATGTTTTATTTATCATTAAATACTCAATCTATATACAATGTTTATATAATTTACATTTATTTATTCAATTGCATTTATATTTGTGCAATCAAAGCAATATAGATTTGTAATAAAATACCTTTATCCTGTCTCTATATGGTATACATATATATTTAATAACAAATACTCAAAATACTATATTTATAATATAATGTAATAAATGACAATAAAATGTGCAATAAAAGTCATACTTTATATTTATACATAATAAATTTCCTTAATAATATTTAGGGTGTTTCACAAGGATTTTCTAAAAATTACAACACTTTGCTATCGTTTTGTGTTATTTCTAAATTACATAAATTAGATATTTTAAATAAATAAATAAATTACTATATTCTAACTATCGGGAAGAAAGATTTTATTAGCTGATCTCAATTTTATGAGATTTTTTAATAAATTCGAAGTCATAATTGTAGTTAATCATTATGAGATTTTTTAATAAATTCGAAGTCATAATTGTAGTTAATCATTATGAGATTTGATTATACAATTCGACAATTGCGGATGTCGTCATTATAAATAATATTTAAAAGGCAAATTGCAATTGTTATGTTAAAAAAAATGGTTAAATATATATGTTAAAAATATAAATTGCCATACTGCATTTTCTAACCTTTTGCTATAGTGGAAATAAAAACATGTATATCCTTACTTTATTCGAAAGGTATATTTATTCTGTTACGAACAAAATAAATTAAATACTTATATAACTCGTTTACAAATTTTCCACACGATTTTAGGAACAATTCAAACATTTTTTATGTCTCATCGAGTTATATAAATCCATTTTATAGATTTAATCAATACAATATTTATATAACTAACAGTAAATGTATGAAAATACATCAAAGGAATCAAAATTAATCGAATTTCCTTAGGTAATATTCGATCAATATATACTAATAATACATATTTAAAGTATTTATATAGTCAATAGGTGCATTCATTTCAGGAAAATCTTTACAAAATATTGATTTTTATAAACAGACAGGGGGTGTTTAATATTTATCTATATAATATATATTTATACATTCAATAATTGATCTTTATTTGTTGCGTTATTTTTGAATAGGTATATTAAAAGATATACACTTCTATTCTATATATCTAGAAGAGCATCCTGTGGACAATTGAAGATACGTACACTTTGTTATAATCTTATCAGTATCATATACAATATTACTATATGCGTAATATAATAGAGATAGATATCATACAAATCTTTGTAGAAAGACATAATATTATAAGATATATATATATAAATATATAGGCAGGATTGTTGTGAAAAGGAACAAATCAAATACAATTTATAAAGCTTTTACTTTGTGTATGTATCTATAACAAAGGATATTATTATCAATATATATGTGTATATGTTAATATATTTCACAGCCATATAGATATATAGATAGAGATACATCTTTTCATTTATATATATATATCTAAATACAAATGTATCTATCTATATAAATAAAATACATATTTATCAATTGTTTGTTTTGTAGCTATTTATACATAAAAAATACATATATATATATATGTAAATATAAATGTGTATAAATTATTTATACTGTGTTTTGATGTGGGCGAAATGAAATCATTTAGCAAAAACGACAACGACGACGACTACGACTAAATAATGCATTCAGTCATTCGTAAATAAACACATAATAAAATATATATATCATTCAACAAAACAAAAAAAAATGAATGAATAAATAAATAAAATGTACGTATTGAGAATTAATTGTATTTGTAACAATATCCCAAATGTAACAGAAATAATAAAGAGAAAACAAAAATATTGATACATTTCTTTCTAAAAAAAAATATTCAATTAATTCAAATTTAAATAGATAAATATATGATCTATATATTTACTATATACATATACAATTGGGGATTTATGAACATTGAATTGATGTATTAAAAAATTCGGAACATTTTGAATGGAACATTTTCGTTTTTTTTTTTTTTTTGAATCTTGATTTATTTAAATTTTTAACAAATTTTTGTAATACAATTTATTATTGGAATTATCAATATTATTTTAATTAATCGATATAAAGACGCATTTAGTTTTATATAAATCGTAAAATTGTTTAAACTTTAAATTCTCGTCTAATTTTCTAATTAACTATTTTTTATTTTATCGTATCTTTTAAGCTTAAAGGAAAACTCTGTTGTATCACCGTAAAATATCGATTGATTGAATTCATAAGAATTCATAATCGATTGAATTCATAAACACTTTTTAAAAAACTTTATTTAAAAAAAACTATTCCGAATAAATAAATAATTAACTCAAATAGAGTTAACATGACAATAAATAATACGACTAAAACAAGTCCATCAAAATGATGAATTTCAATTTCATGAATTTGCTTAAAATCATCCACTGAAGCAATTAACATACATCAAAATTTTAGATCATGCATATAATCGTAAATATAGCATTTTCGAATCAATTTAAGACAAATTTGTTCATGTCAATCAAAGGACAATTAGGATATTTTGTTTTCGTTCAAGAAAATCTTTAATCAATTTAAGTTATGGTTTTATTTCTACTATACAATACGTGTGAGTATGGGAATGTTGTATACGCATTTATTTTATAATATTATTTCATTTATTTCATAATATACCAAAATGCTTCAAGAATCTTTCCTGGACATTTTTGTTTTAACATACATTTTTCTGGGATAGAAAATCCATCAAGATTTCCTTCTGAATATTGATTGTCAATGGATATTTTTTCTGATTCTATAGAAACTCATTTTAATTTTATAAAATTATATAGAGCAAAATCAATAAATACTAAATTAAAAATTAATTAGTGTAAAAGTCAATAATATAATAATAAAGCATGAATATAAATAAATACACATTTTTCAAGTATATATTTCTAACACTTTTAAAATTTAAATAATAATTAGATATTCTTTGCTAGTTAAAATGGTGTACCTATATAAAAACTTGACTATATGTACATATAAATACTTTTGTTTATTTTCGAATACTATTTTTTTTATTTTTATTATATACCAATATAATAAAAATAATATGAGAGCATATATTTCATTTTTCAATAATGCATACGTAAATTATTTTTAATTTGAAATATAAAATCAATATATAGTATAATAACAATAGTATAGTGCTGCTTGTTGTTGTCGTCGTATATCTCCTTTTATATGGATTTTTATTTTCCAAATTGGTTTTGAATATGAATATACGGAAAATTTTCAATATCTATATATCATCATCATCATATATATATGTATAATATAGTATATGAATATGAATGGTGAACGATAAACTCATACGTATACAAAAGGTATACATACTATTATTATATTAAATAAAGGATAAATAATATAGAGAATACATTTTATTGTCTCTAAAATGAAATCTATTGTTAGCGATACTTTCTATATAAATCTATATGGTTTGAATACAAATCTATAGGTATATATATGCAATAAAGATTCATATTGTCATAATAATTAATGATAGTTTTTTTTTTATATTAATTTCAATTGATTTATGGTTTCATTATTATTATTATTATTATTATATTTTTCTTCTGTAAAATGTTTTCATATATATACGTTAGAGATATTAATACATGAAATCTTTATTAATAAATGCAGAAAAATATATGTCCGTGTCATATCGATAAGTAAAATTTACTATACCCAAAGATATATAGAGTTAATATAAACAGATATAAAATATTATGAAAATATATATACAGAAATGTATATGTATACGTATTTTGCTGCTGATGCGGTTAATAAAAATAATAACAATAAATAAAAAAAAAAAATAACAATAAATAAATGAGTTAAATATATAATATAGATAAAAGTATATTCTTAATTATATGGACATTAATATAAATATTTGTTTGGATAAATTCAATTGTGGATGACAATTTATTTTGATCTTTTTTTTTATAGCCTATAAATTGAATTGTTTTTTTTATTTGAATCCCATCATAACGTTCATACAGCCTTAGTACATATAATTTTCTAAATTCCCTCATTTTCTCATCGATTATGGCAATAAAATTACAATGTATCTTTTGGGCGAACTTATATACAGATATAAGTTATGTGGAAAATATGCATCTTGTCTATTTTTAACTGTGTATAATTTAATGTAATTTTCTTTGAAAAAGAATAAAAAATGTTTTTTCTATCATAATTTATTAAATTGTTGTTTTTTTGTGCATGGAACATCATCCAATCTCAGTTTATTATATCTTGATTTGTTACAATTTATTACTTGCTATATAGAATAAGATTTTAATACAATTGGAAAATAAAAAACAATTAACAATACCATATAAAAACAAAAATGATGACAATAAAATTTAATTGCTACAAATTTCTAAAAAATAAATATTCATTTTATTCGGCTATTATTAAGTTTCAATATAAATTTATTTTAAATATGTTATATATATAGTAATATTTTTTAACATAACATATCTTATACCTAATTGCAATACATAAACGAAAAATTGTATACATTTCAATAAAAGTTTATTTTTAGTTTATCGAACGAATACAAATTGATAGAAATTAAATGGCAATGCAATTAAATTACAACTAAACATAAAAATATCTTAATAAAAAAATAACCAAATGGAAAAAAAATAAAATCAATAATCTGATTTTACATATATAGTATATAATAAATAAATTTTAAGTGTAATTTTTTTCTTTTCTTTTGCCATGCCATTTAATTTAATTGGTATTGCAAAGTCATGAAATATAGTAAAAAAAAAAACAATTATCATCAAAAGAAATCAATGAATGAAAGAGAAAAAATCACTGTAACATTCAAAAATTCATAATAACCATACGTAAATGTAAATGGAAAAATGTACATAACTTTTAGTAACTTAAATTATTCGTGTTGGTTGACGAGTACGTATTTTTTTTTTTTTTGAATTGAAGGTTCTTTTTTGAATATGGATTTTTATAGAGATTATTAGAGATTATTATATAAACCAAACCCAACAATTTAATGTAAAAATATATGAGACAGACATCAATTAAAGAGAAATAAAAATAATTGTAAACTTTTGAAATTTGATCGCTGCAGATTTTAAATTCATAACTATTTTAATGTTGAATTTTGAACCCAAAATCGTAATTGATAAACTTAAACATTTCTTTGTATAATAATAGTAAAATAACATCATTAATATTAAAAAGTGTTACCTAAAATTGATGGGAACTTATGCGGACATAATCTTAAAAAATTAATGATTTTAAATTTATTCCATCATCTGGTTATCGAATGTATACAAAGAGTAAAATATGACATCAATATTTTTTTTTATGATTTCAATTGATTAATTTGAAAAGAAAAAAATAATAATAATAAAAACAACAACACCACCATAGCACGATGAAAATTTAAATAATAAATAAAAAATATAAGATGATGTTGAATAATTCATTCATTCATTAAATTGTATATACGATACATACATTTGATTCCATCATATTTGTATATATAAAATATATACCAAGAGATTTTGTTGTCTTAAATAAACGTGTTATGTGAATAATAATAATATGAAGATAATAAGAAGAAAAAATAAAAAAAATCACCATGTGAAGTTGGATACAGAAAAAAAAAATTAAAAGATAAATATTATAGTTTTATATTGCACCTATAATATATAATATAGGAAAATCTTTTTCCTTCACCGGATGTTGAAATGTTCAAAGTAATTCATTATTTATTTATTATAATTTTAATTTTAATATGTACATATAATGAAAATGTACTTATCTCATATACATATACATTATATTTTATATATTTACTATTTCATTCATCTTTTTGCAACTACAATTTTTCTATTTCTACTCTTTTCTTATTACTATAAATATGCATTGCATATATATAAAACTATAGTTTTATGTATCTTTTATTATATTATGGGTATATACTCGTATATAAATAAGTATAGATAGATAATGTAATTATTTGCGACAGCAAAAGCAAAACGTAAGTTTTTCTATGATGTAAAAAAAAAGAAAAAAATTATTATTGCACTTTTGCAATAATAATAAAATGAACATCCAGAAATGTTTATTTTATTCAATTTTTAATATATTTAGTTTATACTTGTATTATAAAAATATAGTTTGGTAAAGTTACTTTTATACAAAATAAAGTATGTATGTGTATAATAATAAGTAATTTATAAAAGATACGTTTTTTTTTATTTAAAAAAAAAAGTATTTTTACAAGATTGAATAAATATAAAAATTTTATTTTAAGGTAATGGGTATATGCACATATAGAAGAAACTATATATTGATGGGATAATTTTTTTTTATATATATAAACACCTTTAATTTGTACAAAAGTTGATAATTGATATTTGCTTTAAATTTAATTAAATAATTTTTGTTAAATTCATTAATAAGTTACCAGAAATTGTTTATAAGTTACCTATATAGTATATTGACAGAACCTTTGTACTAGAAATTGTCTAAAACAATCGAAAAATTGTATTCCTTTTATTTATATAATTTCACTAATTTGGATTAGGAAAAATTCTTCATAATTCTGAGACAGTTTTTTAATGATTTTATTCACTAATTAAATAATTTGAAACTTTGATTGAACGTGGCAATTGATACTAGAATTTGAATTTACAATTCGGATTTATATATTACATACATTAGATTAGAAAAATGGGTATGATTTGAAGAAATATCTCAATTAAAATTTCTTCGTCAATATTTATCAAGAAATTAAAATCGTAATATAATCTGTAATAAACAATATCTTTATAATAGATTTGCTTATAGTCTTTTAGTAATACTTTTTAAATTTTAACACATTTTAACTCTATAATAAAGGATTGATCGATGATATTAGAATTTTAATAACTATACTTTATAATTGCATATTGTAGAGATTCTAATCGCATTATACAAGGTGAATAATTCATTAAATTGCGTTTAATTTTAATTCTAATAAGGTATAGGAAGGAATGAGATGGTGGAGATGATGGCGGTCATTCATTCAACCAACACTTATGATTTTTTTTTACTATATTTACATTAAAACATTTATTTTTCAATGAAAACGTAAGTTAAGTATTAATATTATTATTATTTTATTATATTTTATAATATTTTTAGTACTTGGAAAACATTTAAAATGGAATAAGAGAGAAAAAAAAACTTTATTTAAATCCATATATAAAAACTGTATAAGAAAATTCATTTATTCATCAATTTATAAAGAATAATTAAATATTATAATTACATTATTTCAATTCTTTTTATATTCATGCATATAACATATATAAACAGCGAACAGGTTTAAGTTTTTTTTTACTTATTTATTTAATAATATACAGATGAATAAACAAATGATGCTGAACATAATAAAATAAAGCGATGAAAAAATAAGAAAAAATTAAATATTGAAATGCTAATTTTTTTTATCTTTATTTTCTTTTAATGATGATAACCGCCAAAAATACAAAAAAAAAAAAACGAAGAAGATTATAGGTTTACCGCTACCGAAATGTGATTTCATATATATTTTTATATAAATACAATAAAAATAAAGAATATATTATTATTATATTACAGTATATATTTGAATTTGAATTAAGTTTATTTGGAGACGAGACTGTGTTTTATTTTTTTAAATTGCTTTTAATTTAAGAAAAAAAATTAGTAATTTTTATTTATTGATATGCATATTTTATTGTATTTGAATAAAAAATAAATTGAAAATAAGCTATAGATAGATAGATTTAAGGTTTTTATTTTAATGAAATTTAAAACAAACAAAAAAAAAATAGAATAAAAATTCTGTATATAAAAAAATTATTTTTTTTAATATCTCATATTGATTTTTATAAATATTTATTATTGTAATATTATAAATATTCATGTTATAATAATTCGAAATAAAATAATATGGAATTTTCGTATATGGACATTAAAAAGTAAATTGGATTTTGAATAAAATTGTAAGAAATCCAGGTTCTGCTGATTTGATAATCCATTTTAAAATGTTTTACTGTTAAATATTAAAAAATTCGACCTGGTATAGAAAAATCACTGGGAAACTCTATATGAATTCATGGTAGTAAGAATTGATCATCAATTTGTACAGCGAGTTTTACGGTATGAAATGAAAATTATCCGCATGGTGTACGAAAACGTGGTGTATTTAATTTCAGTAAGGTTTAAAAATTTCTATAATAGTTTTATAAAATTCTCTAATATACACTTCAACACTATATACAACATACACTTCAAATAATACTAACATGTAATTATTTAATGGTTATTTAATAAACGTATACAAATTATGAAAATAAAAACGTATTTAATGGTATAATAAAATTACTATACTTTTAATTATAAAACATCAAAAAATTGTGATTTTTAAATTTAAATTAAGGCTATTTATATAGATTAATTGAATGTCATTGCCGATCAGTTTCGATTTGTTTGTCAATATTTGCAAAAATATTCCACGAAAGAATTTTATATACATTTTTTTTAGATATTTATTTTATGCATTGAAACATAAACTCAACCCAGGCATTTTTTATTATTATATATGTCAAAAAATTTTAAATAATTATATAAACATAATATTTTTTTCGGTCATCTTTTTATAATAATAATAATAATACGACCGTATATTTAAATATTAATATAAAATGTAAATCTAACATTATTATAAAATGATATGCTGTGTGTGTTTATTATAAAAGAGACACACAAAAAAAATGCTAAAAAGGTTTTAATTTTAAATGATCATTACCATACATACTAGCACTAAAATCAACCAACAAAAAAAAACATGGTCGTGTATATGCGGGAGGGTATTATATAATCTTAAGCTTTAACAGCATATATACAGATACTTAGATAGTATATAGCGCAAAATGACATATACCAAAAAAAAAAAAAGCAAATTATTTAAATAGCTTATTGCCATATTTGTCGTTTGTGTATATATTATACATATAGTATATTTTTCATTTCATAATTCGCATATAATTTTTTTTACATTTTTTGCGATAGTCCCAGATAAAATAAACATAATAATGGATATACAAAAAAAAAATGAATATAAATGATGGTTACATAGAGAAAATGTACACGTTTTATATGGTTATTTTTTATGTATATACATACACGAAATATTATATATGGATAGTAGATGAAAAAAAAATATATATATAGACACTGAAAAAATAATCATTATGTTAATTTTATAATTGTAATGAAAAACGAAAAAAAAAAAAAAAGATTGTAAAATGAGGGGTTTTAATTGCCCAAACATAAGAGATAATCCAATAAAACGATTTAACTTATATATGAGCTTTTGTTTTGTGCGTGTACACATTCAAAACATTGAATACGGTACAGATAATTTTATGTTTCATCTATATACGGCCATGTCATTATGTTTGCTGTCATATCCTCCATCGCCATAAAATGTTTTCATTTATTATGTATATTTTAGAATATATTTAATATATGAAGGTATTTAAGTTAACTAATAGATGTGCGGATTATTATTATTATTATTGTAGTATGTTTTGTTATTATATGTGTTACTATATATAATTTCAAATATCCCTGCGGATAAATGGCGACATATCTTTTATATTATTTTACAGTATACAAAATCTTGTATATACATCAGCGTGGTGTTATACATTTATACGTTTTATTATATGCTAAAGGATAATCATTTTGATATAAACAAAATTAAAAAAATAAACAACACACAATGATTTTTTGTTTATACTATATGGACTATATGGAATCATTTGGCGAATAATGAATTTTAGAGGATCTATCAATCAGAAGGTGAGTATTTTTATATATGGCTATGGACATTTCTATCTATATATAATATATATATATAGAGTCATAGATGGCAATATGTAAATGTAAAAGGAAATGAAATGAATTAGCATATAAGAATTTTCAACAAGAAACGTGGATAAAGACAATGTAAGTATACGTTGAAAATAAAAATAATTGACTATGAAATATAAAATCTGCACATATGAGATAAACTAAAAATCACCATATTACCATTTACAGAAATTGCCAGAAAACAATATATGGCAAAGTGTTTATCAAAATTTTAATAAATCAACGATATTTTATCTTAATTTGAAGGATCAAATCATTAATGTAATATATAACGAAATTAATTAAAATCAATAAATAACAAAATTATAAGAAATATTTCCATTTATTGTATAAAAGAAAATTTGATTTTGAAAAAATCTTTCAGAATCTTAAGGTATAAGTTATAGTCGCCCAACAAAATGAACTAAAACTATTTAAAAAATGTATTACTTAATATTATTGTACTTTAGAAATGGTTAAAATTTAATTTGGAAATCACAGAATTGAATATTAAAGTTGTAATATATTGGAAATTCGTATAAATTTGAAAAAATTCTTAACCGCATTATTAGGTATATCAGATAGTATTTTAATCGAACGATCTATTGAGAATATTATATCTTTTATTACTCATATAGGATTGTAAAATATAGAAATTTACCATCACCTTTGGAAAATACGGTAAATTCACTTATTCATATATTTGTACAAATAATCTTAAAAATCCGAAACTTGTTTCAAATAATTATATCTAATAATTATTACGAATTATGACTATAAAAAAAACACATCAATTGATTTCTAAATAAGTACAAATATATATAGAGAGTATAGGATATATAATATATTGACAATATATAATGATCAAAACATACCAAAAACCATTGTATATAAAAATTGGACCGCAAGAAACATTAATATTCCATTTATATATATAATACGTGTAGGTGCAAAATATATAAAATAATAGTTACACACATTTATTTCATGTACAACAAATGTAAAGCATCTGGTACTTACCTAAAATGAAAAAGAGAAGAAAAAAAAATCATAAAATATTATAATTATATTATCTTAAATAATACAAGTAATAATAATAATAAAAAAATATTCAAATGAGTTTTACGAGCTATATACAGTACTAATAATATTAATAATCATAAAATAATAAGAAAATAATCCAAATTTAATTATATATTACACATATTTATGCAGTCGAATTTCAGTGTGATTTAACATAGGGACTTTATGTATTTTTTTTAGACTTGTTTTTGTACGTTATTGTACGTATGAGATCATTTTAAAAAAAATCACTTGAAAAAGCACACATGAAAAATTTCAACATTTTTTTTTTTAATATTACAAATGTAAAATAGCATTTATATGTACAAACTATAAAATGATATTTTTTGTATTATTATTGTGATTTTTTATTACAAAAATGTATATATAATGCACTTGTGATAATTTTTACTTCGTATATACTATATTAATACAGCGAGATCATCAAATAACAACATAAACATAAAGTTGTTAAAAACAATAATTACGTGATGATTATATACGATCAAATAAAATAATATACATTCATATCTTTTAAAATTTTTTATTACTTTATAGAATATCAAATTTACAATTTGTTTAATGTGCATTAAATCTGTATATAGTCATAAGGTTATAAGAACAACCAAAATGTTTATATTTTTAGGAGCACTAGAAAATTGTATGCTTATTTTTATTTGTATATATGGCAGAGTAATTAAATTTTGTTTTTATTTTTTTAATTAATTTTGTAACTAATTCATCATTTATATTATTGCAACAGTATTTTTTTTCGCATATATAGATCATTAAACAATATCATATTTAAAAATATTATATGATATTGTAAATAACTTACAATGTATGATTTATACTTCCTCTACTATATATATGATATTTTATATCACCTTTTGATCACTTACGCAACTAAAGAAAAGAAAATCTCTATACCATCAAAAGATCGCCATTTATGGACAAGGAAGAAACAAAATCACAAAAGACATCAAATGAATTATTACAAATCGACTTTAATTTCAAATTTGTAATGGTTAAAAAAAACAAAGAAAATTTTAATAAATCAACAAGAAAATGATTCTTAAATATAAAACGTATTTTTCTAATTGCGCTTTTTAGCAGTATAAATTCTCAAACATTTTCTAATACAAAAACAATTTTAATATTGCAGTAAGGAGTGTGTAGTCACAACAACAATTCACACGCAATGTTTATACTATATTTAAAAAAAAAAAAAATGATGAGGATAATCAATTTTCAATGACAAGAAATTGTATATTCAAGAAATTGTATATGAAAAAAGATATAAATAAATATTGATTTATTTATTTAAAATAAATATCCTATACTAATAGTAAAAACAAATAATTTAGAATTAGATTTCTTATCACATTCATTTTATTTAAATAATTTTATCTGTTATATTAATTATAATATCCTTAATATAGATGTCCTTTAAACATATTTTATGTATGTTGGTGAAATTCTAACATGCCATAATTTATATATATATATATAATGAATCCAAAACAGGATGAAGTGATTGACTAAATTTGATGATAAATAAAATTTTTATTATCTATGACAATATCTAATTATCTAATTACATCTATATAACAGACATTGTAGGTTTTTTTTGTATATATGACTGATCGGAGATCTGCGATGATTCGTTAAATTGTTTATAAACAAAATTAAATTTATTCATTCATATATATATACCTTTAACGGACTGCTAAATGATGATTATATATATGTATAACATTCATGAAATACTTCATTTTATGTGAACTACTATACGGAGGATATATTTAGAAAATAAAAATTATGTATTTATAAGCGTTTAAGCAAAAACGGAAGTGTATTTAAAAACAAATGCATTAATAGAGAGTCAAACATAAATAAAATAATATAAAAATTCATCATTATAAGATTTATTACTCCAAATTTTAGATGTGTACATAAATGTTTATAGCAGAAAATTAGGTTGACTATCCTCAACCTTGTCGCATATATTGCCTTTTGTAAATCTCATCATCATCATCATCATCACCATCTACAATATTCAATTATAGGGTGATAATCCCACATAATAATAATTTAGTATATCGAGAATAATTTTAACGTTTAATTTGGTTTCAAATTTTTCTTTTAAAAAACCAGATAAAATAAGTGTGATGTGAAATTCTAATGATTTTCTAAAATTTACAAAATACTATTATAATACATTTTTTCTTTTGGTAATTATGATATTTTTTTTATGTATTTCTCATTTGTATCATCCTTTATATAATAAAATGGGAACAATATATTATATTGATGTATACTATATTATATATATTATATATATATATATATATATATATATATATATATATCAGAAGGGTCTTCCTTCGTACAACTTATTACATCTTTTTATATATACATACATATTTGTATATTGTATTGATATAGTACAAAATATCTATATAGCATATATATATATAGGACATACTGCCTATATAGAAATAAGAATAAATTATATACTATATATAAATAGGCATAGGGATTGAATTGTATATATAGATATGTTGAATTGAACAAAAATTTTATCGTTACGCAATTATTGTAGTTGTTGTTGTTGTGTCTTTTTGGGATGAATATTTTTGTATTTTTGTTTTTTTTAGTTCTCGAAAGAAATATATAATTAAATGAAGCTTTACATATACAAAATGTATCGCTAAATCATTTTTCTTAACTAAATATCTTTAGATATACATGGAAAAATGTGTGTCGATATACAAAAGAAAAACGTATTTATATTTTAGAAAGTATAAAGATCTATATTTATCTATATCTATTATTGTATATATACATAGTTTACTTTTATATGAACTCAATATAATAGGGATAAACGAATATATAAAATAGTAAGATAGGGGATGGTGAATGTATAAAGCTATAATAGAACGTGTTTAATAAATTAGTCAAATCGAAGTTACGTAGTCTATTTTATCATACGTAAATATATATTCAATGGCAATCGCTATAATTATGTTTATGTTGCAAAAGTTTTAATAATAAATTATATTTAATACTATATATATACTGTCATATATCGTACTATAAAAATATGGACAAAAGTATATATTCTATTAGTTGTTGTTGTATAAGAAAAAATAGCATTTATTTTGTTAAAATGATATATCTTTGCATATAATAAATTGTATATATATCTGTACAAAATATGTTTTTTTCTTTGGAAGAAAAACTAGAGCAATAGTTCAAAATTCAATATAATGATGTGGCGAAATAGCATATATTTCATATATGTATACATAATATACAGATAGTAGTAAATAAATATATAGTGAGTGTATATATTTTTTAAAGGAATTCCGATACTCTTGATATATAAATTGTATAAAAATATCCCAACACATTTAACAAACGTGTGCTATATACTATAATTATCAATCTACAGATATAAAATGAAATACCACAATAATTTCATAATTAACCATTTTTCATTTGATATAAAAATCTGAAATCTGTTCCATTTTTTTTTTATTTTTACTTTTTTAACATTAAATTGCATTATTATGTGTAGTAGTTTTTTTTTATTACGTTTTTTATTAAAACAAATCACTTTCACACTCTACTAAACGTACATTATTAGCACAATACTAATTGCTTTCGATTTACAAAAAAAAATTAATGATAAAAACTTTGATTAAAAACTAACAGTAATAAGAAATGGCAAACAAAGATGATAAAAGTGTATAACCATTCGCAATTGTATAATTGAAATAAATTTCCATCAAGTCAAAGTCGACCAAATGACCAATTCTTGATTCCGTTTGACAACATTCATGATCCATAACAATCGAATAGCGAAAGTAAGAATTTAAAATTACAATTTAAAAAGATAAATTATAGGAAAACTATTATATAGACATATATTCAAGAATTTACAATTTAATTTAATTCAGTTGTCGACTTAAAATCTTTAATATTTTGTAATATTTCGAGTTACTTTAATTGTTCATTTATTTTTGTTTTTTGTAAAAAAATTGAATGGGATTCTGTTTTTAATTGCACAGTAGAGAATTAAATTTATTATAACATCGTCTTTTTTATAATTAATATTTTTTATATTAGTTTTCGTTGAGAAAAGAATTTATATGCAATCAAAATAAAAATATTTCAATTTGTCTATATACATTTAGTGGTTCAACCAAAAACAATAATAAACTTTTTAATTAACAAATATTTTCAAAAATAAATGTATATATGATGCAGGTGATCGTTATATATGTTTATTTCGTCTCGCATATACATATTTTTTTTATTATTAGTATAATATTTTTAAATATGTTCTGCATTGTAAAGTCACATTTAAAAATATTATATCGAAATAAATATAAATAAATAAATAATAGATTCATCTCTCTGCAATGTATATACAGTATGATTATGGATGCAATAATAATAATAATGATAACGTAATCGTAATATATACATATTTTAAACATTTTTATTTAAATAAATAAAGCAAAAATAACATATAACTGCTTTCCTTTATATTGTAAATTATTCATTTATATATAAACATTACATTTGTAATATGCAACATTTCATATTTATTTTATTTTTTCTCTCATACAATTTTAAATCCACAAAACATTCCAAAAAATTGTAACCGCATCAATGTCAGACTTTTATTTGTGTGTTATCATTATACATACATTTGTTGGATTTTTTATTATTATATGTTTTTTTCATCATTTACATAATCATCAAAAAAAAAAAATAAAAATATAAACTCAAAACACTATCTAAAATCATATCCATTATGTATTATTTATTATAAGATAACAATATATCTAAAGTATTATTATTTTCTTTAAATTGTTATTCACTTGTCATACAAAAATACGTTTCATCTAAATTCAACGTATGTATAAAAAAGCATGTTTTATATATATATATATATATATACATCTTAATAGATTAAGTCAGTAAACTTAAACCGCAACAGTCCCGGCACAACCATTTAATCTAGCTTCTTCTTTTTTTTTTTTTTTGATTTGGTTCAAGTCGTTGGTTGCTTCTTTAAGGAACATGAAAAAAATAAAAGAAAACCATAAAAAATATACAACTGAACAGCCTTTTAAAATAGAAAAAAAGCAGCACATTAATGCTCTTTTATTCAACCGGTGATTAACGATCATTTGCAAGCGACAGAAGTAATTCATCATTTTTTACTCTATATATATATATATAATGATATAATATAGTTATAAAACATATCCTATATATATATATATATATATTTATAGCTACTATTTTATATATATAATAATAAGGATATATGCATATAAATATATTTGTGTATACATAAATTATGTGTATATGAAGTAAGTACATACACATATATTATATATATGGTATTTCTTGTAAAACATGTTAAAGCTTATATATATAAAATGTCCTGTATATGGTGTACTTTAGATGTATATACCCACTAACTATATGTATTTTATATTATTTCTGTATATGCATTATATGATATTTCTATATTTGTTATGTATATATAGTATTTAAGAGGGTTGGCAGCCTATATATTTTAAAGAATTATATATATATATACAGATACCACCACCGATTTACACACAAAACAAAAAATTTCAACGTCTACAACATACACGTACTATAAAATTATATATCTATATATGCATATATAATTTAAGCTTAACCGCACATAATATTTTTTTTTATAATATATTTATTTTCCTATAAACTTTATAAACTTTTCTTATCGCGGTTTTCCTTCTATTTATTCTCTTTTCTTTTTCGTTGTTTTTTTTTGTTTGTTTTTTGTTAATGTTGACTACTCTACTAGATATATATAAATATATATAGAAAACGACAGAATGATTTTCTTTTATTTATTAAAAAAAAATAAAATACTAACAGCACAAAAAAAAAAGAATGGTAATGTTAACCCAATATTTTCTTATTTTGATTTTTTTCTTTTTAATAAAGATTATTAATTATATAATTTTCTCTACGGATAGAAAATCCATTCAATTATGGTTTTTTTATTTTTTAAATCATATACACACTTCAGGTTTATGATATAAACGCAAATATCTGTATTAATTATTAACGATATAATGAAGGAAAAAAAAATTATAATCCAAATGATTAAAAATAAATCAATCTGTTATTATATATACTAAAAATTAATTTTTAATATATATTGATCTAAACTGTCATTTTATATAGAAATCATATTATTGGTATTGATAAGGGTTAATAAAAAGAAAAGGGATTTATTATATGTATTTATTTTTTTTTTCATTATTTATATATATATAGGAATTGGTAAATCGAATTCGGTATAGTATAGGAGCAGCAGCAGAATAATATCGTAACAATTAAAAAAGTTTTGAGTTAATTTTAATGTAAATATTTGATATAATTGACATTTTCTACTTTTTTTTTTTTTTTAATTCACTTTTTTATTTTAAAAAATCATCAAGCAAATAATTTCTTCCATTTATTTATATATCTATATATATATATAGATAAATATAGGTATATATAAAATTGGGATATAAAAAAGAACTTTAACTTTCAATCGTTCCCTTGTGTATTTTGTTTGATTTCTAAATATATGTTTTTTTTCGGTCAAATATAAGTCATATATATAATATTATAATCTATACATATATACATATAACAAAATAAAATATTTCCCTAAAAATTTTGAATAATTAATGCGCGCGTACATAAATATTCAAATGAGTATACAAATTTTATCTTTGGTTTTATTTTTTCTTATTGACCAAAATTTATATAAAAGTTTTTCTCTTTTTTTTTTGTTTTGGTAATATTTAAAAGTGTTGTAAAACCAATTAATTACACAATAGATATAATATTTACATATTAGAGAAATTATTATATATGGCGTAAAAAAATGTACTTTAATTTTTGAAAAAGGATTTGTGCAACAACAATGAAATGGTATTTAATTTTAAATTATTAATAAATAAATAGAGTATTACAAAAAGGATGTTCGTAAACCTACAGCCAGGTAGATGTTCAAAAAATTTAAATGTTGTATAAAATATTTACTTTTCTACCATAAATATTAAATTATTAAAAATATAATAAAAAACCAGATTTAGATTAAAAAATTTAACATGTTTTATTAATTAAATCATAAAATACCTTATTCGATTTATTAACTAATGAGATTTAAAAATTTATAATAAATTAAACATAAGTTCTAATGGATTTATACATAATCTATATAAGAATCCAATATTGAAAAAAAATAATATCATTTTTTGCAAAAGCTCTGTGGAATAAATAAAAGGCAATCGAAATAATAAAAGACCCTTTAAAATTATTTTTCAAAAATGTAATAATTTATAATTGGATTTATTTATACATTTTGTTTTATATGAAATCATTTGAAATGTACCGAACACAAAAATTGTACATATATTTCTGTTTTATTATATTTATATAACATTAACAATATACTACACTTTATATGAATTTATGTATATGCGATTTATTATTATTATTATTATTATTATTATCAAATCAATATAAATTCGCAATGATTATCTGCGAATGGGAATTTTTCTATATATATATTTATTCTGCAAATCAAATATTGTACAAATATAATATAATAATATAAAAAATGTAAATAAAGAGAACAAAAAAAAATCAATATCAATACGAGATGGTATTCGGTTATTTTAACCGGATTTTCACCTTTTTTTCTATAGAGTTTATGCAAATATTTATCAGGATTTGAAAATTTGAAAGTATATATACAAAATATGCGGGACCGTTAATTTAATTTACAATACTTTTGAGCAATTCATAAATTCAATTTTCGATTTGTTACATATGCATAAAAAAAAGAACAATCAACTTGTTCACCCCTTTTTTATTGTTATAAAAATTTTAATTAAAATATGTGGAAAAAAATGATTATTGTTATTAAAATTGCTCGCTAGTTATGCAGGAGACCACAATGTATGGATTTAGGACAAAATAAAACATCCTGCTATATGGGGTATATATAAAAAATATATAAAGCAGGTATACATACTTATTTTAAAAATAAAAAAAATAATAAAAATAAATATTGTAAAACAAGGAAAAGTTACATATACTTATAAATAAAGAAATAAAATATAAAAAGCAATGATATAAAAACAAAAATTTATTGAATGACTATTGACTGACTATATACATTTACACATATATATATGATGCTATATGAAATATCAAATATGAAAAATGATAAAAAAAAATTTCATTTTCGCTTGCTTTACCCCATATAAATATAATATAATCATATATAAAATAAACGCAAATATTCAAGAGATAATATTTATTTTTTATATTTGCATGTAAATAATGTTTTGTATTATGAATGAACCATATTTCACATTAAACATAATAATGATCATCGTTATAAGTATATATTATATTTAACATGAATGAGGATATACACACAAATATATATTTGATATATATAAAGATAGATATGTTGTAATGTCTCAACAAAATTTTAAGTTATTCTATATATATATAAAGTACGGAATGGTTACACAATTTATTTCCCCATCAGTGAGTTTTTCCTTTAAAATATCCTCAATTCAAGGCGTTATCTCATCACTCTAAACATTATATAAATATTTTAAATAAATTTACAAACGAAAAAAAAATTCTAATATTTGAATTCATTATCATTTGATATTGTTAACTGGAATATATGGAAAAGCGTCCTGAAACCCTAAAACACAATATATTTATGTTATGCAATACATATATATATGATTTAAAAGAAGTAAAATAAGGAATCATTTTTCTTCTCATATATTATTTTCTTTGTTTTATATATTTATTATATTTTACATATACATATATAATATACGTATACATTTCTTTTATGTTTTTTCTTTATATATATTTTATATGAAAAAATAAATATATTATTAATAATAATGTATAAATTTCATATCTTTGTATACTGTACTATACTATATATAAGAATTTCCATTTTGAAATTATACATAAATATGATGAGTGTGTTATGCAAACAAATACATAAAACAAAAAATGAATATTCATATATAAAATTTTTTCTGTTTTATTTTGTCTTGTAAAAATATTCAAAGTAAAAATAATATTACATAAAACAAAATGATAAAAAAGAAGAAAATTATTCAACATTCCAAATTATCTTTGTTATTTTATTTAAATGATAATGTATATAATAAAATAATAATAATAATAATATGAATGTTTTTATCATCGCATATAATAATAAAATAAGGAAAAGCATTTTCGATTCACATCTTATATGTATATAGTGAAAAATGTATATACATAAAACGATTTGATAATAAAATATTTTCTCCTTATTTTCTTACAATTTTGCATTTTTTGTAATGTAGTAAAATTAAAATTGTTAAAGTTAGAATTCATTTTGTATATAACATATAGTATATGTATCAATGGTAGTGTATAGCTACTTTTCTTTTTTTCTGTTGTTTTGTAGAAACAAAAAGACATTATTTTTATATATATTTTTCGGTATAATATTCAAATTATAAATATACACGTACATCATATTATAATAATATGAAGAAATTTTTACTTTAAACTAATACATTTTGTTATTTTTTTTTTTTAAATTGTTATATTTTATTGTTTTTAAAGGTGAAATATGTACCTGCGGAGTTTTTCAGTAAAACTTCAGAGAAATATATTTTAAATTAATTATGTATTATTTACTTCATCTGAATTTTAAACATCTGTATATATGTTTAAATTATTATGGAGAATTTACCTTCAGGTATTTATGTAACGAGTGACCCATTACTTAAAATGTAGGTGTAGGTGATTTCGAAATGAGAATTACACACATAGTTAGATATTTTTACCATCTACTTGGTTCGTACAGAATGGCTATAATTACCTAAAAAAAACTACAAGTTATGAAACTAATAACATAGAAGGTTGTCGTCGAACGCCAATAAAATCGATCATAGGTTGTAACACAATTTTTGCATAGTTTTCTCAATCTAATTGAATTATATTTCAAATAGCCTTATATGTATATATTAGGGGATAGATATAATGTTTAACATTAACTGAAAACCATATTGTATATTTATTGGAAAACATTATTTAGAGTAATTATTTATTGAATATTTATATATATAAATAATTAGATGTCATGTTATATTTTAATTATCTTGACAGATAAATAAATTAAATTTGTCTATATTTAATTAAAATATCATATATACATAACATATAATATAGAGCTACATAGTTTTTGCAATTTAGATATATTTATAATTGATTTAAATTGTTTTTTTTATGGTAGTAAATATAATAATAATATTGCTCATCCGCAGTTTGTCGTATAAAAGCTTTACACTTTCATTGTTAAAATCAATTATAATATGTATAATAGATATTTAATATTAGATTTATCCGTAAAATCAACACTGGAAATATAGGGTTTTCATTTGTTTTATATTAATAAACTTGCCAAGATATAAAATTAAATAAAAATCAAATTCATAAAATTTCACAATATAAATAAAATATGTAAGAAACTTTTTATTCATTTTCAATTCGAAAATAAGTAGAGTGCATATTCCTATAATGTACAATATACATATGTCGCTTGTATATGTAAAATGCAAATGTTATATTGCAATTGTAGATTATTATTATTATTATTTATTATACATTATTAAATGAATCTATATACAAAGCATTATAAAACTTTATATATTATAAAATATAAAATGTACACACAAATCCCATTGTATCTATATTATACAAAATTATATGCACATACGATAATTAATTATCCATTATAATGATAATATGAATGATACATTTATTTTTGCAAATCCTAAATATATAAATAAACAGGATGATTGGGATTACATGCATTTATGCGTGGTTATTTCGGGCATAAGAACTATAAAAATACTTGAAATCAAATATCATTTCATTTAAAATATTGTATAAACGATGCATTCGGAGATTGGGTAATTCATTTAAGATTCCAATTATTAAACAGAAGTATTTCTAGAGTCTTACATAGAAACAAGAGCCTTTAATAACATCGAAACTTCTTGAAACTCTATCTGCCTATATAATAACAAAATCGGGTTGTTTTTTTTCCTCTTGTACAAATACCTATATATATATACATTATTTCCTGATAATTCACCATATCATCCTGTATATACATAATATACATATTATAGTTTGAAAATTTGCTTTATTTTATATATAATAATACATAAAATATTATTTTACTAGTTATATAACATTATAATAAATTTAATTTTATACATAATATAATAGAAGATTTGCGAATACATAAAATACAAAATGCATATTATATTATATATATATGGTAAATAAAAATTTCCATCATTCTAACATTTTAGTTGTCTAAGCAAAAGTGTTTACGATATATGATAACATAAATAATATTTATATATATATATATAACTATATTCAAATGAATATCGAATTTAAAGCATTGAAAAATATATAGTTAATATTTAATTTTTTTTTTATTAAATCATATACGATATACGAAAACCAAAATGTGACGGCAAATGTCATTTAATAAATAAATGAATTAGAGAATTGGGAGTTTTATATACAGAATGTGTTTAAATTTTGTATTTCATAAAAAATGTGTGCATGCAAATAGTGCATTCAAATTTATGCAATCATATGCTTTTAATATAGATTATTTCATTATTGAATTTCGGCTTTATTTCATAATTATTAACAAAATAAATACAGAACAAAAAAAAAGTATTAATAAATAAAAAAATATGATTAAACTTATGTGATATCATATAGAAAGAATTATATAGGATTAAACTATATAGTATATATTGAAATTAAAAAAAAAAACAAATAAGGATATTAAATTTAATTTTACAAGAACTAAATGAAATGGTATTAATGATCATCAATAATTAGTATATTCACCAAACATGGGGCCGATAAGATTATTAAATCAACAATAAAATTGATATTATATATGTTATACATTTTTGTTACAAAATTATTCATTGATCTTTATTTAAATATGGATTAAAAATGGTTATAACTAGGTTGATAGTCGTTTTAAAATTATCAAAAAAAAAATAGCATCTAATTGGAAATATAGTGGATGCGATTCTTTGTGTGTGTACCAAAACAATGTGACGGACTATTCTATTATAAAAGTATTTTGTCATGCAAATACATATATAATATATATCATATATATGGTATATAGTTGTTCATATAAGGACAAAGTTTATTCGGCAAATAACAAAAAATAAACCTGCGTGTATAAAAACACACCAGCCACGAAATATTCATTTATTTTGTGTGGTTTCGTAATTCAATTTTGTTGAAACAAAAATAAATTGTGTGAGAGTATGTAAAAATTTTAATTATGTTATATAAAAAGTTTTTTTTTTGTTTGTATGAATATTTAAAACAAAACAAAAAAAAAATATTATTAATAAATATATAATAATATCATCGATGTACGTATATACACACACAGATTATTATTAATATTATTTGTATTCAATTTATAATCTGCCAATTATACACATTGAAAAAATATGTTAAAAAGACCAGATACCATGCATATATATACATAACTATAATATCGAGGTATATGAATATGTAATTAAAAATATAAAAAAAACATAAAAAAAAAAAATTAATAATAAATTCAATTAGTTTTTAAATAATTCATTAACATAATTTTTTTTTTGTTTTGTGTTTTACATATTAGTAAAACATGCATAAACGTGGCGCGGTTATGTGATGAAATTTTAATATTCAATATTCAATTTTTCATAAAACTTTTTGAAAGCCATGGACAATGAAATAAAAAAAAAATTCATTTACATTCGTACTGCAATATTATATAATATAATAAAAATACCAATCATATAGGTTTAAACATTTTTGCCAAATTAAACTAATGAAATAATAGATTTAATTTAACAAATACAATATTAAAATTTGACCAAATTATAGATTGGCTAATACTTTTTCATAATTTATTAATCTTCTAATTATAATTTATGTTTTTTTTTATATTGTAATAATCAATAGAAAATTTTCTTTGAATTTTTTGATTTAACATGAATTTAAGTATGTAGTTAATGTTCAGAATCGGTCCAGATATTGATTAGGAAAAATTAAAGCAAATGAATGCCTGATGAATGTCAGAACATTGATATCTAAATCTATTTTGGTGATTTAATATAATATGGTGAAAATGATTTTATTTTGAAAATACGTTCAATTTAACGTTAAAAACTATAAAACATTTTCCATATTTTCCTATCAAATTCTTAAATCGGAAAACACACAACGTATTCAAATTTACATGAAAACTTTTATTAAAAAATTTAGACTTGTTTATTGTTTTAATTTAATTTTGTATCCTGAAATATTTCAGCTTTTAATGATAAAATTTCTATACATTTTTCAGATGCAAATTTTTGGAAATACACCGATATATTAAATTGACAGTAGGATTTCCAAATTCAGTAAATGAATGTTTAAATTTACTTATAGTTTCATAGTTTGTTTTTCAGAAAAAAAACACAACATCGGTAAGTGTATGAAATATTTTTCTTATATTATTTTTTTTCCTAACATATTTCGATGTTTAATAATTTTTTTTCCTAACATATTTCGATGTGAAATATCAATTATGTTTCAGGTTAAAAGTCAAGAAATGAAAAGCAGACATATTAAAACTAATGGCATATCCTAACCGCAAAGGAAACGAATACGTGAAAATGTTGATTTGATAACTCACAATTCTAATAATTTTATAATTAAAAATAGTTTAATAAGAAATTGATAACGTTCTCGACTTAAACATTTCTTAATTACCCCTTTTAATAATTAAAAAAAAAATATAAATTAAGATAAAATTGAACGGTCTACCAAGAAACAAAAAAACTCACCCTTCAAAATGGAAACCAAATAAAAACACAATAATAATTTGTATAAAATTTTTTCACACATTTTACATAAATTTAAACTCTTTGAAAATTACATTATTATTTTGTATATATTATAGCATTATAGGTATATATAAATAAATATATAGGACATGGGTTTTTATTTTGTTGTTATATAGAATATATTGGTTTTTTTTTTTTTTGTAATTTATTTTCATTTTCCATTTTAAGTACATCGCATAGTATACAAAAAAGGTTTCCTAACCAAAAAAAAAAAAAAATGAATAAAAAAAAATAGCATTTAATTTATATACATGAAATGATATGAACCCAAGACAAAACCTTTATATATTTATGGTAAAAAGAAGTAAAAAAAAAATAAAATCCAACAAACATACAACCACACAAAAAAAATAGACTATCAATTTGTAAACGAATTCATCAATTTGTCCAATATAAAGAGTCACATACATCCATTTTAAACGTATATATATATAATATATATACATGTAGGATATATCGATATATATTTATATTTATATATTATAATGTTGAGGTACGTATTTTATTTATTTTTTTATTCTGTATTTATATACCGCACCATCATATATTGTTAGTTACTTCACCAAAATTGTGTTCATGTTTAGGCTGTATATAAATAAAATAAGCGTAGAATAAGCAGAAAAATTGATACAAAATATATGTACAGTAAATTATTACAAAATATACAAAATATATATGTAGTACATTTTTTTATATAACGATATAAACGCAAATTACATATCAATACATTTGGATGTAAGGGCGGATTTTATTCGATATTTTAATCAAACTATGAATTGGATAAACATTTTCCAAAATAACTTTCTAATTTCTTCACAAACTTACAGAAGTTTGAAATAATTGAAATCCTGTTTTTTCATTCTAATTGCCAGACATTTGAAATTCCAAAGTCCAGATCAAAGTATCGCTTATTTATTTTTAAATTTAAATTTTTTTAAAATTTTAAATTTAAATACCTTCACAATTTAATTCAATATTCATATGAGTTTCTTAGATTAGTGCATACCAGATGTATCTTTGAAAAGGTTACTCGCCCAAATAAAATTATTATACTGATTTTGTTTTGTGTCCTGTAAGTCCTGCTGTTTATATTTAACCATCTAATGTACGATATACAAAAATTTATATTAAACGTTATATGTAACAAACATAAATTTTCTTATGTAAAAGATAAACCTGGAAAATTCAATTTTATGTAATCTGTCTCATCAATTTCATATATACATACACACAAAAAAAAACTCTCCAGTATTCATCCATTTATCTATGGAATGTCCATATATCTATCTATATACATATATACTATACATTAAATATGTGATGCTATTAAATATTCTGAAAATATATTATATATACTATATACATTTAGTTAGATGTATATATGCAAAGATATAGAAAGTATATATATTCCATATTTAGTTACTATATATAACACGATAACACTATAGGATTATGTAACTTACCGACAATGAACTGCCATATATGCCTGTTTATATATAATATACATATGTACATATAGATGGAGTAAAGAGTTTAAATATGAAAATATTTATTTATATATATCCATACACAAATATTGATTGGATATAATCGAAGAACTTGCGACTACTACAAAATAAACATTTTCTTAACATATATGACTATCATTTCTTTGACAAGCGAATATAATCGTACATTGAATAAAATCAAATTTTATTATAGATCAACATATTTTATATCAACATAAATAACATTGATTATGTATATACAATTTTAAAAAAATTTATTAAAATCAAATATCAGTTTGGTATATTAGTTGTATATGGATAAGAGACAGTTATTTGAATATTTACTAAACTTTTTCAACTAAAGTATAGAGTATAAAATTAAAATTAAGCTAAAATTGCTACCCTCACCAATGGTTTCTAAACTGCATTTGCCTACAATATGCATGAAGGAAAAATGTTCACGAAAGGCTATTTTATCCTTATAAACAAATTTATCTGGAAATACATTCTTTACAAATGCTTGTGGATTAATTTTTAATTTTAAAATCCTTGTGGCTTTCAGCCACAAAAAGCGTCTAAACCCCGGAATTTGCCTGTAAACTCTCTTGATTCATTTTCTATTTCCACAAGAATTTTCTTTGTCGGAAAATTATTCACGAATACCTTTCCGAATAGAGAGCATTAAATTGTCACAAAACAATATATTTCTTTTAAATTATCTATAATTGGATTCCTTGGATTCCTCCAAGTCATTATAATCATATATGCAAAAAAACCGATGTTTTATCAATCCAACAATTACCTTAAATTGTTCATTTAACAACAGTGATTATTGTTCATGGAGTTTCCCGACTACTCTAATACTAATATCTGCAATATTAAATGTGGTTCAGCGATCAATATATATATATATATAGATTCATATATTACGATAATACTTATTATTACTATTAAATATATATATCCGTAATAATAATAATAATAATATGCATATCCAGGGTTTAAATTAACATACAGAGAAAAAGTAATTTCACAGTGTAAATATATTTATATATAAAATAAGGACAATTTAGTTTTTATTATAAAATGTACTATATTATACTACGACGAGTATATGTTTGTTTTGCATTATTTCTTTCGTTTATTTTTTACCATTCTATTTATTTATTTATTTTTTTTTTCTTTTTTTATATATCTTTAAACTGCAATTTGTATATATGCAATTGTTCCATCAGTAAATCTATATTGAGATCGATTTAAAACTTATCTATATATAAATATATATATATATAAATATATACTATACGGTACATGGTATAGATTATATATTCAGTCAGTCATATATATTATCATATTATATATAAATAATTGTACGGAATATAGTTTATCTATATTTAAATTTGTAATGTACATTTACAAAATTTTCAATCTAGAAGTGAAATGTAAGGGAAAAGACAAATGTATATATGTATGTATGTATATATCAGATCAGTATTTTATATAAATATACAAAATACAATCTATATAATGCGGTTTATAGTTTTATTATTTTTTATATATATATATATGCATAATAAAATATAATATTTTAAAAAAATTCAAGAATATATATATTATTATATTGAATGCATAAATATATATATATATATAACAAAAATAAAGGAAGAGAAATGAAAATGAATATAAAAAAAAAACAAATGTAAATTAAACTGATGCAGATGCGGTTTTTTTCATTTTAATATATATTTATATATATATATTTCATGTCATTTTATCTCTTTAAATAAATACGTATTTAAAAAAATAATACAATAAAATAAAAAGCAATAAAATTTTCTTTTCGATTATTTCCATACATTTATTATAAATGCTATTCATTCATTCAGATAATAAATATGATAATAATGATCGTTAAATTATTATATTTGGTGTATTTAAATGTGTTTTTAAATATATAGGAGAAAAAATAATCAATTTTTTTTTATATTTATACAATATATGTTTTTTAATACTTTATTTAATCAGAATTAATTTTTAACCTTTTACCATATTGTTTATTTTATATTTAAAAATTGAAATATAATATATATTTGTTTTATTTGTAATTTATTTATGTATAACCAAAATTATATACTAATTAAAATAAATTAAAATAAAGTTTTGTGTATGTGCATTATCATTACATAAATAAACATTATAATAATGGGGGAAAAAAGTGAAAAAATTCATCATTATAAGATAATAAAAAATTAATTGATAATATACAATATCAATATGTATTAATACTATTATGATTGAAATAAAAATTAAAGCAGACTAAATGTGATGAATATGATGCTAGAATAAATTATTTTTAACTTAAACATAATCAAAAACGTGTATTATAAATGAATATTTATTTATTGATTATTATTTTTGTTACTAAACTTCTGAATTGAAAACAATCAACGTGAAGTGATGTATTATAGTTTATATTTAATATTAATTATACGGGTAATTTGCACCATTTTGTAACTCAATACCCTAATTTGATGCGGATGCATATAGGATAAGGATATTAGGATACCAGTTACATTTATTATAGAAAATCACCTTTTATATTAGATTTTTCATTAAATTTCTTCAGGGTCTAAATTAATTAGTTTAGAATTAAATAACAATCATTAAGCCAAACAAGAAAATCTAATAATATGTATAGAGTAAAATTCTTATCAATACAAATTCTTATCAAATTATAATTTAAATGAGTAATGTATAAAATTAAATAGTATAAAATATATCCATTTATGTGGTACATATCAATTACAAAGTGAATATGGATTAAATGGAATTTCAGTTAAGGAAAACTTAAAAAGGTATATAACAAAAAAGTATTTGAAAATTATATGCAGTTAAAATAATAAAAAAACATTGTTTGATAATTGATAAATATTATAATAAAATTAATATGGCCCTGTTTGAAAAGCAACAAAAATAAGGTTTTTTGTTATAAAAATAAATTGTAGTTAGGCCAAATATTTTTTTATTTTTTATAATCAAATAAATAAAATTTTACATTTACGGTAATTTCTTTTATACATTTGAAATTTCTATATACAATACAATTCAATCAAATGAATGAGATAAATTCAATATTTGATATGCTATAAGATTTTTTAATTTTTTTATTTCACATACCTTAGAGAACAAGAACAATAAAGATGCGAAACCAGCCTAAGTATCCAATTGAATCTTCATCACATATTCTTTTACCTTACATTCTGATTTAGGATCAAGTAAAGTTTGAAAATGTATATATCTACAAGGATCTCAATTTACATAAACGCGTGTTAAAAACTCAACTTATTCAATTGAATTTTTAAAGAAAATGAACACAACGAAACTAGAACTGAAGAAAAACAATTAAACACCGAGATATATAAAAACTATATATTTAATTAAAAATAATTTTGAAATTTATTAAGATTTTTTTATTTTGTGATTAGAGACACATTAATCGAAAAAGAATAACTATCAAATAATAAAATTTACAAAATGAAAATAAAAAGCTTCGTCGGTTTACCGTATTGATATTTTATATTATGATGATGAATGAAAATTGCACACATTAATCGTTTTCAATATTTTTTTTTATATTTATATTTTACATCATACAAACATACATACATCAGATTGGTATTGCTTGATTACCGGTTATTATATATATTATTTATTGTTTTATACTTGATATTATAAAACATCATCTATTATCAAAAGTTTAAAATTTTAATGGATTTTAATTTTAACATAAAAAGAAAATGATAACAAAATGTAATAAATAAAAATATTTTAGTCGATTTTGCATATTAAAATCTTGTTTAAAATGCATATTTTCTATTATATAATAAGAATTTTTTATAACTATAAAAGTATCCTTATCCCACAAGCTAATTGAAATCACAATATAGAAATTAATTTTTATAATTAAATATCCAATTAGGGTAAATTTCGGGATTTTCTTTTTTTCTGTCATTTACAAATATAATTGTGTACACCAAATTTATGATATGATGTGTGCCACCCAAAATTAAACAAAACTCTTATCGTCATTCAATTCTATACCACTTAATATCATTCAATATATATGTATTAAATTTGCATTTTAATCACTGTTTTTAAAAATTGCAATCTTATGAAAAGAAGGATTTTACAAATATTTTTTTTAAATTATCTTATCCCAATTATATATAATTAATTGTATCACATATATTTTATCAGTTTTATGAGTTGAAAAACAACGACAAATCAACAAAAAAAAAGACGATACAAAATAATTAATTGTTTATATTACAAATATTTGTAAGATTACGTAAAAAATAAAAAACTATACTTTTTTTTATACATTATAGGTATATATATAGGTAAATGTATTATATTAAATAATATGTGTGTAACAATCGGCAGGTGCCCTTTTTTGTGTGAATTCAAAGGTATGTTTTAAAAAAAAATAATTCAAATGAATAGAACTCGTTTGTTTACCTAAAAATATTATTATATAGTAATTTATTAAAGAATATCCAGAGTACAGTACAGAGTAACAATTATTTTGGTAAGAATGTGAGAATAAGCGAAACAATTTTATTAAAACAAAACCAAAAAAGAAAAAAAAACAGATCAACATGTTAACAATGCGATATTTATTAGCAGGTGTTTTTTTTTAACTTGACTTTTATATTCAAATATACTTTTCTTCTATATTTACAATACAAAATTTACCAATTTCGTTTGGGAGGGAAAAAGTTGGTTTAGAATTTTAGAAAAAACACAAACAAACAAAATTTAATCATATATATATTTGATAATCTATAGAATTCGATTTTATCTCCTTTATGTTTTAAATTCGCTTTTTTTTATTTTTGTTATAAATTTTATTGTAGATTTATATACTGATTTACCGAAACAAATTATAGGTATATTATATACTATATTTATATATGTATTATTCTAAAATAATGTAATTTGTATATATAATTTCTAATTTAGATAAAAACCACAATATAATATTAAATATAGATTTTGTTTATGTATTAATTTTGGATCACGTTAAGTACTTAAAATATACGATATCCATTCAAATATAACAATATACATATATACTTGTACATGTTATATGTATTAAAATTAATCTGTGATTATTATATATAATTAATTAGTTGGAGCGTGTAAAATTGTGCTGTATTGATAAAGCATAACATACAGATTTAAATAAGTATACATATAACCATTTATGTTTCTTTGTAACAATAATAATAATAATAATCAGTTTCATTTTCTATCAATATATCACAAATGTTCTAGTCCATGACCAGATATGCAATATATAAATAGATTTAAATCATTTATATATTGATTCGCATCGTTAATTGCAGGTGATAATTAATTAACTTATGTCACCTTATTATAATATCATATATGTCATCATGCCATTATAATAAATTTAATTCTTATCACAATCATTCATTACGTATAGAAATTCAATTATAGAGAAAATATTAAAATAAATATATGGATGGATGGATGTTTATTTTGAAAATTACCATATACGAACTTTGATTTATCAAATAAATGGATAATTTTATAATTATTTCAAATAACTATACCTGTGATTCTCTATACATAACAACATATATATATAACAATATCAGCAAACAACAAAAAAAAAATTAAAATGAAATGAAACTCAAACAAATATAATAAAAAAAAAAAGAAAAAAGTTTATGTATTCTATACATATATTCAGAATTCAACATATATGAAGAATATATACAATTACCTATTCTAAATGTATAATTTTATAAATACAGTATAGTCTTTTGATGTAATATAAGGACATACAAATTTCGTTTGATAATCGAGGAATTCAGTTTTATTAACTTCACACGTACCCTTCACAATTATATTGTTTATAAAATAAACTAAACCATTTTTTTCAAACTGTTAGCAGGTAATTTTGTTTACAAATGATGAATATTAAGAATTCTGATTGAACAATATATTTTATCAATACCTGTCGATGGACAATAGGATTTTTTTTTAAAATCCATTATCCCATTTAGACTACATCAAGATAATACTGTATATATATATATATATATATGAGAAAAAATATATAAGCATGTCTATATTTACATTGAAGTGAATATACATAAAAAATATATAAAACTCTCTATAATGAACTATTTAAAAACAAATATTTAAACGAAAATTTCAATTAGAACAACTTTTTTTATCATTTTTTTTTTGTTTTAATTGTGAAAATGCCTGACAGTCAATTTTAATGAAATTTTCCTCATTTTTATGTATATACACATTGGGTTGGTAAATAAAATTCTATTTATACATATATATATATGTATATAGTTTGTATGAGCGGTGGTATATATACATATATATATAAACATACATTATAATATTTTTCTATATAGTTTAATTGAAAAGTTATTGGGTGATTGGGTGAATGAAACCTTAAATTTTTAAGTAATTTTTGCACGATTTGTTTGGATTTTTCTGATAATTGTATGGAATCTTTACAGTCTTTATTCTGGAAATTTTTATTTTAAAAAGTGAATGGATATAAACAAAATAAGTTTTTTCTAGATCATAAATCCTTTTTTAGCTTTATAAAATATAAAATATTAAAAATGGATTATCATAAAATACAATTCAGGATGTATATCTATAATTTTGTTTGCCATTAGTAAAATGATTGTGCTTATATGTGACATAATAAAAAAAACTTTAAGAATCAACTTGAAAATGAAATTAAAAATGTTCATTCCTATCTTATGGTATACGACGTTTATTGTTTTTATTATAAATTTCAAGATATGCTTGCATCTTATTTCGTTTCGTATTTCAGCATATACATCTTTGTATAGAATTCCTTAAAAGCATTGTATTATAACAACAAAATTGTTCTGTAATTATTCTGAAAACATTTCAATCTCCATACTTGCACTCCATACTTGCAAAATATTTCTATACAAACTAGAACAACCTTACATTTATAAATAGTTATATATTTATCATGTCGTCTATTGATTCGATATATAAATATCCATACGCATTATTTATAGATATTCGAATTCGGAAAAAGTATTATTTATTATATATATATACATATGAATGTTACACATTTCGTTATTTGAACCTTGTTAAAAATTGCAAAATTGAAAAATTTTATAATTTACCTATTTTTTTTTTAAAACCGCCGAAAAAACAATATAAATATAAAAAAATTTGTTTGTTGATTTATTTCAATATTTCGAAAAATATATCCTCAATATACCGAAAAAGTTTACAAACAAATTTTATTGGAGAATTTTTACTATATATAAATATGTATAAATATAACTCTATAACATTGAATTTGTGAGTTTCCGTAATTTTTAATTTTCACACATGATAATATATAGCATTTAATTCAAATGAAATCATTTTATTAGAATATTTATGCATATGAATATTTTTCATATTATTATATAATACAACATATGCTTTGATACCTATAAAAATATAAATTATTTAATTAAAAAAAATAAAAATATTATTATTGAACATTGAATATTCTGCGATATTGCAAATATCAGAAATACATTTATTTGGCATAATGCCATACATAAACATAATCTCTATTTATTTACTTACGTCAATATATGATATCAATTAAGCATATATCTGCGTTTTAAATAGAGTTAATTGAACCTATATAAAATAAAAATAGTTGAAGAATAAATACAAAAATATATCTAATATTCTAAATTTATATAATTGTTGTCATTCTCAAGTTAGTTAATGGGGATTCATTGATAAGATAAATTATGTTATTATCACCATATGATTTTAGTGTAAATTTTTATCATTATCGTTCTGGTTTTAAAATTGAGTGCAAACGTTTTGATAAAATAATGATGATATAAATCGTAATATAAATGCTCACATTATAGCAGAATTTAATATAAAATCATTAATGGGGAATTTTTAAAATTGTTCAATACATTCAATAGATCAATTTCACCTAGAAAATGGAAAGATTTTCTCTTAGAATTAATGAATGGATAAAAAAAAACCATTAATTATTTGTTGTTTAAAGAATAAAAAAAATTAGATAATAGTGTATTGTTTATATACAAAAATAAAATATTAATTATAAATTTTCCATATATCCAATTTTTGATTTTATAATAATATATAAGCACGTACTCGTATAACATAAAAATAAATTCATAATCTATAGAGACAGGAAAAAAACGCATATATATAAGAAAATGTATAATACACGCGATGATAGAATATACATCGAGCATTCACAAAAAATACACACGATGATTGTAAATTATTTGGAAAATTTTTGATTGAAAATATATTATTTACTATATCTTGAAAAATTATTATTATTTATTATCATATATCGTAAAAACACTACATATACCATACATGCTCTGCTATTCCCTATACGAATTGATTGCTTTTTCTCATTTATATTTTAGTTTTATATTTTTATTTTATTTATAATGTATAATTTCAAATGATAATTTTAAATATAAAATATATATATATAAATGATGATAATGGATTATATAGGATTCGAGTACAAATATGCTGAAATAGATAAATGATAAAGCAGAAAAAGCCCGCATACAAATTGTTGTTGCTTAAAATTTAAACATATAGAAAATATTTAACCATACAATATTCTGGTTTAATTTGTAAAAAAAAACTCATTCAACATAAAAACGTTTTGCTTAAAGCCTTGTTTTTTAACAAAATCAGCGACGGAAAATACCACCGGAACGGAAAAATTTCCGTCGCTGTCAAAAATGAACGCATATATTTTAATACACATGTTATTTAAGAAAAATTTAATTCGCCACCGAAATTATTTTCGTCCGACGGAAAACGCAACAGAAAATTTATTGAAATGTTTCATTATTTTACGTTCCGTCGATCGATTTCGGTGACGGAAAATTGAAAAAGTGTGGTTGTATATATTAAAAAGCAAATATTTATTCAAAATAAATTGTTTGGATACTTACAAAAACAATAACAAACATTTGATGTGGTTATGTAGAATTATTTTATATTTCAATAAAAAAAAAATCACGGAAAATTTCCAGAAAATATTTCTTAAAAAACACTTTTTCGGCGCCGTAAAATTTTTCGCCCTAAAATAAATTCCGTTCCGGTGGTATTTTCCGTCGCCAATTTTGTTAAAAAACAAGGCTTAAGACATACAAGAATATGGAAAATTTTGATGGTCAAAAAATTTTAGAATAAATTTTATTTAAATTTTATGTTTTATGTTAATTTTTTTTCATAAGAAATATCGGCGAATATACAGTTTAGCGGACCTTGAGCTAGGACATTGGGGATACCATATAAAAAACATATAAAAAAAAACCCCATTTATACGCATACCTCCTGGGTGATGGGGGGGGGACTGCTTTTTAATTATAAACAAATCACATGTTTGATACAAAACGAGTCATGGTGTTTGCCATATATGGGTTAATGAACAAGGGGGTTGGTTGCATCTTACATTTAGCTTTAATTTGCCGCTGAGAAAATTCATTTAACTCTTTATAGACCGGTTCCACCTCCAAAAATGCAAAAAAACCACATTTTCCCACCCCCTGACCCCTATATACCTCCGATTTATTCCGGGGTTGTTTTAAATGAAAGATAATGAAAATACCTTTATTTTGAGTATCTACTTTCGCCCGTCAGGTTGCGTCACAAATCAGGATTTTCTAAAAAAAAACCCAAACTTTGACCCCCCCCCCCCTGTCTCTGGATGAGGGGGTGACCGCCAAAAAATTAGAACGCTTATTTTTCTGTGCAACCTAGGCTTTCAATTGCAGGTATCCCCAATGTCCTAGCTCAAGGTCCGCTAAACTGTACTTCAGCCGAAATATCATTACTATTTCGATCAGATTCGAACCATTACCAATTATTTTTGGAAAGTTATTATATAGAATTTACAATAATAAAAATCAATTGTTCCCGTACGGTCATACTTAAAGATCCCATCAGTACCTTTTCGGTTTTTATTTAAATATAGATGTTTGGAATGATGGACTTTTAAATTAGTAAAAAACGGAATTTTTGAAAACTCCCATGAACACGATCATTCATTTTAGATACATAAAGAATTTGTGTCTATTAGAGTTAACTAATAGAATTTAGGGTTATATTTAATAACAATAATCATAAAACACATAGAATCGATTGAAATTTATATAAAACAAAGTTTATGTTTTTCTGTGGTTATTTCAAATATCCATATAGAATTCCTCGACATTTAGATAATCACCCAAAATTTCAAATGGTATATATAGTCTATTATATAAACATTCGATTTTTAATTGCCGCACATACAATTTAATATTAATGATATATACGAACGCATCTGTACGACCTAAATTTATTTCAAATCACATACAGTTTATAGTATATATGTATAGTATATGTAACACACGAAATTATTATTATTATTTTTTATTTAAATGATAAACAATCAACATATTTTAAATGAATATAATATATAAAATAACAAAATATATAATAAATTAACAATTTTCAAAACATAGAAATAAAATAATCAATAATATATATATATAGACTATCTATAGAGTAATTATATATAAAACTAATGATAACAATTGAAATTATTATGGGCGTTATATTAAAATTTTGTGATATCAATATTTTTGTATTATCTGCTATAATATAAATGGATTTATATTTACATGTATATATATATATACATAGAAAATACAATCATAAAAACTATGACAATAAAATATTCCACAATCGTTAAATGGGGGGTTTTTTTGTGTGTTTTTGTTTCGGTTTAGAAAATTATAATAAATGTATATAATTTACTAATATTATAATTATATTACATATTGATAATAATGTCATGTGGTTTATATATTGTATAGTTATTTTATTGTTATGTAATAGAGCAAGCAATTGTCGGGCAGTGTACATTTTTAATGGGTGAAATTTATATATGCCAAATATAGAAAAAATTATTATATATTCTTATTTTGAGATCAAATATTGAATGTTTAAAATATTTATTTTTAAAATAAATAAAAGTCGCCAGTTTTTTTTTCCATCTAGGCAATATTCAACTACATATACAGGAAAGGAAATTATTAGAAATGAATTATAGTAGATATAGCGTAAAAAATGACATTATTCATAACATTTGTTTTATAGTTGTTGCCATTAAATTTATAAATATTTTTCAAAAATTTTAATAAAATTGTATGTATAGTAGCAGAAAAAGGGAATTTTTCTAAAAATTATATGAATGCATTATATTAAAATTATTATTTCCATAGTTTTCACTATAGTTTAGGCTTAAAGGTTTTTCAGATGACAACACTCTCATTGCTTATGAAGTGATCAGAAATTTTTTTTTGTTTGCAGTTTAAATAAAACCGATTAGCTTTAAGTATGGTGCATGTAATCAATATAATTCAATAGCATTTTGAATACCTTTCCAGTAATATTTAAAAATATATATAGTAAATACGTCTATGAGTTCAATATATATAGTATTAATTTCATTTACATATTAACAAAAGTATGTATATACATATATAGTAAATATAATATAATATATAATATTAAACATATAAATATTTATGTATATAATAAATATTATAACGACCGAATTTATCTCTATAATTATAATGTTTTGTGTACATTTCCCTGTTTTTCACATACTAAATATACATATATAGAAAATTATTAATTTTGTTACATTTGTTTATTTTATTTTTTTCCTCTCGCCACCCCATCATCATCATATGTATATATAGAAATTTGTTTTTGTTTACATATTGTATTTGTAACTATATATACGTACATAAATATTATACATTATATACAATATAAAATGATACAAATAACAAAAATATATTGTTTAGTATTTCACATATATACCAAATATACCATCATATATACATTATTTAATACCACTCAATGTTTTTTTTTGGTCCTTTGTGTTTAATTAATAAATTGATATTAGTTTTGTTTGTTTATTATCCCTCGTCATTTCTTCTTATATACACATATTTAACATTACACACATATACAGTCATTTTCATTTTATGTATTTGGTATATGATAATATTTTTATCATTTTTATATGTATTATATGTATGTATATAGAGTTAGATACTAAAAGGAAATATTTAGTGAATTGCCATTGCCATATTTATAATTTTAGTGTTTGAGTTTGCATATACCTTTGTAAGTTTGTATATACATTTGTTTATATTCAAGAAAAAAAAAACAAAATTGTATTTTCTGAAATGGCATAATCCTTAAATTATTATCATTTTTATCTATATGGTATAATTATATATATATGTTATATATATATATATATGGTCAATTTAGATGAGTTTCATTTGAACATATTGAATGAGGCGAATAACTTATAATTATATAGAGTATAGTGTATATTGAAATGATGCTAGACTATTTTAACATCATTTTATGGAACAAAAAACCCGACATTAAAGTTTTGTGGTTGACATTAAAAAAAAAACACATATATAATTGGGATATAGAATAGAAAATATTGATCCTTTTTTCTTTGTATTTGAAAATGTTAAATTAGATTCCTTTCCCCTAAATGGTTATCTAAATATTAGAATTTTTATTATATTGTTATATTATATACATTTTTAGTAAATTATTTTCTACATAATGTGAGTTGAATAATAGAAATTCACCTATGTTATACTATTGGTATAATGTTATAGTTTTAGCAGAATTTTTGGTTATACTTCGTTAAAGCAGAATATTTCTACTAAATACTTTCATTTTTATGTTATATTTTTATTTTATTATTCTTATACATTTTCTTATATATTCGCTTTTGTTAAAATGGCAACTATACAAATTATTATTTATAAAATATACATATGTTGTGTATTTGTTTTAGTAGACAGAATCCTGAGATATACATATATATAGCATATACATACATGGTGGTTGACTGCATTTATAAATTTTGTTTATAGCTTTATATATTATAAATAATCTATATAGATATACATTTTTTTGTATTCTTCTGTTTACTGTTGGTCGACAGGTGGCTATGACATTTGTTGCATTGCATGGCTTATTTGCTGCTTATATTGTTCTGATAGAATAAAGTAGTATTTCTTATTTGTAAGATGTTTTTTTTTATATATATTATTTTACGATGCATGGTTGTGTTATTTCTTCTTCTTCTTTTTTTTCTGTGTGCATGCTAACAACACGCTGTATTTTTTTATAACCCTACATCGGTGAATAGCATATATATTTATTAATGGTTAATGTTGTTGAATTATTAAAGTGCAATGGGAATGGTACAATGTAAATGTATATATACTGTCGAGCAAAAATGCATCACATGTGAAATTGTATATCGCGTATATATACTATACGCGAGTATGACCACAAAAACGATTAATCATTAAAAATAAATGATTTTTGTGGTGGTGGATTATTTTTTAATCTTTTTTTTTTTTTTGCATTAGTTATATCATTTTGAAATTATTGTTTTTAATAATAATTTTTATTTATTTATTTATTTATTTTATATGCAGCCCGAAACAAAAAAGAGGTTTTTATAATACATAATTTTGCAGATAAACAAAAAAAAGAAAAATATTTTTTTATAAACCACGTTAAATACGGGAAATTATATAAAGGTATATTCAAAACCAATATCCTGAACAAATTTTTTATGCATAATATGTGTAACTATGTATATATATATATAGTAATGGTCATCGAATAAATGAACATGCGAGAGTGGTCTGTGGTCGGTATATGGAAATCTCATGCATATTATATAAACTTATACAGTATACAGAAAATTAATTAATACAAACTCTGTAATTTGTTTCTAAATACGACTATTCATTCATTTCATTAATTTTGCCATTGCTATTTTTCATTAAATTTTTAATAACGTTTATCATTCCGTTATTCAAATTTAATCAATTTTTTTCCATTTTCAACACTGAATTTGTGCATTATGGTATTAATACCAGAGAAAAGAGTTTAAGGTTTTATAATAGTCCTTGCTTATTGACTTCCAGGCAAAATTTTTTTTGAAAAAAAAACAATTTCACCCCAGCAATAAAAGGGCATATCAAATTAAGTTAACCTGGTGTTGATCATTTAAATTGTTAAAACGTATATAAAACATTTGCAATTACACGGAAATTATAAATAACTAACCGCATAAGAATAAAAAGGATCAATATACAAAATTTTCAAATATATACAATAATTTTATGTTAACATTTAAAAAGAAAAAAAAACATTATAACAACATAAAAATGTTATATGTTATATAATATACAAATATGTATATGTTAAACATAATTAATTTATTAAATAAATCATCATTTACTACCACATTTTAAAGAAAAGCATAAAGAAACAAAAACTAAAAATATTATATATATTTTAAACCTTTATATATTATATAAAGATAAATAATGTATGGTAATAATTTATTTAATAAACGAAATGTCTATATGAAATGTATAATAAAAAATAATAAAATAACAAATTAGAAAAAAAAAATTAACTTAAAATGAGACAAATTATTATATATATATAATATGTATATAAATATATCTATAAGAAACCCCCATCATAATAATTAAAACGATATACATCATTAAAATATTATCAGAAATTTTAGTTAATAGTCCTTGAACCGTTGTTGAATATTATATATATATATATATTAGTCATATTATTATAGTATATATCTTCATTATAAAATGGGTATATTGCACCATTTATATGAACACTATACATTGCATATTCTTCACATTATATTTTTATATATAGAGATACAGATAATGTATTATATATTAAAAATTGTTTACTATACACAATTTATCATCACATATATGATGGGCAAAAAATATATAAACAGAAAAAAATTCCATATGTGGTTTGTTTTTGTTTTTTTTTTTTTAATTTTTGGATTTCAAATAAAGAATAATATTAAGGTTCATGAAAAAGTTCTAAGGGAATATTATAATTAATTTGATATGATATGAAAAACGAAATATCGAAATTGTACGTTATATATAAGTTTTTCGCATTTTACCCGTAATTTATTATGAAATATGAGGAAAATCAGTAAATATATATTTTATTTATTATAAACGTTAGATTTTAAATATTCTTCCAATAAATTTTAAACAAAATGGCAATGGAATAGAATATCATAAACTCTTACAAAATATGTTAAATTTCATCATTATAACAATCAAAAAAGTTTTGCTAATTGAAAATTTACCATAAAACCATATATTAAATAGTGTAAAATTCAAATATGACCGCAAAATGCACATTTGTTTCATTAGACATGGGTATATATGTTTAAAAAGAGAAATACAGATATATGTGGAGAATATCCCTGCGAAGTTTTACGTTGATGATAAAAAAAAATACTATATCATATACACTTGAATCTTTCTTTAAACTCATATTATATTTCTTCATATATGTATGTATGTGAACTTTAATTTTATTTTTGACTAAAATTATTGCCATTGACATATAATACAAGGTGTGAACAATAAAAATTAATAGAAAATGCTATTTATTCCGACTATATGAAAAAATAGGGTTCACCGGAGGTTCGCGTCATACATACATAAAACATAAATCATAAATCATACATAAAACATTATGGATCTCACTTTATAATTGTATCTTCTTCTTATTACTAAATAAAACTATCTTTTGTGCATCAAAATGTATGGATGGATATTCACTTGGTTTTATGAAAGGAAATACTGTGACAAAATATTCACTTTATAACCATTGCCTTAAAACTATGTATATACCTATAAAAGACACAACCGGAGTATAAATTAGGATGGATGAAGAAAAAAATTTTATGAGATTAATAATTATTGGATTAGTTAATTAATTGAGTTAATTAAATTAATTTTTTTTTGTATTTATGAAACGAAACTTTTTGGTATAATCTTTCATGGAGACATTCATTTCATTAGTATCAGAAAACCATTCTTTTACAATGAAGTACATAATAAAGATATTAAAAAAATGATTTATAAAAGGATCTTTTGTCATTTACTCTAAGGGCATCTACCGTGTATATTTATATCATAAACTATAAATATATACATTAAATAAAAAGAAAGAAGAATTTCTTTTTGCAAAATTCATTGTTCAGACAAAATGAGACATTTATACATCATATAAACAATAAAATATGTATTCTATATTATATATTATACTATGGATATATAATAATAAAAGGATAAGAGAAAACTAATTCCATCCATATAAGAAACAAGAAAAGAAAAATTTTATTTTATAATATATATGTATATTTTAGTACAAAATTGTCATCTTTTCTGAATTACCACCAACTACGTAAAAAAAAATAAAATTCTATACAAGACAAAAAAAACACAAACGAAGAAAAAAAAAATGATGAAAACCATATGTGTATTTATTTATTTATTTTTTTTTGTCTTCTCCTGATATAATCCATGTAAAAAAACAGCATGTATACAATGCGATATATAGTATATAGTATATTATTAAGTGAAAGCCATCATATTTATATATGATATGCGGTGGTGGTATATATAGAATATACATATAGTTATTGTTTAAGACATATAGAAAACTATATATATATATATATGATAAACGTCTATATAGCAAGCAAATGGCACTCTAATAAATATAAATATAACACTAAAACTTAAACTTGCTCAAAAAAAAAAAAAAAAAAATACAAAAATAAAACCAAATATAATACAGTAGACAAAATAATATATAAATATAAATTTATATCATAATTTATATTTATTATATATACAAAAATTTATGAAGATTGAATGGTATATGTATATGGAAACAAAAAAATCGCACGCAGGGATTACAATCTTAATAATAAATATACATAAATATATTATTTGTATAATGTGAAAAAATATTGTTAGCAAATATCATTAACATCTCAACCGTACCAACACACATTATATTAATAAAAATATAACAACACATTAATTTTTTATATATACTATATATATGTACCAACAAACATACATAATTTTTTTATTTGAAACAAAAATAAATAATATTGGACATTAATTTTTGCAAAATATAATTTTTTGGTGGCATAAACATTTTGAATATTTTCCGAAATTATATATTTATGAAACGTGTGTGTTTTGAAATTGATATATATATATATATATATATATAAAATCATAAACGAATCATAAACGTTATGTGTTGAGAGAGAGGATTATAAAAATTTTGTATTTCATGTCAAATACTTAAAATAAAATCTTACATGGTTAACTATAAATATTATTAAAGGCAAAAAATGTTATATCTCCTGCAAAGCCATATAGTTAATATAAAATTAACATCATATTTATTTCTTATATACGATTCTTTTTTCTTTTTTTTTTTGTTTATTCAAAGTAGTAAAAATGTATTGCATCAATAGATTTTATGAACAATAAAATATATATATATATATAGGATATATACATCATTTTATTGATTTATTCTGTATATATGTATACATAAAATATATATATACATGTATTTATATTGTAATACATAAATTAAGTACCTACTTATTGGTTATTTGCGTATATTATGATATGAACGAACACACATTTATTATATGTACATATATATTTATTTATACATTCAATAAAAAAATATATTGATTGAGATTTTTGATTGTTGAATGAAATGTTTATTTATTTATTTATTTTTTGATCTGCATTAATCAATCATCAATACCAAAAATAAAATATAACAAATTACTTTCTTATATATAAATAAATATATAAAAAGTTTTCCAATTTATAAACGACATATTGATATTATTATCGGCTAATTGACTATATATGTTTTGATATGATGATGGTTATGGTATTATGATTTTCTTTTCATATTTTACTGTATAAATAAAATTCTATGGACTTTATATAAATTCAAATAATTATTATATAATTATAGGTATATATATATTATAATAAAAAATGTCAAAGTATTATTCCAAAGATCTGGGTACATTTTTTTAGAATATTGACTAAGAATTTACAGTCAGATATAATACAGATGCTGTTATTTGAATTTGTTTTGAATACATTTCAGATGGGGAACAAGAAGCGGGAAGACAGTGTTGACATACAATATCGCAAAATGTAAAATTAATGTATTGTTAACTACTCGATAAGGTTAATGGGAGTAATATTACGATTAGTAAATCATATTTTATGTAGAAAAATTTAAATATCTGGTTGTACTTTACAAATATGCTATAAATGATCTAATATTTTGACAATATTATTTATTCTGATTATTTAGATGATGGCTGAATATTTCACCAGAATGAAATCTTATAAGGGAATTAACCAAAAAAAACCAAGTACTTTTGTTTTCTTTTTTTTATGTTTCATTTAACCGGGGTGTTTGTCTCTATATATTATAAAATTTTACAATTGTATTAGAAATGTTTTTTTTATATATAAATACAATTATATATAGGTATGGATGGATAAAGTTATCAAATTGTCTATTTTTAATAATTTTATTGACTGTCTATATCGAATTTTCTGAATATACACACGGAGAAAAAATCAAATTTAAATAAATTGAATAACAGAAACAGCATTTTAAATGAATTTTGGTACAAAACCATATGTAAATTTATTAAATAAAATACGAGTATGTGATGTATGGATGAAATTTTAGAGAAAAAAAAACACCTACTTATTTAAATACATTATAATAATAATATAAATAATAATAATAATACGAGTTTTTTGTATTATTTATAAATTACAAAAAAAAAATGTATTATAAAATAGTCAAAAATAAATTATCATGTTAGATAAATCGCCTACATATAAAACATTTATTTATTAAAGAAAAAAGAAAAAAAAAACCATTTATACCACAGAAAAATTCAATTCCGCCCACCTGATAAATCATTATAATAACCATATAATATATATAGTATTTATGTTGTTGATATAATTTAACACCGCATACATGCTTATATATATATATATATATATATCAATCATATCATCATATTTAATTGTATATATATATAATATATAAGATGAAATATAAATAAAGATACAAAATGAATAAATATATGTACCTTAATCAACAACAATATCGCATATATGATCTGCATATATTATAGGGATATACGTGTATAGATAAATATATCAAAATCACTTTAGATAAATTATCGATGACCCTAAATGAGATTGAAATAACCCCCCTTTGAAATACAACACAATAACCTTTCATTCATTTATTTATATATATACATAATTACATATATGGTATATACACATTTAACAACAATAAATATTCATCTCATTAAATTTTATATATAATATAATATCATATCATACATGTTTAAGGTTAAAAACAATAAAATTGAACGTTATCTAGTTCGTTATAATATATATAAAATTCATTTATGGGATTTCTCTGAATATATTAATTATACATTTATGTACCAGTACATATATAGTGGAATGCATAGAGAATTTATCAATTTTGTAATTTGTATTTATAAATTTGTTATCATTTAATTATTATTATTATTATTATAATTAAATAATTTTACATGTCATAATATAACACAATTATATGGAAAATAATTAATTTTATAATTGTAATGGAGTATATATGCAATGGAACATACAGTATTTTAGGTCAGAAAATTATAATATATTTTTTTTAATTTCTCTATAATGGAGGATGAAGACCGAAGTCAAAAAGTCAATTGTGACATTAATCGTGTCGGTTTTTTATGAATATTTTTTCAAAAAATCCTTTTTAAAAAAAAACACTTTGTAAATTATTTCAAGTGACTAAACATCATTAATTTTTTAATAGTCAAATTATTCCAATCTATAATATATGTATTAGTTTATTTTACGTGATTTTGTAATTGAAGTAAAAATTAAAAGTTATCTTGACTAAACTTGAACTTGATGGATTGCAATTCTGGTATGTTAGCTATATATAGTAAAATATTTCCATCCAGACTATTTTTTATAATAGTTATAATGAAATATGAGATATGGACGGACCATTAACCTATAATAAATGCATAAAAATTGTAATTTCGTTATAGCAATAGAGATTTATGAAACGATTACAAAGGTATATCTAATTATGCGAACAATGAATAATAAATTAAAGACCAAAGTCAAAGCCATACACATCTCCTATATATAGTAATTTTATTTGAAACATTTAAGGAAACTACAAGGATATTGAAATTTATTGGACAGTTTCATAAAATTTAAAAGAACTTTATATATAAATGCATATATTTTGTATACAAATTATAAAGTGTATTATTTAATTTGTTTGATAAAACGTGCATAGAATTTAACAATTTTAAATCAAAATGGGAATTCAAATGAAATACAGCAGCAAAAAAAACACAAACAAACCTATATTCATACTTATTTTATATGCGGTTACCTCAATAATATACATCAACAACATGGAAAAATACAATTATATAATAAAAAAATGTGTTAATTAGCATATCATTTAATTGAATTAAAAAAAATATACATGAATATTTTATGTTTCGTGTAACTAACTATAGGGATTTTTTACAGTTAAACCAAGATATAAAATTAGTCAACCGAGCGTTATCGTTTTTTACGGTTTATCCAACCATCCAGATATTAGCATAAATACAGACTGATCAATAAATTGTTTGTTTTGTAATAAAACCTCTAAACATTACGAAAAATGCATAAAAAACGGTCACACAAATTCAATACTCCACAGTTTCATCTATGGACATGTCTATTGAGTTATTTACATTTTCAGGGCGATAAACATCATTTTGTAACATTTATCCTTAAATATATAAAATATGTAACATTTATCCAACAATTTATAACAACTTTTGGTCGATTTCCATTCTGTTTTATATGGAAATTATGACTTATCTTAAATCCAATTAATTCTTATCAACAAATTAAAATAAATAAAGTAGTGAATTTTTTTAATTATCATTCATTTTGCTACACTAAAGGTCTATAATTTTACTATTACGATTTCAAATAGAACAACAGATGACAACCAATTATTTATATATATATCTCTATAAATATATAATTGATGTTGTTAATAAAATTAAAATATCGATTTTTTTTTATAAAGGGGATTAATTAACGAGCGAATATACGCAATTATATAATTTTGGATATACTAGATTTATTATTATAAATGTATATGTGTGAATATGAATGCATATGCAAATTCATATTTAGATTTAATGCAATTGAATTTAATTATTTATATAGGAAAATATATAGGAAAATTTAACACAAATACATATGTGTGTATGTATGCATGTATATATTAATATATATACATATGTGTGACATAAATGGTGATTTTATTTAATTAACACGTTTGTATTTAATTATCCATAATAGAATTTTGCCATTTCCTTCTACATGTATATACACAAAATAAATATACGTATATATTATTTGGGAATTTCAAATGTTATATATTCAAATAAATGTGAGTATAGAAATTATTTAATTAATTCAATTTATATTATTTTACATCTGTATTAATCCAGTTAATTATTATATGCATATTTAAAATAAATTTTAAAAGTTTTGTTATTTTTTATCTGTTTCAAATGTATTTCGTATTCTACCATGAGTATAAATAACGTACGTTGAAAATGGCATAGAGAAAACCACGAAAAGAAAATGCATAAAATGGAAGAATAACCTGAGATTGATGAATGAAAAACAAAAAAAAAATATTAAATAAGTTTAGAGTTTAAAATACTATAATAATCATATCTTGGATAAATTTTTAATTATAAAATACATGAGATTAGATAAAATATACAGATAAAAAATATAACATGAAAAACAAATGGAAAAGAAATACACGGTATTTTATTTTCAAAATATTTCATACAATATATAATAAGGATTCCCAACAAACAGAGATACCATATAAAATTAAATATTTATATAATAAGATAAACAAACTTTATTTTTTTAATCAATATATATAGTTAAGGTTTATTTTTTCATATATATACTTAAAGATATAAAAAAAAATAACAAAAACAATATCATTTAGCATATGGTAGGTATAATTAATTATGTATAACAATCTTAATTCCTCTTCTTCTTCCTTGTCTTCATATTCGATATTCAATTAATTTGGATCATTTATTTAAAAATTTACCAAGAAGTTGTATTGTTTTTTTTTTGTTCAAAGTGTAAACTTTATATATGGTAGATATATACGTTTAATAAAATAAATGGTAAATTTAAAATGTGTTATAAATTGGTTATGGTTTTTAAATAATTTACAATATAAAATTTAATTATATAAGAAAAATAAACCATTTCTAGATAAGACTGACTTGTTTTTATATAACAATAAAAATTAAAAATGGTAAAATGATACTTTTAAATTTATTTAAAAATCTATACATCATCTGTATATATTATAAAAGAAAATATACAAAAAACTATTCACCTTAATCTATTATTAATTCATGAAATAATTTTATCTATATAGAAAATTTATTAAAATGTCATTAGTTATTTTATACATAAAAATATTTGGAACGTGCCATAACATGGCTATTATATTTTATATATGTATATATAGAAGGAGACAAGTCAAGAGATAGCGCAGGTGAAATTATTATTAATAAAATAAAATAATTTTTTATTGATATCCTAAAATGTTAATCATCATTGCTTTCATTTAAATTTAAATGGAGTTATACAGCTCTTTAGTATATTTTGCTATATACCATATATGTTATATATATATATATGGCAAATATTTATTGTATAAAGTTGTTGAACAAAAAAAAAATAATTTTTTTTTAAAGGTGCATCCAAAAATACACATACAATTTTATAAAAAAAAAATAAAAATGTATATTAATCATTAAAAATATATACATATATAGTTTTATTTTGTTAAATGTTGTATATCTAAACGAGAAAATTAATATATCTTAAAATAATGAAATGTTTCTTTTATACGTACTATAGATAGAGGCAACGGGAACATAAAGTACTTTATTTTTTTATATAAATACAATAAAAATAATAAATATAAACGAAATGTTGGTTTGTTGAGCTCCTCTTTTATATATATTAGACAGTTGCATATAATAATAATAATTGTATATGTTTTCAAAATATAAAATAATTTATACTTTTATATATATAGGTTTATATATAAAACAGGACATGACAGATGTGTTCGAGGTGAAAATAATTAAGCAATTTGTGATGTTCAACCATCTGTATATAAGTATTTAAAAAAAATATATATATATACATACAACAACCACCATTGTGATGATGTACATAATATAGAGTAAAAATAACATAAAAGAGTTTTTAAATGTTTAAGAAAGAAATTGAAATTTATGCACTTTGCATGAATGCCAGGTATGTATACATAACAAAAATTCATTTTAAAATAAGATATATATATAATGAATTTAAAAAGATATAATACTGATATTACACCAATTTTAAATGCTATCTATATATATAATTTATATCATATAAAACTCCTTGAATTTAATTTAATTATTCTATTTATTTTATTTTATATGCTATTCATTATTTTCATGATTTTGTTAAGTTTGCTTCATTAAAACAGTAAAAAAACAATCGAGTTGTTTTATAATTTTAAGAATAATTTTGAATATCATAAATTAAAGTTTAATTACTTTAACTTGATTTTAATTATTACTAATTTGAGTAGTTATTAATTAATGGTATTAAATCAATCCGATTAAATATTATTCAGTATAATGGTTATTGGTAATATTATGACCGTATGTTATTTAATATAGTAATTTCTATTAAGATTGAATTGTCAATGTAATTCAATTGTTATAAGAACAAAACTTAAATTCTTTAGGAAACTCTTGAAAATATATACATATATATAGACATTTTCAATAAACATTATGAATATTATCTCCTCAGAATAAACAATTTATGAAATATGAAAAGGTATTTAGAAAATTTATTTTCATAATGTCGTGTTGCTCAAAATGCTAAAAATGGATTTAGATAATAACAAAAAAAAATTGGTATACGATTTTGTATATAACTATCATATATATATAATTATGGAAAATAATCAAATATACCCAAAGCAAACATTCGGGGTTTCGAATCAAAAGTAAAAACACATTCGTACGGAATAGCTATATAAATGATTTAGTATTCGATTGTACAAAAAACAGTTAGGTCAATTGATAGCCATTATTAGCCAATAATAGCCAAATTTGTGAATTTCAAAACTGGAATACAAATCCAATTAGAACCAACAACAGATGACAGAGAATAATAAAATAGATCATAATATTTAAATGAAATTTAAACTTTTTTGCTGTTAACTAAATTTTTTTGAGAATGAACATATGATTTATAAAAAACCTATAGACTGCAGTTAATTGTACGAAATGTTTCATGTTGGATACAAATTTACAAAATATATTAATACCTGCAGATTCTGGAGAAGATATAATTCTAATTTATTTTTATATTATTATAACATTGAAATGCTATGAAATGCTTTTTTTTTTAAAAACATTTTTTCTATATATTATATATCAAGCTGTGTTTTGAATTTTATTTTGACATAAACACTCAATATTATATTATATGTAGAATATTAAAAAAAATATATATATATTCAAACGTATTTTACTAAAAAACAAAAAACAAACAAAACTAATGTTTATTACTATTATTAATAAAATAATATTAGAAATTTCTATAAAAGTATATATCCAATCTTTTCAATCAATGAATTATTTCTATATTAATATTGAAAAATTACGGCAATAAATTATACATGTCTTTTTTTTCTCTCTATCGTCTTGTTGTTTTTTTTTTGTTAGTTTGTAATAATGTATAATAATAATAATAATAATAATAACCCAAAATAAAAGAAAAAAACTTCTTTTAAACTTGTTTTCAAATTTTCATTCATAAAATTATTCGCCCACATTTGAATATTAATGAGATGCTGCAAACTATATTCCATACTTTATATGTGTACTATTGAATATACAAAATCCATACAAAATTTACATATATAATATAAGATTCTGAATGTATTTAAGTTGTATTATTTATTATTATACTTATACCCATAAGCTTATTTTATAAATTCATTCAAAATGTTTTCAATTGTTTGTGTGTGTGTGTTTTTACATATAGATAAAAGAAGTTTTTCTGAATGTTTATACAAATATATATATATATTATATCTCCAACTAAATATCTTTTCGTATATATTGAATAGAAAAGCATTTTCTATTTATTAAATAATAAATACCTATATATATATATATAATAATGTATTATTTAACTATAAATGGTATAAAACACATTTCACCGATATATATATGTACGTATTTGTATAAAGTTTAAAGTTTTCTTTATTTATATAGTTTGAGGCAATCGTGATTATTGAGAATTCTATATATATAAAATATATATAATATATATATGTATATTGATCGATTTTAATTTTAGAATTATTATATATAGTATATATAGTATTGAGAAATTATATACTGGTTTATGCTTAAAAAAGATTTTATTATTCAGCAAAATTTCGATTTTGCATTTATATTTTCATAGGAAAATTTATGGACTTTTCATTAAAATATTAATATATATATAAAATTATTAAAATATATTGATTCAGGTAGAAATTTCTGTATAGTATATAGAAAGGTTTAATTAAGTTATGCGTATATATATGTATAATGTATACATAACTTGGAATACAATAAAAAAATTGTATATATAGCAAAATAATACATCGGTTATTAAAGGATTATATCATTTTATATATATGTATATCTAAATTCTAATTCTATGTAATTAATAGAAAATATTTTATGAAACTTTACAAGATGATACAATAGAAGTTTACAAATACAGCCAACCATTCAAATAGATAACCTATAAGTATTATACTTGTGGAATATATAGAGGAAATATTACTTTAAAAAGGGCCATCCTTTATAATTAAATAAATTAATATTTTATATACTAAAGGTTTTTCGTTTTGAATTATTTTTGCTGAATATGTGAATATAAAATGTTGCTACAATTGTAATAGTTTTATTTTTAAGGTTCAATAAAATATATAAATTTATATGAATACCAGTAGAGCATTTATTGCCAAAAATCAGAACCATTATAGAGAATTACATACACCTTTACTATATACATATGAATTGTTGGTTAAGGAAAAAATGACAACAATCAAAATATGTATAGAGTATGATGGGATGGTCATGTAATAAGGAATGACGAAAGAGTATAATAATAAAAGAATATTCGATTAAAGGATGAATGGTGATGAAACTTTAGGTTAAAAACTTAAGTGCAATACAAAAAAAAATGTATGAAAATAATAGATAAGGTAAAAAATTATTCATTTTATTTCTATATATAATTCGTTTGTTTGAAAAATAACAAAAAAAATGGTTATTTGTTTTAAAATAGATTGCAGTTAGGCCAAATATTTTTTTTTTTAATGATCAGATAAATTAAATATCAAATTTACGGTACTTATTATATGAATTTGTTAAATACGTCAATACAAACCAATTAATGCAATGAATACAATATTTGATAATAGATAAAAGAGTGTAATGTTTATTTATTTCACATACCTTAAGAACAACAACATTTAAGATCTGCTTAATAAACAATTGCGGTTTATTAATTATTACATCTGCATTAAATATTATTCTATATTACATTCTTTTTTAGGACCACACATAAGATTTAAAGTAATAAATCGAAAAAGTTTGGGTTCACTTAAAGGAAAATCTCAATTTATACAAACGCACATTAAAAAACTTATTTCAATTAAATAATTAAAGATAAAGAAAATATATTGAAATTTAAACTTAAAAAAAACACTAAACACGCACAATTTTTGCTCTTAATGAAATTATTTTTATCAGATATACTAAACTATATATTAAATTAAATATAATTAATATTTATTTTTCGTGATATATAGGCACAATATTGGAAGAAGAATATATGACTATAAAGTTTAATCAAATCATAAAATTCATACAATGAAAAAACAAATGTTATTTATTTTGAATTGTATTGATTGAAATTGAATGTGTGATAACACTTTACTGTGATTTAATATAAATCAAAACGTGTTTGAATTTTGTGTTTGTTGGTGCACGTCGGTTTACCGTATTGTAATTTTACAAAACATATATTTTTTAATGTGATATATTTTACATATGAATATTGAATACCAAAACACATTTGTTAATGCAAAAAAAAAAATGTTAACTGGAATTTTTTGATATGCCAACACTTAGCTAAAACAAGCACTAACTCCTTGTGACAATGGAATACAGTTTAGAGTTAAATTTCGCATACGGCTTAAATGTAAAATGTTATGACATATACTAGATTATATAAATTGGATTGGGTTCTAAGTCCACAACATACTGTTATATTCGAATTAATTCCTAATAACCCCTTAAATGTTATTATGGGCAGATCTGAACGGGATAAGATCAGATAAAAAACACATTTTTTCATTGTTTGTCTAACCTTCACTCTCAAAATTGCACCTGCGATTTTTTTAAACTAAACGAAATATTATTGATAATCTCTTGGATTCGTTTAGGAATGGGTATTCTAGATAATGAATGAATCAAAAATCTATTAATGAACATATCAGGGGAATCAAAATTAATTCTATAGTATGCTGATCACTACACAATAAATAATCAACTCAACTGATCACATAAAGGTTTATTTGAAATAGACCGTTTTAAGATGTTAAAAAAAACTTAATTGATTGTAGTTGGTTTTTGTTTGCTTTTGAAGCTTAATAATATTTATCATATTCTTATATTTGAAACATCAAGTCTTTCAAATTAAGATCATTCGATTGACAGCAGAAATGTAATAAAACGATTCACATCACAACATAATAATAATAATTTGATATTTATCAAATGATATCCAAATGCGATTATGCATTCGATATCCACATTTAAATTATTATAAAAGTAGCAATATAAATAATAAGAGTATATACAAATAATATCTTACCGATAACGACAATTTCTAAGTACATTTTCATTTTAGATTTGACAATTTTATTGCAATCACTAACCTGAAAATAAAAATAGAAAAAAAAAATTATCATTAGAAATTTAATATACGCAAATTAAATATTAAATAAATAAATTATATAAATTGTTTACATAACATATACGAAAATCTAAAACAAACTATATATATAATTAATACGATATAAAGATATTAATTTATTTGCATTCGAAATTATTGAGGAAAACAGAAACCTTTCTATAAAAGGTGTGTAATTATAATTAAAAATAAAATATAAAATTAAAATAAATAGGTTATTTGAAATAGCAAAAAAAAAAAAAGGGACAATATCATATTTATTTAAATTCTACAAATACAATATATGTTTGCTTACGTATTTTATATAAAATGATTTAATTATTATTGTAATTATCACATTGATGGTGACAAATAAAAGAACTTTGTCACATTTTACATTTTAATTAAATGTCATTAAATTGATTACAACCATGAAACATATGCGCAATTTTAAATTTATTTATGGGTAGATATACATATAACATATATATTTTACAACACAAAACAACACAAAACAAAACTATATACACTCGTATATGGTACATAAGAATTTTATCGACTTTTTTTTTCATCAAATACAATGTAATATACAAATAAAATTTAAATACAGAAATATACACACGCAAAACGTAAAGTTTTGTTGATTTGCATTTCAGGATCGGGATTATCTCATCATCATCGCATCATTCGCATTTTCATCATACATTGTTTAAACAGTAAAATATAAAATTTTTAACAAATAAAAAATATTTTATTTAATTCCGTTTTATTTATATTCGTAAAAGTAACAAATATAATAATAAAATTAATTTAAATTATATGTTAACAATAATTAAAACTTTGTAATTTATCGTAATTTCGTTAAATTCATGAATTAAGTATTTTTATATTATGTACGGAAATCTTTCTCAGCACAAGCCGTTTTATAAAATAAAACCAAGTCAAATTTCACGCTTTTCAATTTACTGAGAGTTTATTTAAAAACCAATAAAATTCTTTGATTCAATTGGATGAATTCAAATAGAAAATTTTCAACATAATCAAATAGAATTTTCATCATATTCTAATGGTCAAATTCAAATTGTGTTATTGTTACGAATACACCTAAATTACTTAATAAATTAAAGAAAATTGGATTAATCGAAATCTTTTATATTCGTATAAAGTATTAGTTAAGAAGGATGCATACTTAAAATTACCATATTAAAATAAAATATCAACTTTATAATCATATATGTAAAAAAATAAACATAAAAACCCAGAATTTTAGTATTAAAAATGACATTGAATATTACACATTGTTTTTTTTTGCTATATTTATCTAAAATTATAATATTAATATGAATAAATGGATATATTATCGTGCGGTATAAAAAGAAATGATTTTGTAAAACTTTAAATATTATATACGGAAAACGTGAATGTATATAAAATAATATAATGTTTGTATATAACAAAAAAACAAACATTTTGATATTATCAAAAAATTAGTCTTTGAGATCATTTATTTTTGATTATACTCATATATTGTTGAAAATCCTCCACAAATTCAATTCTATCCATATAGCAACGAAACATACATGATAAAAAATATAATACACATATAATTCTTTGCATATATATTATCTTTCATATATAAAATTTAATGAGTAAGTTTACATAAATAATAAATTATTATATAGATATAGTATATTTTTCAAGAATGGAAGCACAACATCAAGCATATATATACAACAGATAGGTGTTTTGAATAAATTCAATGTACATATACATATCTGTATATAAAATAAATATATATATATATTTGATATACAACAAAACACGTATATCTATATACATATATATAGATAAGTCTTTATAAACAAATTTTGTATATTCATATTTAAATATTATGTATAAATATATAAATTCATTCTAATATAAGTTGTGTGTTTGTCAGTAGATATGCATGAGAATAACAAAAAAAAAAATGAAATGAAATTCTGAAACTCATCTGCATTAAACATAAAAAACAAAAAAAAAACATATATACATTTTTTTTTATTCTATATATGTAGCTTCCATATCATATTATAACCAACAACAATATAAATAAATATATATTCTATACCTGAAGAATTAATAATTCAGCTGTGAATTATTTATATGTATTATAAACATACACCTTAGTTTCATATCTTTTACATACAGAAATTTGTATATTAGTATTTAGTAAGTATAGGCGCAGATTTCTCTTAACATTTTCGTTCATTGCGTATTATATCTACAGTTCTACACATATATTCAGATTTCTGAAAATGTTTTGTACCTTTAAGATTTAAATATAAAATATATAATTCCATACTCATGCACACACACACACACACACACCGTGTGTTTTTTTATAATTTAGTTCACACACGCTTCAGTATATTTTATCTACGAATAAAACATTAATATTACGACAATAATTCTTATATCATATACATTTTCGTATATTTAACTGTTATATACATATATACAGTATGTAAAATATATATTCATACCCCTTGTTATAGTAGAATTTAATGGAAGAAAATGCTAAGAAAACTCATTCATAAATTCCATATATTCATTAATTTTATTAAATTGAATCATAACAAATAATTTCTGAAAATTAAACAAAATTCTGTGCCGTGGCTACTACGCCATAAAGCAAAATCTAAAAATAGACCAAAAATCAGACAAAAAAAGTATTCATACCCCCCACTTTTAAATAAAGAGAACCTATTATTTATTGTTTTATGCGTGCGCACGTGCTTTATAAAATTAATATTCAGTTATCAATGATCTTTCAAAGAATAAACTAATCTATTTGTCAAGTAAAAAAAATCAAAAAAGTCAAGAAAATGGTAAAGGAGCGTGAAATTGAATTGCATATGGGCCAAGAAATTGTTAATTTGTATGAATCAGGTGCCGGATACAAAAAAGTGAGTCAAATCACAAAAGTGAATAGTAGTACGGTGGTTTCCATAATAAAAAAATATAAAGCAACTGGAAAAATATCGAATCTGAAACGAGGAGGGCGTAAAAAAAAAACAACCCCTCGCGTTGACAGGTTGATTTTACAAAAAGTTAATCAAGATCGACGTATATCGGCTCCAAAAATTGCTGGATTGCTATCAACTGAATTAAATATTACCGTGCATCCACAAACGATAAGAAATAGAATAAAATCTGCCAACTATGCTGGAAAATTTGCAGTAAAGAAGCCATGGATATCAAAAAAAAAACCAAAAACAACGATTGCAATGGGCTAAGGACAAACTAAATTGGTCTATTGATGACTGGAAGAGCGTAATGTGGTCGGACGAAACAAAAATCGAATTGTTTGGATCTGGAGCACCATCTAGGGTGTGGCGAAAGAAAGGAGAACGTTTAAAACCGAATTGCCTCAAGCCTACTGTAAAACACGGAGGCGGTGAGTTCAATTCATATTTTTTAAAGTATACTTATACGAATTTCTTATTGTATATGCTTATTTTTTCAGCCAGTATTATGGTTTGGGGTGCAATGGGACATAATGGCTTCGGTGAAATTGAAATTATAGATGGTACCATGAATAGTGCCATGTATTTAGACATTTTAAAAAAAAAAGCTTCATAAAAGTGCAAGGAGTATTGGATTAACCAGGAGATTTATCTTTCAACAAGATGGTGATCCAAAGCATAAGTCAAAAATCGTCACCAAATGGTTGAAAGATAATAAAATTAAAGTACTAGATTGGCCCGCACAGTCTCCTGACCTCAATCCAATTGAGCATTTATGGGCAATTTTAAAAAAGGATATGTACCAACGAAATCCTAAGTCACTTACCGATTTAAGAGAACTAGTTCATGAGGTATGGCATAATTTGGATACCTCTATCACTAGAACATTGGTAGAATCCATGCCGAAAAGATGCCAGCATGTAATCGATGCAAAAGGTGACCATACTAAATATTAAACTGAAGGGTATGAATACTTTTTTTGTCTGATTTTTGGTCTATTTTTAGATTTTGCTTTATGGCGTAGTAGCCACTGCACAGAATTTTGTTTAATTTTCAGAAATTATTTGTTATGATTCAATTTAATAAAATTAATGAATATATGGAATTTATTAATGAGTTTTCTTAGCATTTTCTTCCATTAACTTCTACTATAACAAGGGGTATGAATATATATTTTACATGCTGTATATAGAGAAGTTATAGATTCAAACGAATTAATGAATAAAAAATTAATAAAAGTAAAAAAAAAAAAATTATCATCTGCGAGTTGGATAGCAGCACCAATTTTTATCGAAACAATTCAGGTTTTACCAACATAGAAAATCAAGAGGAATACATGTATAACATATATATATATATATATATATTCAAATACGTATGCAGATAAAGCGATTTCAATGCTTTTTAATTCATTCAAGTATAATAAATAATATAGATATATGCATATAGCATCTATAGATATAATATTTTAAAATCAATATTAATAAATTATCTATCTCAATATAACATATATATATATATATTTTCATAAATTTTACAGCTTACCTTTTACCTTTATACAGCTATATACGTATAAAAGATATATAAGTTATATAAATAATCGTATAAATATATAACAATTGAAAATTGAATATTAAATTTATTATACAGATATATTATATTAATTTCTGTATTTTCTTGATAGATATTTGATATTTAAATATTGCAGGCGCAAATTTTAAGGAATATTTATCGAAGTATTTTGTCAATAAACCAAAAAATTAAATATTTTTTTTATTTCTATATCGATTCAATATTTTTCTAAATAAATATTATATAATGAAGATTTAAATATATGTATGTGTATTGTACTGTGTGTTGATATGTTAATCAAAAATAAAAATCTGCCATGACATTATAATATAATTTTAAAATTAATCTTTTCTATATATAAATATATATTCATTCACGATGACGACGATATTTGAATTTATATTATGTTATATTCCAAAAAAAAAAAAAAAAAAATTCAATTAAGTTAAGAAATACAATGCGTAAAGTAAAGAAAAAAACGTATATGAGATTAGCATTTCATAACATTTGTAATAATAATAATAGAGCATATATAATGAAATAAAAATAAATAAATAAATGTATATAATATCAATTAAACAAATTCGGTAAAATCCATTAATACTTTTTTATTTTTTCGTTTTTTTTTTTACTAATTTGAACTTTGGTTGAGAAAAATTATTGAAAAAAAAATCGTAAAACGTTAAATTAAATAAAAATACTGTTGCAGATATAATTCTTACATAATAGTAATAGCGATATTTTTGGGAGAACTTTAACATTTTCAAATGGGAAAATTCACAATATTATATCAATGAGCAAATTCATTTAAAATGTTCACCAAATGGAATCATTCTAAATTCTAAGATACTTCTTCAATTGCAATTACAAAATATGGAATATTTTTTATTGGTATAGTAACGTGTGTGTACAATTATAATTAAAAATTCATGCAGGATATTAATTCTCACTGATGTAGTGCGTGTGCTTGTATTTTTCTGTTGCTGTTCCTGTTGTTGTCGTTGTTTTACTTTTCATACACACTTTTGATGTATAGATAGTACGTGAATTATATTTTAAAAACTTTTTTTTTAAATCATATGCTTCAACATACATTTCTTATATACATAACACAATATATAGAAATATATTAAATTCATTGAGAGACTGGTTTTCTCATTTCAAACGAATAATATAACTTGCGATATAATACTATATTTATATATGTTATATCTGTCATGAAAATATAATTTATATTTTATTTATACATATTTTAGTAATATATATATACTGACGGTTAACAATTTCAATGCAAATAAAATGTTATTGAAATTTCCATATAAGAAAAAATTCAATTTTTACATATCAAATACAAAAAAAAATAAAAAATAAAAATGATATATGAAAATCCTAAAAATGTATTCCATTTTCAACTAATGTATATATTTTCTTGTCACATGATTTTATAAAAAATATTATATATGTAATACAAAATAATGTATATTTATTTTTATTTTAAAGTGATGTTTGTATAGGAAAATCCTTTTAACCCAAACCGAAGTGACTTAAAAATTGTTGACGATGATGTTTCTTGTTTTCTTCTTTTTTTTTGTTTAAATTTAGTTAATCTAAATATCAATCTGTTGGGTTCTTTCATATAACTATACATATTAAATATATACGTTATAAATAATAATATATTCATTGAATCTTTTGATCATTTTTATACGAATGAAAATATTAAGAAAAAACCAGAGAAAACTACTTGGAATACTACTTGGTTAATAATAATAAAAAAATAAAAGATCTCAAAGCACATATTATAATATTATAGGAAAAAAATTATATACATATGTACGAAAAAGTACAAAACCACGATAACGAAAAATAATATGATATTTGCGTGAGAATTTTTCAATATGATTTAATTTTGTCATTATGTCTGTGTGTCTTTTTTTTCATTTATTTATTTATACCTTATTTTATATATGTTACAGATTTTTTTAATTAAATTGTATCTGTTTTTTTTTTATTATAAACATTTTGAATTTACATAATGAATCAATATTAAACCATATTTGGTATCTATCAGCGGCGCCGCGTAGCCAAAAATTATGGTTGTCAAAATTTTTGAAAAGAACAATAATTCGTTAAACTAAAATAATTTATGTGTTTTTAATTTTTTCAAAAAGTCAACTAAATTTCTTTTGGAATTTCAATTTAGAAATGCTCAACTGGATTCAATTCACAAATAAATTATTATTTTTAATTTGCACTAAATATCATTAAAATGCAATATGAAATCTCCAAGTTGTTCAAAAACTAAATTAGCAACATGAATAAATAAAAATAAATGCTCGTATTGCAAAAATACTTTGTTAATTTTAAATGAGAAATATTTTCTTATATATTTTCTTCTTTTACACACACTACTAATTTCTCATACTTTACCTCATTGGTTTTTGTATTGTATCTACATTACAGCATGTGCGATATATGAAAATGTTAGTTTACCATATGTATGGAAGGTTGCTAAAAAAAAATATTGACAACATTCTTCTAAACACACCATATAAATAAATCAAAAGCCCATATATTTTAAGCTTAACTACAATTTTATTTAGAACAAATTTAACCATTGAGTTGTTACAACAAAGCTTTCACAACTTAAATTCAAATACATATGCATATAGTTGAATTTGTATATAATAGCATAATAGGATAATATAGGTAAATAAGACAATATGAATGGAATGGAAGTTGTTAGTATTTTATTGTAACAACCTACTGATTAAGTGTGTTGGTGTTCTAACTGAAATTGTAGTTAATTTTAAAATATATGGCCTTTTTGAGTTTTTATATGATGTGTTTAGAAGAATGTTGTCAACATTTATTTTTAACAAAACTATTTAAAATCAATTCTATATCGAATAGTACGTGAAGTTAAAAAAAACTTTTCGCAGATTTTCAGGACACATTTTTTTTTTAAATATTGAATTTTTATATGATTTTTTCGCAAAAATCAAGTTCTCATATGACAACTAGCACATTACCAGGATACGCCACTAGTATCTATACAGAATGTTATATTGTATAATTATGTTCAAAGAGTGAAAGATTTTTATATAAAGGAATTATTATGTGATAAGAGAATTAAATTATTAACACATTTATTTTTAGGAAAAATGTAGATTCTTGCAATTAGATGTTCAAAAGTAGTTTACAGAAAGTTAAAATGTCTGTGATATTATTTTAATCATTCTTGTAGTACCTTATCATATTGAAGTAATATATGGTATCAGGATCAGGTGAATGATTGATCAAATTAATGTTAAGATTTGAGTACTGGAAAATATATGACTTATGATGATGCATGCGGTCTTCCAATATTTTTTTTTAATATCGTAATGGGTTTATACTTAAATGAGTCTAAAAGGTAGTAAAGAAATAAGCAGTGTGAAAGTTAGAAGAATAGTAAGATAGACGATTATAGTAAGATAGCTTATTACATCGGACGACGAATCTACCCACTGACAAAATAACAAATAAACCAAAAAAAATCTGATCAAAATATTATAGAATATTGTCGAGTTTTCAAAAATATTTCCCAATGCGATATTTTATGTATCATGTATGCGAATTGTAACAATATAGAGTTTAGGACATTTGTAGCTTTTAAATGCATTTTACATGTATGCAGTATATGTGTATTATATAAAGGTATATTTATTTCCAATTGTTTTTTGTTTTAAAATCCATATATGTCATCCAGTTCATATATACAATAGCATTTATTTTGTATTGTGTTTACAAATATTTATACAATGTACTTTGTAATGGTTTTTTAACAGAATGTATAGATTGTTTTAGAATCTCTATTTTATACATATAGTATATATGGAAAGTATATATAGTATTTTTATTTTCTTTCCTGTAAGTATTTTTGTTCTTTGTTTTGTTTTATATGAATGAACATAAATACACAAAATAATTTCTATATTATATATGTCGTGAGAGATATAAGGAGTATTTGAATTTATACATATATGTATATACAAACAGACAGGACTATTAAGAAAATCTATTGTTCTAAATATATAGTACATATACGAATGGTATTGTATTATTTTTACATAAGAGTGAAAAACCTTTTAAGATTTCACTGTATGCTATGCGTCGTTATCTTTAATGACGTCATTTATAGTATTGTTGTTTTTTTTTATTTTTTGTTCGTTTGCATCCTTCTGCGGTGTTTTTTTGACAAAACACATCCTTGATGTTTTAGATTAGTATAATTATATATAGTTTTATTGGATATATGTAAAATGGAAAGGAAAAAAATGTATTTGTATATATATAGTTAAAATTTATCAATGTGGTATATCACCAAAAGTATTCAAAAATATTATCGGGATAGAAAACAGGGTACATAAATTGGTCCTCATCTAGTCAGTCATATTTGAAGTAAAAAATTAATTTATAACTCATTAGTAAATATGACCATATAGTAAATATGATTCATTCTTAATATATTCAAAATTGTTTTGTTGTGAAACTATACTCGAAAACATAATTGAAATTATGTTTAATTTAATTTGTTTATTTTATGATCTATATTTGGTCATATGCGTGCCGTATATATGGGGAATTTATAAGACCACGATCGATAAAGAGCATTTCAACTCACTATATCTGACTAATGATAAACAGTATTTTAATTATGCGAATAATTTATAAATATAATAAATAAATTGATGTGCAATTCTGATAATTTTTAATAAAACTAGATATAATATACTAAATGATACGGATAACATTGTAAATATATGGTCTATAGAGTTTTATAGTTTAGTCGTACATTCATTTTTACCATTTTCTGACACAACTATATATAATCATTTTCGAAAGCCAGCGAAAGAGTTCATAAATGATTTAATTAATGAACTGCAGTATATAAATCGAATTGTACATAGTTTTGATTTTAAATATCTATATATTTATATGCCATATCTAATTGATAAATGCTTTGCCGTATATATAATCAAATTATCTATTTAATTTGCATATGAAAATATACTACTATATATTGTTTAATTTGATATGAGTTTTATTCAAGTTTTTCCATTTTCATTAAAAGTATATATATGTATATATCCAATATAAAAATCTATTTTATATTTTACTATATGGAAAATTCCAAAATCACTGTATATATATAAGAAAATGAATATATATTCAAATTATATAAATATACTCTATATATGAGGATATATAATGTTAGTTGTGCATAATTTTTTACTGTAATTCCTTACTTACACATATATTTATTTATATCATATTGTTATATATATACATGCATAAAGAGAATTAAAGTTTAACATTTTCCAAATATAAAATCTATATAGTAAAAACAAAAAAAAAATTGTATATATATTTAAGATAAGTATAAAAGTATTCTGTTATATTATCTTTTCTTTTTTCTTTTTTTTTTGGTACATCTTTACTTGAACAACAAAAGCTTCCTTATTGTTTGTTTGTTTGCAATTACCATTTTTTGTAATGCGTTTTCTATATCATTATCATCGTCGTATACGCGAACTGTACTATATATATGCTATTAAATATATATTTTTAAGTTGGTAAATGTATTTAAAATCTTTTAAAATCATAACATTAAAATTCTATGTTTTTAGATTTTTCATTGTTATATATACATAAAGAGATTTTATGTTAAAAGTTGATGGTGCTATTTTTTTCGTTCGTTCTTTTATTTCTAATTAATTCACGGTCTTTACATTTACATATAGATATGTATATATATATGGTATTTACAAAATTCATTCCATATATTGTGTGTCCTTAAACATTTTCAAATACAATTGGTATAATTTACATATACCTAAATAAATTAATGTATATAATAAAAGTATCTGAAATATAATATATAAACAAATCCTTATATAACAATTAATTTTTACTTTTATTTGTTATATTTCATTTTATGTTTTGGTGTTTGTTTTCTTTTACATAGAAAATGTTTTTTTTCCAAAATCCAAAACAAAAAAACACAAGCATTTAATAATACTAAAGTATTAAAAACAACATAAATAAAGCACAATGGAAAAACATGCATTTAAAAATTATATATATATATATATATATGGAGATTTCATTATTGTCACTAAAATTCCTCTAAAAATACGGTACAAAATGTTATACATTTAAAATAAAAACTCAGAATTACATGTCCATCATCCTCACAATGTCGTGTGGTGAATCTAATTCGTATTTGAATATATTTAAAAAAAAAAGAAAAGAATAATGAAACAATTTTTTATCTATGGAATTTCTTTATTTTCTATAGGAAGAGTGTGGGACTAAAATGTCCTTACATTAATAAACATTTTACAACAATAATTTGAATATTTGGAAATTTATAATTATATATCACTTCAAACATTTAAGAAAGCAATTATTAAAATTTTAATGTATATACATTTTTTTTTTTAATTTTTCCATATGGATATATTTTTGTGCGATCGCAATACGAAAGGACGTGTGTATAAAATATACCCTACAAAGTCTTGAAATTCTTTCGAGAAATTCAAGACAAATATTCAATAAAAAATATCACAAATAAAATAAACCAAAAAATTGCGAAAATTTTTGAAAATTCACAAATCTAAAACAGTAAGTCTATTATGAAACCTATAATAAGGAAAATTTCAATAACAGTAGAAGAATACATTATATATAGCGATCGCAAATTTTCCAAATCGATTGAGGTCGACAATTTTTTGGTAAAATTTTTTAAAGGAAATCAAGTGAAATGGGAAAATCGTGAGAAAAATGTTAAATTATAAATCAAAAAATCGGAACCGATTCCAATTAATTTTACTATGAAACTATACTTAGATTTTATAACAAAAACAATGAACAAGGATTTTTTTTGCTAACAAAAAGAATTACAGAAAAAAAAACAAAGAAATGAGAATACTTTAGGCAGCACAAATTTATGTATAATGTATATATACAAATCATAAATACAACGTATCTAAGGATATAAATAAAAGATAATATAAAATATAAGGATATAAATAATATAAGTTTTTCTTTTATTTCACTTCACTTTTTTTTTTTTAATTTTTGACTTTTCCCCAAAATGAAAAAAATAAATAAAAATATGTCAATCAAAGTTACAAAGATCTCTCTTTCATTGTCAGTCGACAGAGTATATGCGTTTATGCATATATATATACCTATATATGTTTTGAAATATCAATATTTGTGTATGTGCATAAATTTAAATAGATTATAAAAACCTTTTTTCTTCCTTTCTTTTTTCTGGGTGTAAAGAAAAAAATAAAAAAGGCTTCAATATATGTAGTATAATTTTTATTTTATTTTTTCATCGTCATAACAATGCATACGTATACGTCATCGTATGATATAAATTTTCATCTTAAGATTTTCTATGAAGGTAACATTTTATTATAGATATGTATTCATTCATTCATATATTGATATTTACAACATATATATATATAGAATATCAAATTAAATGAGAAGTGAAATATAATAATAATACATGACATTTTGCATAATTTTTCTGCATCTATATATACATATGTAAGAAAATGTATATAAATGAAATTGATAGATTTTTCAATATTTATTGTATAAAAGTATATATACACTATATAAAACGAGAAAAAAACGCATGTGTTTTTTTATTAAATATATAGGTATAAAAATAAATATACATTTTCATCTATTATTATTTCTATATATTTGTATCACCTTTTAGTTAGAATACGTTTATAACATGAAGAAAAAAAAATGAAAAATCACTGAAGCGTATTTTATTAATATATTTATTATTATACAATATAAATATATACAATTTTTTATTCCTGACTATTTTCCAATTCATATACGGAAAACTTATTATCATCATAATTTTTTTTTTCCTAATAATATATCATTTATATATATATATATATATTTAGAATATATACAGACAAAATAATCAAAAGAATATCAAAAGTATAAGAAAAGAAATAATAAGACAATAAAAAGTTCATTGCGTTTATTTATATTTACCTGCTGTATGTATAATAATAATATATATTATGAAAAAATTATGCATATGAAAAATAAATACAGACTCTTGGAAAATAAAATAAAAATAAATTTAAATAATAAATTTATCTCGTGTGAACACACAACAACAAAAAAACAACACAGGTGAATGTAAATTACATGGTACAAAAACTTTTGTAACGTGAGACCTTTTGTATTGTTTTATTTAAATGTTGTATTCTGTTATTGTATCGCGTTGTTGTTTTAATATTATTATTACATATTATAATGTTTTTTTTTGTTACAGATGCGATATTATTACCATCATATATAAGTTGTGTAATCTATTTTAATTTTTTTAGTTTTCTGAAATATATTCTTAACATATATATATATATGGATGGATATTATTTTTTGATTATGGATGACTTAGATTTCACACATTTTTTTTTTTTAGTTTTAATTCAGATACAAGAAATCATTTCTATACTTACCTTACTTTATATGTACCAAAGTAAAAAAAAACTATTGCAATTTTTATCCATTCATATCACAATTTTATATATAGTATAGCGCAAGTAGTATGAGATCAAGAAAGACAAAACACAAAAATTAGCATTGAGTAATTTAAAGATTAATATAATAATATATGCGAAATAAATTAAATATACAGTATGTATAGAAGGAAGAGTTGATCTATTTTTTTAAGTTGATGACTTAACTTTAACTATATACATTTAAATGATGTTATATAGAAAAAATAATTTTATAACAATTTTAAAAGAAGAGGAAGTATAACATAAATTATTATAATGATACAATAAAAATTGGAAAAAATCTATTTATGTAAAAATAAATATGAATATATTTTGTATATTTATATGTATGTATAAAAAAAGTGATTAAGAAGAGGTTTCTTGTTGTGTTGATGACTCACATATATATTCACGGCAATAATAATATTACCATAATAAATTATACTTATATATATATATATTGATGATGGACATGATGATGATGATGTTGTTCATGGGAACTTTTATTCTATACAGTAATCAAGGTTTATAAATTTAAATGTTTTTCACATGTATATAATAGAGGTGGAGTTAAAAATTAAAGTAAAGTAAATTTTATGAACAGACGTTAATTTCTATTAGGAATTAGCGTATTTTTTAGAATTTTTATTTTAGAAAATGTCCTTAAAAAATACACTTTCAATAAACAAAAACAGGTATTATGATCAATTATTTAAGACTTTATGTGAGGTTAAGGATATGGTATATATGATAATTAGTTTTTCGTTTAAAATATGGTTTGTTTTTGTATTTCATCTATCGTTTTTCAGGTGTAAATATTTTATCGCCTATAAATCTTTCGAAATACCATTCGAATATTTTATATAAAACGTTATTAAATGATAATTAACAATTTCTAATATTAAATCCATATTGTATATGTAGAAATTTGTATGGATTCTATATTTCATTTCAACGAAAATATCAACTGATATTGTCAATTTGTCAATCGCTGTTCTTTTTATATTTATATATAGATAAATTATTACGCATGTTGTATATACCTGAAAATGGTATTAGATAATACTATAATACGATATTATGCGTATATTATTAAAATCTTTATGTTAAGTATGGATTTATGAGTTTATCAAAAATATGTATATAGAATATAGATATATATTAAATTCATAACAATAATAATATTACATAACAATATATTAAAATCTATATATCCATATGTAAAATCTATTTATGTATGTATAGAAGAAAACGATTGAATTTAGAAAAAGAAAAACTAGTAAGAAATTAATATATAATTTTTTTTTGTGTTCATCCAAATGAAACTTATATATACATTTTCATGTAATTGATACTCATCATCCTGCGCTATATATATATGAATTTATATAATCGTTTTATTTATGTTTATAGTTCCGTATACAAAATATAATTATATTTTATGGCTTATTATATATTAATTTCAAATTGTATTTATATATATATTGTATATAAATGTATTTCTTAAACCACAATCTTTCTCTCATCAATAATTTTCCCGTCAAATATTCTATATATAAAATGTATTAATAATATAATGTATAATATATATTGTAAATCTTCTTATAACAAAAAATATAAATTATATTCAATACCACATTTATGAATATATATATATATTTTCTTGTCATGCAAAATTCAATTTCACTTAACATCTATATACGTGTATTTTTATTTTTATATGAAAATCGAGATTATAAAAATTGATACATTTTAACAAAATATAAAAAACAACACACACATTTTTATATACGAATAGTAATAATTAATTATTTTATTTGTCAACATTTCTTTGAAATTAAATTGTGTAACTCATTAAGTTTTACATACGCAATTCGTTAAGCACACCGTTTAACACATGTTGTATTATATCCATATGCAAGTTTTCAATAATTATTATTTGATATATATTACAAATTGAATTAGGTAAAATTTGTTACATAAGATCATTGAGTTTATATATATATATAGAGGTTCCAAACACATGAAACATTTTCATCCATAAAATAAAATAATTTCGTACCGTGTAGAAGCTCAATTTATTTTTAAAAGTGTTAAAATATAAAATTTGAAATACTTAGAGCTTTTGTGACAGTGTATCTTTCGTTAATAAAATATGATAACGAAAGATACACTGTGGTCTTTCGTTATCATATTTTTAAATATTTATAATATATATATCGTGATATCGTATATATAACATTTGGTATAAGGAATCTATAACAAAAAAAACCGGTTTCTTATATACAGATTCGATATTCACAAATAAAAATTATATTACTATTGTGTGATGCTTATGATTTTATGTGTTTTGATATTTTCACTACAATATATAAAAATATCTTTTTGTATAAAAAATATGACAAGAAAGGATATTTCACCAAATAATATATAATTCTTGTTGTTGTTTTGTTTTGTTTTGTTGTTTTGATTCACATTGTGTATATGCACAAACGAGCAGTAAAAGAAAAGAAGATAAAAAAAGGTTTTATTCAAAACATAAATTAAGAGTCACCATATATTTACAAATTATGTGTAAATCATTTTTTAATATACATTTATGGTATAAAGACTATAGGTATGCTCGATATTTGTTGATGTTCGCCATTTTTCCCTTTTCTGACGTCACTCTGGGTTTTTCTTTTATTGTGCTTATGTTCATTATGGTTTATTACTCATTCAAAATTTTTTTTCACTCAGAGTGGCGTCATACAAAATTGTATATCAGCTGTCAAGCACACCTATAGTCTTTATACCATGATATACATTATAAATTTTACCTTATTTTACCATATTTTTAACATGCGAAAATATTACCATATTTTAATATCACAATCAACAAAATATATTATTTCTTATTTCTGTGTTGCGGTTTTTTCTTCAGCACAACAATAATATAAACATTTTTTTAAGATTTTAAATTTATATGATAGGTTTTAAAACGAATTTTTTTGGAAAATGGGCTGTTCTTCTATTAAATATAAAAATTGAATAAAATATAGAAAATTAAAAAAATTAATTTTTGCGAAAAATTAGTGCAGATCATTTTTCTCTTAATTAATGTAAACAATTTTCCATCTTCGTCAATAGATTATAGATTTTATCATTAAGAGGTACTAAACATAAAAAACAACATCATTGTTAACAAAAAAGGATTATTGCGTACATTTTTTGCTTTTGATTATTAAACCCAAAAACTATCAAAAGAAAAAATCTCAAATTACAATCTATTAAAAAGTATCTGAATCATAACAAATTTATATACAAAGCATGATCGGCGGTGACAAAAAGATGTGAATAAATTTATATTATAAAATTGATACAAAAAATGTAACAACAAATACAACAATAACATTAACGAACTAAAGAATTATATATTATTTGAATTATGATATTTTATTTGGTAAAATATCCTTTCTTGTCATATTTTTTATACAAAAAGATATTTTTATATATTGTAGTGAAAATATCAAAACACATAAAATCATAAGCATCACACAATAGTAATATAATTTTTATTTGTGAATATCGAATCTGTATATAAGAAACCGGTTTTTTTTGTTATAGATTCCTTATACCAAATGTTATATATACGATATCACGATATATATATTATAAATATTTAAAAATATGATAACGAAAGACCACAGTGTATCTTTCGTTATCATATTTTATTAACGAAAGATACACTGTCACAAAAGCTCTAAGTATTTCAAATTTTATATTTTAACACTTTTAAAAATAAATTGAGCTTCTACACGGTACGAAATTATTTTATTTTATGGATGAAAATGTTTCATGTGTTTGGAACCTCTATATATATATAAACTCAATGATAAGATCGAAGAAAGAAACATTGAAAAAAGAAAAAACATCTTCAAAACGCACATCACTTTGGAACGCACACCAAACTGATTCAATATTTTACATAGATCATCTACATAATACACATTATAAATATTTGATGAACTGCTTATTCGATTGATTAATGCATTTTCAAGAAATTCCTATCTATCGGAAAAGTTGATATGGTAAAATGTTTCATAAAGATTTTGAAAATAATGAAAATTTCTAAATTTTCAATCCATCTAAGGGCCTAATGGAACTTCCACGATCATCTTTATGCAATCATAAAGATCTGTTAAAGTTTTTAAAACAATTGGTTAACAAAATTTCATAATTTATTTAATGTGAAAAGTAGTAGTGATATTTTTAATATTTGTATATATTTCTTGCGAAAATCGTTAAGAAAGATTCATTCAATTTTATTTGAATATTTTTCATCAAAAACCCTTAATATAGCAAAACACTCAAATCTTTAAAATTATTTCTTCCGGTGGTCTCAGAAAATGTATATTTATAGTTATTTAGAAAACTTCCTCTTACGATTCCTTTCTCTTCTATTATATATATTCAAAATATTCTATTTCAATAAACTTATGGTTCAAATCATTTCGATTTTATTATAGCGGTAAAAGGTACATGTATATATATAAATATTATTATTATATACCTATAAAACAATACAATTTATTGTGTAATAAATTTTAAAATAAAATAATAACAAAATAATATAATCAGATCTATAAATAAATATATAAAACCAAAAAACATCGATACTTTAATTATATACATATAGTTGTTATAATAATTTGTATTTGTATCCGGTGTGTATTATTATTTCTATCTATATCTAATATATACAATTTAATTAAATACAATTTTGAATATTTTCTTTTACTTCAAAAAAAAACAATTACATTCAGTATTCAAAATATTATTTAAATTAATAAAATTAAATAATTGTTCGTAATATATAATTTATAAATAGTAAGTAAAATACAAGTATATATTTATTTATTAATATTATTATTATTATTATAATATAATTATTAAAAAATCAGTCAGTGTTTTATTTTTTTTTTGTTTCATTATTTTAAACAGGAAATTTAATATAAGAAACCTTTCATATGCTTCAGTCAAGTCGTTTATTATAGTTTGTTTATACACGAATATATTCATTATAAAAATGTATATATAAACAACAACCCATACAATATTATTACAATAATCTTATTATTTATAGTATATATATATATATATATATATATATATATATATATATATAGATATAAATATATTAATAATAATTATCAAATTTATTCGAAAGGCTATTAACTAAAAAAAAAAAATAAAAAGAATATCTTAATAAAGAATATCTTAATATTTTTATTTTTTATTACAATAATCATGAATAATGATATTTATTTATTTCGATATAGATAAATATACGTAATATTTATATTACATATATGAATTAATAATCAAACATATATATATATATGTATATTAGATTATAAGTTTATTTCATTCATTATATTATTAATTGAATTACCAACCCACAATTTCACCGCCTAAACTAAACTTATATATACTATATAAATAAGACATATGTATAAATTTTGATTTCAATGCGAGTACGAGACCTTATAACAATAATAATAATAATTTTAATAATACGACGTAACACAAATGCAATATTATAATAATAATCTTATAATATAATGACGAAAAAGAAATTGAAAAAAGACGACGTAAGTCTCTATGCCCAAAAAATTTGGTATAAATATTATATCATATATAATAAAAATAAAACGAATCATACAAATGACAATTGAAATTTAGTTACCTACACATATTCATTTAATTTATTTGGCATATATATATTCTATATTTTTTCAAACTAATATCTTTTGATGTGTGTGTATAATAACTTTACACTTATGAAATAAAGGTGGAGTCGGAGTCGGAGTCGGAGTCTATATAAGAGTTCTGGTTGGAGTCGGAGTCGGAGTCGATCGAAAATTGGGCCGACTCCCCAACCCTGCTTAAAATTATCAACCTGGATCAGATTCGATGTATTATTAATGCATAAAATTTGTGCATTCCCTTCAATCGGTTGTAATAATATCAAAACAATTTACTTTATTTAAACAACAACTGCAAAACATAATCTTCTATTCAATTTATAATTTTTGATAAATTGATTGTGTCCTGTCAATTTTTTATATAGATGTTCACCTTATTACAGTTGCACGGATTAATGGATTAATGGTGAAGATTAAATGTTAAGGATTAATGTAAATAACTTTATATTTAAATATAAAAACATCATACAACAGACTAACGAAACACTATATGATATGAGGACTATATGATATGATTCGATTTGATTAATAGACGAATATACATTTACTTCAACCTGTTATGTATATATACTTTAACACCTTTAGTAAAATTAACATATTACTTTTTCTATATGCATTTACATGATTTTAATATGTATAATGTACCTATTCAAATTTATACATATATATTGACATAATATATACCTTATTTGTTTCCATATGTACATGTTATTACTATACAATATATATTTCTTCATCATGTATTATAAACATTTCTATATCATCTATACAGTATACAATATTACTATATTTATATAATTATACATAATAATTGATAATATGTTTTGGTCATACTCGTGATTGTTGTTTATATTCATTTGTATTCTCTAATATACAATCATTGACATACATTACCTAAAACTCTACAAAACTCCAATTATACCAATTGTGAATATAAAATAAATGTATATGTATACCTCTGCATTTACTCAGATTTATAAATAGTATATTGATGAATTTTTTGTGGTAATTGTCCAAAAAATTAACAATGTTTTTTCATTTATATATCGATATGGTGTGCGATGTAAAATACAAGCATTGATATTATACGTATTATACGATAAATGCAGCCCACCAGCCGGGTCTCGAACATTTTTTTCAACACACATCTAAATTTCATAACCGAGTATATGCCATATATAATATATATGATATAGATAGGTGTATGCAAGAATATGAATGTTATATTGAATATATATATATATATATATGTTATATATATAAATATATGCATTTAAAATTAAAGAACTTTAGTTTTGTATATGCATATGCATTTGATAAATAAACAAATATACAGGGTTACTCCACTAAAAAATTAAAGGTTATAGATTATTGATATATGTTTTAGATACATTGATTTAAACTGGAATAAACTTGAAACACATTCAGTTCCCTGATGGATTAAATATTCCGCGATCGTACATTTAAAAACTATCTACGATTTAGAAATGTTAACATCTATAACAAATTGTGTAATTGTACTTTTATTTATATTTCTTTACGTTTCATAAACAGAAAGTAATTCTTCTGTTAAAATTATTTCAACCATATTTAATAGGCCAAATCTTCAATTAGAGTACTGATAATAAAACCTAATTGTCTCGGAGTAATTTCGATATAAAATTTACGAAAAAATCAAGAATGACTTGATATTTTTTGATATTTTAAGAAGATTCTATTAGACTTCTATTAGCACCTTGTATAAAGAACAAAACTTATGTCTAATGTGTCTTATAAAAGAAAAATAAACCTTTAGTTGATTATATTATTATTATTATTATTTTTCTTCTTGTGTTTTTCGATTCATTTGTTCTTAAAAAATACATTTTGTATATGATATTTATTTATTTATATTTTTTTTTTTTTTTTGCTTGTCTTTTCAGTTAACGTCTTTTTTAAGTTTTTAACCCACGCGGTGTTTATTATATCAAAATAAATAATATACTATGTATATATATATATATATAACAATAATATATGTTATATGGTAAAGACATATATAACAACAAAAATAAATAAGTCAAAGACATATGTTCTTGAAATGAATGATATCAACGCGTGTTGTTTCTATTTTAGCTTATGATATTTATTTTATGATTTTTTATATTGAATTGTATTTTTATTTTTACACGAATTGTCTATATTTTTCCATTTAAAAATTATTGAACATATCTATTTTTCTACTTTTTTTTTACTAAATGGTAAATGATCTGTTTAGATTTACGCATATATTGGATTTTTGTAAATTTATATTAATCGAACGATCCAACATATGAAACATTTACCCATTTATAAGTATATAAATCTATTTTATGATGACATATGTAAAATTACAATTATATGTACTTTTATATAGCATGAACAATTGTTAAATATATATTTTGATTTGAATTGTTCGAAGTAAAGTTATTTTTTGGGGGAATGAAATATCGAAAGACGAATAAAACCAATAAATTACAAATGGTATATTATATTATAAATAATATACAATTGCTATATATATAAACCATTTGTTACACCTTGCAATAAATACACATATATATTCTATATTTACACTTATTTTAATCATTATTTTATCATCCATGACATTAATTTAAATATGTAATAAATAAATAGATATTATTAAAATGCATATCGCAATAAGTAGTCAAGAGTATCGTGCTATCATTCATTGATATATTATTTACTTTATGTACATATATATAGTATATTACTTTTAAAAATATATAAACACTTTTATTGTATATTACCACAATTGTTTGTTACATGTCTTACAAAATACATTATATAATTAAAGAAAAAGAAAATCCAAATTACAATGATAAAGTTTCTTTGAGGAAATGACAATTTTAAACGGAAATCAATATAGAAAATATCTATTATACTTTTAATTACTATACTATGTATTATATTAAATTCTATGAGATTGTATATTATATATATATTATTTTAAATGGTAAATTAAGCGATTTTAAATTTGATATTCTTCTTATATTATTATAATATATACTAATACATAAATGATAATAAAATTGATTGAAAATCAACATTTTTACCCATGAAATTCAAATTGGTTTTTTTTCTTTATTAAATTATTATCATATATCATATAAATATATATATAGAATTGTTTTTATTTTATTTCAATTTAATATATATATAGAGAAAATTAACGCATGAAAAAGAAATTGTTATATAGTAATTAAAGTTATATGTAAGAATTTTAAACTAAATGATTTATTCAAATGAATTTTTTTTTTTCTAAAAACTATACGATTTTTTTCTTTTGATATCACCGTACATTTTGATGAGAGAATGCATCAATTAAAAAAATACTTTTTTTTCAATTTAAAATCTCAATTATATAAAATAGATTTCATTATATATTTTCAATTGCAAAAATTGTCGCGAGTTTAAGATATTACTAAGTTCTTGGGGAGGTCTTATTCATAGAAAAAAAGCACACACTAATATCAAAAACTATAAATAAAATTGCCCCACAAATGGCTTTTAAAACCGTCTTAATCACAAAAATAATTTTTAATATATCATAAATATTACCCTGTTTTTTAAATTTAGAAAACTCACTGAATAGGTATATGAAGCCGCAAAGAAACTAATTTAGAGCAAATTCTATAAATCATCACAAGAAGAAGGTATATTGAATTTATCAAGAAGAATTTTATGAATATAATTAATGAATAAATGTTAATAATGTCCCATGTTTCCTTCGTAACGTATACTTATAATTATAATATTATAACTTTAAAATTAATAATTTAGGAACAATAGCCAAATCTGTGAAATCATCCAAAACATTCCACAGTGAAAGTGTCAACTCTATAAAAAGAAATAGAAATAGAAATAGACAAAATAGAAATAGTATTTATTCCATATTACCTATTTTTGAATTATATATTTCACTATAGACCAAATCAAACCTTTTTGATAATAAATAAATTGTTTACTAGACAAATTCAACCCTTTTCTAACTCAAATCAACCATTTCCCAACTAGAAAAAATCAAGCCCTTTTATATTGGATTTGAAATGCATACGATTTCGTATACTTAAGAAACCAACTTAAATTTTATCCAGACAAAATAAAGCTTTTATTTATGCGAAAAAGATGGTAACTTTGCCATCAATAAATTGATGATCTGTGTAACGTTTTAATTAATCTATTATAAAACTAATTCATTTAGTAAAATGAAAAATTTTTTGTTTACTTATGCGGAAGATATTTCATAGAAGAACAATAAATTCATGTGAATGAGAAACTATTAATGTATATGCTTCTTATATATATATAAGCTTTTATTCGATTGATTAGTATCTTTATTTTTTAATAGCATTTATAGTAAAAACAACTATATTAAACAAAAGAGAATATAGATAATTTCATTAAATTTTATTACATGCGTTCAAGTTAAAATTAATTTTATATAAAAGTATAATTAATAAATTCATAAAATTTTTAACAACAATATTTATATTATTTATATATACATTCATTTGATGATTTAATTTAACAATTTAATTTACTATCTCAGTTCGGATATTATTATATATGCTTATATATTACTTATATACAACATAATAATAAAACATAACAAATAATTCAAAATTAGATAGGAAGTTAAAATGTAAATTAAATTTTCTATATATTTAATTATATATAAATCTAATTTGTAATATATTTTTTAATATATATAGATAGTTATTCTTTAATCATTTAACATGTATAATATATTTAAAAAAAAAATTCTTTGGTATAATAATAATAATATAATACATATGTATATATAGATTTGCTTTTGTTATATAACAATGATTATAGAAATAAAAAATTAACCATCAGGATATTATCTTTAAAAAATATATTTAAAGTTAATTTCATATATATTATAAAATCTGTAAATGGATGGATAAATGAATATAATCAACGTAAAATGTAACTATTTTTTGCAATCTATATATACTATATAGAATCAAACAAAATAACGCGTGCAAGTAATAAATTTTTTCATACAATGTTTTATACGTATATATAAGCGCAGTAAAGTTTCTTATAGTGTTGAAATTCATATATAGACAATGTTGTATATATATACCATATATTATTACTCATATACTGTACTATACGTAAATGAAATTAACAGCTTGTTTCAAAATGTATGTTAACAACAACACCAATTCTTAATATGATTTTGGATTACAGTTATATTTATTTGTTTCGGTCAAGATTTCATTTTGTTCATAGAAATTTCTGGAACATTTGATTTCAGTTCACAAGAAGATTTAATTTCATTTAGAGAAAGATTCAATGAATCCACCCGGAATTTTTACTCAATTGTCTTCAACAGAATTCTATATACCGTATGCAATATTTTCTATCGATATTAATAAAAATAATATAAAGAAACATTACATTTTCGAAATAAATTAACTAATAAATTAAAGGAATAAATTAAAGAAACATTAAATTTTCTTGTTATGCATTTTGAAACACCGCATATGCCATTTACTCTTAAAATAAATATTGTATATGTATTTGGCTTCTGAAAACATATACTTATAAAATAGTATTTATACAGAATGTATCCATCAATTTCATTTGATCAATTTAAATTTTAAATTGACTTTGCGTGCCGGTTCATAATATATAGTGTATATAAAGCTATATATATGATGACTTTAATATTAAAAATATATATGTATATTCATACAATTCAACAGCAATATACATATATAAGAAAGTTATATGTATGAAAGTATATATACCAAAAGTTTCGTTGAAGAAAACACAAACAAAAAACACAATGAACATATATGTAGATTATAAATTTAACAACAGAAAATATGTCATTATAAATTAAGTAAAGTAAGACAGAAAATTTAATATATATTATAAGATCAAATGTAAGTTGTATATAGTATGGAAAAAAAACAAACAAACAAAAATAAATTTAAAAGGAAATTCTTTGCCATTTATTTTTTATTTTTTTTTATCTATATGTATATAGCTATTTCTTTTAGTCGGTTATATAAGAAGAAGTGATGATATACAAATTATTTATATAATGCATATCTATTAAACATTTTATATTAGAAAAATGTACAATGTATTTATATATGCACTTATATATGTATTTAAAACAAGACTCACTCTCTTATTGCTATATATATAACAAAGTGATCTAGTAAATGGTAATTATAAAATATGTATATGTTATATATATAAATAATATATTAAATTAAAAATAAGGCATTAATTGATATAATATGGCTTTCGTTTTGTTTAATTAAAAATTTCTTTTCAAACTGTCTTTCTTCATAAAATATATATAGACACAAATTTGGATATGATGTTTAATATATTGTCTGTAATTAAATTATATTTTACATTAGTCATTTTATTTATCATATATATATATAGTATATATGCATTGCTTGTATATTATATGTACAAACGAAACGATGATTATATATTACATATATGTTGTTAGTTTAATTATAAAATACATGATTCTGTTTATTATATATAAAATATACGAGATGATAATAAAAATAATAATAATATTTAGTAGATCAATGTCTTGTGTTAGGTTTTTATATTAATTAATTATTGTACAGTATATATGCATATAGAAATTTCATTGATTTGTGAAATTTGTTTAATAATAATAATAATATAACATGTTTTTTTAGTAAATAATATTGATATTTATGAAGAAAAATATTATTGTATAATAAATATTATAAATTTCACTTTAAAAAAAACATCATCTACAATTTAATAGAAATTGTTTTTCTAATAATTATGCTGGTTTTATCATATTGAATGATGATGAATCGTTATTTGTTAACGAAATTAAAATATAAATATATATACATATATAGAATTCTTCCTATGTTCTTAATTTAAAAAAAAACCAAAAACTGATAGGAAATCCTTAAATTAAAGTTTCCCAGTTTATAATAATTATTTTATTAGGAAAAAAATACATGTAAATATTAAAATGTTAATTTTTGGTTATAAAAATTTATAATGGAAAGAATGGTGTTTTTATGCTCAACAAGAATAGAGTAGTGTCGATAAGGGTTTCAAAGGAAAGCAAAAATATTTGATAAATCCTTTTAGGGTTTTCAACATAAGCATGGAAATTATTTCACATTACGAAAGTCAAATCAATTCAATTAAAATTAAGAAAGATCATGGAAAATTACATATATATAGGTATCCTTATCACATCATTTTTATTATTTCGCTTTCATTTGGAATTTTTCGAAAAAAATTGGAATTTTGGAAAATTAAATATAAAAGAAACCCCGAAAATTACAACACTACTAATATAACCTTATCGGAAGATAGATAAATAGGTATAACCGCAAGTTTAAAGGGATCTATTTATCAATAATCCGAAATTAAAAAAGAAAATATTATTAAAAATACAATATTTTAAATATTTTTATACTCATGAAAATTAAAATTATATTCCTCTATTTGATGCTCAAAAATTAACTTTGAAAATGTATCGCAAGGTGATATTAAAATGCATTTTTATTTACATTGTTAATTAGACAAAAACACAAACAAATAAATACGTTATAGGTAAGAAAAAATTATTGAAAAACAATCAAAAGATGATTTAAAAAAAAATAAAAAAAGTAATATCTTATCAATAAACGATGATGATCTATTGATACTATTTAATGATTTAAAGATGAAAATAAATTAAAAAAAACTCATATATTAATCAAATTTGTTGTATACATATTATGCATACGATTGATTATACACATACATATTTGAATTAAATATTATAAAACAAATAAATGTCAATACAGCAATGCATAAATGATGCCTCTAACTAATATTATATATAACCATATTTATAGTAGTATATTATACTTATTATATAAGCAATTGTGCAAATATGTAATCTAAAATTGTTTAAGCATCAATAAACAAATACTATATATATATCGATATAGATATGTGAATATAAATATTGAGAATTTGATTTATTTACAATGTACTTAAATAGATTTATATATTATATATGTATATAGATGTATATTTATTTATATCATCATTGTATAATATCAATAAATTTATCATAAGCATATGTATATTTAATAAAATATGTATATTAATATGTTTATATACATTTCTAAATAGTTAATATATATATATTTGTGTATTTGGATATTACAAAAAGTTATGAATGTAAACATTTATATTATTAAATATATGTATATGCTATAAAAACATGCATCAGTTTGCCTTAAGGTAATAACATTTTGATATTTATACAAAGCAGCAATAAATGAATATTATATACTATACCATATATGCATATATAGGAGATGTCCATTAAATGTCTAGACATCCATATATAGTATAAATAGGAGTCGCGCAACTAAATAAAATAAATAAAACTATACATTTATTAAATAATTATTATAATATTAATAATGGTGAGATATTCATTTATAAAGTGCATTTTATTCGAGCCTAACCTCTGTAATATCTATAAACAACATGCACATTTTTAATTCTATTTTCTCGAGCATGTTTGACAAATAATTGCAGCATAAATTGCATGCTTTATTTCAAACATGAGTATATATTAATTAATTAATAATGCATATTAATAGATTCATAATCATAACACGTTCGCTCCTATATAAACTAACCAAAACAACACGAACCTATACTCAATTTTTTCCTGAAACTAAATTAATATTTCCATATATAAAATATCTACATGTTATCTCCTTTTTTTTCGAATAAAGTGGACTACAAATTATACAATAATATATAATCCTTATCCCCATATGTACATTGTATCCTTCCATCTTGAAAAACCTATATATTCGTGTAAGCACATAAATTTTCTATGTATGATATCCGCATATAATAATTTTGAACTTTATATTAAGATCAAAGTTATAGTTATATATATATAAATATGGATATTTATATATTGCGTGCGTATACCAATAATAATAATAATAATAATAACCAAAAACCATATTCAACCGCACAACAATAGATGCTTTGCTTGCGTATTCAATGTATTTCTTATACATAAATATAAATATAGATAGATTATTTATATATAGACAACGACCCTCTTAAAGATATACATATATCCGCAAATGTAACATTAAAAAAAAAAAACAGGAGAAATGAAATCTATTTAAAGCCTATATATCATTGTATATATATACAATTTATTATTATATATATATTTATATATATAAAATATTTGGAATTATATAAAACTGATGTTTTCCATCGCCATTCATTCATCTATCCATGTGTATATGTATGTATATACGAGAATCCTCTATGAATTCGTCTTATGGGAGCCATATATAAATATGATATTTGAGAAAACGAACAAATAAGTTATGTATTTCTATATCTATATTCTATATACCACAATGTAGGCCAAAAATTTTTTTCTTTTTATATATATGATATATAATACAAAACTAAAAAAAAAGTATTATAGAATTAATTAAACTATATATAAAGTTTCATCAAATTATAGAAAATAACCTAAAAATACAATACAAATCCATATATAAATAGTCCTTAAAATTGTTCACTCAACTTTTATCATATTTTTTTTACATAAGAATTAAAAGGAAATAAATGATAAATCCATATTACAATATGTTTTTTGATCGACAGTGTATTTTAATATTTATTTGAGATATCAATATAATTTCGGTTTATTTGCAGCACTTATAGTTATTATTATTATTATTATTATTATTATTATTATTAGTATGCTAGCTGTGGATGATATAACATTAAATATAATATTTATATGATAAATAAAGATATGAATTTAAGATCTATATATAAACGGAGGAAATGTATATACATTATACATATATATAAAAAAAAATATTAATTTTCCGTATTAGACATATACAATACATATATTTGAAAATGTGTTGTAATGATGAAAACTTATATCATATGGTATTCCGATATTCATTATTATTGATCGAATATCTACTCGTTGCAACCGCAAACCATGACCATAAATGGTATATATAGTAAACTCACAATCATTCGAATGTGTTGCTTTATTACCACATCCCATAGATAGACGTATCAAATTTCTAAACACTATCATTTCAAATCTTATTATATATATGTACTATAAGAAATAATTGATATATGTGGAATGAATTCCCAAAAAAAAAAAAATTCTTTCGATTAAAAAACGAGATTTTCCTGTAAATGGTATTCCTCCTCTTATTATTATTATATTGAATACGAATATAAATCTTATATATATTTTGATTATTAGACAATTTTATTTTATCTCATTTTCTTATTTTTTTTATTAAATTTTCCATTGGAATATTGTATATTTTTCATCGTACCATTACTATTTTGGGTTTATAAATTCCAAATAATAATATTCAAATAATAATAAAAATAACAGGGATTTGATTTGAATTGAATTGTCCTTTTTAATAGTGTAGATATATAGATATATACAAGATAAATAAAATTTATTAATAAAACATTATTACAAATATACAATAAAACGTAAATGACCAACACAATTTTGCTAATTTTTTGCAAATTCTTTCACCATCTTTCATGAATATTTTACAAGATAATTATTTTAGATGATCTTTGTAAAATATTGAATTAGGTTTTTCCTTGGATGTATGGAATTAAAATTTTTCTTAAGCTTTTTCAAAATTTTCAATGAGTTTTATTATATATCTATAAAAAATGTTATAAGATACATTTTTCAAATATCTAACAATCTCTTGAAAATTGATTCACGAACCTCATTCAAAAATTTTGAAAATGTTTATAAGTCCTGATAGATGATATATGAATATGAATACTATTAATAATATTAATAGATGAATAATATTACGGTAGGTTCTGTCGGGCTTGGGACATTTTTATCATAATGGAAAATTTAATATACATGTATCTATTATTTTAAAAAAATATGGAGTATTTTTATATGAAAAATATTTAACATATTATTAGTTTTTAATTATACAAAATTTTACAAACAGAAAATTCAAGTAATTATCCGAATTTTGTAAAATTGATAAAATTCCCAAAATATGTCCATATCTATATATAGATATCAATTAATCTATATATTTCAATTGATTTCATTTAATTTGCGTGTTCTAAATTTTAATCTTTTTAACTTTTAATCCCAATCAATATATGCGGTACATTACTTTATACAGACTATATAAAAAAATGTATTTAATCATTTTAATATAGACGATATTCGAATTGTGTATACGATAAACTTGATATATCCAAACATACAAAAGTTTTAAATTAAGATTGCGGTATTATTATTCTTATATATATAAAGAATTCAAAGTTGATGAATTTATTCGTCGTTTTATTCGATTATAAATTACTTTAACCAAATATATATAAATCAATTGCGTCAATGTTTTCGCATATAACTATATATATATATATATATATATATATTGTGAGTGAATTACAATCACAAAAACAAAATATATAAATAATATAGGGAATATATACCCTTCACATATCCTTACAAATAATACGAAATCTATATCTATAGTTATATATTTTACAATACTATTATCATTAAATTACGCATTGAAACAATTAAATATTTAGACTGTATATATTTACTACTTATTTATATATTTGGTTATATTCGTTCCTTTTATCTAAAATGTCGTCGTCGTCGTCATCGTCTATATGATTTTCATTTTATTGTCATTTATATATCATATGCATATGTATATATGGTATACTCATCATATAGTTACCGCATAACCTACATATAGTATATAGGAAAACTATAACCTTTTATTCTGAAAATATATACATACAGATTTATATGGGTAATGGGTATACATATAAAAGGAATTTACTAATTTTCTTATATCCGAATAATAATAATAATAATAATAGTAATAATAAACTTACTAATAGAATTTCTACAAAATTCAACTGAAGATTACAAGGACATTACAAATTGTATATTTATATATGGATTTGTTTGAAAATGGGATATATATATATATATAATAATTATATTTCAAGTTAAATAAATATATTTAAAATTTTTAAAATTTTGGAAGGAAAGAAGGATCGCAGTAACGATAATCTATATTGAGGATTGTACCAAGAACTGAAGACTTGTTTAAGTATATTAACAATTACGAAATGTTATGAAGTTTGAATGCAAAAACTAAAAATGAAATTCGAAATTTATATTATAAAAATCATTGCAAAACTCACCCTCTATAATATATTACATGCGGATATATATAATAATAGGAAACTATATGTACACATAAAATATTTTCTAATAATATTTAAACATTAAAATCATTTAACCAATGAATATATTATATATTGAAATATATTTATATCAAATAATGTAATACTATATACATATATTTATATATACAATTATCGAATAAGGATTCTCTGTATTTTAGATATAAATGTCACATAACTCAATTAGCCTAATTCAATATATGTATATGTATATGTTGAATACATATATATTTATATATACATGAAATTTTAATGTATATGAATGTTCGAATATTTAATATATGAAATTTACAAAATATATAATAAACACAAAACGTATATATATATATATATATATATAAATGTCGTATACAAAGGTTTTTTTTTTTGTGTTATATTCAAACCCATCATCCGTCTCTATACCGCATTATATATATATATATGTATATATCTATAGAATATATTTGGATATATTTGGGTCCCAATAGATTGAATGAATTTTGAAATACTATATATGTATATAAATATAAACAAAAATATATGACCAATTTTACATAAACACATATATCTTTGGAATTTCATATATATATTCGTGTATTATATAAGGGATCAAACCATTTCAAAACTATATAATACAATATATGTATATATATTTTATTACATACTTATAGTATTATTATATATTCAAAGCATTATTTTCAAAAGTATAAAATAAAGAAAGGTATACATAATTTCAAAATTTTTGCATATGTACCCATTCATATATTGTATATATATTTTAAATTGTTGTCAATATATACACAAAAATAAATAAAAATACATATATAAATGTTTGTAGATTACATATATATGAAGAAGAACGAACGAACGAACGATCAAACGGACGGACGGACGACGATGACGGACTTTCAGTTGAAAGGGTTGAATTTAGAGAGAACGGATGGTTTAATATCATATATATATATATACAATATACATTTTATACATATAGAATGCAAATTTTATTTATTTTTTTTTTGTTGATATCCAATATACAATATGGTTATAAATTTTTTTTTGTATATCTTTTTCTTTTTTTTTTTTTTTGCTTTGGATAGCGCTGTTAAAGAAAATGGATTTTAAATCTTTTTCATCAAAACAATCTCTATATAAACAAATAAAATACATAAAGATGTACGTATATATAATAAGGATATATGTATAGAGAGATGGAGTTAAGTTCTAAGGACGATGGTATATATATATTTTTTGTTAATGTAAACATTTATAGGGATATAAAGTAAAAAAAATAAAAAAAAAAAATAATAATAATAAAAAAAAAATGAGAAAAGATTTTATTTTCGACATAACACCTTTTTGTTAACGTGTGTTTTATATCGGAAAATTTGAATATATTATACATAAGTATATATATATTAAGATATTACAATATTCTTATATATATGTATAAATTTATATTTAAAGCCGTTTTCCAGAACATCATACATTATCAAGAAATGAACAGGAAACTATATATTATATTATAAAAACCTTTATTTTGTTTTTTTTTTTGCAAAATAAAACCCCTTTAAAAAAAAAACAAAAAATAAAAAGGATTCAATTCAACATAATATTAATTAAGTGTTAAACATTATATTTAGATATTTGTATTGTTGCGTGTTTTTATAATACTATACATTTATATAGAATATATTATAGGTAAAGTGATTTTTTTTTATCATTATTCATTCGATATATTTTATAGGTTTTATTTATATCAAAAAGAAGAAAAGAAAAAAAAACAAATGCGTACTTTAAATTATTACATGATTTTTTGTTTTTAATTTTAATTAAAAAAATTTATTTTCTTAGAAAAAATGTCTTTTTTATTTTTCTTTTGTTAATCTGTTATTATTTTTCACTTATATTTTTTCGGTCTTTTTTTTTAAATATAGTATACATTATTGACATTGACATTATTTCTATCAATATTCAATTTTATTTTACAAGATTATATTTTCAATAGTTATTTGTATTTATTTCTAGTCGTCTATTAAGTAGACCAGTTAAGCAGTTTCAATTTTGTAAGTTCTTTTCCTTTCTGGGAATTTTTACCAGATATTTTTGATTCATTAAGATTTTCTATGGGCGAATTGATTTAAAAATGATTTTTATTGAACTTTTTTAAAAAAAACATTTTTGTTAACCAATCATTTTAAAAATATTAACAGATATTTATAAATTTTGTTGTAGATGTTGTCGTTTAACTAATAGCACAAAATTGTAATGTAACGGGCATATCAAATTCGTTTTAATTCATTTTGTATTGACTTTATTTATTACTTTAATAACTACTGATAAATCGTATTAAGAAAACATTTAAAAGTTTATTACATCATATCGAATATTTTATATTTGTCGCCTTTTACATTTTTATATGATCTGGTAAATTACAACAATATAACAGAAACAAATTTAACATGAAGTCATTCAAAACATTTCATATTGAAAAATGACGTGATTTCATTAAACATTATAATCTAATTAAATATAAAAATTTATTGTCATATTGATATCAAATCATTGTATATATACTTTAATCTATATATATATATATATATATAATAAAATAATAATATTTTAAATTTATTAAAAATTAACTTTTATATTTTATATGACATCAGTGAATTCAATAATACAGGTGATTGTTCTGCATAAAATATACGCATATATAAATGAATGAATGAATAAACTAATAATAATACCATAATACAAGCATTCAAATTGAATTTAAACTTTTAACATGTGTAGGAGATCTCCTACATAACAAAACACCGATCACATTATATATTATATACCATTACTTTATCATATGGACATCAATATCTTGTTTCATTATATATATAATATAGTATATAGTTTGTTAAACTGACTTGAAAAGACATTTATGAATTATATATACCATATATATACAGATGTATATGAATAATATTTGGATAAAAATCAATAAGTATATATTTTGTATTTTAATATCTATAACCATGCCTTATTTTTTTATAGTACATATACAATATACGTACGTGATTATAATTCTATGCAGTACATATAGTTTAAAGACAAAATAAAATATATTTAATATTATTATTATAATGTATATTTAGAGACAGACATATGTGATTTATCATAAAAATTAATATAAATTATATATATATAGCGAGAATGCACACAAAATATGTCATAAATATTGATTGCATCCATTGCATAATAAACTACATTTATTAATATCAATCATTTTATTATTTATGATATGTATATATATATATAGATGTTATAAACTATAAAATACTTCTTTTATTATATGATTTAATAAAATATATTAAAAAATTCTTAGATAGTTATCTATATATATATAAAATATTTTAATTATAATAATAAAAGCTTTTAATATATATAAGTTATATATTATGGAAATGATTCATTTAATATGGTAATATATTATATAGAATATAACTATCAAATTAATAAAGTATTCAAAAATCGCAAGAGTGGTCGATAAAGGATTCAATTTTAAATTAATAGAAAAATTGATATATGCCATATTAAGAAAGTGCGAGAACATTTTATAAATTGATGAATGTCTCGTTTGGTTTCATTCATAAAACATTTACACTTTAATCTCATATTCTTTATATACAATTCATATATATATAGAATCCGTTTTTTCGCTATATATTGGCGAAATTTTAATTGAATTCAAAAGAAACTTATAACCCAACCCATATAAAAATATATAATTTTATATATATACACTATATTAATAAAGACCGCATATCATGTATGCGATTTTCCTTAAATACATTTTTAGATTTTACACACCTCATTTTTATACAATTTATGTATTAAATTTTGTAATACATTGTATATAAATATTCATACATCAATTTTGTATCAAAACATACCTGTTATCGTATATATATGTTTGATTAAAAACAATGATAATTTTGTTTTATTTATTTATACTATATATATTTCATATATATATATATATATATATATATAAATTCCTAATGTCTGCAGATTATATTCATACATGTCATATAGAAATTAACATTTCATTTTTATATTTTTATGCATAATTTATACAAAATATATACTACAATCCGCAGCAACAGCAATAAATACAAAACATCAGTTTTGAGTCATTATCATATATAGATATCGTTAATTTTGTTCGAACTTCTGTATTTCAAAGAACAATAAAAAAAACCGTGTAAAAGTAATTAATGGCAGAGTTTGAAATAGTTTTCAGTTCATCGAATACGATTTTGATTATAAGTTAGAAGAAATAAAATCACTTATATGAAAATCGATAGCGATTAAAACGAAAAATAAACTATCATTCGAAAAGGAAATTAATTTGAAATTTTTTGTCACAGATCATAATTATTATATTCTAAATTATTTTTGTTTGTGTTGCTACATTATGAATATGCGACTGACATGAGGGAAATTTATCTAATATGTATTATTATAATATTCCTATAGGTACAATTTATGGAAAATAAATTGACATTGAGAAGAATTTTCTTATTCATTTTTACGATTCAATTTTGCCAATTGTTAACCGTATAAAAATATATATGGAATAGCCTCTGAATATATTCAAAATTTCTATCGTATGTTTATTTATAAAACAAAAATTATCGTACATAATTAACTTTTAATCTGATTTAAACAATATAAAAACATAAATACACGATATTTTATATTTATATATATATAAATATAATAAAGGAAATTAAATAAATCAAGATCAGTAACTATAGTTAGTACATATAGTTAGTTTATAAAAATACAAAGTTATTGTTTTGTAAATATATAAAATATTTATATCGTTTCGTGTATAGGTGGTGGTATATATCATCGTATATAGTAAATATATATTATATTATATATTGTTGTTAAAATAAATATTATAAGGTACTTATACAAAATGAAATTTTACATAAATAATATAATGTTTATTAGTGTTTCGTTTAGTATATATACAAATATAATATTGTTAAAAGTGTAGAAAATATAATATGTATATATTTATTTATATATAAAATTTCTATATATAAGTAATACAAGTTTTTTGAATATGCTTTTATAAAATATATTTATATACTAAAATACCAATTAAAGTAAAAACAAATTAATATTACATTTAATGCGGTTATAAGAACATTTATATATATATGAATACATTTTTATTACAATTATATATATTTAATTTAAATATTATTTTCATAAATTTATCTATGGTAAAAATTATAGAATTCTTATGGGGTTTTTCAATATTGAATTCTTATACCTTTGTATCGATATACATATATAAATGAAATGCATATTTGAAATTAGAAAAACTATATAGTATTTTATTTTCCATATACTTTGTATACTTTGTTACTAATGAAATTCTTTAATATAAAATAATATCATGTATGATGAAAAATTAAAAGATATTAATTTTCCTTTATATGCAGGTTTCCCTCCTATAACACGGTAGATAGATTCCTTTGATATATGTCGTGTAATGCGAAACCGTGTTATATAAGGGAATAGAAGTTAGTGCAAAAAGGGGGATTAGGTTCCATCCAGCCTATCCAAAAGGAATTTATTTTAAATTTCAATAAGCAACTTTATTTTTCGCAAAAAAAAAACAATAAAATGTATTGGTTTTAGGTACCTTGCTAACATTTCAGTAGAATACAAATTTTGTCTATGCGTTTTTATGTAACGTTTTATTTGAATCACCAATGTAATTTGTACGTGTTAAATATTTTCCAGAATTTTATTAACGTTTTTTTTAGCAAAACCGCGTTGTAGGCGGTTTCCCTCAATTTTTCTATTGTGTTAGAGTGAAACCGTGTTATAAGGATACGTTTTGCGAGATTAAAACTCGTAAAAATTCTTTTGTGAAACTAAAACAAAAACATATAAAATCATTAGTTTCTGTATCGCACGGGTTTAATAGCTCAAATGAATAAAGGAATCCAATAAATTCTGAGGCCGTTAGTTGGAATCCTACATTGGGTTGTTAAGACTCAAACACAAACGACGCATTATAATATGATATGGTGTTAGCTGTTGAAGAAAAACAAATAATGTTCCAGCACACAAAACACCCAATTTAATATTTTTTAATATTTACTTAACGAACAAATGCATTTATACAAAATGATAAAGTGGTGGTATGGTTTCTATATCCACATATATATATCATGTATATTTTAGTCCATTAAACCCGCACTGATGTTATCCAAAAAAAAAAACAAACAAATTAAATAATATATAAAACGTTGATGATTTTTCCTTTACACAAATATATAGAGATTTATTTTAATGAAATACAAAATGATTCAATAAATACATCACCTATCATAACATATGTATATAATATGAACTTTCAAAAAAATATGCTTTTGATGTGTATGTATATATATATGTTGTGATGAATGTTTGGGGGTGACGCCAGCATGTAACATTTGCAATTAGTTATATACCTTTGATCGATTTATATACGTATATATATATGCATTGTTATCGTATATTAAATAATATACTGACCTCAAATGTAATTTATATATACTAAAGCATATAATAAATACATTTATATATATTTCGAATGAATGAAATGAATTAAGTATATATATATATGTTATGTATGTACGGTGTATTTATATAAGTAACGAACAAAAGAGAAATTGATTGATTAATATTTCAACAGTTTTTGATGTAATAATGGTATATAGTTATATATATATATAGAAAGTATTTTATAGATAAAATAAAAAAAAAAGTTAAAGAACAAGTTATAATTGGTTTGATCTTTTTCCATTCTTCTAAAACAATATCAATGGTGGTCAATATATGGCCATATATATATATTTATATGATGATGATGAACATTGTTATGTATAAAGACAAATGTATACATATCCATATCCATCCCAAAAATACCCAAAACATTTCTAACTATTTTCGTTTATCGTAATATACATTTCTGTTATCTATATATAGTTATATACTTAACATATTATTCTATATATGTAAAAAAAAATTCAAAGATTGACATATACTTTACATATATATAGTTTCTTTTAACTTATGGTATAATTTCAAATATAAAAGCATAACATTAGAAACGAAAAAAAAGATTTATACGTTCAATAAAAACAGTAATAGGACAAAACGAAATGAAATATAATAAAACTATTTCGTATATATATTACATATATAAATTACATTGAATATATAAATGAGATTCTACAATCTTTTATTCGTCTTCTTATACATAGATATAGATATATATATATATCATGTTCTATGGCATCATCGCATCTTACATACAAAGAATTTTCATGAATTTTGAATACATATATAAATGCATTAAGTATTTCCTATATATATAAAGATATACACTTATATATATATATATATATATAGAAAGAGAATATAAATGATACCGTCCGCACATATACCTTTTAGATTTATCTATAATGCTAAGTTATATCAAATAAATATATATTTATATTCATTTTAGGTAAATAACAACAACAAAAAATGTAAATAAATAAGGTGACTGATGTGGTGTAAATTTTACATAAAGGTTCAAATAAATTCGTTTTGAGAAAACATTAAATTTATTATTTGAAAAAAAAGTTTTTTTTTTTTCATTTGAAACAAAACAAAACAAAAAATATAGTGAAGACATTCCTTTTCTTTCTTTTTTTACATATAATAATGTAAACCGATATAGAGTTTTTACTAAATCACTAAAACATATATAGGGGTTTTTAAACGCTTGGAAAATCCCATAAGTTATTTAAAAAAAATATATTATACTACTTTAACCCTCGTTTTAACAAGTAAATTTCAATTATTAAATTGTTTCAAATGGGATTCCATTTGATATCGATAAAGCAATTAAGTATATTTAAATTTAATTGCTTGGGTTAAATGAAGAGCTGTATTTATGATGGTTAAAACGAGTCTATACAGTTTTAATGAACTATAATTATTATATAAAATTTCACATACCCAATCCAAATATCCTTTATAATATATATGATATATTACGTAATAACAATTTAAATAACATTTGATGATTTAAATTAAATTGAATAAATTACCTGTAAATAAATAAAAATAAAAAATATTCATTATTAAACAGTTGATACCATCTTCAATACTTAACTACTTAAAAATTACTTATAATACTTAAAAATTATTTCTATATAAAGTAATGCGCTAATAAAAGAAAATCTTTATAAATTTATGCTTTTTTCTATTATACATTTTCATATTTACAAAAATTGTCTATCATAAAGAATTTGATTTGGCAAATCTTTTTAATATAAAAGATTTGGATTCAAAATCATTTCACAAACGAACACACACAAAACTTTTAACATCCCATTCATCCCATTTTAAATAGTTAATAATGTTTATTAAATAATGTCATTCATAATTTTCCTTCATTCATTAATTCCCTTAAATGAATATAAAGTGTTTTTGCGTCATATAGATTCATAGAATATCTATAGTATTTTTCCCATGGAACTAAACATTTGCTCATTCAAATCAAATAAATTATAATTAAAGGAAATATTTCAATTTTCATTTAAAAACTATAATTCATTTTGAAAAAAAATAAACAATGATAACGGCAAAGGACATAAAATTTCCCATTTTTAATAATTAATTAATAGGACAACATTTTATCAAATTAATAGTTAAATTATTTGTTTTATTAGATTAAAAAATTGTAATTATTACAAGATTACTTCTGGAATGAAAATGAATATTAATATAACATATATATTTTAGAAAAATGTAAATTATCGATTAAGATCTTTGTTTTATTACATATCTAATATAATATTTTTTCTCACAAAATATATAATTATTATTAATAATCGGTATTATTTATATATCTGTTTTAAAAAATCTATATGAATAAGGTTGTATTAAGATTATGATGTTAGTATACAATATTTTTTGTACAAATTACGCTTTTACATAGAGATTGTTCAAAAAATTGACAATTCATTATAATTTGCAATTTTTACGTATTTGTTTTTTTTGCAAGTACAGTATATAATAAATAATTTATTACATTAAGAAGTTATGAAATTAAAGTCTAATGACGGTTATAAATTCTATTGAAAAGTGACGCGAGGTGATGTCTATTTTTTGACATAATTATGTGAATTTGAATAAATAAGCGGGTGAATAGTTTTTACAGCCGACAAAATCAAAAGAATAAATCTTGATAGAAGACACTCATTCGAAAAACCCGATTTTTTTTTCAAACTATATTCTACTAAACTATATTCTATTATACTAATATTATATTAAATAAAACATGTATTTGAAAAATCGAAAATAAGTAAAGGATTTCAATTTTATTTACAAAAATTTAGTTTGATTATAATTTATATACAATTTTCCCGATATAAACCCAGATAAAAAAAAGATCAAAAAATTATTTAAAATAAACTTATTTCTATTCAAACAATCAATGATTTTAAAATCGTACACATCACTGCGGTGAAAAAAGATTGGTCTTTTTTATTTTAATTTTTTTTTTTTATTCAAGATTTATTTTTATGATATATATTTATTTATTAAAGTAGTTAAAAAAAATAAAATAAAGTGAATTAAAGCCGTGGGAATTTTTTAAGTATATTATTTTTTTTATATCCATACATATATATTATATGTTTTATATTTATTTCATAAGTATGTATATAAAATGATTGAATGAATGAATGTGTATGAAATTGACTTAAAAAACAGTGTATAAAAAAAACGTAAAATAAACATTCAATGGAAATGATAAATGAATAATAATAATTAATATATGATATTATGGATATGATGGAAAGGAAAAGAAACGAAAATACAAAAAATGAAATAATACTTGTGGAGGGCTGTGAAGTGTGACCAATTATCTTATTTCGCCCCCTTCCTTCATTCATTCATTTATTTATTTCTTTTATATTTCCATTATGTATATATAATAATATAATATATATGTTGTAATATTAAGTTGACGTTTCTTCAATATCATAATAGACTTTTATATACCTCACTCGCTATGTATATATATCCTTAAATAATATATATATTTTTCCTTATTTCATGTTAACATGCACAGTATTTTTATATCTATATATATATATTTTATCGTATAAATAATTGCATGTGTTGTTTTTTTTTTTGCTTGAAAGTATATATCATCTCATCGATGTATAAATTGAATATATTATATATATATATAGAAATAAATGTGTATATGAGGTGTTGATATGCTGTGATATTGATTATTACATATATATGTATTATTTTTTTCTTATATAATGTAATTTTTTCAATTTTTTCTTTTGTTATACAAAATGAAATAATTATTTTATATCTATCACGCCATTTATATTTATTTATACTTGTTTAAATGAAATATCTCACAACTTTTTGTTTCATTTTTTCAATTGTACAATCAATCACACGCGGTATTATTTAATTAAAAAAAAAATTATATTTACATATAATTATAAAGATTGAAATATTAAATTAAATTAATGTATATATATATAGTTTAATAAATATAACATCATATCAATGAGCCATATATTGAAAGAATTTTTATATAATGTACGATAATACAGAATAATATATATGTATATAGAAGTTATAAATTGATTGTAATTTACACGCAATTCCAATTATATTTCAACTTCACATATTATATATATGTTTATTATAAATTTATGGGACAAATTATCAATTAAATTTATGCATGTTCAAATATAAATTATTTATATACATATAAGAAGTTAATTTCTTATATAGAAATTATAAATTACCATTACTGATTATAGTATATGGCTTGGTTCTGGTTCTTAAAAGTTTTATTGTTTTGTTTTTATTACAAATACGCAGGTGAATGGATATGCATGTAAATTATCGTACCATAATTATGTCTATTCTGTACTAGATATAAGATATATACAACTCTAAATTATATATTACACGTATATATTATAATTTAAATACAAAGGATATGTAAATAGAATATATATAATATAATGGATGTCCATTTATATACATCATATTTATACAGGATATATTAAATAATCCACTATATATAAAGAATATATAATACATTGGATTTATATACATTTATACGTTTCTAATGTAACATTTAATGATTTATTTTTATTATTATAGCTTTAAATATCCTTTTTTATAGGATATTTAAAGTGGATCAGTATACAAAACAAATATTGAATCCTCCATATAATCTTTAAACGAAAAAAAAAACTCTACAATCATATTATAACGTATTGTCTCCTTTCTTAATTGATTTCGTTACTCAATTTCAACTCGATTCGTTTAAGATGACCTCTCTATGGTCAAATACCTAACAAAATCATTTATAATACACACACACAGATATTTGGTAACATTTTCAAATTGTAACATTAAAAACATCACACCACACCAACATGTTATTTGAGATTCCTATATATATATATAAGTTATTATTTCTAATATAATTGTAAAATTGTATAGACACCCAGTAATACATATATAGTATATATATTAGCTATATATAGTGAATTACATTGATACTTATATAAATAATATATATTGTAATTATATATAGTATACCATATACACATTCAATATACATAAAATTGCATTTTGTCATCAGGTCAGCTCGATGGATGGTTGAACAACTTGAAAGGATATGCTAATATAAATATATATTATAAGGATTATATATTACCATATCACACATTCCTTTCAATATATTGTATTTGTATATACATAGAAATATATCTAACATACCAACTAGTTATATACGTCTAATATATACTTAGATATAGATATATATATATATATATATATATTATAGAAATCGATATATTTCCGTTTATATTTTATTGACAAATACAGTATGCATAATGCATATTATTTAACATATACAATTCTATGTATATAGGCACAATTGTTTAGATATAATATTTCTATGTTCATTATTACAAAAGCAATAATAATCAAATATGTATAATGTATATATTGGACATAAACATCATCGATTTGTATATTAATATATGTAATATAAAGTTCAATATTTACAAATACGTTTCAAATTATTATTTATAAATTAGCCAAATATAATATAAATACGATCAAATAATATATCCTTTATTATCCTAATTATTTCGATATCTATGTTTTTTTTTAAATCCGTATATAAATTAAATAAAAAAATTTAATTATAAAATACTTTATATAATCAAAATATATACAATATGCGATAAACACAGAGTATTGTAAATTAAAAATGCCATTGATATACTTTAAAGAAAAAATTAACGTCTTCGTATAAATTTAATTAATTAGAAATGATTGTAATTATTCCATATATACCTTTTCTTACACTGTCCATATTCAATACCACATATATATCAAGTGTTTATATTTAAAATAATAAATTTACTATTTGGAAAAAGATTTTTGACATTTATTATATAACAGCAAAAAGAAAAACTCCAATTGCGATAATTTATTTTCAACGAAATGTTTTGTAAATTTATTTAATAAATTTTAAAATTTCTTTATATAATTTTGATTTAAATTTAAAGAAAAGAAGATCGTGTATCATCATTTCAACACCGCGCCAATTATTTATATATATTTATATTTCATTATTATTATTATTACAAAATTATAAATGGCATGATAATTTATAATTGATGTTTTTAATCACAAGGGATATTTTGATTATATATGTATATACATATATAAAAATGTAAATTTACATCAAAAAGAATTTCTTAATTTGAAAACACCATATATAACAAGAACGTTCGTTCACTTATTTATCTATAATAAATAATATATGTATATAAATATAGATACGGTATACAATTATCCTTTATGATGTATTTATTTCAATATATAATAAAAGAATATACATATTTTTGAGATGAGATAAGACAAGCTAAAAATTGTATACCATATATAATATAATGAATATTGAGTCTGTTGCCGCCGACGATATAACCACAAATATGTCTAGTATTTTGAATATTTATATATTCATATATGTATATATAAGAAATAACCATATTGAAAAAAATATAGGGAAAGCGTGAATAAGAAATTTATATTTCAACACTTTGTAATGTCTATATATATATAGAAAAAGGATAATAAAGATTTTCATTTTCGAAATCATAAACCCTTTATTTTTTATTCTTTAAATTCGCATATATATTAAGCAAAATTATTGTTTGAATAAATTGAAACAATGATCGAAATTCAATCATTCTTTCATTATATTTAAATGAAAAATATATTGCTAATAATTTATTTGGATATTTAATTTTGTATTAATTACATTTTTTTTTATTTAAATTTAAATTGTTATATTGGATTATGATTTTAACTTAACATATTCATTTTAAACATTAATTACAATCAACATTTTTTTTAAATTAGTTAAAAAGCTACATAAAAAGTACAAAATTCTTCTTTTTTTTTTTTTATTAATTTTCATGACCTTTATATTGATTTAGCAGTATCAAAATTGCATTCATAAGAATGCTCACATAAATAAATGATAAATAATAAAAAAAAATGACTATAAAGAAGATCTTAATTTTAATAAGATTGTCGGAATTTCAATTTCAAAAAAATTATGTAAAATAACTTCTTTATAAAACATTAAAATTTTTAATTATTTAATATATCTTTAGTATCACAATATACCATATACCATAATAAATATAAGCATATGATTTTCTATACATTTATTAATTTGTAATAAATATAACATTATATGTTATATTATATAACTCTCGCCCCACATTCCCCAATATATTTCATATTTACTTGTATATATAAGATATAACTTTGAAAAATAACTTTAATTAAGGAATATTTATATTGATATTACATCTATACATAAGTATTTATGTATTTTAACATAATATATACATGATGTTTCTTATTTTATATTCTGTTGAGTTGAATCAAAAATAATAACAATATATGAAAAAAAATTTGAAATAAAACATTACAAATATAAATTATATAAAATGAGCACAGAAAAAAGAAAATATGTATATAAAGGAAAAGAATTTCTTCTATTTATTTATTTTGAAAACGAAATAAACTTCTAATAAATTTGTGTAACATAAATATATACATATGTGTAAAGAATCATTTCTTTTATTTGTTAGAAATATGTATGAGATCAGGATGAATAAATTCAATTAATTTAATTCATTTATGTATATATGTTAGGTTGAAGATGATGATGATGATGAAATCATAATAAAGTTTTATGAATGAAAAAGAAAATTATAATTAAATATAATATAGCATTTAATCAACATTATTAGATTTAAGACATAACAAAATGTTACGTGTCTACCAGTCAATCGCACATATATACAATATACATACTACAAAGAATTTAGCTTAAAAGAACCGGGCAAATATTTTTAAAAAATTCAAAATACGTTGATTTCATTTTCATGTATGATTTTTAAGCAATCGATTGGTAATTTAATTTCACCAATATAATATAATTCTAATTAAAAACCACATTCAACTCATCAACAAATTATCTGCTCATTAATTTTTTTTATAAATATCGCAATTAGAATGGATAGAATAGAATTAAGAAGAAAAAATTATTAACTATTTATTTTACCAAATCAAAGCGATTTTATATTTGGTTTTGTTAAATAAATTATTGGTTGATTTCAGGGTGATAATCCGTAAACCACATATTTGAATAAGTGTCGTTTAATTTGTGCATCTCATGGCGTATATAAAGTAAGAATTTATATTATTTATAGTTCTTTTGTTTACTTTTGTAAATTCATTACCACATTAAACAGTTTAATTAATATATTAACTATACTACAAACTAACCGAATGATGATAAGAATTTTTTTTCATTAAATCCTACTATTTTTATTTGCTCGCGATATATACGGGTAATTATGAAACAAAATTTATATCCATCTAAATGTATATCTTTCTTATACATTTTTATATTTAAGAACAATTCAAATTGTTTGTATTTTTCTCATATTAGAGTTCGAATTGGTTAAAAATCATTTAAAACATAAATAATTTTTTTTTGTTATAGTTATAAAAATGAAACTCATCTCATATCAATTATACAAACTGAATATGTATGTATATATGAAAATTAAATATAAAAATGAATTTTTCTTACTTATGTATTTACTTAATTGTATATATTTATAAAAAAAAAACGAGCATAAAAAATATGAACAATTTCTATGCTTGTTTTTTTTTTCGTTTTGTCTATGTATATGGAATAAACATTTTAAGTCATTTTTATTATTTACAAAAAAAAAACCCTATATATATTAATAATATAATCTGGAAATTGTACAAGAGCTATATAATAAAAAAAAATTATAAATATGAATTAAATACATTAATATATTTAAAATTTATGTTATACATATATACGAAATAACAATCTTGTGAATTTTTTTTTCCACTTCTTATATATTTCATAAAAATCTTTATTTTTCTTTTATATTCATATAATGAACGACTTTATTTGAAAAAAATATAACCATATAAATATATATAATATGTTTTTAAAATAGTAATTTGACGTGAGACCGGAAAACAATTGTTTAAACAATACAAAATTATATTTCATTCATTTTCTATATAAGTATATACACAATTTTATGTATATTAATCACATAAATTAATTTATTCTTATTCCAGTATATACATATATCTATATAGAGAAATTTTATATGTGGAATTACAAATTAAGAATAATACTAGTATATATTGAAGAAAAAATTAAAAAGCTTCACAATCAAATTAGAACATATATATAATCATTTTTTTTAGCTATACTATATACATAAGTATATATAATTTATACCCACGCAAAACAAAAATGTTCCCCAATAAACTCATACTAAACCTGCTAATATTATATATGTGTAATATATTATAGGTATAAGAAAAAAAAAAAGAAAATAATAATTAACCTGTAAATTTGAGATAATTTTAATATATATATAAAATAACACGAACATCTTTTATGTATACGAACACGCCATGTATATACATAGGTATATAATCATTTTGAATAGAAAATTCAAGCAAGTTTAACACATAAGTGAAAATTTGGTGCTCTAGATATCTATTTCCAGAAAAATATTAAAAATGTATGTCTATAACTATATCTATATATACAGTATAGGTATATGGATAGATACCATCCATATAAATATACACTATATATATATATATATATATAATATATATATATACATAACATTAATTTAATACTTCTAATTGATCAATAATAATTTTCAATTAAATTGTAATAGGATTACGTTGGATAAATATAATAATACATGTTTATAAATATATAATGATAAAGGTAAGATTCCTTATGAAGTTAATTATATAAAGTTTATTTTACAGTTCCTATCTATATATATACATATATATATATTAAAATTATTATGTTAATGATTGCACTCACACCTGTATGTTTTTTTTAATTTAATTAATTTCCTTTTTATATAAGAAAAAAAAAATATGAAGGTGAAAATCGGGTCTATATATCGCAGAGTATACTTTAAATATTCGTAAAATTTATTTATATTAGTATACCAAAATCATTCAGTTATATTCTGCATAGTATATCTTATAAATTCTTATTATTATAATATTTACAAAAATTTTTTACAGAGTTGGATAATTATTTTTTATTATAATACTTAAATCGAAATCTTAATGTTTCTTAATAACTATATATATACTTAAGGTATCGTGATAAATCTGAGAAGGGGATGTTGAAGAAGAAAACAGATATTTAATTTGATTTGTACCTTTTTTTGTATAAACAAATCCAAAAAAATTATTAAAATATTATAAATAAATTAATTTTTCTAATTGCGATTTTTTTGTTATAAAATTAGTTAATATGGAATACAAAAATACAATACAATACAAATTGGAAAGTTTTAACTGCGAATAAACCGAAAATTGATCATATATTTCATATATATTCAGATATCAGATTTGATTGAAAGATCTCAGAGGCAGAGAGGAGGCATAGATATTTGTATATGTCCTTATACGAATCTACTTCATAAAGAAAGATAAAGCTGCAAATAATTTCTAAGATTTTATTAGAGATTTTATTTTATAGCATATCAATATATTTGATTGAACATTTATAAGACCATCATCATTAGACCATTAGACTGTCAAACCATAAAGTTTTGAATCTATACACGAATTCAGAAAGTTTTCGTTAACATTCAGATTTCACATCTTTATTCACACAATTGTCATTCCATATACGATAAAAGATTGCCGATAATAATTTACCATATTTTTAATCTCCTCAATGATCCTCATATTTTATTCAAAATACAATTTAATATTGTATATCAATTTGATAATATTAAAATGAAATTAGCATATGAAAATTATGTAAGTAAAATTGTTTTTAAACATTATATAACTGGAATTTTGAAAAAAAAAAAAAAAAAAAAAAAATAAGAATATATTTGAGATAAAAGTTAGTATAAAGTTTCCTAATATATAATTTTTAAATAAAAGAAACCCTCAAATGGATATATGTAATATACAAATCCTTATATTTAAAATGTTTATATAGTAATTTTCATATAGAAAACATTGTATTATTCTAACACTATATATATAGATATGGATATATATAAATAGATATATACAAAATAGGTTAATTTTGTTAAATGGATTAAATTCTAAATAACGTCAAATCGTATATATGTATATGTATAATGTATATATATATGAATAAATAATAAATAACTCTAAAGTTTATAAAGAAGAAACCCCTAAAATTTTTGTTTTAAGTTTTAAATTTATTTATCATTAGTTTTATTATACTTTATTAGATATATAATATACATATTTTCAAGTTTCTGTGTTAAAGTATATCGCTCTCATTCGCCCACCTCATTTATTCATTCGAATCAAAACAATATCTTAAATTTTCATTTCATTTTAAAGTTATTTTTAAATAGCAATATTTTCAATTACAAAATTATTGCTTTTTTTTTTAAAATTTTTGTTAATAATGATTTTTGTTGCGTCTTTTTCAATTATTTTATTTAAATTATTATTAATATTTATGCGGTATTGTTGTCATTTCTTAATATATTGCGTTTAAATGAAAAATTCATTATTATATTTTTGAAAAATAAAAAAAAAATCAATTCAAATATTCATAATAATTATTTTTTATTTCACTCCACTCAATAATAATAATAATAATATATATAAAGGTTATCAATCCGAATCTTGTTATATGCGTATATTTCTTTATATATATACAAATATATTTATCTTCGTATATCAATTTATTTATATTTGAACAACAGAAGTGATTATATTATATTATTTTTAATATCTATATATATAGATATACATAGATATACTGTATATAGTGAAGTGGAAGTTCATATATTGAAAAAGCTATAAGAGAAATATTTAAAATTGGTTTTTTCTTCAATATGAATATATTTTCTTATATACATACATATATATCTCCGCCTGAATCTTTTGTAACTTGGTGTACAAAGTAATAATTCTTTTATATTAAAAAAAAATAAGTATATACGCGTATATGAATATACACATAAATATATTATGAGTAACAAGCATATTGTAAATAGCTATCTATACAGATATATGTACAGTCATTATACATTTATATATATCCATATACTCACCCATTTATATAAAATTTATTCAATCCACCCAAATACATAACTATACATAGGACAAAAGAAAAACTGTTCCACTCTAGACTATATTTATATAGATCATTTATGTACATATATATATATATATATATTGCAATTGCTATATACATTTCCATCGTATGAATACAAAATTTATTATCATTTGATGCTTGAATTGAATGTATAGATGATTGGTTAGAATTTATATCCTGTGCATATATCTATAACTTTATGTATATGATGGTGTATTGAAATTGAATGGTTTATGTATTGAATGATTGAATATATATACATACAATTATATATATACGCATATGCTTCATTATAATATACAGTATATATATATATTGATTTGATGTGTATAATATTGTGAACAATACAAATGATTATATACGTGTTTTATATTATATATACACTCTCACTTGTATGTATATATATATATATATATTGAATTGATTCAAATGAAAGAATAAATGAATTGTGTGTATATATGTCTTAAGTGGCAAGTCAAGTTTTTCTCTGTATCTTATTCTATTAATTTTTCTTTCACCCAAATAACACCATTTATAATATATGTTATATGTTATGGATAAAAACTTGAGTGAATTTATATACTCGTATATATATATATATATATATTGCCGTTTTCAGCATTAATAATATCAATCACCACTCTGGGAGGATAGTTTGGAAATAATATATATATATCCATATATGATGATAAAAGCAAATAACTATATATATGTATATAAAAAGAAAAGTGAATTAGTAAATGATATATAAAGAAAATTATTTATAATTCTTATATTCATCATCATCGTACGGCTCTTTTGTGATAGTCGAATTAGTGAATGTGTATTAATAGTATTAATTCTTATTAAATGCCATATATGAAAATATATGTTTCCTATAAAAACTTAAATTTGTCATTAAACTCTGTCATATTTGATTCATTTAAAGATAATGACCATTGTAACTCTAACACAAAACAATCTTCATTTTTCATTACATAACTAAATTAAGAACTAAATTCAATCAGATAATTTTCCTTGTAAGTCGAAACTGGGAAATTATAGAATTGATTTTTGATTGTATATATTTAGAAAATTATTTATATTTCTCTACTAAAACCTGCTCTGATCCACATTTTACTTAAATACAATGAATATATTTATTACGCCTTTTAGCATAAAATGCTTTATTTATTGTATTTAAAAATCTCTTTATGTATACAGAAAATATGAGTAAAAAGTTAGTTTTTTCTATATACATCCAACCAAACTGAAAATCTTGAAACTACCAGAAAAATATAATAACATTGCTTGAATACAAAAACACAAATAATAATGTCATTAAATTTGTGAATTTTTCCCAAAAGCGCATTTTTGTATACCATACATATACGTTACTGTGAAATAAATACTATGCTATTCATATACATTTAGCATTTTTGCGACAACGTGTATTTTTTCCTCATTTTATTATTTAAATAATGTATGAAAAATTATTATAAATATAGGATATAGGTACATATCTAAAAATATAATACATATATAAAAGAAAAGTATGAACATGAACGAAAGGAATTTTTATATTTCAAGAAAAATTTTTCATTTAAAAAAAATTCAACCGCATATAATTGCATTTCATTTACCTAATTTTAAAACAAAAAAAAAACCCCTATATTCTCATCAGAAAATTCTTGTTTAACATTTATTTATATATCCATAACCATCACCCATAATACCAATATATATATATATTATTTATATATTCTATTTCTATATAACACATATAAAATTTACATATATTGAGTAAATTTTTTTTGTTATTAAATATAAAAAAAAGACAAAAAAAAAATATGGTAGATGTCTTACAATTTAAATAATTTTTTTGTATATAGCAGCTATATATAAAACAAAACTTGTAGAAATAATTTGTATTATATATACATACATAAGGAAAAACGGAAGAAAAGCAAGAAATTGTAATGAAAATTTAATTTCTATTTTATATTTGTTTTTTATTTTGTGTCTTTGATATTGAAACAAAAATAGAAAAATAAAAATAAAAAAATAGAAAAATAAAAATAAAATATAAAAAAAAAAGGGAAAGAAATTACAAAATAAACGATGCGTCGCGTATCGTATATATAAATAAATTGTATATAGCAGCATACACTATATAATATAACGAAACGAAAAACAACACCCCAAACAAACCGCACACAGCATCATACGCGAATCTCGACAACAAGGAGGAATTGTTTTGTATGTACATATATGCATAGAAATTGTGTAATAATAAAAATAAGAATTCAAATTTAATGTATTCATATTTATAATATGTTAACATGTTGTATATATATTTTAATTTTTTTATTTTATTTTGTAAAAAAAAAATAAAAAAGAAAAATCATTATATTTTTTTATTTATTTATTATTAAGAAATTTTAAAATGTAATTTTCAGTTTTCCACATTTTCTTTTCATTTTTTTTTTTTCGTTTTGGTTTTACTCAGATTCAGATTTTATAAAAGAGTATTTTTTATTTTTTGCGTGGTTGTTATTCCACTTTAATATGTGAAATAAAAACTTTTCAAATTGTTTATGTAACTTATATACATATATTGCGTTCTTCTATTCTATTTATAAACATCATTTATAGTCTTATTATTATATTATTGCCATATATATAGATATATATATGATATTGTTTTACATGGGAATTTGTAAAAGTCACCCATATAAAAATTTTAAAATTTCCCTATCATTATGTATATACGTAAACGTATATATATATTAATTTATTTTCACTTTTAATCGTACATAACAAATGAAATTTTATCCTTTAAAAATGTATGTATATTTAAAAAAGAAATACTGTTGTTGTTAATTTTTTACTTGTGTGCCATTTTTGTGTATATATCCTTTCATTATTAGCATATAATATATTTATTTTTATTTTTTTTTTGTTTTTGAAAAAAAGGGTTAGAGAAAAGACAATACGATAAAAAAAAATTAATGTCTAGAAAAGCTATGGCTATAAATTATATGACCTGATAAGAATGTTTTTTCTTTGCCTTTTCTTCTTTATATATATGGTATACTTGAATGGTGTTTTTTCTACAAAAAGTGAAGTATGTGATAGATTTTTTTTCCATTATTATTTTATTCATTACTTATAATTTATAATAAATATACTATACATATAATGGTCGTTTCGTTTTGTCCGCGTTGTTCAAAGACGAAACGGGACTCCTTTCGCGCGGATAACGAATATTAATAAATATAAACCGAGAAACAAGAGCAATTTAAAAATTGACGATATATACATATGAGTAGACTATAGATATGATTTTTCTAACTAAATTGCTTCATTTTAAACCGAGGATCTATAAGTGATTTTTTTTTATTTTTTCATTTGAATTGTATAGTGTAAATTATAATTAAAATAGTGTATAGATAATTGTTGAATTGATCGGTAAGATTTCGTATATAGTTTTCAAGATTTTTTGATATATCTTTAATTTAAGAAAAAGTCTTCCACGAAACCTCTCCGTTGTATGAAAAGCATTTACTATCGATTGTTAAGAGGAAAATCTATTAAAAGAAAAATTGAAATTTTCCGTTTTCATTTTGAAGTGTCTCTTCATTCATTGCCCATATACCCGCTAGTAACCATTTTGATTTTTAATTTTCAAACCCTTTTTTAGAAGTTTTTTTAAAAAAAAAAAACATTGTCATAAAAGTAATTGAAAAATTAATCGAAGAAAATTACTGCAAATCATCTGACCACAACAATTACATTGTTTTAAACAAAATAAATTTCAATCGAATCAATTATATATAATATATATAATATTAAAACTTATATATCTTTATATATATTAAATGTATATAGACAGCTTACTCACTATCCTAATCCATTATATATATTTGTTAAAACTCATCATATGTATTAGTATATATAGATATATTTAGTTTGTGTTTTAATTTATTTGAAATATAATCGATATCGTTCAAATTAGAAATGATGGCAAAAAAAAAATAAAATAAAGGCATATACCGGTCTATTTATATACATAATATATTCGTGATAATATACAGATATATATATAAATATATAGAATGAGTGAATTGTTCAAAAAAGTGATAAATAATAGATTGTAACTTATTTTTTCTGTATATATATATATATTTTTTTTATTTGAATAGAACATCTTCTTCTACTTATATATTGGTTTTTTTTATCATATTGTTTATGTGTTTGTTTGTTTGTGTATTAGAACAATCAACATTAGTTTTTGTTCATCCGTTTTGTTTTTTTTTTTTTTGTTATTGTATATAAATAAAGAATTGTATTGTATTGAAAATAAAAATAAAAAAAAAAATAGGAAAAAACAAGAACATCCTATTTATTTATATTTTTTGTTTTTCATTTCATCCTACTATATATATTATATAGATATATTTATTCTGTGTGTAATATTAAATACTATTCTGTTTATATGTACATTATTTTGTATCGCGTATACAATAACTTATATTTTTTTTTGTTGTTCATATACATACATGGATATATATTTTGATATAGACGTACGACTGTGTTCTGCGATATTAAACTATATTATATTCTGTTAACTCCTAAAAATTCTGTGACCTGAATAAAATTGAATGCTGGTATTCGTAATCGCGTATATACGTACATATACAAACAGAAAACAATTTATTGATCGATTTTCCATACACTCTATATTTTTTTTTATCTATCCGCTATATATATTTATATAAAAACAAATGTATATATAGATTTTTAATATATGTATCTAACAGATTATTCAATAGATGCAACTTTTTTTTTTTTTTGGTTGTGTTTTTCTTCCCCATTTTATTTTATTTTTTTTTCTTCATTAAACCAGTGGAGTGGGGTATACTTGAATTATAATTTATGCATATGCTTAATAATTGATGTATATGTATACAAGAAAAAACCAAAAAAATACGGTTAAAGAAGTGTTAAGGTGTATTATTATATTTAAGGTATGTGCGCATAAAAAAGAAAATTCAAGATTGAAATTGAAATGTTTATCAAAAAACTTATCAACAATTTTATGCAAATAATAAATATGCTGTATAAGCAAAAAAAAAATCTAATTTACCATAATTTAATACATATATAAATGCGACGAGTAATTAATTATGTAAATTTTCTCCAACAATAAATGCTGCATATTCTTTTTAAAAGATCATTTAAAATTTAAATGATATGCATATATATATAAGATGGTAAAATACTATAAACTTCTGCTAATATTGATATTTATGCTGTTAAATAAAGTGGTATAAATATAGTATATAATAAGAAAGAAAAATTTAATAAATTTATAAATTTTCATTATAAGAAACTCTATTCATAAGGAAAACAGATCGATTAATTAATTCACATATATAATATATATATGTAAATTATGTATATATATAGAGATTGATAATGTGTATTGGAAAATGATTCAAAGAAATTATTATTAGTTTTTAATTAAAGACGGTTTTACTATATATATTGTTTCAAATATCTATATATTAACTAGAGATTTGCTGTTGACTACGGTCAATATATTATTGCTTACATTGACATCAAACAAAAGACAAATTTCATATCTAATATCATAAGCCGATAAATATGTTATTCTCGAATGAATTCAAATGTTTAAAAGTCGAATAAATTGAATGTAGAATACACAAATCGTTTAATTGAGCGAGTTAAATATTTAAAAGTGCGGATATAAAATTGATTTTCCACATGGAATCAAATCATTTTTTTAAAGTACGCTATTATATTATACATATATATAATCATTGATGAAATAATAATACTTCACCTCGGCTCATTTATATTTCAGATATTATTCATTCATCTACGTATATATATTTGATATATTTTATTTATCTATACACATACAATTTACATAAAATAAATTATTTATTATTTTGTGATTAAAATTATAATTCATTTTTTATCCTTCATATATATATATTATATATAATTGAATGAATGCATATATTTATATATATATGAATTGATTTACTATTATTTATTTAAATGTATTGTCAATTTTTTTGTAATATTCAATGAATTTACGAATATATATATAGTACCTATTTATAAAAAAAAATAAATAACAATTGCACTACAAGTATTGTTTTTTTTTGTTTTGTTATTTTCATTGTTGAAACTTGAATGAAAATACGTATAAAAATTTTCTTTTTATATGGAATAATTTTTATTTTAACCCTATAGTGATTTATTTTTAATAAATATATCATCAAATATTTTCGATTACGACATTAATAAAATTCTTTGACAGAATAGAGAAATTATAATAAACTATAAATTTTTAATATTTTTTCTGGTATATTTAAAAAATTGTGCTGAATTGAAAGGGTCATTTTCAATTTGAATTTTATTGAATATTGGCGATCACAAATATTATGTTAACATATTTTTCAGATATATACTGAATTCGAAATCTAAAATTTCACATTGCGCTAATTTAGCAGCTATACGTTTTTGAATGTAGGGGAATCTAGCATTTGGTCGTATAGCCTGACTTTTTATTTTATTATTTTTATATATAAAAAATTATGATTTATTATTTTTTAAATAATTTCATATATAATATAATAAATATATTTATAATTGACGAATGCGAATATGAAATTTCAATGGATTTATTAAAATTTTGTACCAATAATTGTTTTTATTCTTTATTGATTGCAATTTTTGGCAATTTTTACGTACATTTTTTTTTACATCTACAAATTGTTAATTACAAATATTAAATGCAAAGCAAATGAATTGAATATTTTTAAATTGTTCATTAAATTCCTTTTTTTTTGTATTTATATTGTATATACAAATATTTCAAATTAAAATAATTTTATATAAATATCAAAGAATTTTAAAATATATTTAATAATAATTTTAAATCTAATTGATTAATTTAACATTGCCGCGTATCTCTGGCATGGTTTTACTATCTATATAACGTTTTACAGTGTGTACCTTGCGTGTGTTGTAGAAAATTTAAAAGTAATGAATTGGTGATAACGAAATTTAATTCTAAAAAAAAAACTAAATATTTAATGTGAACATATCCCCAGTGAAAATGGTTAAAGCAATTCATTAAATATATAAGAAATACATACAGAGATTCATTTAAAGAAATGTCTATAATTGTTTTTTAAAGAAACGTGGTTTTTTAATTGTAAAAATTATATAGAAATTAACCTATATTAATTGTATAAAATATAATGTGATAAAATTAAATTGTTTGTGAATTTGTATAAAGCATATAAGGCGAAGAGATTTTTATACATGTACAGTACCTAAATCGATTCTCCCTATATGATTTACATGCACATTTTATATATAGTGAAAAATCGATATAGGTTTCGATAAAATTCTATGATATTTATCATAAAATGATAAAATGCTATAATAAACACATTCATTTTCGTATATACATGCGGATACAATGCAATAATATAGATAAATTTAAATAAATTATACACAAAATTATATAGTATTCTATAGATATTTATATATATAAATGAATAATATATTTTATTTTATCGGGGGGTTGGTCGTAAAATGTAATTAGGAAAATTATAAAATCAATACTTTATTTATATATATATATACAAATACATATGCAATTAAAAAAATAATCTATATATATTTATATTCCGTTTCGATTTTTTTTTTTTTCATAAAAAAAAAACTTTTTGATGTTTAAAAAAAAAAAAGTGTCTAACAGAAACAGATAAATTTAATTCATTAAATTATATATATGTATATAGGGGGAAGTTTTATTTTATTTATTACTTGATAACATTTTTCGGGGGATATAGAATTAAAAATTATTATATTGATTGTATATGCATTAGTTGAATACATAAAATTAATCGCATACCTCTATACCATTTATTTATCATATATATATTTGCGTTGGTATATTTTAGTTCAAATTTTATAAACAATAAAAACTTTTTAAAAAATGGGTGTCATTTGTGATTAATTTTAATGCTATATTATTATTATTCTTATTATTATTATTATTATTTTGTTATAAATATATAATACACATTCTAAATAATATAAATAATTGTTAATGAGTTAATGAGATATAATCATATACCTTTGTTACGAAAGGAATACGAAAAAAATGTAAATGTCAAATTATTCGTTATTGATATATAAGAATTGAATTAATATTTAAAATATGCATATAAATTATGTGTTAAAAATTGTCATAATTTGGTAAAAATTCTTAAAATGTATACTAATCGCATTAATTTAATTGCTTGCACATCAATTTTTCGAGGTTTTTTTTTATTATGAAATTAAAAAATATGTTTTTTTAGAAGAAAAATAGTCATTTGTCAATTCCTAATGAGATAATGATTCAGACCTAATAGCCATCAATAAAAAACAAGAGTGATTTTTATTCCAAAATATATAATAATAAAATAACATTATTTATGGTTTTAAAAGAAAATCATTATGAAAATGGAATTGTTTGTTAAAAATTGACAGATTTTCCTTAACATAAATAATTAACATAATGTGCATATTGAAAGGTTCTTATATTCTTCTTCAACTATTTTACTAATAGATTTTAATATTTTAAAATAACAGAAAAACCAAATAAAATAAACATCATAATAAAGATATCCTTACTACCTTCTAATGCAAGTATCTGAACGATTTGAAAAAATCGTCTGTAATATATAGCGAATTAGCGCTTGACATCATAACGATATTCTTATGGAACCCCATCCAGATTTTTCTTAAATTTGGTTGGACAATACGTTACCCCATTAAAATCTCATAAAATAATACTACGTTACATTCATCGAAAAAATGTATAAAAATTATTGTTGAATATAATTATTTTAAATTTCCGAAATTTATATTTTTTCTGTATATATATAGTATATTATTGACGATTAATTATCATTTCAAAATGTTAATTTGATTTTGTATATATACTATACATATATGTTCTTTGAATATATATGTATAAAAATAAATTTACAACTCAATTTATATCAATCAGAGGAAAAAATGCCAGGAAAAGTATACTTAAAATAATTTGTCAGTAAAAATGAAAAATGTTTTGCCGAATAATTTCACTTTAAAAAAAAATCCATATACATTTTAAATTTATTCGGTATATGTATACTTTATATATTAGAACGATATATATACAAAAGTATATACATACTCATATGTATTTCGTATATATATAATATGATGTTATTATGGCATGTTATCAGGATATATACTTTATGTATAAACATATATAAATAAGAAAAAAGGCAACTCATATACACTTTTCAATTCATGTCCTCTATATAATATATATATACATTTCATTTTCTTGTTCATTTTTTTTCTTGTGTCTGTTCTTATTTTTTCTTCAGAATATTCTATACATAATATAGATACGTGCATATATGCGTTAAATTTTTCTTTTCATATTTCCCAAAAAATAAATTCCATTTTTTTTTTGCTATTATTATTCTTTTTTTTTTAATATTAAATGTGGGTATGGCAGCCAGGCAAAAAAAAAATTAACCAGTTCTCTTGCGGAATGTTTTCCATAAATTTATAAGCAAGTCATCTTATCGCAGCAGCAGCAGCAGTCATTGTCGTCGTCGTCGTCGTCGTCCTTGTTATCGTCGCCGACGTTATTTCATTTTCGTCATGTCGTAATGTTGGACTCATGAATAAAATATTTTTCCCAATAATAGTATATATATATATACAGAGAAAACTAAACCAAAAATAAAAAAGAAAAACTCCCATATATATGTATCCCGCATTCAATATTTTTTGTTTTTTGATGATGGTTTTTCCTCATCTATATTTATGTGTATGTATATACCTTTTTTTTCTTTTGCCATTTTATATGGCATATTTAAGTAATACTTTATACTATACACGTAAGTATTTTTGATAATATATGGATATATGAAATATATTTATATTGTACTTGGATTGTCACCTGTTCTTAAAATACTATTTTTTTAATGTATTTGTATAAGTTTAAAATTTTTAGAAGGAATATACTATATAAATGTAAAAAATGTATATAATTCTGTAAATATCTTTCATTCACAGAAGAAAATTCACCTTTTCCTTATCGATATCATTTATATATATATATATATATAGGGAATTAGAAAATATTTAAAGAAAACAATTATTTATATACATATTTAAGATTTTATTAATATTTCCTCATTGGGTAAATCCTCGTTGTCGTCCTTCGTTATTTTTGTATTAAATTTTATTTAAATATTAATAATAAAAAAATTTGTTTTTTTTTTTAATAAATAATGAATAATTTTCTTATGTTTTTCCTGTCGGATTGATCATATACCACAAGAGAAAAGTTATATCTCCATCCATCCATAATATATAAAAACCTAATAGAAGCCAATTTTATCGAATGTATCTTTATTTATATGTAACTCTATAAAAATATCACTGATACGGGGTGTTCTAAAATATATAATATAATATATAGCTAAATAACTGCGGATGATGATTCAATTCATTAAAAATTTTTCTAACATATAGAGAAGCTAAACATTCTATTCTATATTACCTGAATGAGATTTGTAATAGTATCCAATTAATTGTATCCAAAGAATTTTTTCAAGACATGTGGGAACTGGAGGTCTAAAAACAACAGAGAATTTTTTATTTCATATAGAGACGATCACCACCAACGACCAGCAACTGTATGGTTGGCACCTTATAGAATATTTTATATGGTACTGTTTTGTATAATTTTATATATATATACAATATATATATGAATACACTTTTTAAACATACCAATTTTATATTTTTCAATCTTATTCTTGAATATATATATATAATATCGGCCGATGTTGATGGTGGTGATGCTGATGGTTGTGATGATGGTTTTTATATGCGGTTTTCGCTATATTATATTTCCCTTAACTATATATAAAAAGTATATCCTCAAAGAATCTTCAATATAAAAGCACAAATGTGTACCTATATACCGCATATATAGGTACATACGAATCTAATAGGATGCATATATACATATTTATAACACTCTGCTTTTATATACAACCATCAATAATGGATGTGCATATATATATATTATATAACAGCAATGTATAATACAGTAAAGTTATATGCTATATATATTTTGGATAGATATAGATCTATTTCTATATATATATGAATATAAACATATAGTATGGAACTGTATGTATTAAAAAAAAATATGCATTAAAATATATCAATTGGGAATAAAAATGCCATGAAAATTTTATATAAAATATAAAATTGAATTTAAATATTGAATAATTTATAAATTATTTCTATATGAAATTTTCATAAATTATATTTTATTAGTATAATATAGGTAAAAAAAATACGTAAAAAATTTTAATGTTGAATTTTTCGGAAAAGAAAATTTGAAAAAAAACAAACAAAATATTGTTGTATGTTATATACGCCTATATATTTAATATATATCCTTATATTTTATTCATATAAATTACGCGAATATGAATATTTACGCATAAATATATATGGATGTAAATTAATTATATATATATATATATATATATATTTTTTTTTTCTATATATTTTCTATATAAAACAAAATTATAAACAAAAATCATTTCATCTATATATATATATATATATATATATATATTTAATTAATATAAACAATCAAATACATTAGATCATTGTTTTTCCTAATTAAAATAATATTGTTCTTTAGAGAATCGGTTGAATGCAATGGGAACCCTAAGGTACGTTTTTGCTTCCAGAACTCATTTACATATTTCATACTTTATATTTTAATTAAAGTGAAACTTGAAACTATATTTTATTTCTGTATTCAAAAATTGTGTACGTAAGTTTTACTATAATGAAATATCTCCATTGTTGTGCTTTTGAGCTATAAATTTCAAATTTATATAAATATGATAAATAAGAAATTTATTCACTCAATCGATATGTATATTTGGGTTATTGCAATATAAAATACCACAGTAAAAGACAAACAAAATGTGAAAGATGTTCAAGCATCGTATGAATCACAACGAAAATACTTCAGAAAAATACTGGCTTAACTACACGATGGGAAATAAATTCATATAGACATTCATGCATAAACAATAAATTATTATAAACACATCAAAAATTTGATTGGAATATCGAAAAACGGATCATTAATGAGAAAAATGAAAATGCAGGGGCGCGTAAAAGTAAATTGTTTTTCATTTATTCACTAAAATGAACATAAAAATAAAAATGTATTGTATATCCATCAGCATATACATCTCTCATATATTCTATATAGATTATTCATTATCAACTGAAACGTTAACATACACTTTTGTTATACATATAGTTCTATATATAGTTCAATGCATTTATACAATCAATTATGAACCTCAAATACAAAAAAATAAAATCCAATTCACACAACACACAATTACATACCGTGTATACGCAGTACACTCATTCATTCATTTATAAATAAAAAATATATACAATAGTGACTTTTTATACAATATAATTGGTATATAAATATATTACATATATATATGGCATTAATTTATGAAAAAATAATAATGAAAAATGTGACTATATAACAATTTGTTTTTCATTATATTATATGTAAAAAGAAAAATGTATATGAATAAATTTGAAAATAACAATAAAAGTTAAAAAAATGGAAAACAAAATAAATAACTTTTTTTAGGGTTTTTTTAAGTTAAATGTGTTTTTTTTTGCTTTTTAAATCACTGCTGAAAATGCATTATTTTCATAATTCGTTTGAATTTTAAATGCAATATAAAATTGGCCAATGTTTATATTATATATATGTATATATATTGTAAATATACGTTAATATATGTATATAATATAAACGAGACACAGCGAGTGGTTATAAAAATGGTTTCAGTTATCATACATATCTAATCAATTACTTTTTTATAAATGCAATTTTAATCTTTGAGAAATTTAAAACTATCGTCAGTTGTATCGATTTTTATAAATATGCATATACAATGTAATATAAAATCAAATTATTTTTATAGACATTATAAACAAAGGATGATTTTTGATCAATAAAATTATTCCTATTAAAAATGGAATATCAATTTTTTTTAGACAGTCTTCGTACCTCTCATCATTTATTTATGAATTTATATACTATAAATACATCACCAGATGTATTATATATATATATAGTATTTTTATACTATATATATAGGCAGTCAAATTGAAATGATAAATTTTATATTATATAGATTTTTTTTTTTTTTGAAAACATCATTCCATCATCATATAACATATAGTATATAAACTTATTTTATATAACACAAATGGCATGGAATGTTTTTCATCCATTGCATTACCATACTTCGTATCCCAGCATGCAGAGCATCACCATCAAATGCAAATAATGCTTTTATTCTTTAATGCTAAATTATTATTGTTTCAGTTCGTTAAATACGTTATTTCTGTTTGAAAAAATTCGAATATAAACACGAAAACAAACGATGATTATAAAAAAAACCCCACTACAGAGGGTTGTTTTAAAATCATTTCATTTAGTGTCGATAACATTTTTTAATTCATATTAAGATATTCATCGGTTTTGTTTGTGACTGATATTAAAAAAAATAAGGCAAATTTCAACTCTTTATTTGATAATGATGATGATGATGAGGGTAATGGAAATGATAAAAAAACTAATCTATAGTTTTCGGTGACGCCATTTGAATGTTATTATATAGATTGAAAATGAAGAGCAGTGAATATAATATAAAAAACACTAATTTATTGTTACCGGCTATACATTAATATGAATCTAATCGCATTAATGTGGAACAAGGTTGTATATTTAAAATTTTCATACCATGTAAAATATTTTTACTAATTAATTGCATCAATACATCAATATATATAGGAATATCAAATCTGGACCAATTTTATGAATATATATAAGTATATAAGTATATTGAATTTTCGCCATGATTCTTATAAATTTTTGATAAACTACGTATGATATCCAAATTAAAATAATTTCGACTCAAAAATTTCGAAATTTTCAGTCATATAAATCCATTCCTGTTCATTTATCGAACGCAATAAAACAATTTTTATATATATGCAAGATAATCCTTCATCTATTGGACACTAGACACCTGCAATGGCTTAAACAAAATATGTTTATGATAATATACCTTCTTACTTTTATTATATATAATTCGCACCATATATCCAATATTTAATAAAACATACAAATACCGCGCGTTTTATTGTATATCTGACCGCTTGTATACACAGTTGAAATATATATATTAAAAACCGTATAAATATATATATATGCGATTAATATACAGACAGGCCTTATATATATATGGAATGTATTCATATATGTATATATTAAAATAAAGGATAAAGGATAAATATGTAATATATAAGGAATACAGCAGCAATACTATAGTGTAAATATATACACATCCATGTATATATGTAATGTATAATATATAAATAAATAGAAAAATAAAATTGTAATGAAAAAAAAATACAATACAATACAAAGATAAACAAAAGGTAAAATAATCAATGGTTGCTCTGGGGCTGTTAATGTCGCAATGTTTGTACTGTAGTCTATTCTGTTCTATATGACTATATGGATGCGGCTATAGAGTATGTATATAGTATGGAATTTTTATTAGAAGAAAATCAAAATCTCGTTAGGGGTTGTATGTGCAAAATGTAACTTTCGTTTATAAATACGTACCATATGTAATATATGAATAACGGTTATATATACTGCTGTATAAATATATCTATATATATATATAATAACGTGTACATAAACATACGTAAATTATAAATAAATACCTCTACATTACATTTATATTTATATAGAGTTATGTATATATAAATGGGATATATTATTTTGATACATGTCTATATCACTATACATTTTTATAGACTCGTCGTGTGTTGTATATATATAGTATATAAATGTACAAAACCGGGAGGATAAACTTAACAAGCATTTCGTTTGTTATTTTATCGCTATCTTCTCATATACATATATACATTTTGTATAAATAGAAATATTTAGTTATAGATATATGAATTATATATCGTAATGTGTATTTTAGTTAATTACATATATATATATAGGCATCATATATAACCCCTGTCGTATTTTTACAGTGTTAAATTTTCTTATTATTTTATTATATACATCATATAGATGATACATATATGTTTAATAAAAATATACACATATATGCTTTAATATATACACATATAAATATTGAAAGGATATTAGAAGAAAAAGTTTTAATCAAAGGAGGATTTTTTTTTTGTTTCTCAAGTTTTTCTTCGTTTTTTTCTGCTTCTTATATTTTGGTTTTTTTTCTTCTCATGCATTTAAACTTGTATAATAAAATATTATATACCATAATACATATGCAAATTCCTTTGTATAAACGTTGGATTTGTATAAATTTATAATACATATATATACATACTTCAAAATTCAAATATATATATTTATATACATATGTAAGCAGTGCATATTTGCATATGAATTTTAAAGTTATTTTCTTTATATAAATAAGTACTCGTGTATGTATGTACAAAAAGTCAATAGGTATGTATAATATATAATATAATATGTATGTATAATAATAGGTATGTATAATATATATATGTATAATATTTATATATAAAATTTGCATTAAGGAAATTGCATTCCTATTAAAGTATTTAGGGAATATAAATTTATATATATATATATGTAAAAGGATATTAATTTTAAATTTATAATTTATATACATATATAGGAGGTAGATAGACACTAAAATTACATAATTAATCTATATACTATTGAAAAGTTTGTTTTAATGCATTTACCTATATGCATATTCATATATCTATACTGTCTATATATATATATATATATATATATATATAATTAAATATAAATATGTTGTTAGTTACTTTGAATAAATTCTAGATATTATATATATTATATTTATAAATATATATTGACGTATACACGTTCGTTTACGTATATAATGTAGTGGCCAAAGAATTAACAGTGCTATAATAATATTTGAGAAAATATGTATATATTTATTCAAATCGGTTTTTTTGTTTATTTAACATAATAATGGATTAATTAATGTCATTACATTGAATTTTTATTGACAATATACTGAATTTCTCAGTAAAAAACTTAAGAGTGGACCAAAATTTTGGTAGGACCACCTACATTTTTCCATCCTAATCCCTTGAATCAAATGCGATGATACACACGTTTTCCTCATAAAGGTAATTAGTTGGAAAAACAAATTAGTTAGCAAATTGAATGAATTTTGTAGAATTACTTGTATAATTTAACATTAATTAATTTCTCAGCCAAAATGTTAATTCTATATATGATCACCACAGTATACATATATAAAACAAAATATTGGTATAACTTTTCTGTACGTTATAACATATACAAAGCGCTCCTTATATAACATATTGAAAGGTACTATATAAGAAAGTATGTATAGAATATATCTAAAATATGATTGGAGCATATATATTCAACAAACTACCAATTTATGCAAATAAACTGATTAATATTTCTCAAAACAACATTTATGTTATATGTATATTGAATAAATCAAAATTAAGTGTTGTTTAAAAACTATATATCTACGTATATATGCTGTAATAAAGAATAAACCCCACACTCATCAAAAGAGAGAGCTCATTTTGTGTAATTAAGGTAAAAAATAAAATTAAATATTTTATAAAAAGTTAGTATTTTAAGAAAATATAAGAATATCTGTATAAATAATTAGAAAATCTGTTATTATTATAGATATATTATATACTAGATATAGATTAAATGATGTTTGTAAATATATGTATATATATGGTTTAATGTAATATTGTTATAGCTTTAATTGTTATGAATATATATATATAAATGAAAGTAATTTGCGACATTGATGTAAATTTAATATATACGTAAAATTCAGTGATAAATATTTAATAATTCTGATCATTTTTTAAACATATGATATATACATATATTAATGATTTGATCTAATCGAAAAAATTTTATTGTATATGTATACTATACTATTTAATACTGAAAAATACAATATCGTGAATTATGGCAATTACTTATATATGGAGGAGAAATTATTCTATATGTAATATAAACGGATGGATGGAATGAAAGATATATGATTCCATAAAATTTAATTAACATAACGAATTATTGAGCATAACAATAACACATTGATAAATTAAATCTAAATATATTCTTACACATTTCATAACATATTTAAAATTAATTGCTATATTAATATATATTTAAAATATAAAAAAATTTTGATATATGTATAACATATTTGATTAAACTTTCAATTGTCAATTATTTTTATACATCTTGTAAATAAATATATGTCAGGTTGTATTTTTTTTTACCATATTTAAACCATTTGATAGAAAAAAAGTAAAAAAAAAAATTTTTTTATAATGTAAATAATAACCTTTACAACAGTGCGGTAATATATTTTATATGTACTACTGCACTTGAGTGTTGTATATACATAATAAATATATTGGTATATTATTTTATAATGTATATGAATGTATATATATATATATATATATAACAATACTGCCAGTGATTATTTTTTTGCTATGCACTCTCAGATAATGTACATTTGTACCATATAATATATATCTATATACATATTTAAATACAATGGAAAAGCACATTAAATATCGATATAAAGGCACATCAAAAGCTAATAAAATTTCCTGCATTTTCTGACTCTATATATATATATATTACTATATATACTATATATAAACACATAACGAACGATCCAAAATTGTATTTATATATATATGTAGAAGAAAAAAATATACAAATTGAATATATTATATACCCATGTATATATATAAATAGAATTATATACAAAACCGAACATACAACAACAGAAAAAATTTTATTGAACAACATTTTTTTTTCTCTATATCTATATATATATACATTTTCATACCATTTGCATGCATGCATATAAATTACAATCATCGTTTCTATGTTAAAAAAACGTACTATATAAAATACTCTATATATACAACATTCGGGGAGTCAGGACTTGAATTTCATTTTATTTTTCCCTATACATTTTATTGCAGCATTATTTATTATTTTTTCATAATGTTATTTGAAAAAAAAAAATAAATAAAAATTCTATAAACATTCACAACAAGCTCCTTCTTTTCAAATACTTCTTTTACAACATTAAGATGGATTTATTTTAGAATTGAGATTTTATTCTTACGTACATAACGACATATACATTTATATATTAAAATTTCAAATATTAAAAATATACGGTCATTTTAAACGATATGATTTATTAATATTTTTTTATTGTCATAATCAAATTGGACATTGTGTTATATCATTAATATTAAATATTACTATATTAATATATACGAAAATTTTGTATGTATATATAGAAAAATCAAATGAAATAGCAAAAAGTCAATTATGGAAATAAATGAATGATTTATTTAAAGAAAATTTTCTATTTGTAAAAACATAGGTAATATGAAACCAAAACGATGTTGGTATATAAAGTTTAAAGATTTTTTACGAATTTCTTAAAGTTTTCATATCTCCCATAAACAACGATGAAATACAAATATAACTTTCCATCGCCCAATTTTTTCCATTAACATTGAAGAATGGAAATTAATTTTAAATAATTCAAAGTTTTCTTATACAACAAAGAATCTATATAAAATGTACAGCTTGAACGTTTATTACATGAGTAGTATATTTTTCTAATCTTTATTTCTTAAAGATCTTATTTTATTTTTATTTCGTTACTATGTGAATTTTCCGAGAAGATTAGCATTTTGTAGAGTAAAAGATAAAACCAACACATAAAACAGAATGGGTTACAGAAGGCAATTAAAATTTCAACATCAGCTGAGTTGTCTCCTTTACGATAAATCCTGTTTCCTGAAATATTGTTAAAAATCCTATTAGGTCATGTATGACGTATATTTTCCTTTTATAAAACGTTTATTTTTAGTAACGTTTTAATTTAAAATTTGTACTTATATATAATTAATGAAATATTTTTTTAATATGTTATTACTTTTAAATATAATATACAATATATTTTTATATTATTGAAGTATTTACTGAAATCTTTCCAAAAGTATTGCATTATTAATTTTTTTTAATAACATGCGTCTTACACATTTCTTTATTATTTTCTGCTCTTTAGTTTATGTGTGTGTACGCATATTTTAAGTGTTTGAAAATGAGTTTGTTTTAGAACTAATTTCAATAAAAGGAAAAAAAAACCCCAAACACACATTTTTTTTAATGTGTAAATACCCCGCCAACACACAAATTATATACATGTATATAATCACTCTCAAAGGGCCATTACACAATATTTATTTATTTATAATATAATATAAAAAAAAATTGTGAAAACAAAAAAAAATTCAACTAATAAATATGTGTATTTTCTTTTTGACTTTAAGATAGTCGTCGCATGTATTAAAAATTTTTTTTTCACAACATTATCAACTTTCATCGTGAACGGACGCATCTAAAAATATCATATTTTATTTAATCCTATACATCATAATTTCATTTATCTAACTCTCTATTATTACCTTTTCACTTATTGTTACCTTTATTTCTACTCCAAACAACAATAGACTTTGTTACCCATTGTTTATTGCTATTGTCTTTTCCATACAAATCTCATAATACCAAATCAATTTGCCATTTATTATATCAAACACAATATATATATAAATACAATATATATTATCAACACAATATACAATCATTTAAAATACAATATACAATATAAAATTAATTATACAAAACTGAAACTGTTTTCTTGGCCTAGCTGTACCATCTTACGGGGGTTTTAGTAAAAGTTCATCAAACCAAAGTTCATTAACCCATGAAAAAGACCTAGAGGAGAAACATGGCTTGTTCTTCGGATGGGATGATAACAAATAATTACTATGACATTCTGGATACCGATAAACGCCCAATAAAATCCTCCACCAAACGAAAAACAGATAAAAATGGTACTGCATTCCACCTAAATAGTCTGGGGGACTTCCCAATCCCACCAAATAAAAGAGCTACCAACACCCAACGGGGATCCAACCTTTCACCTAAATTCATTGTCATAAAACACAAAAACCCGGACTCCAACTTGAGGTCGCTTAATATATTCCTTTTGACTAAATCTATCGACGCAATATCTTCAGGCGTCCAGGATATTTCTTTCACTAGGGACGGTAACGTTCTAATACTTACAAAATCCGAATATCAGGCTTCCCTGTTCTTAAGGACTACACAACTTCCGTCGCTCTGCGATATACAATGTTCCCTTCACCCTACCCTCAACCACTGTAAGGGGATTGTATACTCGGCTGAACTAAGGAACCTCAACGAAAACGAGATAGTTTCTGGTTTGGCAGACCAAAACGTTATAGAATGTCGAAGGATTACAAAATTATTAAATGGGGTGCGTGTTAACACGGGTCTTCACATCTTAACTTTCAACTCATTTTCCCTGCCAACGAATATTAAGGTAGGCTTCATCAATACTGAGGTTAGGCCATACGTTCCAAATCCAATGCAATGCAATAACTGTTTTAGACTGGGCCATACACAAAAATTCTGTAAATCTCCACAAATGTGTGAAATTTGTGCATCGGCTGCCCATGAGAATACAAGATGCGAAAAGGTCTGCTGCATTAATTGCAAGTCGCAACATACTTCTACAAACAAACGCTGCCCTGCCTACGCAAAACGTAAGCATATAATTGAATTAACCACTATCAATAAAATTAGCTATAAGGCGGCAACGGAACAGGCCAACCAGATCCAAAACCCTATGATCACAGGCCCAATTGAAACGGTAGATCAGGCCATCGAAAACAAAAACAAAAAACACAATATTAAAGGGCCAAAACCCAACACAATATTAACAACTAACAATTCAACAAACGAAAACAGTAATAAAACACAAATACCTAACAAGCCAGCACCTATATTAAATGCAAACAACAACCAAACCATTACGCAAATGGATGGCCCCAGTGGTCAAGCTTCACATACTACTTCAAAACCACTAAAATTACTACAAGAAAACACTCAAACTAGTAACTTAAAAACAATAACCAAAAACCAACACCACGAACACTCTTCAAACATAAATAACTCCAACAACGATTCGAGACCATTTTCTAAAATGGGTCCTACTGTGCTTCAATTTGAACCCACTCCTACAATATAAGCTTGCAACCCCTAATATTAACAATTATCTATATCAAATGGCTCTACAAATTCTGCAGTGGAACATCAAGGGTTACCGCAATAACTACCCGGAGCTGGGAATATTGATAAATACATTTAAACCTGACGTCATCGCTTTACAGGAAACCCATTGCAAAAATGGAGACACTCCCTACCTGCCCTCGCAATATGCGGGTGTATTCCTAAACCTACCCTCAAATACATCATCAAGGGGTGGCATAGCCATCCTTATCCGGAAAAACATTCCTTTCACTTCTATACAACTAAATTCCTTCCCACTAAGTCTTGGTATATCCATTAATGCCGTTTCCAGGATTGACATCATTTGCACGTACATTCACCCTGACGACAGGATCAATCTGGACACCCTTATGGATCTATATGCGTCATTATCTTCAAGAACAATACTTTTGGGTGATTTTAACGCCTGGAATACCATTTGGGGTTCCCGGCGCACAAACCGCAGGGGTTCTACACTGGAATCCTTCTTCCTAGCAAACGATATGATCATCTTGAATGACGGTTCTCCCACACATTTTTCCACTCACGGTACATTCACACATATTGATTTAACTGCTTGTACCGCTTCCCTCGCACCTATTTCTTCTTGGAAGATCCTTGATGACCTCCATGGCAGCGATCATTTCCCAATAATAACCTCGATCTCCTCGATACTGGGTGGAAAGAATAATCGCAAATTCATCCCTAAATTCAATCTTGACCGCGCCAATTGGCCATCATACACGGGAGATGTGGATGCATTCCTTTCTGAAACACCTGCCAGCCCAAACATCAACCGGGAGGCTGCTGTTATCCATAGGGCTATGTTGTACGGGGCACACAAAAATATTCCGCAAACGGCAGGCCCGCCTGCTGGGTCGCGATCCGTCCCATGGTGGAATCCCTGCCTTACCAAGCTATACTCGGAAAAAAAGAAAAATTGGAAAGAATTTAAAAAGCACCCCACAATACAGAACATGATGGCATTCAAAAGGGCTAACGCGATTTTTCGCAGGGAAGTTCGCGCTAGTAAAAGGGCTTCATTCCATAAATTCACCTCCTCCATCAATACAAACACTCCCTGTACAACCATGTGGAAAAATATCAGGGCCCTCTCGGGTGCAAAAGCATCCCAAGATATAGGTCACATAAGGGTGGCCGACGTATCATTGGTGCACCCTGTAAACATCGGTGAGGCTTTTGGTAATTTCTGGAGGGACGAATCGGACGATAGCAACTTCTCAAACGACTTCCGCAATGCAAAAACGTCGGTGAATACTATCGAATATTCCAATATCGTACCATCTCGTGATGCGGAGAAGATCGATGGTCCCGTGGGTATCTTCGAATTCGATACCGCACTCCAAACGTTATCGGGAAATACTCCTGGAATGGACAGGATAAACTACGCCTTTATCAAACACCTATCGGGTGGTATTAAAATAAGATTGTGCAATTTGTTTAATAATATTTTTTCATCTGGCATCATACCACAGGCCTGGAAAACGGCCATCATAATTCCAATCCTTAAACCTGGCTCCTCTCCCGACTCCATTAACTCTTACCGCCCTATATCCTTGTTATCCTGTGTTGGTAAGGTCTTGGAAAAAATTATTGCCCGGCGCGTGTCATGGTTGGGTGAATATAAACATCTTATCACCGATCATCAATACGCTTTTCGAAGAGGACGGGGCACACAGGATGCACTTCTCCATCTCGATTACCTTATATCAAACTTTATTTCCCATCGAAACCATGCCAGCGTATTGGCTATCGATTTCAAGAAGGCATTCGACAGAATTGGCATCCACTCTATCATCGGGGAATTACAAAAATGGAAGGTGGGCCCGAACATACTCCGGTATATAAACAGTTTTCTAACCGGTCGCTTTTTCCGGGTACGAGTAAATAATCACCTCTCCACAATTCGCCCATTGCATAATGGTATACCTCAGGGATCCCCAATTTCAGTCATACTATTTATCATTGCCTTTAATGGACTGAGTAGAACTCTTGAGGGTCATAAAACATTTCACCATGTATTGTACGCGGATGATCTTATTATTACATTCAAACACAATAAAACTTCACAAGGCAACGAAATAGATGGCCTATTTCGGGACGTGTCTCAATGGGCCAATAGGTCTGGGGCCATGATTTCGTTTCCAAAGTGCAAACATCTTCATATCTGCCGTAAAAGAAATTGTGTTGTGGACAGTATCAACATTAACAACACTCAAATTCTACTATGTGACAATTTGAGCCTGTTGGGTATAACAATAACTAGTAGATATTATTGGAATCTACATATCGAAGTATTACGGCGTTCACTTTCTAAGAGGTTAAATATCTTAAAATGCTTGACACCCCGCAACAGTGGTTCCAATACTAAAACGCTACTGCAGGTATCGAGGGCTATAATACTGGCAAAAATCGATTACGGGCTGCCGTTGTACGGCAGGTGCGCTAATTCCACCCTGAACATCCTATCACCAATTTACCATGCTGCCGCCCGTATATGCGTCGGTGCTTTCCGCACAACTCCAACGATGCATCTCCTGGTGGAGGCGGGATTTCCGCCTTTGGGCGAGCGTATAAAATTCGCCACAGCAAAAACAATTACTAGAATATCATACGGTAATATCACCCCCCTCAAAAACGATCTACGATGGATTCGTCGAAAAGGCCGTGTGGCTCGTACACCATCGGTCTTGGAGGTCGCGCAACGCATATTGAATGACATGAACATCAGCGCCAATATACAAAAACGTTTCTTTCCACCACATCCCCCTTGGAATCTTCCTATACACAACATCGACCTCTCATTGTCTGAATACACCAGGGCAAATACCAACCCACGGCAATACCAGGCTCTATTCTCAAACACCATTTCTTTCCATCGGTTGGATGGTTTTCAACCTATCTTTTGTGATGGATCAAGGAGACATGAAGTGACCGGGTTCTCGGTGGTCGATTTCACGGGGCGAGTGTTGGTGACACAAAATTTGCCATTTGGCGCTTCATCACTAACGGCCGAGGTTGCGGCAATCATCTGGGCTATCGAACATATAGATCGGACCGGGGGAAAATTTTGTATTTGTTCGGATAGTTTGTCCGCCATTAAAAAAATTACAAACATCAACAGACCCGACCACTTGTTCGACAAAATCCGTAATACGTTGACCACATGCCGAAACAAAATTAGGCTCCTTTGGCTTCCTGGCCACGTGGGTATAGGGGGAAATGACCGGGCGGATGAATTGGCAAAATTCACCACCATCGCTCCATTAACGACCTACCCAATAATCACACCTGGTGATATAAACCGCTTAATGCGGGATCATATACACGAGATATTTATTGCAAAATGGAGGACTAGGCCTCAACCATATAGCGGAATCATCAACAGCCACGCTAAAATCGCCCCGCATATTTCCACCCTAACAAGACGTGACTCAACGACCCTCACCCGTTTGAGATTGGGGCATACATATTTCACCCACCACCATCTCCTGCACACCAATATGGAGCCGCCAATATGTAATATTTGCAATACCAGCAACTCCGTAAAACATATTCTGGATGAATGCTCATTATACGCCAATCTACGCAAAACCATCATACCCACTGGTAGCATCACAACCCTACTCAGCAACGACTCCATAATGAACTCTCATACACTAATTCTAGACTTCTTAAAACAAACCATACTGCATAAACAATTATAACAACCCAATGTACCTGCTTGACAAAAGTAAATTCTATCATTTTCCATCTCATTAAGCAACTTCCCAATCTAACAAACCGAGCCGAAGGCCCTGGTAGCCAGTGCTTGATATACATACTGCATCCGTATTTTATATACCATGTTAGTAGTCTTAATAATAATAATAATAATAATAAAAATTTTTTAAAAACAGCATACGATACAACGAAGATTATACCGCTGCAAAGTGCATCAAATATAAATTATATATGCGATTAAAATCATTCCCATGCTACTTGAAAAATACATATAATTATATGCATGTATATATGATTACAATTTTAATTACAACAAATTTTTAATTAATCATAATCATATACATATTTATATATAATTTTTTTTATAACAATAATATTATGTAAATAAGCATATAAAACTCTGGCGATATATATAAAATTCTGGCATATATATATATAAAATAGGCATATATATATATAAAATACATAGATTAACATTAAATTACGTTGAATATATATATATATATATATTTTAAAATGTACCTATATATATATATGTAAAATTAATGAGTGTTCTTCTTCTGTTTCGTTGTATATTTTTTTAAATATATATAATGTGTATATTATAATCTCTATATAAATACTTTTAAATACGTACCAAAGCATACAAAAATACAATAAAATATCTAGAAATACATATATTACGTTAATGAAAAATAAAAAAAAGTAATATTATTATTATTATTTATAATAAATGCGCGATAACACATTTTAACTTTCTCACAATCTCAACAAACAAAAAATAAAAGCGCTGTGAATTACATTTTAATAATTACATGTCATATTTTACATATATAGAAAATAATATACGTAAATTCACTTGCATTAAGTGTAAAATAAATGTATAAAAATATTTATAATATACATTCATTTTATATATCTTTAGGAATTATATTTACAATGAATGCGGGAAACTTCATTAAATTATATAACAAAAAATATATAAAATGATTTAGAATTTTCTTTCACATTTCCGATGCGATTAATGTATTAATTGAACACACAGAAATATTTTATTTAAATTATTTTAAAAGAATAATTGGTTTTCAAATTATTTCAGAATTATTTTCCATTTCAATAATTCGTTGTTTTTTTTTCAATATAGTCTCGGGAAAAAAATTGAATTGAAAATTTGAGTTAAAAAAGAAAATGTTTAATCAAACTTTTGATTATTGTTTTTTTTTAATTATTATTAATTGAATTAGTGGGAATTTAAACAAAAAAATGAAAATTTGTCTAAAATATGTCTATGTGAAATTTCTTTCTTTGTTTTCTTTTTCATTGTAAATTCCAAATAAACAGATATGTATATTAATTAAAAAATATGTTATCATTTGAAAATGTATTGAAATGTTTTTTTCACTTTGGAATTTTTTGGAAAAAGTTAATAAAAAAATTTACAATATTTTCTTTCATGATTTTGTAATTAAAGCAATATTGGTCAAAAACGTTCAAAATATAGTACAAACAATTAGAGTAAAATTATAGTTAAATTGAAATAAATAAAATGTGATGATGTTAATTTTCTTCCTCATTTTTCCATATTTTATTTCATTGATTGGCCGCATACATATTTCAGTATTTGTATATATTTAACCCATATAATGTGAGTAAAATCAGTAAAATAGATCGACCTGTATATGTATATTGTACATCTGTAAACAAAACCGAACAAAACATTTTTCACATAACCGAGAATACATTTTAAATAATTCAAGTACGAATTTAAATTTGTTGTACCGTTCTCAATAAACGGTCTCATTTTATAAAGGGCGGATGGTAAAATTATAAATTAGTCGGCATATCACAAATCATAATTCATTATTTATATATATAGATATACAACATATAAATTAAATAAAGGTAACGGATCATCAAATAATAATAATAATAATTTAATGTGTTTTAACAAGATATATTATGCATAATTTTCGTATTCACGCATATCCTTTTTTAATCCTTATGGCTTTAAAAATAAAATAATGAATATAAAGTATAAATATATGTTAACATAACGCAAAATTCCAAATATATTTTGATTTATTATATATATATATATAAATATAGAAGAAAATTGTTGGAATTTGAATGGATGAAAATATATTCATTTGAACTCCACCATATATAATGTTTAAATATATTTTTGAATACTAAAATATTTATATATAACACTTCGTTCAATAATGTGTGTGACTAATTAATTAAAACACATTTTTTTGCCAAAATTCGTTTTTATTCATCAAGATAGTCCCCTTTTAGGGAGATACAATCATTCCAACGCTTTTCCAATCTTTCGATACCGCCTTTGTAAAACGATTTTTCTTTGCCTTCAAAATAGGCGTTAGTTTCGGCGATTACTTCATCATTTGAGCCAAATCTCTTACCACGGAGCATCCTTTTGAGGTCTGCGAAGAGCCAGTAGTCGCTGGGGGCTAAATCTGGAGAATACGGTGGATGGGGAAGCAATTCAAAGCCCAATTCGTTCAATTTTGCCATCGTTTTCATTGATTTGTGACACGGTGCATTGTCTTGGTGGAACAACACTTTTTTCTTCGCCATATGAGGCCGTTTCTTTGCGATTTCGACTTTCAAACGCTCCAATAACGCTATATAATAGTCGCTGTTGATGGTCTGCCCCTTCTGGAGATAGTCGATGAATATTATTCCATGCGCATCCCAAAATACAGACGCCATAACCTTGCCAGCCAACTGCTGCGTCTTTGGTCGCTTTGGGCGGCTTTCGCCGGCTGCATGCCACTCAGCAGACTGCCGATTTGACTCTGGAGTGAAATGGTGGATCCATGTTTCATCCATTGTGATGTACCGTCGCAAAAACTCCGACTTATTGCGCGTAAACATGTCCAAACAGCTCTTTGAATCATCGGTTCGTTGTTGTTTTTGCTCCGGTGTGAGCAAACGCGGCACCCATTTGGAACACACCTTTTTCATACCCAAATGTTCGTGTATTATGGTTTGTACACTGCCTGCTGATATCTCCAGAATGTCAGCAATCTCCCTCACTTTCACTTTACGGTTGGACATAATGATTTTCAGTGTTTTTTCAACGTTTTCCGGAATAACAGCGTCATTTGGCCTTCCAGTAGATGGAATGTCATCGGTGTCTGTACGACCACGTTTGAATTCGGCATACCAATAACAAATGCTTCTTTTTGATGGAGCAGAGTCCGAGTAATGTTTTTCAAGCCATTCCTGGCATTGAACAGTATTTTTTTTCATTAAAAAACAATGATAAATCAGCACACGGAATTGCTTTGAATTCATTTTTTTTTAAAACACAAAAATAGCGTCACTTATAGCACTGTAACTTGTAAACAAATGATCTGATTAACATATGATGTTGACAGTAAGCCTAAAAAGGTTGCCAAATGCGAAAAAAAATATTGATTTAGTTCTAGGGACGCCATCTATGTGTCAGTCACACACATTATTGAACGAAGTGTTATATACAATACAGTCTATTCTCAAATATGGCTATTGTTGAATAGAATAATGGAAATAAGGTTTAAATAATCGTGTATACTTGTATATAGACATATACGAATATATATACAATATATTTTATACTTTATCACGAAATTGAAAATCTTTTCTGAATATCTTTATTGATTTTTGTTTTTTGTATTTGAATTTCAATCGAAACATTTTATTGTTTGTTTTAACGTAAAGTGTATATACAATACACAATAAACTATATAGCACGTATATGTAAAAGCAAATATAAAGATCGAACATTTTATAATTTTGACAAACTTTATTTTAAATATTAACCGATTTCGTCTAGTTATTTATATATAATTTCTGTATCCATATATACATTTTTTAAAGTGTTTTATTTCAAATTTAAATCAATATTTTATTAACATTTTCTTTTCAATATATATATATTATATTTAGACATACACATACCTTTACTTTACTTTAATAATATAAATATATATTCATCGTCTTCTGTAGTGTGAATGGAATTGTATATATATAAGTAAAATTTTCAATTTTCATTTTTATATACAATATATATACTTATTAAAATTTTCTTTTGTAAAGATTATAGATATGTATGTATATATTTTTTATATAATTATATAGAAATTCTTTTTTAAATACCAATGTTTTTTTTTTTCCAGTGTTTTTAATACGATATCTTAATATAGAAAAGATTGCATGTAGTTATAAAGAAATGAACGAATCTTACATTTTATGTATATATATATTCCATATAAGTTATAAGTATATATATGTTGCTATACGACAACCGAATAATTAAGTTAATTAACTCTTATAATATTACATTCATTCATTCATTCATTCATTCATTCAGTTACGTATATATTATATATAAAATAAAACTCATGAAAATTAATATTATAAAAATTTTCATAATTTTTCTCATCATTGAAATTATATTATGTATATGTATGTATATGAATTTTTTGTTTTTTATTTTCTAATTACATATTCTTCTTATATAAATTTTATAATTATACGAGTATATACGAGTTTATTATACATAGAATTTAGAATATATAGTATATGTATATGTAGAATACACTTTTTATATAATATATGTATATAGATAATCAAAAGCTCATTTAATCTTTTATTTTATTTTCTAGGAAAACCAACAACGACGATATTTTCAAAAGTGCGTTGTGTTGTTCTACATATTATATATGTTTATGTTATATATTATACGATATTACATATATAAATATTGTTTATCACTATAACATTATATTATGGTATATAGGTTTAATCAAATATGTATCAGGTTAGAATCATCCAAACAAATATATATACTTTTTTGTGTAGAAATACGTACCACCCCATCATATACTATATATATATACGTATGATAATATAGTCATCATAAATTACTAAATTGTTTGAAAAAAAAAAAAATAAATCACAATATATGTTATTTATAATATAAGCGGGAATTATGTGACGCGTATTCTATCTTATTATATAAATATTTACCAAAAAGTGCTTTAAAATAAATTGATTTACTTATTATAATCCTAATTAAGTAAATATGTATCATTTATATATATATATACATATCAATAAATAAACAAAGGGTTGTTTCTGTGTTTTATTATGTATGGGATTCTTCAAATTGCTTAATAAACAAAACATATATTTATTTTTTTTTTTATTTATCCGTATCGTTGGGAAATTACAGCTGGAAGTTTTTATTTTTTATATAGACATTGCGATTGCGACATAATTTTTACGATTTTAATTAAAAAAAAAAGATTCGGAAGAAAATTTTCAATTCATGGATGAGGAACGCATTATTTTTGAAATTATCCCTTATCCATATAGAAAATATATCAGAACCTGGTTCTATAATTCTATATAATTAAGTGATTTCGTTACGAGCTCACGATAATAGCGAATTACGAGCTTTTACGGGCGCTAAACCGATTCTGTCGTAGTAACGAAGAAAAAAAATGTAAAACTAGGCTTTTAATCCATCATATAAGAAGTGCTATGAATTTTAGTGAATTATATTTTACTGTACACAATCAATTTGTACGCAAAATTTTGTTATGTTATGAAATACAGAAATTCAGCTGTGATATAATTGAATAAAATATGAATAAAAATACCAATTAAATCTTTTTTAAAACAAAAGTAAAATAATCGATATAAGAGAGAAAAATGATATTAAATCAAATCGCATAGTCAATTGAAGATTTAGTATATGATATACGCGAATGAACAATTGATAAATTTTCCATAGATACATATTAATTAAATAAAAAAATTAACGGCATGTATAGGGTTTAAAGGGTACAAGAAATAATATACCTTAATTGGTTCCATAAACACAAATCGTATAACCTTTAAATGATCCCCGCATCCATACTAAAATTAATGTAATGCCATTCATATTTCAATACGATCCATTTACAATTTTAAATGTAATTTTAAGATTTCTCTATATATATCAATTTAATTTATATATTAAATTTCATTTCACATAATTCTCAAACATATAAGCTATAAATATATAATGTCTCATACATTTTGATAGAGGTCAATTTTACTATTAATTTCTTTATCGCTGCAGTATTAAATGTATATATATATATATATATATATATATATAGGAATGAATATGAACTTATATGAAAGTTTATATAGGTTGAAAGAAAATGGAATGTGAGGAAAAACGCGTTATACATCCAAATTATATATATTGTAGATGTACTTGTACATATATATGTAATATCGTATAATATTCACAATGCTATTGTCTTTTATTTTCATATTATCAAATATATATATAAATAATGAATATAAATTTCACCATAAATTTACTAATTTAATATGATTTTGAATTATTTCTGGTAATAAAACCGAATCATTCTATCCTCCTCCTCCCCATCTGTAACTGAAATTATATTCTTTATACCTTATATTTGTTTTGTATATTATTATGTTATATACATTTTCGATATATATGCTTTTCGGCGATTTTCTGTGATTTCTATAAACACTATAGGTATAATTGTATATATATATATGGTATATAGTAATGCTTTTCTAAATTGTGTTTTGTTTTGCTTTATAGTATATATTTGTTTTTGTTATTTCTATAATATGTTTTATATATATGGTTGGTTTTATATATATATATATATATGGTTAAATAATCATGTATATTATATATTATACGCTTAAGTCCATTTACGTATATACTATTTAGATACATATGTACATATGTATAGAAAAACATAAAATTATGTATAATATTCTCATTGGAAAATTTATGAATTTTGCTAATGGCAGTACTATATACATATGTATGAATAACTTCTTTGTTGTTATTGTTAATATTATTATTGTGATAAATAATAACAAGGTATACAATACAAGTTACAAGGTATATAATATTGCTATATATGTATATAAAATATGGTACATTAAATTATGTGCGATCATAATAATATCAAAAACCTGTAATCGTCCTATAAGGTAAACTATATATATATAAATATATATATATAAGAGTTTCGTATAATATAAACATTGTTTGCATATATATTTATAAAACAATTTCATTGATGGATGTGATAATGTTATACAGATATAGAGATAATTTAAACGTATATATATACTATATATATATATATCTATATAATTATAACCTAACAACAACAGAAGGAGAATAACAAAATTAATAAAGTAACCTAAATATGATTAATAAAACGTTTACTATATACTAAATTATCTCAATAATTTGCAAAATATTCTCGCATGTATTTAGAAAACATATAGGATATATATGATTTTTTAAATAAAAAAAATTCTTCAGTTCATTATATATTTAAAAGTTTTCTTCTCATATATATGTATATAGAAAGTGAAATAGAAAACCAATTTGTAATATAATAAATATATTAATATAATTATTATACAAAGAATAAAATGCACATATATTGATACACGTGCAATTCTAAATATGTTTGATTGATTTACATTTACACATTCATTCATTTGTACATTATTGTGGCTTATTTGTTGTGGCTTATACATATTTGTATATAAATACATTTTGTATATTTCATTATTATAATTATTATTATTATTTATTTCGTTATGTAACTAAATATATATTGAATAGAAAATAAAATGTCTATCAATAAATTCTTTAACCAAATAGCAAGATGCGTTTGATGCGGTTTATTTTATATATACATATATAAATAAATATATATGAAGCTCATTTTATGTTATATATTATTATATGTGGATACTTAATAGTACAAAATGTATACTGTAAAAATTATACAATTTTAGCTGTATATTGTAAATAGTATATATATATAGAGTTTAAATATAAGTACGCTATTGTGGTTTGTTTTCTTATACATATATATATAGAAAATATTAGGTTAACCCTTTATTTAAAACATAAAACATATATAATCTATTTAAAAACACAGATATAGATCAATAAACCATAAACGACAAAAGAAACCAATTGTTTAAGGGTCATTTAAAAGGTTGTATTATTACTATATATACTTTCATTTTGTTTGATATTTTTTTCTGTTTAAGATTGGAGGGTTTTTTTTTTGTTGTTTTGGTTTAAAGTTAAATGTATTGGCAAAAAATGATTGTTTGAATACAAATCTTATAGATTAGTTAGTATAGAATATATATAAATAAAATACTAAAAAAATATTATACAACATGGTTTTTTAAATTATTTTAATATTTTGAAGACAAAAATGAGCAATCATATCATGATATTTTAAGGATTTGTGCGTGATTTTTTATACAAATAAAATTAGGACACTTCTAATTGAATAAAAATGTGGTATTTATTCATAATTTCATCAACATCAAAACTAGAAAAATGAAACAAAATCTGGTGACGGGAATAACTATACAAATGCAATATTTATTTATCGTAATATATCATAATACAAATACGGACTTCATTTGTAGATATTTTTATTTATACAGTATATAGATGCACATTAAATGCATAAAGAATATACAAAGATAATAAATGCACTCTATTAAACATTACATTTAATTTTTACAATTCAACTATAAAGAAATATCACAATACCTCTATAAATAATATTTAATATAATGAGGTTATCTTAAAGGACAATTTATGTTTATCAATAAAATGAAAAGAAACTATGTGATGGAAAAAAATAAATTAGAAACCAACAATTCTTTAAAAATTTTTCAACCATATAATTTCAACTAACCACTCACCATAAATATACCAAAAACACTCTTTAAAGTACATTCAATTCTTATTCTATATAAATATATATATAAAAATTTAACACACATCCTCATGACCAATATATAATGTATTTTATGAAACATTACAAAAATATAATTGTTTTAAATCCGATTATATACAATATATACTATTATGTATAATACGTTTAATATAAGTTTGTTATATGAAAAATAAACCAATTAGGGTTAATTTTACAAGTGTAAATTATTTAATTGTAAAAAAATTACTAATATGTTGTAAAAAACAAAAAAGAAACAATTAAAAACACTCACCTGTGAGTATAAATAGAAATGATGTTGTTAAGCTCTGTAATTTCGTCATGATGCTCCTTACTGATAATCGCGGTAATTCTACTGAAAATAATACAGAAAAAAGTAAAAAATTAATTATTAAATATTTATTTACCAAAATTCAATATAATCGCATAGCATAACCGAATAACAATCATATATATAACATATATTCTATTCTGCATATATATAATAAATCAAATAAATAAATAAAAAATTGTTAGAATTTTTTTCAAAAATCAATCAGATTACATATCTGGAGTATTTCTAAAATTAATTCATGTTATTGTTTTCATATATCCTTGATTTTTCAATAAATATTCTTATATACTGCATATTTAAATGATCTTTCAGCAGAAAATTTGTGCTCTAATATGTATAATTACAATAAAATTGCGAACGCAATTAGAACATACATAAAGGTGTTTAATGATAATCAAACTATAGCTTATTTAAACTTCTGTATGGATTATTTTATTTAACTGTTTACGATATATCGCATTTATGTATTGAAAGACGTACAGCTTATATTCCATCGTGTAATATATACTTATATAGAGAGTATAATTATTTATGAATAGAAATTGCTATTTAAATCTTATAAAATATTTTCTTATATATATATATATAATTACTATGCCATACTATCACTAAAACATGTATTTTATACAATAGCTATTATTGTAAATACATATATAGGAAATAATTAAAATTGCATAACACGTGTGTTACATAATTACTATTGGATGTCAAACAGGTAAAAAATATATACGATATGTATATATATATAGTAAATATAACAGGTATATACCATTTGAATTCAATACACACGGATTTTATATATAGATATATAGGAAATATGTTATACAAAACGTATGTTTTTATATATATAATAAAATTATACCGATCGCGTTGAATTTAAATGTTGTCGATATATACTTCAATATCGTAAATATTTTTACTTATATATATGTCTATACCATATATCATTTCTAATATATATATTTTATTAAATTGCTATAATTAAGTTTAGTGTATATATATATATATATATATATATATCTATAGAAGCAATTTAGCATAAATTATAAGTACATTAACTGCATATAAATAGTCAGATTGATAATGTATATATATTTAATATGAATCTTCTATATACGTATTTAATCGTACATCGAAAGATATATATATATATATATATATATAGTATATACAAATGTACGTGATGTTATAGACTACATTTCTATGTATAAAGGTATAAATGAATTTATGTATATTTAATATGTAGGTAGGTTAAAATAATGTTTTTTTTTTCAACATTCACCATATAAAGAATTATCATCAATTTCATACATATACCTAAATTAAATATACATAGTTGAAATACACGTATTCATGTTATGATTAAAATTAAATCAACAATTATATATATATATATAAAACATAAGATATACATCCATAGATAAATATATAATTCAAATAGCAGAGTATACACATGTACAATTATAATGTTAAAATAATATACCCTTATGAATTGTCATAGCCTTAGGGAATGACTGTATTCTATTCTATTCCATAATATATATAAATGTATACGAGAAAATTAATAATATTGACTATAATAATTTAGAATTAATTAAAAAACTTATGTATAAGGGGATCCTTTTTATCATTTTTTTTTGTGAGTTTTACCATTTTAAAGACATATTTCATCCATATATATATATACATAATAAATATATATAATGAACAATATTATATATACCCTGCCTGTCTATATACTCTATATAATAATTATTTAATCAACATAATAAAATACATAATATAGATTATATACATCTATAGTATTATATATACGCGTGTATGTATTATATTTATTTTAATTTATATCGTAATTTAATTGAAAAAAAATATACATGTTGTTAATTAATTTTTTGGTCTGGAAATGTCATAATTAATAATGGTAAAGTATAAAATGAAATTCATTTAAGATTTATAATAATTAGAAGTATCATTATCTGAACTGTATAGCGACATGTTAAATTAACGGCAATCAATTACATGATTAAGAATAATAATATAAAAAAAAAAAGAAAAAATACTTTAAAAATATTATAGGGAATGATGAATAATTTTGTCAAATACATGCCAAATAATTTTATCGTCTGAATAATTCTTAGTTGGGTGTATCGTGGGTGTGTTATTACAGGTAACAAATAATTTTCTTTTTTATGATTTATTCGACAACCGTTTACCTTCATTAGAAACGTTTTTTTGGTGATACGAAGTTTTAAAAAAATTCCTCGTTGGAACACTGTCCTTAGGAATTCAGTAGATAATTTGCTGGTGATAGAACATCTTTATATTTTCATTTAAATAGAAATAGAAATGTTTCAAGATACCATATTGATTAGATTAGGCATTCAGTAGTTAATTATCTGATGATATAGAAAGGCTTTAAAGACCCCTTTCTGAAAATTTTATTCCATTGTTTTACAGGAATAATTCACTTTAATTAATATATTTCTATAATAACAACAAACAATAAAATTACATATTTGTATGACAAACAATAAGACAGCATTTAATATGAAAAAACGAAGGGATGTTTTTCGCAAATGTATTATTTACATATGTAGAAAAAATCATCACTTTTAAATATTAAAAACATTATAGTTTTGTTTTTCTATAAATATAAATACAATTGATACTAAAAGAAAAAGAATATCTTACAATATAGATTTTGCAAATAAATGGGAAAAATGTTAAAAAAAAAATAAATATTATATTATATTTAAAATACTTAAATATAAATATTTAAGTATAAATATTAAACATAAATATAGATATTTACATTTAACATATTTACATTTAAATATAAATATTTAAGTATTTTTCCTACAAATTTCAAATGCTTTTCCGGTTAATGCAAATAAAAAAAAACAAAAAAACAGAAAATAATAAAAAACAATTCAAATGAACTGCATTTAAACAATAAAACGATATTTATATAGATTTTATTTATTGGTATATATATAGATCTACATATATATAATAAGAAAAACTATTTCAAATCATTTTTTTTTTCACTTATTTGTTGTTTGAAATATAAAATATTATTCCTATATTATCTTTAACACATACACATTTTATCAACATTTTCTTTTATATATATTAGAGGTAAAACAAAACAATTAATCAATGCCATACAATAACATTATTTATAAATACGTTTGTGTCTTCTTTACATCATATATACAAGATTCATATAGTTTTGTATAATGGGAAATTCCGTGAAAAAAATATAATATTGCCTATGCATAGTATTTTATATATATTCCAATAGAAATTAACATAAAATTTCTCATATACACTATAAATAAATGATTATATGGTGCTAGTGGTCGTGATGGTATAGTATTATAGTAGTATGGTTTAACATAAATATATTAGATTTGGTAAAGTATAAAATTGTAATTTATATATATGTATATCCTCCTTCCTTCTGTCGTTGTTCTATGAAAGGACGAACATATTCATATATATATATATATATATATATATATATATATATATATCGTGTACATATAGTATATACTATATGCATATAAACAGAATGGATTTATTTTATCAATGCGTAACAATTCTATCGTATTTATGTATAGATAACTATAAATTTATATTAGAGTATGTATAGTATATATGAATTGTATGAAACCATTAAAATGATGGAAATCTTAATTTTGTGATCATGTGTAAAATAGAGGTAGATAGATATAGGGAAATTGTTATATTTGTATATATTTCCATTAATATGTTATTATACATATATAGGTAATATATATAATTACCTTTAAATGCACCCACAAATGTATATATTTATATGCATATTGTATATACAAGAAGATACAATTAGGGTCAGAATAAAACCAATATATCAATTATGATGAGATTTATTACGGATTTGGGGGATAATCGAATAGAAAGAATAACGACAAAGAAGCTTTTTTTTCTGTGATTACAAAATGTTTAGAAACGTATAGTAAAATTTTCAATTGATTATATGGTTATAGAAAAAAGTCCAATTCCAGTGTTATTGAACGTTAATGCATTAAAAGTCTTAACATTTAATGGGCTTTATAACTAGTAGTTTTGTTATATCAGTTGTTTTAATCCTCATTTGACTATATCGATATATATATATATATGTTATATATATATATATATAGATACACCTTTGCACGAATGATATTCTGAGTTAAGTTGCAGATAAACTTTATTTTTGACGTTTAGTGTTTCTAACTTCTAAAATTAAGTATATATAAATTTATAAATACTATATAGTGCGGTTATAATTTGTCATTTATATTTATTTACCTACATATATATATATATATACATATTTTGTCCTACTATATACATATATTTAACTATATCGTGTTTTTATTTATGAATATCTACTCCATGTCATTTATACACATCTATATATGCATATATATATAGTCAGTCATATAACAAACGTTTATATGCTCAACATATTTGTCAATGTTAACATTATTATTATATCATCAGTGATAGTTGACATATACTATATATATATATATATATATATATATATATATATATACACATTTATATTATTATATAAATGCGATATACATATATACCGTGAGTGTTGCGTGATCAGAATATTACCAAAATCTGTAAATTTGATTACATATATTTTATTTATATACTATATATATAGTTAAGTTTATTTTTAGAAGATTATATATGTAATGTGGGGGTTATTGTCAGAGAATTGATAGGCGTTTTGTTTCTTTTTGGCTGTGAGAATCAAAATTGAAAACTATATATACTAAAATTGCATGTATAAAATATTAAAATTAAATTATGTTACAAAATAAAAAACTACTAAACGATTTATGAACAATTCAGAATCATTTGGGTTTTTCAAAAGACGATTCGCCATATTGGTCTTCAGAAATTTGTCCGAATAACAGCGATACATTTTATTTAACTTATCTTGTCTTTTGATTTATGTCTAATTATCGTATTTCAATTTTCAATTTCGATATTGTTTGTTCTTATATATAGAATATAGACAGTTGAACCGCACATGAAATAAAATTATATATTGCTGATTATCCGCAAAAAACAACTAAATTTATTCAATATAATTACATGATAGGAAATTATTAAAATGTATACTATTTGAACCACTTAAAAATATGACAACAAAATGAAATTTTATTTACTTATTCTTAAAAAATAATAATAAAATGTATTGATTTGTCAAAATTTCCTGACATTATTTAATCAAAAAAAAACCTGTGGATAGTTAAAGTCGAGGGAAGGAAGTCGTGAGTGCAAAATTAAGGTAAATTGCGTTAAACTTTCCAACTACCCCCTTTCCGCATTGTCATAAAAGTTAATGCATTGTCGGCATTCGTAACATAATATTATTTTTAAGTGAATTTTTAAATTGTCAACTTCAAGTTTCAGGATATATTTATATAATATATAATTATATAGAAAGAAAAAAAAACAAATAATGTATATCTTTATCAAGTTACTTTATTTATTGTATACGTATGCAAATAAAATGAAATAAAAACAAATTAGCATATATATTGATAGGTTTGGGTTAAAAATGTAGCCATTGATTTGTATATAGATACTAAACTTTGTGTTTTTCTTAACAATTAACTTTTTGGATATAAAATAAATTTCCATGAGTAAATGATAGATGCGGCGAAAAGGCGTTTATTTAGATTATTCATTCAATATATAAGGTATATAGTATGAGAATTCTAGATTTTATTCAATTAATATGTCTTTGCAGTAAACTTTATAAACATATTATTTATGTATAAGTTAAAATGTTGAAGTAGTATAATCGATCTATACATCTAATAATCTAATAATAAAATTAATTTCATTTCAAAATGTATTCTTTCCAATCATATAGTTTCTTTATCTCAAATGTTTTCACAATAAATTGGCAAGACCGGGAAAATTGCAATTGAGGATATTAACCTATAAATACAGTAAAAAATCTTAGAAATTTATTAGTAATTTATTGTAAGGCATAAGGCAAATATAAAATATCATATAGAATTGATGGTTACATATATATGTACCTTAATTACAACATTTTGGCAAGTTTTCGAAATCCAATTCAAACAAATTTTAGACAATATACAAAACCGATTATTTTATATTGTTTATTATAACTATATATGATATAGAATTAACTTTAAAACAAATATTTCAATAATAAATTATAAAATTTAAATTATTCAAAAATCATTAAAAAATATTTTCCTTATAAACTTTTCGGTTTACAAGATAATTAATAAATGTTCAATGTAAAACGTTGGATATGTTGCGATTTAAACTGAACAGAATAAAACAAAAATTTACTATTTATATACATCATATCGTATACATATATTCATATGAAACTATTAACGTTATATAACTATATTCATATATATATATGGATATGGAACAATATATTGATTGTAAAATGCATTCATGCATGTTTTATCTCTTATCATAAAATTATAATATTAAATTAATTTCAATTTATATATTATAACGTATATCTATATATTTACATATATAAAGATAAATTGAAAATATAAATTTATATGTATATATACTTTATTATATCTATATTGTATTATGTATTCCTAAAATATAAAATTCATTATATTTAGTTGCTGCTGCAGACACAACGAAATATACCATATATACCATATATATAGAAATGAATAATGTATTTTATATAGCAAATATTATTATATGCCATTCATTTGTATACAACAATACCTCCTCTCTCGATAAATATATATAACCATTTTACAAAATATATATATATCAATCTATATATATATATATATATATATGGTTTAAAAATTTCTTATATTCTATCGATTTTGAATTTCTTTCAATTTTATATGAAATCGAAAATATATATGATGTAGATATGTATATTTTATCGATTAAAATTTTTTTTGTGAAAACTCTCTTGTTAAATTTATACAATAATTTATATATATGTATATATAAGAAAAGTTTTCAATTCACTTCAAATATTTTATGGATATTTATATATAAAACATTTATGTAAATATACATATAAATTTAAACATTTATATAAATACGAATAAATTCTCAAATATCAACATAAAATTTTTACAGGGTATTTATTCATATATAATAAAATTGTTAAGGATTGTCAGGAATTTTGAAGGATACTTTTTTTTGGATTTATTAAAATTTTCAATATTTTTTATTATATTTTTTTAGTTATTGTCAGATGTACACGTTATCATACAATTATTTTGTAAGATCTGTTGAAATCATAATAATAGAATTAATAAAATTATTTTGTTCATAGGTAGGACATTGCGGAATTAAAATTATAATATTGTATACAATGTTGTTAAAAATGTTGATAAAATTATTTTAATCCAAATTAGCGATATCGCTATATATAAATTACCATATATTCTTAAATATGTAAAAAAATTGAAGTCAAAACGCATGAGAAATTACAGATTAAAATATTTGGGAAATTAGGTTTACTATATTAAGTTATTTGTTAGTTTATTCGCTAATCTTACTATAATATTACGAGGGTTACCTTAAGAAAAAATGCCTGTAATTTTATCATATCTTTATGTATGGATGGATTGATAAATACACTTCTATAGAATTTGCTGAGAGTATATTTATTATATTTTCAAAATTTCTTTTTCAGAAGATATTTGAATCATTACACATTTAAATCATTACATTAAAAACAAAATCTATTGAAATGCATATTATATATAGAAAATTAATTTTATCAATTGAATTACAATTAAAGTAAAATCGAAGCTTTAAGAAAACTACATCAATATTTTGACTATCAAAATATGCAGTGTTATTTTCACGCGATGATCTCATAAAACATTTGATAAATGTATATAAAATATAACTTTCCGATCAGATACAAATTCATCAATATTTATGGTCAAATAAATTAACCAATTTCCATTAATATCATCTATACCATTTTTTTTTCTGATTTAATATATATATATATGGCATTATAAATGCGATATGTAATATCAAAAATGATCAAAAATTATTGCACAATTGATATCCTGTACATAATTTTTCCTCTGCGTAATTGTACGTAATATAACTCTATTTCATTTTTTATTTTATTATTACTATTATTTCAAACTCAATATCATTTTCAAAATATTAAAATAAAAACATCTATTATTATATTTATCTAAATATATATCTATAATATATATTTTATAACGAAATTCTATACTCTTTTTATATATACTCTTTTTATATATACTTTTTATTTATGTATAAGTTTCAGTGTTCTTACCTTCATGATTATATAAAAGATCGTACGATCAAATTAACCATTTGTATGGGTAAATAATGCACGTATATAAACTTATATATGTAATCAACATTTTTTTCTATATAACATTGTTATCGACGACCACGTCATAATATTGTTCAGTGTTATGTATAACATTGGTCATACAATGTTAATGCTATTTATATTTCGCTTTCGCATTGAATGCTGGCGTATACATATAGCAAACACTATTTTTGATTGAGTGTATCACTCGGTTTTGTCGCTATAGCCTGATGAGTTGACAAAACATTTTTAAATCAGAACGAAACAAAACCATAGAGTGAATACCATTACCAAGCATCACACTATCCAATATCCTATTTCCATTAACAATTTTGGGTAATTTTACCTTGATGTAGAACATCATAAATGTTGATGTATAAGTTTCAGTGTTCTTACCTTCATGATTATATAAAAGATCGTACGATCAAATTAATCATTTGTATGGGTAAATAATGCACGTATATAAACTTATATATGTAATCAACATTTTTTTCTATATAACATTGTTATCGACGACCACGTCATAATATTGTTCAGTGTTATGTATAACATTGGTCATACAATGTTAATGCTATTTATATTTCGCTTTCGCATTGAATGCTGGCGTATACATATAGCAAACACTATTTTTGATTGAGTGTATCACTCGGTTTTGTCGCTATAGCCTGATGAGTTGACAAAACATTTTTAAATCAGAACGAAACAAAACCATAGAGTGAATACCATTACCAAGCATCACACTATCCAATATCCTATTTCCATTAACAATTTTGGGTAATTTTACCTTGATGTAGAACATCATAAATGTTGATGTATAAGTTTCAGTGTTCTTACCTTCATGATTATATAAAAGATCGTACGATCAAATTAATCATTTGTATGGGTAAATAATGCACGTATATAAACTTATATATGTAATCAACATTTTTTTCTATATATATACCATATGTATGTAATAATTTTCGATAATCATAACATGTTTATATATGCGGTTATATTGTTAGATAAATCATATAGATATCTCCCAAACAAATATGAAATTCTATATATAACGACGATATATAACAAAACTAACAGATAAATAAATATTATTTGATATCTTTATAAAAAGTATTTTTTTATATATGCCATACGGATTGCATCTGAATATATCTATATATACGTATATATATATATTTATGTGCGTATAATACGTATGCATACATATATACATCTGAATAATATAAATATGGGGAGGACAAAAATAAATTCATATAAAAAAAATAAATATTCGAAAAACAATTTGCATCATATTATAATAAATTGTTTTGTTGCTATTTATTTATATTTATATATATTATGTATATAATATCAAAAATGCAAGAAAGAAAAAAAAAGGTTTTTCTTACATATATTTTTTATTTTTAACCCATTGAATATAAATTTTATTATATTTAAAACAAAAATCCAATATGTTTTATAGAAAATAAAATTATTATAATATATCCTAAATATAAATTTATTTGAATATGATATATATTTATTATAGTATATATATGTATATAGATAAACTATGCGATATATATATAATATAATATTTTTTTGTGTTGTAATTTGATTATGTTTATATATTTGAATTGTTTAATTTATTTTTATTCCTTTGTCGCATCACTTATTTATAATATTATTATTTTTTAATATAAGAATCGGTTTTTTATCTTTTATAGATTATTTAAGACTCGAAGTATAATCGACGTGAATCGGATGGAAAGTGTATGTAAAACGTCTACGTAATCAAAGCATTGATCCATTATACACATTAAAAACACAGTAAAACATGCTGGCGGTAATATCGTGGTTTGGAGAGCGCTATCTTGGCATGGTATTCGTCCAATGCACAGAATAGTAGGAAAAATGGATCAGTATATGTATAAAAACATACTTGAAAATTGCAATGGAACCATATGCGGATGATAATATGCCACTTAAGAGGAAATTTATGCACGATAACGATCCCAATATCATCGCTCGTTGCATAAAAAGATGGATGTTAGAACAACAAATTAGTGTATTGGATTAGCCCGCACAAAGTCCGGGGTTGAACCACATTGAGAATATGTGGGGAGATGTCGAAAAAGGGATTAGTGAAAATCGACCAACAAATTTGGACAAATTGTGGGCAGTCGTGCAAGAGGCTTGGCCTGCAATCGCATCAGATCAACCCAAACGTTTGGTGGAAAGTATGCCTCGTCGATGTGTTGAAGTAATTCAAATAAAAGGTTTCCCAACAAAATATTGAATCAACTTTTAATCAATTTTTATTAATTTTTCATTTTGTGATGCAAATAAAGCCAAAGTTCGTGGACTGTGCTATTTACCTGACCACTTAACTTTAAGAATTTTTTACGTTTTATGTTCAGAATTTTTTTATTAAAGAAAATATAGATATTTATTTACATTAATTATGAAATTATGTATTACTGTTTCATTTCTATAAACTCCCTAAGCCAGTTTAACACTGCTTCCATTAGATATTTTTAAGAATTCATTCCAAGAAATGGGTGTGTTATTTAACTGACCACCACTGTATATATTTATCGAATATGAATAAATGAAATAATTGCTGATAGAATATTTTATAGTTTTCTTATACATATTCATTAAAATTATTTTTATAAGCATAAAAAAAGCCAAAATAAAACAATAATAAAAATAGAGAGTTACTGATCAATTAAGAAAATCCTTTTTTTGAATTTGTCCACAACATTTTTTTCAAAGTATAGATATTTCTTAATATTTATAGTTATTTCTTAATAGTTTAGATGAAAATTTAATTATTAATTTCTATAATATTTTATAGACGATAATTTTATCGATATTACATAAATATGCTTTTGGATATTTATATGTATTGATTTAAATATGAGAATTCTATAATTAAATGAACTTTGATATTCTTAAAACAAAAAACTCATTCTGTTGTTTACTTCATACATTCTTCTTCAAAATCATAATTTAAGATTGAATTTATATATATATATATATATATACCATCAACATTTTGACCTATTCGTGAATATAAATGTATATTCTATATTTCATAAAACATCCTGTTGCTAAAATTTTGTATACATTTTTTTGTTTCCGTACTTTCTTATGTAAATATAAATATTAATTTACTTGTTGTAAAAGTTATAAATGTATGATTTTCATAAAAAAAAAAACAAAACTAAATGTATACATAAATTTTTATTTTTCAATTAAAGTCATAAGCTTTCAACTTCATGTAAATATTTACAAAATGATTTCTTCTACTACCATATACCAAACAAAAAAAAATAAAAAACATTCAAAGGTCCCATTCTTTTCTATATATATTATTAATTCGTCCTAGTAAATAAATTATATATAAATTCTTTTGCCAAACATAATTATCATTAATATGGCTTTCTGTCATGTTTTTTTTATACGTATACGTATATAATTTACATATGTTTGAAATGGATGTGTAAATAAAATACGCTTATCTTATAGAATGTATACGCATAACTTGCATATGGATATTAACGTCGGTCGTATATCCATGTGGATATTGAATATGGCGAAAAGGGAAGAAAAAATAAATATATATAAACCCATATATTGCGATATATATAGAGAACTATAACGTCGATATAATACCCAAAAATAATTTTTTCTGTTAAATACATTATATAGTCCGAATATTTATTATTATTTAACCTTTTTTTTTTAATATATACAGCAACGTAACATATATATTAAATTGCATATTTTATATATAAAAGTATACAATAATTTTATTTTTAATTTTTTTTTTTTTATTGTAATAATGTATAAAGTTTCCTGTGTAATTATTAATGGTCTTTTGTGTGTGAAACAAGTGTTAAATACAGAGTATATGAATATAAATATAATTCTTTTAAAGATAATTTAAGTAATAATATTATGCATGCGGTATAAGTAAGTGTATATATATATATATGTATAGAAAATTTTATAAACACTTTTATTTTCTTAAAGAAAGGGGTTAATCATATACAATAAATTTTATGTGCAATAAATATATATATAGTATATATTCTTATAAATTATGTAAAATTATGAGGGTTCGAAATTTAATCATATACATAATATATATTGTATATTTATATATAAAGTTACCTACTATAAATAAATTTCTATACATTTAGTCTATGATAAAATGTAAGGGTTGCCTTTTTGGTATATATATTTAATATATATACGATGTATATATAAAATAAACTATACTTTAATGTGTGACCATCTGTAGAATTTCTTTATACATAAATTAATATTAAAATATGTATAATGCAAATAAAAATTTTACAAGACTTTTTTTTTTCTTTTTTGTTTCATGAAATAATAAAATTATGAAAATGACAAAATATTTTCTATAAAATTGTATATGTATTATATAAAATTTGTATAAAATAAAAAAAATATAAGTCAATATAAGGAAGAAGATGGTTAATAATTAAAACAAAATCAGTACGAGAATTTGTATACTATATATAATATTCTTGATAAATTGTTGCCATGTATTTATGTAAAAATGCAATAATCTCCTATAAATGATAACATCATAATATAATTTTAATATACATTGTTGGTTATTTTATAAAATTATTATTAGCATTATTTATAAAATACAAGAATAGATAAATTCAAATAATAATTTAGCAAAAAATCAGTTTGTATCTCTAAGGATCCAATATATTTCAACACAAAATGCATGAATTATACATAGGGCGATATGTTTTCTATTTTGATCATATATTCGCATCAGGTTCATCTATCGCTTTGCGATACAGAATGCATGTACTCCGGCCTGATGAATACATTCCTATACATATGATAGAGCTTAGAGATTGCAACCCCGTGCCATATTTTCAATCCCAGGAATTTCCGGATTACATTATCCCAATCCTGGAATTACGGGATTGGAAAAAACACCGGGATCCCGGGGCTACAATCCCTATTAGAGATATATAAAATATATATACAAAAAATAATGACTTTATTCAATGTATATTCGACAGTTCCTTCAAGGTGTAAAATGGTAAAATATATATAACGAAAATCAGAAAATTAGTCAGAGTCTCTAATACCGATATAGACAAACAAAACCGCATTAATATAATTTACCCGCGGGATGATGTAGTATGTAGGTGCCCGAACGAATACATATAATTCATTTTATTTTATGAGCGCTTTAAGAAAACAAAAGAAATATTCTGACAATATGAATATATTAATTTTTAATTAAATCCTCAACAAAACGTTTTGTTTATTGATTTCAAACGATAATCCTAGGCTGCTGTGGCCTTAAAACAAATTAGTCATAATGATCAAAATCAAAATCAATATATAAAAAACTATCTATAGAATTAAAATGTTATATTATAAAATGTTTATCATTTTTTTTAACAATATGTAAATTGAAATTGAAAACGTTGGAAAATCAAAATTATCCTGTACTCTCTATCTCTATGTGATGGATAATGCACAAAGATTTTTGTTAATTATATATGGCAATATATGCAATTTAAATTATTTACAAAATTTATATCATTCTATAAAAAATATATATTATTATATGTATATTAACTCCGATATTACTGATTTTACATCAATTTATATAACATATATTTTGTGTATGAACAAGTTTTTAACCATGTGCTATGTCTCTATAGATTTAATGAAAAAATCACCTTTTGTACTATTATGTTACATATTTGTATATATAAAAAAATATACGAGATTTTGATTGAATATTACATTTCAAATATGGTTTTGATTTGTGAAATGTAATATTGAATCGAAATATTGGGAACTTTTATTCATTAATTAGATTTTTTTTCTATATATGTGTCACTTCTTCTATATACATATATATATTTTATCCTATCAGTTTAATACAGACAATTTTTTATATAATTGAAATATTACCTTTTTTTTTGTTAAATGTAATACATATATTCGTAAATCGTACTGGGTGTTTCCACCAACCAAAATTTATTTGTTTTGTACATTTGTACATTTCTTTAATGTTTTATTGTCTGCGTTGATGACCCTTTTATCGACTCTCATACATAAATTTATAATCGCAATAATATTCGCAAGTTATCTTATAATCTTATATATAATTACGGAATGCGAACGCTTATATTATATATATATAAATATATATATATATATGTTATATTAAAACCGTGTTTCTTTAATTAGATTTACCCTCTGTCTATAATAAAATCTTATGTGGTTATACGAAATCACCTTGTAATTGCAAATATTGTGTGCATATATGACGATAAACAACCACATACACATAACATAATATAAAATTCAATTTATTGATTTCATTCGTTTCAATTTTTTTTCTTTTTTGCTATATTTTTCAATCGATGTGATATCAATGGCTACATCACACAGATGAATACAGGGGGATATATATATATATATAAAATTTTTTAGATTGACATTATATTCATATAATAATAATAATAATAAAATTGAATAGATCCTTTACAATAAATATATAGTATATAGTATTCAAAAACAATTTAAGTTGACATTTAAACGATTGTAAAATAGTTGAAGTGGACAAAATTTTTATTTAAAATCTAATGAAAAAATACAACGTTTTTAAAAGTCATTCTTAAATTATTATGTTTAATGATTTTTAATTTTTATATATACATTGCATTACTACATACATACATCATAATAAGCGACTTAATATTAATTTATTAATATTTTTTGCATCTCATTTTGTATATATATATTTGCCTACGGTCGCTCATCTTCATGACTCTACAATTATATATAATGATAATAAAAAATATTTATATCTATGCAGCAATATATTAAAAATTATATATATTAAATAAAAAAATAAACTTGACAAAAAATTAGCAAATACCATATATACACAGATGATGCATGGAAAATTATTGCAAAAGAAAAAGCCGAAAGAAAAAGTTTTAATTACATTTTACAATATATATATATAAATATATATGTGTATAAATAAGGTGGCATCAAACTGAAAATCACTTGAACACCCTCACGCAATTTGTTTTGTATATACAAATATACACATAACTATAACTAGAAGAAGAAAATCTTATATATAGGTTTCTGTATATAATATTTTATAACATCAGTTTATGAGAAAAAAAAGTTAAAGACTTTTATTTTTTGAAAAATAACAAAACAAAATAGAAAATTCAATGTGTTCACACAATTTCATTTAATGGGGATGAAAAATTATTATAGATATTGTGTTTGTGAGAAAGAAAAATAGAGGAAATAAAATTATAGAATTTTGTTGATATATAATTGAAGAAATATCATTTTTATTGTACAATAAGCATATATACATAAATTTTTAAACAATTCGCAAAATATATAGTATATAGGTATATAGAGTAGAACTACTCTATTTATACATCTACTGTATATAGTCAAAAAGATTGTCCTGTATAATATTTATAATTTTTGATGTGATGTGTAAATGATCAAAATTTTTTCTTTTTTTTTTTTTTGTTTTTTGTGTAAGAAAAGTTTTATTCTTTTTTTATTTTTGTCTGTTTTGTATATATGGAACGCGGTAAGGGAAATACAATGAATAATAAAATAATATAATAAATTTTGTCTTTTTTTTTGTGTGTAATTTTATTTATGGTAATTCTTTGATTGTACAATTTTATTTGTAGTATATATACGCAATAATATTGCGTACTATATTTTTGTGGGTATTTTGTTTTGTATAGTTTATTTTATAATAATAAAATCTAGAACAATTAGGAGGCAAGTATAAAATATACATACTTGTTAAACATTAAATTTTTATTGTTTTTTGTTTCAGTTTTGTTTCAGATTGAGGATAGGAAATTTGCATAATTTAATTCCGGTGTACTGTGGACCGGTGACTTTTTCTATTTTATTAAATTTAATTTGATTTTATTTTGAAATGAAAATAATAAATATTCTTTCATATGTGTGTATCGGTAACTTGAGGTGAACTTTTAAATTAAAAATTTTTTTTTTGATTAATATTTTTCGGTGATAATTGGATTGGTTCTTTAAAGCTCTTCATTCAAATCTACATCTTTCAGAAAGGTACTGTTAAATGATCAAGCATACTAAAGAATAGAGATTTTGATTCCTATGTTAATGAACAGATTTTAAAATGATTTCAATATATATTTTACGCTATGAATTTCTTTTAGAAACTTAGTTTTGTTGTTGTGTAAACTTAATTTTGTTTTTATGGAAAATGAAAAAAAAAAACTTTCCATAAATGGTATATTCATACATGTCCGTTAAGTGGTTTCAAAGTTATATAACATTTTTAGGAATATAGTATAAACTTATTGTAATTTCCATGGTTGGTTTTTATTTTGTTTAAAAATATACACACGAATGCTATAAAAGAGAGGTCGAAAGGACTTATATATTATAGCGAAGTAAGGAAACTTTCCAATAAAACCTTATTCATGGATATGGACATGGAAAACCTATTGAGTATACATCATACGAATAATTTTAACTTCATTAGTTTTATTCACAATTTTTGGATGTTTCTTGATCCAAAAAAAATACTTTATATAAGAACAATTTATGAATGAAAAAATTCGCAGAGAACATCTATTAATTGTGAGATACACACGGGTATTATTTCTACTAATAAGCGCCACATAATATTTCATTTATTATTAATTTAATATATATAATATATATATAATCATTGTACATATTTTACAAAAAAAAATGGATTAAAAAAATGTTTTCTGAATTTTAAATTAGTATATTGTTATTCGCAATGCAAATTTTCCAAATACCGGGAGGACATTTATTTATATTTTATTAATACTCGTTCATCCTCCTATCATGACGTATAAAACGGGTTTAATAAAAGATTTCTGTTGCATAATATACAAAACTCAATTATAAAACATGTATCGCGCTAATTAAAATTTCATAAATAAAACATAAATTGTGTATTTGTATTTTGGTTCTTTTTTGTTTGTTATTTTTCAACATGATATAATGCAAAACCAAATAATATATATATACATATATATATATATACTATTAAGCTTTTGTAATATTTATCACAGGAATTTAATATCCTTAAAATGAAAATTTCTCTCTATATATATATCTACATAAATTAAATACACATATGTGTGAATGCTGAAAGTTGTTTTGACCAAATTATTTCCAATTTTGTACACAAAATATGGTTCATTATATTATAATATTATTGTTATTAAGTTTTTTTTATTTTATTTGCGCTTTGCCTTTTTTTTCTTTTTTTTTTTGCAAATGCATAACGATAAAAATTTTCATATCCATATTTTATTTTTTTATTTAGAATATAATTCATATACAATGCGAATTGTATTTTTTATTCGTTATATTTATATTCGTGGTATATATATTTATGTGCAGTGAATATACTATTAAATTTTTGTGTAGAAGAAAAATATATTCTATAAAAGTATGTATACGTGCTGCATATGCTGCATAAATGTAATATTAGATATTTATGCAATATACATATAAAGTATAGAATCCTGTAAAAAAAATCAAATAAAATTTTATGAAAGCTTGAGTCAAAGCATACAAATCATATTATTTATCTCTCTACTGTACCACTGCAAATATGTATGTATGTATGTATATGGATGGCATTTGTGTGTAGTTTATATTTTTTTTTTTAGATTCTATTTTTCCTTCTGTTACTATATATATATAATATATAGGATATGCTGTAGTACTATTCATGCGTTTCGTTCTGTAGATTATATATTTTTTTATTTATTTATTTGTGTTTGAACTGTATAAATAAATAAAGTCCCTGTCCACCCGCAAAGTAAAAAAAAGAAAACGACATAGAATTGGTGGAAAGAAAAAATAAATATATATTGCATTTTAGAAAATCGTTTCGAATATACAAATACCAAGGAGTTAAATTTATTTTTATTTTATTTTTTATTTTTTTTTATAATGGTTATGCATGGAATTTATATTATATATTATACATATTTTATAATATATTAATGTGATGCCAAAATATATGACATATACACGACGTTATATCCTTAATAAATTCTCAATAATGTGATATACATAATATATGACATGTGACAGACTCACAAACACTATCTGTTATAGAAAAATTTTTAAATTCCATATTATTTTTAAATATTCATATTTATACCTTTTATAACATCAAAATCTATAAAAAAAAAAAGTATACTCTCAATGGAAAAAATTTCACCATAGCTATGGTATTTCTTAGCGCTTAGTAAAAGTAACTGAAGTTCATTAACGAAATTCAACCGGATAAAATTATGTTCATCAGTATTCTATGATGAAGAAAAATTGTGAACGATTGAAAATGAATAATCCAAGATAAAACACACACATGATATATGTACCCTAATATAAAACAATCTCGATTCTGATGAATATACAATTTTTTTTTGTTAAATTTTGTAAAAAATAAAACATATCACCCCTGTCTGTTGTTTGTATATATACGAATACGAATATATTTATTGTGCGAAAATAAAATATGGATTATATTATTATGCAGTATAAATAAATTGATAATAAATAGATAGTATTCAAAAAAAATATATATATATATATAATTTGAAATTTAAAAATGATCACGTTTATTTTGTATTTTATTTGTAATGCAAATTTTGAATGTTATAGCCAAGTATAACAAAATCAACAACACATTTTTCATTTACCAAAAATATTCTCGCAAATATAAATATATGTTTTAAGTCTATATTTTTTACGATCTTTTGTGACCATCTTTTGATGATTGCACGCACATGCACGATTTTCGATTTTTGTTAAATATGGACTGGACGGGAACGTCTGTAGGTTATAGCTACGACTTTGATATGGACAAATCAATAGAGATTCATGAACCTTTTTATTTTATGTATCAAAAATGTATGGATATTGAATGTGTGTTTAATCAATTTTTCGATTATACATAATCCATCTAAGTTTTAGTTGTACGCATCCTTCCACACTGTTATATATACCACAAATGCAATCAATTTCATATATATTCATTCCATTTATTAATCATATATATATATATATATATAGAAAATTGGGACGATATGTGTAAGCAAGAAATGATCTAATATACTTCTATAGTAAATATAAATGAAATGAATTTCATAAAAAAAAATATATTTTTGACGCACAGAAACATACAAAAAGAAAACATTTATTTTTCTAAAATGAAAATTGTATATCGCATATCTCATTTTCAGTTTTCAGTTAATTTTAATTTCATTTAAAAGAAAAAAATACAGATAACATTTTTGTATAAGCATACAAAATAACATTGCTGTCATATCATATAAATAATATAAAAAATGTATAAGAAAAACTTTTTTTTTTATCATTTCTATTTATGCATGTGCTTTTATTTTGTTGTTTTCGCGAACGAAATGATAAATACTATATGTATTTTATATAACGTTCTTACAATATATATAAGGTTCTTCAAAATTCAATTTTTTTTTATATTATTATATGGAATAAATATCTCTGACATTTTAATAATAATAAACAAAAAATGATACATATTTTTTTTGCAAAAATAAAACATTATTTATAATACTGGAAGAAAGGAAGAAAACTTTGAATGATATAAGTCTGAAGTAAAATATACAAAAAAAAAAAAAACTGACAAAACGTTATTACCACCAACTGCTCTCTCTACACTATACACACTATACCTATACTACATGTATGGCTCTTTAAAGTAAAACACTATTATTTTTTTGTTTTCATCATTTTCGAATTGTTGGGTCATATTACACGCGAACACATGCAACGTTTAATTTATTTAGTTTATTTATTTTCTTCTTTTTTTTTTCATATATTCAACTGCTTATTTTTTGTATATATGGACCTCATATAAGATAGATGATCTATATATAAATATATATATATATATTAGATGTTACTAAAAGAATTATGTATACATCATGTATTTATATAATAAATACCACAATTCTGTATAATGACATCAAAATGAAAACAAATGTAAAAGTGTAAAAATAATACACATATTATATATATGATATATAAAAGGACTAAATTAATAATAAAATATATATAGATACAATATATAGTGAATATTAACAACAACGTACGATGATATATAAATATAAATAAATAAACAAAATGTGTTTTATATATTATATATTGTATATACAAAAAGAAATATCCTTGTTTCAATATTTTCTATTTATATATAGTAAAAATATACAATTATTATTTAATTTTTTTTCTTAGATGTATATATAATATATTTTACTGTATATAAGGTTTTCCCGCTTATGGTTTAAGGTTCGCATTTATATATATATATATAGCATACAATAATAATACATACGTCTATATTTAATATACACGTTCGTTCGTATGCGAATTCGTACGCCAGATATTCTCTCAATTTATCCTATCCATATTATATCCATTTACAAGTTAGTATATATTTTATTAATGCATGTACTTACAAATTCTAATAAGTAAAAATATTGTTCTATATAATAGATATGTATATATGTATTTTGATATAATTATATGACGATGATGATCAAAAAATTTTAAGAACTTTGTTATGAAGTATGGTTTTGTTTGTTTTGGCAATGCATTTATCATAACCCTGGGAAAATATTAACCGTAAAAAAACGTTCTTGAAGATAATAACATGATGGAAACAATTACGATTCGTCACAATGTGAACGGTATATCAGGGAAAAAATGTTTCACCAAACTTATTAGTGATGGGTGATTTATTAATGGATATAACGAAATTCATATTATCATCGTTCTTAGGACGAAAACCAAAAAGGGATTATGCATCGAATATAAAACCTTAATCAAAACTTTAATCTTAAAACTTTTGGATTCACAACAGTACGTATTTTATACCAAAAATAAAAAAATATAAATAAACAAAATAAATACGTATATATATTATCATGAGTGGGTAGAATTTCACAAAAAAATAAAAGAAAAATAATATGAAGGTTGGTTGTGTGTGGATTGCACTCAGACATGCGATATGGCCTTTTGTGAAAATGAAAAATAAAATTATTTGTTTTCATTGTATCGTATACTGCACACACAAAAAGAAGAAAAATAAAAACCATTAGATTATAATCACACATATAATTTGTTTATTTTATTTCTATATATATATTATATTGAATAATAAATATAGTGTTTATTATAAGAAAAATATCTCAAGATGAATTATATATTATTTGTTGTTTTTTAATTCATAAAATAAAAATGTGTATTGTGGCAAAAAGATGTCGACGACGAATGGCGTGTTGTTGCGATATGCAATACGATTTTTATATAACAGCTTTTAAAAATATTATCGATATTTTTGCATCTAAAACAACTTAAAAAATTCTCTAATAAAATTTTTTGTTTTACCCAATATAAAAGATATTTGAATGAATAAATTTTTATTTTAATATTATTATTATTAAAATAAAAAAATTGCTGAAAATCTCGTATATTGTGTGAAAAATCACTTAACATACATTTATTTATTTGTTTTTTATTTATTTATATAAATATATAGAACAATTGATCATTGAAAAAAGGAAATGAAACTCCAACTATTGCTCCTGATGCTGTATAATATCATAATCGTATATAAATAAACAAAACAATTAAAAATAAATAAATATAAAAACATTAAGTGTATTTATGATTTTAAGTGTTTTGGTTTTATTGTATTTTTATGAATTTAAAAAGGTAAATAAAACTAGAGAAATACTATATAGAAATTTTAATAAATTTTAATTTGAAAAAAAAAAAATTTCTTTCAACTGTGAAATTTATCACATATTCCTTTCTTATCAGATCTTGATTACTATACGGATTATAAAATAATTTTGTATTTACCCCCTGTTATGAATCAGTTTATGAAGTGTGTTGTATATTAAAAATTCAATTCTTTTACTTTAGATTCATATATGCGAGAGAATATCAATATCCCATTTAATCGGCGTATTTTGTAAATGAATATTCATGGTTCAAATTGAAGGATAATTATAGGCAAGAATTATACTCGTATAATGTTAAAAACATTCATCACGAATTTAATGCATATCTAAAAAACATCCATTGTATTACCAAAATAAAAATTTAGTCAACAGACGTTTTTGATTAAACAAATAATACATATACATATATTGAGCAAAAACATTCTTTTAGTTCTATATATAGTCCATTTAATAATATGTATGATTAAATTTTAAATTGTTTGTAAAAAGGTCAAATTTGTCACTGAAATCATATATGCATTTATTTTTAATTATTTAGAGCATTAAATTAATTCTGGTTCTGGTTCTATATATATATTCATCTTTAATGTGCGTTTAATAAATGACGATAAATATATACAATTTAAACTGACTAATAGGATTTAAATACATTATTGTGTTTGTTGTATATATAAAATTAATACAAATCTATATAACTAACCAATGTAAATATATAACAAATCTCTCAATTAAAATGTAATTAAAATTAGAATAATCATTATTTAACACATACGTCTATATATATACATAAATACGGCATTTACAAATCAAATTTGGTTAAGAATATACGTTGTCTGAATAACAAATAAATATGCATATATAGTAATAATAATAATAATGAATATAAAATATATATATATAGTATATTTGTATATGCAAAATGTATATAAAATAAATTAATAATAATAATAATAATATAACAATAATTTTAAATGAATTCAAAGAATTAAATTTACTTTAATTGGATGTGTGTGTATATAGGTATGCTATGAGTAATCCGGAAATATGTTTAACCATTTGTAAAATAACATATATACTCGTCGTAATATATATTTGTAACAACAATTATTTGTAAATGTAAGTACCTATACCTATAAAACATTTGCTACATAATATAACTCTATTTATATATAGTTATTTATAGAGTTATAAAATAGATATTAATGTTTATACATATTTGCATAAATATATATAATGAAAATTATATATATAACATCTTTAAATAACATAGACAATGTTTTTTAGATACCTTAGTGGAACAAATACGCAACATGGCCAAGAATAGATGATAAAATGTGGTATTGTATAATATAATAAAACAATACAATATCAATTTCAAATTTTACACCTAAGTTTTTGAATAAAATGTCTTTGAGATTCATTTATATAATATATTTATGCATGGTTATAATGATCGAGACCGACAATTCTGACTGTACTTGGACATAATTTTTTACTTTTTTAAGGTATTATAGGTAATGGCAAAGAAAAGTATATGTATGAGGGATAGTTTTTGTGATAAAAAACAAGCAAAATCTAAACAAGAAAAATCTTTCATAACGAATTTTCTTATGAAATTACCGAATATTTTGCCGATTGTTGCAAATTCCTGCGTATTTAAACGATAATATTCTATAATAGGCAATCACTTAAATTAAATTATTTTAAGGAATATAAAATGATTTCTTTATGGTACAAATAGACAAAACATTTGTTTGTGCATTTTTAAAATAAATAATACTTTTTTTTGGTAATTTTTTTATTTTAAAATGCACTTTTTTTTTATAATTGACTGTCATAATTTTAATAAAAATAACTGATGACTTAATGAGGCGGTGTTTTTTAAAACAAAATTCAACAGAGGAATTTGTATTTTGATTAGTTCCCAGAATCCTTAAATACACTTATTGATCACTTGATTTTTAATAACAAAATATACGAAAAAAATAAAAATTGTAAAATTGTGAATCGACGTTTTTGAATAGTTTTTTGATAAAGTCAAATGACATAAAACAATTAACAAACCTATGATTAATATTTATAAAAACTATTATCGTATAATTATTATCTATTATCGATTATGTATAATTAAAAAAAATATGAACTTACGGTTTAAAGCTGGCATGATATCGGTTTTTAATAATCCAAATGATTCAATAAGATACATCCAAATATATTGTTTTTTTTATAATGGATATATTTGAAACACATAAATGTAATAATAATAATAACAATATGATATTGTAAGTAACAACATTAATGTAATTAATTAATCGCACTCAGTTGTACATTGAGCCGCATATGGAGAACTATCTAAGATTTTTCTCGTTTTTCAACTTATACATGTATATATACATATTTTGATAACCCTTTTTGAACGATATAAAAAAATAATTAAATAAAAAACAAACCAAAAAAAAAAAAATAAACCCGAAAATAAGCACTATACACAAAACACTATAAAATTTGAAAAATGTCTTGTATTAAGAAAATAAAAACACATAACATAACATATAAATAATTAGCAACATTTATCATTTGTATAATATATTTAAATTTATATATATATATATTTTTTCTTTTATAGAATAGACACAAAACCCATCATTTTCTTCTTTTTCTTTTTCCTTATTTGCATTTATTTAAAAAAACACATAAATTTTCCTCATTTCTTTTATTGAAATAATACAATTTTTTTTTTCGGTTTATAAACACACAAAAAAAACTGTTCTATATATATAATGATGACAATGAAACAACAAATCCTTCCGTTGTTGTTTTTTTTTTATGTTGCTGTTGTTGATATTGATGTTGATGCGTTGGTGTATTATATTGTTGCTGTAGGTATATGATGAAGTAATAACAATAATAAAAAAAATAATAAAACTCTTTTATGTATCTCAAATCATGAAGATGCGAGTCTCGCGTATAAGAAAATCTTAGAACCTCCACAGCAAAAAATATTTATATTTATATATATAACAAAACATTAAAAATTAGATATATAAAAAAGAAAAATCTGAAAAATAAAATGAAAACAACATCACTCTACAAATAAGGGCGAATAAAAAACATTATAATAATGAAAAAGAATAATAATAATTGAAAAACTTTAAGGAAAATTTCAGTAAAAAAAATTATTTTGATATCCTTATCATATTTGAATTTTTTTTTTGTTTAAATTTATGTACTTTTGGATCCTAACAATGGAATGGTATATGCATAAAAATGCCGATTTCGCTTGTTAATAATTATGTATATTTTTTAATAATTATTTAATTTTTTGCTTTTTTTTAAAAATTGATTGTCTATTAAATTAATTTTTATTATATTTTTTAACAATATACCAATTGACTTTTATTCTAGTGTTTTTTTTATTATATTTATTATGTTATTTTTATTTTATCATGTTCTTATATTAATTTTATTTATGGACACAATCGCAATATAAAATCCAAAGGATAAATAATCACTAAATATAACAAAAAAATAATAATAAAATAAACAAATAAAGTATGAAAAAGGAAAATTTATTATTAAATATATATATATAGGGATATATAAAATAATTTTCACTCTTATTTTTATGTTCTCCAAAAAAAAAAAAAAAAAAAATAGGCCTAAATATTAAAAATAAACTGAAAAATGTTTCCAAATATAATAAATCAAAATTTTTCACGGTGTTTTTATGTATTCTTTCATTTTTTTTAATAACAAACGTGTACTTAAAAAAAAGTTGTTGTCATCATATATTTAAAAAAAAATAAATATAAAAAGTATAACAAACAACCGAAAAAAACGCGTTTTATAAATAAATATAAACAAACATGAATTTTCTTTTCCTTTTATATATACTTATATATATATATATATATATATATATACATACATACATCCAAAAGTAATAATACCAAAAGAAAAAAAAACGGATACTATAAAGCCGATACCAAAAAATATTTATATACTCAATATAGAGAAGCAAAAAAAAAACCCACCCCGATGTAAAAAAACCACAATAAAACTTTTTTTTCTTTTTTACTATATATTTTATAAACACAAAACAACAAGTATAACAAACAAAAAAAAAATTATCTCTAAATTTCAGACACACCACAATAACAATAACCGAAAAAATGTTATCATAAAAAAAGAAAGGATAACAGAACAGCAACAACAATGTATTGTATATGATTGTACGTATATAAAATAAAAAAGAAAATTCTTATATTCGCACACATTATAGATAGATGAGAAAAATTTATATGTCACATAATAACATTCCTTAACCATTTCTGCATATAAATATATAAATTTCTATATATATATATATATATATATATATATACGCATACGGAAGGAAAATCACAACCACATCACGAACACATCATAAAATATATATTATGAAAATTTTCCATTTATACCGCGAGAAGCAATGGAACAACAAAAAACATTCACTTAATATATAATATATCATAAAAAAAAAAAAAAAAAAAAAAAAACAACGAAAATAAACGAAGAAAATTCTTAACAGTACGAATAATAAAATTAAAAAAAAAAAAAAGGATATATTTATTTTTGCTTCCGCAGTCATTTTCATCACAACAAAAATAAAATTGTTTTATTTTTATTTCATTTTTCATCTCCTTATTATTTTATGCTTCACTAAATTTATGATGAAAATCACATAATAACATCCCATTTAAGTCCAAGAACACTCGCATATATACACATATATATAGTCCTTTCAATCCTTTAGCATTTCTTTTTTTTAATAATTTGAAATATTTTATGTTATTATTTTTTTCTGATATATAATCAATCAAATACCGCAAAATTGTTTTTTTTTTATTATATATCGAAAATAATATAATATAAAATGTTGTACATATATATCAAAATAAGGAATATACGCACTCCAAACACACAGTATATATAAATATTTTATTATATGTATATATATATATATGAATGAATAAAGAAAACTTTTCATATATACTCTACGCACATACACACTTTATTTTTTTTTTTCAACAATTTTCCTTTTACACATTCCTATATATCCTTTATTTGACTCACAACAAAATGATGATGAAAAGATATATGAATATTTTCACTTATTTTTTATTTTGCTAATTTTATCGGAAAAATCTGTTCGTGACATAAACACAAAATTATAAAATATTATAACAAGAAAAAAATAAAACATTTTTTATTATCATCAATTATAAATATAACAAATTCTTAGTCGTTGCAAAAAAAAATTATATTTAATTTTAAATTTTCTTTTAAAATTTTTGTTCCCAAAAGTCTTTTTCTATTTTTTGTATTTTATCTTTGTTTTAACTTAAAATAAACAAGAGTTGTATGGTATATATTCTTTTTCATTATTATAAAATGCCCTTATTATTTTCAAATCAATTTAAAAAAATTAATATATATTGTGATTTTTCACATTTCTTTATATATTTTTTTTTACAAAATCGCGTTGGTCTGTCGCCGTGAACAATTTATTTAATTTTAAAACACATTAAATCAATGGAAACTCTTACCAATTTTTAATCTCTATATTTTTTTGTTTTTAAAAGACTAAAAAATAATAACAAAAAAAAGCACAAAACTTTAAAAATAATTTACATAATATTATATTTATTATAATGAATATATGTTTTTATTCATATATAATAAAATTCGTTTCGTTTCGATTTATATATTCTTTTTATATATAGTGATTTTGTTGTAATCATAACTTTGTATAATTATATTAATCTTCTAATTTAAAACGATAAATAAAAGAAAGAAAAATAAAATACATATTATTTATATATATATGTACATATATAATTAAATGTTGTTCATTTATTATTGTTTCGATTTCGATATCATCGAATCGTCGTCGATACACTCAAATAAAAAACACACAATATGACAATTTTTTCTTTTATTTTTATTCAAAACAAATAAAATGATTTACACGCGCGTCCGTCTATATATTATTTTTATTTATATATATATATATGTCGATACGTATTACGTACTATAAACAAAATCCTTATATCATCATCACAAAAGAGTGTAGCACGAACTAAATTGTTTGGTATATTTAAAATTTTATTGAACCCATATATATGAAGTGAATGAATAATAAAATAATATAAAAAAAAAACCAAACCAAGCGCATTTCATTTCTTGTTTTTCTTCTATTTAATATATTGTGTTTATATTTTATTTTTATATGAGTATTTTTAGTTAAAAATGGTCCAACCAATATATATATATAGACTTCTTCTCCTCCACACACCACATACACACGCACACAAAACACTAGAACACAACACCAGCAGTCGAGCCGCATCAGCATCAGCACATATATCAGGTTTTATTTTTTACCATACGGTTGGATACATGTAGTATTTTCCCATTGTAAAATAATTTCATCTTTAAATTGGTGCATTTTACTAGTACCGGGAAATGTGACAATTGATCGGAAAATTCTTTTTTAAAATACATAATTTGGAAGTTGAAATGAGTTAATTCGATACTTATTTTTTTCTCAATAGTATTCAATTCAAGACAAATGTGATCCTGTTGAATTCGCAATTGAAGAAGTGTTAACTTTTGATAACCAATTCGTAATGCATAATCCTTATACTATATAAGGATTATCTACGAAAAATTCACTCCAGCATCCAATAAAATATGGATGTAAAGCAATAAATATATCTATTTTTTTTTTATTAAAAACAAATCTCTCTCATCAATAAGAAGCGCATGCAATACAAAACATAAATGGGTATTTGTGTTATATTATGCTTATATAATATATATTTATTTACCATATACACTATACACACCATCATCGCATGGGGTTTCAAAAACTCATATAAAAATGTATATGAGCCGTAGGAGGATGCTCGATTTTTGTATATATATATATAACTTGTATATTATTATATACATACAAATAAAGTTGAATATTTTGGATAGATTCATAAACAAAATTTACATGTAGAAAAATATTAAAAACGTAACATTAAAGAGAAAATTCATGTATGAAATCGCAAATATATGCAGAATGGTCCAATTTTTGGCCGATTAGTTTCCAGTCTTTTTTTGGCTGTATTATTAATTTTATTAATCAATTGTATATATATGTAAATCATTAAACATTATCTATTCATTCAAAATGACCACATATATTGTATATGGGTAACATAAATAAATATGCATTTAATTAAATTGAATTTGTTAAATAGTTATCGATTATATACGTATAAAATTTAGGAATAACGAGTGTATAAGGGATCTGAAAAATTGATATTGATTGATGTTATAAGGCGAATATGATTTGGATTTTTATGCATTTCAAATATTAGGAAATATAAATTAATAATTATTATTTTTTTATTTGATATATACTGAAGACATAAAATATGTTTTGAAATATGATAGAAATTTTAATTCCAACAGAATTGTTAACCTTTTTCTTTAAAGCCCGTAAAAGAAATGGTTTATATGTCCAATGTACATATTTACTTTGATTAATGATGATAAAATTGTAAGGAGAATGGTGAACTAAAATGTTGATTCAAAGAACCTTAGAAAATTGTAATTAAGACATAATATTCATAACACTTTATCTAATAAGGCAAACTCTGAAGAAGTACAAAATTAATTTTTTAACTATTAATACCAAATAAACCATCATCCATCAAAGGTGATGTTAATAAAAAAAAAACAAATAAATATATACGCAAGTGATTGTACAATGATATGATAAAATTTCCACAAAACCATTCTGTATGATGGAAAACTTTTATTACTTATTTTGTTTTATGAAAATATTATCGCACAGAAATTCTCGTATATACAAAAGAGTAAAATATATATAAATATACACGGTTTTATATATTCATAATGGAAGCTGTGGGGCTGGTATAAGTTGTATATAGATGGTATATTTTGGTTGGGGATTCTTTGAGATGTTGTGTCATTTTATGCGTACAGAGAGATGTCTTTTGAATACATTTTCTACTATACCATGTATTATATATGGATATATGTATATATATTTTAAAGAAAAGAAGTACAAGTCGTGTGCCTGGGCGTACGACCTGTTTTATTTCGTTCATATATATGTAGTATATATAATATCATAATATATATATATATATATATATATTCTTCATTTTAGTTAGATTAGATGTTACGTTTGTTATTCAAATGCTATATATATAAGGACAATTATCATTTTATTTCATGATGTTATTATGTCTTTCGAAAACAATGCATTTTTATCTTTCGATTACGGTAAACAATATATAGTAATGTGTATATAGGAATCTAAAATGAACATTTAAATGAGGGTATTGCATTTAAAATTTCAACAAATTTTCATTTATTATTATATGGTCTTTGTTTTATAGTATTTTATTTATTGATAATTTAACGACGGCTAAATATATAGTAATATCTCTAATAACAATAAGTCTAATGATATTCTCTAATAATTTTATTCTAGAAACTCCAAGTAAAAATGATAAGACAAAGATATTGTAATTTATATCCCAATCTATGGAAAATAAAGTAGAATAAATATAATCATTTATAATAATAATGATGGTATCGCATCGCATATATAAAAATATATAAATAATATCAATATAATATTTGTTGCATTACAATTTACAACAAAATACGTTGGTATACAAGTGTCGTAAATATATATATATATATGATTATTATTTTGAATTGTATTTTGTGTATAAAAATGGTAAAACTAAAACAATGTATTTATTCCCCTCATAAAAATACAATGAACTCATCGTCTTGTCAAGTATACATTCATATATACTGTGTTTATATGCATATATATATATATCAGTTTGGTCTGTCTGAATCTGAATATATAAATATAAATAATATATATATATACATATGTTATAACTTGTATATTTTGTATATATTATATAAAGGTTTTTATATACCTTAGTTTGGATATACATATGGAGATAATGAAAATAATAAAACAGCTATACAGGTAAGCATAAATATTTTTTTTTGTTATCACGTATATATCATATATATATATGGTATATCTGAATGACGACAAAGGTATAAAGAGACAGTAGAATTTTTAATGAACCACTTTATAATATTATATGTGTTTGTTTTAAGTTGATGATTATCATATGGTATACCATTTCATTTCATTCCCGCAATGATGATAATGATTTCATTTGATATATATATATATATATATATTGATGGTAATGTTAGAAATAAGAATGATGATAATATATCAGTCAATGATGTATATGAAATATTCCGATGGTGATTTAAGTCTATATATGTATTTACAAGGTTTGATGCTATACGCAGATACTATGATTATATGGTATAAGCGTGGTTCATCTCAAGAAAAAAAAAAGCGATGCTGAAGATGATGGCAGTAGAGTGTATCTATACACTGATGATGATGCCATATATATTAATTGGTTTGGTTATACTATACATATACAGTATATATTTGCTTCCTACACTATTTTTATCTTTTTTTTTATTTTTTTTTATTATTATTTATTACTCGTGTGCTCACCTCACTTTATTCATGTGTACAGAAAATATTAAACAACTTAAACTATGTATATACACGTTTAAATAATTATTTTTGATTTTTGAATTGTAAATATATGTACATATATGTATAATATACTATATAAAGTAAATGTAAATATACGACCGCGCATCATCAACTGATAGTGATTTGAAATTTTAACAAGTCGTTAATTATAAAATACAATTTTAAATTAATATTTACACATAAAATGCATTAAAACTATATGAACTCTCTGTATATGAAAAGCAATAGTGTAGCAACCTATCAAAAGCATAATATGTATAATACAATAAAATCTTTAATTTACAGAAAATCATATATATATATAGAAAAGGAGAGAATCATATATAATGTTTATTGATGAATTAACGCAAGCTTAATTTATATATATTTAATGTTAAGAATTCAAAATAAAATATTGCAATTGATGGGATTTATAAAGAATTCAGCATGAACTAAATTTCTATATATACCAAACACAATATAATAAATAGAAAAAAAAAATATATCACCACCTTTAATTTAATGAAGAGTAATCAAATGGTAACATATAAATATTATAACAAAGTTTAAATATTGCTGTTTGATTATTGATACCAAAATATACAACAATTCAAAAAATAAGAAAATTGAAAATACGTTCTGCGTTAATGCATTTTTCCGACCATATTCCTGTAACAGCTCTATATGATCCTTAATAATTCAATATACGTTTTAAGAACACTTCAATAAGATTTCCAATAAAATTCTAAACTTAAATACTCATCATTGCCGTGTTTAGATTTTAGCTATGGGTAATATAAATTATATGGAAAATCCCATTTTTTTAAAACTTAATTTTCCTGGAAAATTCCCAGAAGAAAATCTAAAATTTACCATGCAAAATGATTTTATGTAAAATCTTCTAGATTTTAATCATGTTATTACAAAATATGTTAATATTTTTTTGAACACAAAAAATTAAGCAATATTATAGAAATGCACTTCGAATTATTTCGATTTTCCAACAGAACTTCTGTCTTATCAATTAAAACAATATTTGTTTATAATACAATTTAATGTTTCTAAATATAAATATTTAATCCTTCCTTATTAAATGTAAAAACATTTCCCGTTTCCATATCCATATATACGTATATAATTTATACGCATTATTGAATAGAAAAAGAAATTTCGTTATTTATATAAACAAAAAGGATTATATATATATAAATAAAAGTGAAGAATATTATTAAGAATAATAATAATAAATAAAGTTTATATTATTATTAAATATAAATCTTATAAATATTTTTGCGCTTATTCATTTTATATTATATGTACATATATATGTATTGTTGTTTATAATTTCCCGGCAGTTTCTTTATAATTATATCGTGTGAATCATGCTTTCATTATAATATAGTCCCTTTTATTTATTATAATAAAAAAATAACAAACCAAAAATATCTTTAAATTCTTTAACATTAAATTAGATGTAAAAAACAAAAAATACAATAACATTTATCCGTACATAACTTTGATAAGAATCTCTTTATTATCTATATATATATGTATATAATATTATTTTCCTGCAGACAAAAATATTTACCTTATCATCTCTTATACGCATTAACGTATATATATATATATATATATATACATGTATACAAAAGGATATTTAAGAAGGTATTTATGGTTATATAAATATACATTAAGGATATTAGAGACACAGAGAGAGTACTTTTATTTAAAAAAAAAATTGAATTATGAAATGGGATTTTGCAAGAAGTATGTTTTTTAGTATAAATGTGATAATTTAGTTTTTAAATTAAATGTAAACAAGAAATCAAAATAAAGAGAGAAACAAATATTGTATTATTTTTAGTATAACAAATATATGCGAAGAGATTAAAAAAATTTACAAATATTCTAAAAACTAAAAATTTAATCCAAAAATAAAACATAAAAATTGAATTAGTGCGTAAATTATCTCACATAACATTTTATTACTTATTCTTTTTATTTTTCTTCAATTTTTTATCAAAGATAATATGCGATGTGTGTTTTGACAATCCTTCGTCGTATTGGAAAAGGAAACTTTAACATTAAAATAAATGTATTTATTTTTATATTTTACAACAGGTATATATATTTTTAGCACTTTAAAAACATTTACCTTTCGCGGTATAGTATATTAAGTTTATATATAAATAATCTATTTTTGTATTCAGACATTGGAGATAAAGTGTCTTATTGGATATATTTTTTGTCTTATATGCATATTGCAGGTACCTTTGATATTTTACCGCAATTTTTCTGTTGTTTTTTCATAAGAATTATTTTCATTTGATTTGAATTCTAACAAAATTTTTATTTCTTATACATACATATAACTATATATATAGCATATGAACATCATCGCTCAACACACAAAACTACATCGGCACCCACCCAGAATATAGAGACAAATAACAACAACCAACAACAACCATGCAAAGTAATTAACAGAAAAAAAAATGAAAACAAAATAGGGATCGCGCAAGGATTAAAGCAAAATAGAACTAAAAACAAATGACAAATTTCATAGGCGACACCTTTTATATATTGTTAAATTATACATATTATTTTACATTTTATTTTATTGTAAAATATCTTGTTTCAAATTATTTTGATACTTCAACATTATTATATGATGACGAAGTGTAACATTTATTAAATATTTCAAAAATGAAAATTTAAACGCTGAGGCATGAATATAACTTTTTTTTTGTTATTATATTATTTTTAAGAATTTTTTTTAGTTAATAATTAATATTTTGATATGTCTCTATACCGTTTTAATCTGCTCATGTAATTTATATAACTATTTAATTCTATATACATAACACTTCGTTCAATAATGTGTGTGACTAATTAATTAAAACACATTTTTTTGCCAAAATTCGTTTTTATTCATCAAGATAGTCCCCTTTTAGGGAGATACAATCATTCCAACGCTTTTCCAATCTTTCGATACCGCCTTTGTAAAACGATTTTTCTTTGCCTTCAAAATAGGCGTTAGTTTCGGCGATTACTTCATCATTTGAGCCAAATCTCTTACCACGGAGCATCCTTTTGAGGTCTGCGAAGAGCCAGTAGTCGCTGGGGGCTGGAGAATACGGTGGATGGGGAAGCAATTCAAAGCCCAATTCGTTCAATTTTGCCATCGTTTTCATTGATTTGTGACACGGTGCATTGTCTTGGTGGAACAACACTTTTTTCTTCGCCATATGAGGCCGTTTCTTTGCGATTTCGACTTTCAAACGCTCCAATAACGCTATATAATAGTCGCTGTTGATGGTCTGCCCCTTCTGGAGATAGTCGATGAATATTATTCCATGCGCATCCCAAAATACAGACGCCATAACCTTGCCAGCCAACTGCTGCGTCTTTGGTCGCTTTGGGCGGCTTTCGCCGGCTGCATGCCACTCAGCAGACTGCCGATTTGACTCTGGAGTGAAATGGTGGATCCATGTTTCATCCATTGTGATGTACCGTCGCAAAAACTCCGACTTATTGCGCGTAAACATGTCCAAACAGCTCTTTGAATCATCGGTTCGTTGTTGTTTTTGCTCCGGTGTGAGCAAACGCGGCACCCATTTGGAACACACCTTTTTCATACCCAAATGTTCGTGTATTATGGTTTGTACACTGCCTGCTGATATCTCCAGAATGTCAGCAATCTCCCTCACTTTCACTTTACGGTTGGACATAATGATTTTCAGTGTTTTTTCAACGTTTTCCGGAATAACAGCGTCATTTGGCCTTCCAGTAGATGGAATGTCATCGGTGTCTGTACGACCACGTTTGAATTCGGCATACCAATAACAAATGCTTCTTTTTGATGGAGCAGAGTCCGAGTAATGTTTTTCAAGCCATTCCTGGCATTGAACAGTATTTTTTTTCATTAAAAAACAATGATAAATCAGCACACGGAATTGCTTTGAATTCATTTTTTTTTAAAACACAAAAATAGCGTCACTTATAGCACTGTAACTTGTAAACAAATGATCTGATTAACATATGATGTTGACAGTAAGCCTAAAAAGGTTGCCAAATGCGAAAAAAAATATTGATTTAGTTCTAGGGACGCCATCTATGTGTCAGTCACACACATTATTGAACGAAGTGTTATATATTTTACAGTATCAACCAAAAATATTAGGATAAAATATTTATTTTGGTTTATAAAAAGTCAGTTGTTGATCGAATCAAATCGAATAAAGCGATTTTATACATTCTTTATAGTTTCTAAAATTCATGTTTTTATTTTCGAGATTTCCTTATTCATAAATAAATAAATTCCATTTTTCAAATGCAAAAATTTTCCACAAAAATGTTAAGATATAATGGTAAGAAAATTTCGACAATGAAACCTTTTAAAATCAATTATTTTAAAATGTTTTGGTTAACATTTAGATAAGTTAGTAAACTGCAAATAAAAAAATGGGTTGCCTTTTCTCAGATTTCTATATATGTAATAAATGTGATTTTACTATAGATTTTTCGATGGAAATTATGATCCTTCCCTTCTAGCAATGGTTTTATAGTATATACATTCTATTATTTACCTTTGATATATCCAATTTAAAAAAAATGTTCAATACTGTAAACAAATACAATTTAATAAATGTATAGTTCAATTTTTGAACAATATCGTCAAATATATGTCGGTCAATTATTATTGTCACAAAGGAATATGTATATATTCTTATCGGCGCCTTACGAATTGTATAGGTATGTATATGAATAATATAAAATAGTTTTATTTACAGAAATTAAAAAAAAATAAAATATTTCAATTTTATCAACAATTTTTTTAATATTTATTAGTATTTTTTTTTCTTAGAATTATTATATAGAGTGACCACCTCACACACATTAAATATTTCTTATTTTTCCTAAACTACCCGATATTATGACTATTATAGTATCCTATAATATAATAACAATAATATATTTAATCGCAAGTTAATCAAGAATGTTATATCATTTTGTGTGAACTTAAATATTTTTTCTATAGTTGTCATAGGTAAAATTGTGTTTTATATATATACAAATTTTTTGTTACCTGCAATTTGTTTTCATTTTTTTTTCAATAATCATATAGATAGTAAAAGGATCACTGCTAATGGTTGTATAATATCACATAGACAGGTATTTTAAAGAACATCATCTTATATATAGTTTAAATTCAGTATATAATATTTTTATACTGTAATATAATAGAATGTATATTATATTTTGTATGTCTTTTATTTTATTAAGTATAGATTATATATAGGCGACATTGATATCATTTAATGTTTATATGGATGATACATTTTAATAAACTATATATATATATATATATTATAGAAAAAGATTTAACAGAATAATACAAAATTTAAATAAATTAAATTCTATTTAATATAAAATGCATGAGTCACATTTTAAATTCATTCACAAATTTAAATAACAAACAGAAAAATATACAAATATAATAATTTAAGAGAATTGACTAAACTATATAGATATTACGATAAATTGATAATAAGGAATATATCAATTTAAAATTAAGTACAATAATGTCTATTATATGAAGCATCAATAGTATAAAATATTCGTATGAATAATGTTTGTAAAAATTATCTGCTTTGCAAGAATAAAAGTATACATTTCTGAATATAATTATTACATTAAACATTAAGAAAATTGCATAACAAAAAAAACGTCTATTCTTTTAAAAATTCCTTTTTATTTCTTAAAATTCTATATATATGTATAAGGATAAAAACGTACATATACATTATAATGAAATCTTGTTTCAATTAATTTAATCATCATACCGACCGAATATGAAAAATTTTAACATTTTTTAATATATCCTTAAAATGTAAATGTATAAATGAAATATTAAATAATTTGAATCACAAAAAAAAAGGTATAAATTCAATAATATTTTTTTTCTCAATTTTCTTCTATATACGCAGACAGGCGAGTATCAGAACATTAAAGAAATATACTATATACAGGATGAATTAATAAAATTGTGTATATGCTATACAATGTAGAACATTTTAAGAAAATATATGAAATTTTAATAAAAATCGAATACGCCAAAAACATTTTTCTTTAATTAATATATATAAAAAGAGGGAATAATATGGTAATAATAATTTTGTTATATTAATAATTAATTCATGAAATCTAAATGCGTAAATTTTTCAATTAATCAATAATAAAAAATATGTTCATATGATTAACGTTTTTTTTTTGCTGATTATATAAAAAACCACCCCCTTTTCGAAAGGAAATATGTATTTTAATATATATGTTTAGAAATGATCCAGGCATATTGAAAACAGAGTAATAAATGATAATTTAATTAATAATTTATACTATCCGTGATATTTTATGCTGCATTTTATCTATGCACATTTAAATTGATATGTTAGACAATATAGGTAATAAAACTTAAAAGTTTGATGAGAAATGTACGTTCATTACTGATAGAAGAATTTTATCGTTTAATGTAATTCAGAATATGCTAATCAAGGCTTACTGTTTGACATACCAATTTAGTTTATCTTAAACTTTTCAAAAACACCATATAAACATTCCTATATCATGCATATATGGTCCCAAACTCCGAAGTTAAATGTCCGCTAAGAGACGCTCGACAAAAATCGAATATTTCTAATAATAGATATTACGCTAAATTTAATTATAATTGTATATTTTATAAGAATAAATGACACAAAGAGATGTATATATGTCTAATGTATATATAACATTAAATAAAAAAAAAAGTCATATTTTATCAATACAAATTAATATTCATTTCTATATACAATATATACAACAAAATCAAACATGTAACAAATAAAACAATATATAACAAAATTATTAATCCGATTAAGAAAATCATCAGAATTAATCATGATGTATGCAAAAATTTTGCTTTTTGTTTTATTCTATATATACAATATACATACATATATGTTCTATGCCAAACCCATTAAGTATACTTCAGTATACAAATCTTTTAATATATCCATCCATATATACAATCGCACAAAGCAAAATTATACAATGTGTAAATATACTTAAATCACCGTGCGGTATATATAATATATTATTTTATGTATCGTAATATTTCGTTAAGTGTGCCACCACTTCGTCGTTTTATTTTTTTTATTATTATTATTATACAGTCACGATTATTCTTAAATGCACTTAAAAATAATATACCATATATATATAGACAGAAAAACAACATCATTTTACGACTGTGCTATATATATATATATAATGGATATAGTTTCTTTTATTTTAGTATATTTAGCTTTTAATATTTACCTTTTATGTTTATATTTACTTTTTTTTTTTTTTTTAATTTGTGTTATTCTATGGATGCGTGAACATCAGTTTAGATACATTTATACTAAACATAATACATATATATATTGAAAGTTGTATATTCTTTTTTAAGTGGTTTTGTGTCAGAAGAAAAATCAAGTCAGAAGAAAACCGAACGATGATTACCCGGCACCGCATCACAGGTCAATCGAAAATTTTAATAATAATAATAATAATAATATAATACCAAAAATGATAATACCGATCAAGTCAATATTTAAAAACACAATAATTTGTATATATACACTACAGTATATGTATACAACATTATTACATCGATGAATTGGATACTATATAATATATACAATTTACATATAACAAATACAGGTTACTGCCATTGCCATCTGATATGGTACGTGTACATATGTTTATATACATTCTGAATTCTCTCAATATTTGGATTTCACAAAGCCTTATTGTATCTGCAGATGGTTAAATATACATATATATAATATTAATTGTGTTTTTCAGATATATATATTGAAGAGATATTTAAAATTGTAAATGCGATTTCCAGAAGAAATTCGATATGATGGAATGGTAAATTTTTACAAATTCAATCATCATACGTTACACAGTTTTATGCAATACATAGCCATCATGTCTATATAGTCGAACGCAGTAATACGGTTACGGTTCGTATTCAATGAGAATTATCAACTATAGTGGAGGGTAAACTTTTAAAATTACTATTTGACGTTGGAAGGTAAATCATAGAAACCGCACGTAACTTAATATTAAAGTTTTTATACAGTTTTTTTACAATATATATGTATAGTAAACTATTTAAAAACTAAGTCGATACCTATATGCATTTTCAAATACATTTTCAAACGTGTTCGCAAACAATAAATTCATGCAAACCTATTGATATATACCATATAAACTAAAATCTGCGGTTATTAAAGTGATGTAAGAAACTCATTCACAAAAATCAACAAACCTGTTATACTTATAGATACATTTTACAAATATATAATACGATATACCAAAAATTATGTTTAATAAGTATATACCATATAATGTAATTTATTATTATAGAAGTAAATCAACTCTTCTATATTACTATACAAATAATTTAATTCATTCGCCACGGGTAAAGATATCACATATTGTTCAGAAACCAATCGAAATGCTCCACCATACAATCAAAAAAAATTTGTAAAGAAATCTTAATTCTCATTCAAAATAGATTACCATATTAGTTTACAATAATACAACCTATTTGATATTGATAAAGTGGAAAAAGGAATCAGATTTGCCTTGATGTGAATGAGAGAAAAATCGTATTGTAAAGGTTAAATTTGATATCGAATTGGTGTCCAATTTTTGGCATTGAATACGTTGAATTTTAAGTTATAATCCATCCAAAATTCAAATAAAAAGGAAACATATAATTTAAAGCAACCTACGTTTAACGTTTATACAATTGTTATACCAAATTGTTAGCAATGAAAAAGTAAACATTACATGAACTGGGTTATAAATACACAACATTATAAAATAATTTGATTACAATGTACAATATGAATATATGAATATAATATCTATATATCTATATATATATGAATATTATTTTATTTTATTTTTTAGATACATATTCATTTTGATTTATCCGGCCATATATAATATAATAATAATAATATATACGTACGTATATATAAAAGATTTTTCTTATCTAAATACTTTTAATAATAATAATATAATCATATATTATGTATATTATATTTGTATTAATAAATATGTATGAGTTCATTACACATAAAAAAAAATCAACCCTTAACAAACAAAAAAGTTTAGATTTTCAATTCTTATATATATTTATGCATTAAAAAAAAAAAGATATCCATATGTAAAGTATACATAAATAAAAATATATTCATTTTTTTTTTTTTAAAACATTATGTTGTTTTTATATTCATATATATATGATATATGGTTGAATATATAAAGAGCTTTTAAAAGCATTCATCAAAAGTATCAAAAATGCACGCCCCCGCGGAGCTCAAACAGATATTAGATATCCCAACAAAAAAGTTTCTATTTTTTAACTTTTTTTTTTCCTTTCTCAACTTAACTTTCTACATACAGAATATTATTATTATTATTTTTATATTTATTTATTTTTTTAAAAAAATTTATTTATTTAAAAAAAAACATTATCAGGTCAAACTTTTTAAGGACATATCAAAAATATACCTTATCATAAAAATATGGGCCAAAAGTGAGTAAAATAAAAACTTATATGGAAATATATACTTTTACAAATGAATATTATTATTTTCAGTAAGAATTTTAAAGGTTTCGTTTTTTTTTTAATATAAGCAACGTTTTATCGAGATTCTTTTTGAATGCACCATTTAAAGGCCGTAAACATTGTATATAAACTCAAAATTTTATTTATTATCTGTATATTTAATGTTCTACAATAAAATAGCAAATGACAATGTATTTATTTCCATAGTTTCGATTTTTTAACAGAATAGAAACCTCCCAATTAAGCCGTTCGACTATCTAAGATTGATCAACGAACAACGATATAACGATGATAGAATAATTCATTATTAAAAATTACATCACAATTCTATTCACGATAATTTCTTAAAAGAAATACGATATTTTATTTTGAATGACCATTAACGAGCGATATAAATAAGGAATGCAATAATGCTGTTTTCTCACAAAAAACGCCATTTTACCAAAAAGATATATAGATTTTTATGATTTGTAAACACATTTTCATGTTATATTAGTAAATTATGTCAAACTATATTTTCTGAAATTTTAACTTATATGATTAAGAATTACAAGGTTTTCTTTTATTTCAAAGTACAATTTTGCAATTTTATTCAAAATTAGGTTTTCACCACAGATTTATTTTTATAATTATATTACTGAATTAATTAATATCTCTTTTAATTTCACATACTCCTATTGACTTCAAGAATTATAGAAAATAAAATTACAGATTCACGCGGCATACAACAAATAAGTATATACATGAATTGCTCTATCGATCAGAATATTTTCATATCACATCATTTTAAACCAGAAAAGTGAACTGAATTGATTTTGATAGGCGATGATAATTAATATATAGTAATAAAAAAAACAACACATTTTTAATTAAAAACTTATATATTTAATATTATTATATATCGCATTTGTACAAAGTATTAATTAAAAAAAAAAAGACCAAAATAATTCTATTATATAAATTTTCTCATATATAAAAAGTAATTATTTTTCACTTGGCCATTGTCCACCGACAACGATATTTTTAAAATATATATATACATTTTATAAGAAAAATATATAAAATACATAAAATTTTTAAGAATATATAATGTTATAATAAAATAATGAAAAAATAAAAAATAATATAAGAAACATGATGACTCTGTCGTCGTCATATTTCCGGTTGCTCACAAAGCATAACATAACAATTTCATTTCAAGAAGTTTATATTACTTGACCAAAACCAAATTTGTACTTTGTCATTGTGAATTATATACCAATTGTGTTTAATTCAAGAGAAGGAAATGTATTTAAAATAATAAAAAAAAAAAAAAACAAAGTTTTGTATATATATTCTGTACTTGGTTTGCTGGATACACTTTCAAATACAACATACAACCATATAACTATATATTGTATACGAGTATAAAATATATAGAGAAAAAAGTTTTTACGATTTGAAGGAAGTACATTTAATTGTGATTCATACACTATATACATATATACACATGCAGCATATATATTATTGAAGTGAATGTTCATTTGAGATTTATTCAAGACACTATATTATTATACTTATATTTTATATATAAATATAAATGATATGATATATCAATGAAAAAAAAAATTATTCTATTGCATGACAATTAATTAGAAAAATTTTATCTGATATGTTTGATTGTCGGAATAAATTTTTTTTTATTTTGAATAGTATATATTTTCATTGTAAAAGAATACAATTGAATTATATAAAACATTTAGAGTATAAAAATGTCATTAAATATAATTTTATTTTAAATTTAGCACCTGCGAAAAATTCAAGTGTATTTTCCGTTCATGTTGAACATAAAACATAATTATATGTTATATTGATAAAATTCTATATAAGGTATATAAATAATATTTAATTGTTGAATCCCTTTCGTTGATAATATTCAAGCTATATAAAGTTTATAGCATTAAAATAAAATACATCTAGGTACAATCAACAGTGAATACAGTCTTAATAAAAAAAGAATATTCTTTTGAAGCATTGAGCTGAATTTATATACAATTTAGAAAATGGAATGTCGCTTTCGTAATTGAACGCTCAATTTTTTTTTTCATCTCGAGATTACTATTTGAAGTTACTTCAAAAATCCTTTTTGACAAAAAAACTCCTTTCAAGGATCCTTCTGGATGGTTCATTGAACAATATCGTGCTTATTGAAAACCCTTTTAAACTTTTTTCAGTGTAATTTAACATTTTATTCTTTGATAATATAAAACCCTTCAAGAATCTCTGTTCAATATAATCATTTTCCAGTGGAAGTGTCCTCAAAATGTATATATGATTCAACAAAAGTTATGAAGCTTACGTTGATTGGATAATGCTTTATTTATATGCATGCAATTCATACAATTTACATAAAGTTAAATATTGAAGTTTTGTAAAAAATTTGCAACACTTTGCGAAAGGAAAATATAATTTAACCACCCATGAATGAATGAAATAAAATAAAAAAAAATAAATATATTTCTTTAAATATATACAACAAATTTAATATGAAGAAAATACATTCGATGACGAAAAATAGAAAAGTACATAATAACATTATTTTCGATAATTCTTAATATAAGACATAGGTCACGTACATCTCTCTCTCTATATATTGTATATTGTATTTTGTGTTAACAATATAATTTCTATAAATTCTATAAATAAATATAAATAGAATATAGTATTATATAATAAAACGTGGTTTATTTTTATTTTTATCCTTATTATTGAACATATACATATATGTATTTATATGAATGTCAATGTGTATATTTTTTAGAAAACCCATTTACACGCATACATATTCGTATATTATATTATATACATAACACAACACCGAAGGAAAATTCATGTAATATTTATATATAACTAAATATATATTTATTCATATATGGGATACGATTCGATTTACAAATTTCTAGATATTCAAGGATAATTTTATACAGAATGTATATAGATATATTCAACTTAATTTGTACGTTTCTAACAACTCAATCGTTTTTAATTTGTTTCCGTGACTGCCGAAACCCGAATAATTTTATTATTTCCCTAAAAGTTATGTATGGTTTGGGTGAGGTATCAAACGAAAAAACTTGATATTAGGAAAAAATAGTTTTAATACAAGTTTTTGTTTTCAAATCCGGTCTAAGTTTTAAAAGAGAAACAAATATTTTTTTGGAATAAACTCGTAGAATTGATAAGAAATTTAGTTTTCTATCATAATGATATTAAAACATTTAATTTATCTGATAAACAAAAATTGTTCTGATATTCATATAATAAAGTTCTATTATGGTTTTTTTTTTCAATATAACCCGCATATAAATAATGTATTATATACATAAAATGTATATATACAGTAATATACATAAAATTATCCTTGTATTATGCCTATTATTCATAATAATATTTTGATTTTTATCCAATTTAACACGAACACATAAAATTACTATTGTATAAATAACTAAATAATATATGTATATACACCTGAATGAAATGAACGCGGACGCTGGAGGTTAATCTGGATGTACACATCAAGTCATTATATTCTATATCGTTCGTAAAAATACCTTTATATTATAGAAATATGATTGAAATTAAGAAAATATATATAAAGAGGCATATGTAAATAGAATAGAATATAACTATAAAAATGTATTAAAGATTACAAGTTCTTAGAAGGAATATAAACTTTATATTTAGTGGTATTCTATAAGTTGAAGTTCTATTATATTAAAAATATATATATTAAAATAATCCTTTTAAGCCTTTCAAAATTAATTACGATTTTATTATTCAGATTTTCATTTGTCCTGATTATCAAAATTTCAATTTTTGAATTTTGAATTTCAAAATTTTTTTGATTTATCAACGAATTTTATGTAAATATTTAATTTGATTATTTATCATCACTATACTGAAATGAATTTCAATTGTGAGAATTTGATATAAAAGATTAGATTGTTACTAAAATATATATTGTTTATACATGGAATCTTATAGAAAAATGAATTGAAATGTAAACCATTTGCGAGGGGATAGGTCAATTTATTAATATCAAATTGACAGAGTATCCTCTAGACAGACAATCAAATATTGAAATATTTAAAGCACCAAAAACATTTTGGAAACCTTCATATAAAAATAAATAAAAAAATGATTTAGATTATACCCATCTGTTTATATAATGTGCCGGGGTTACAGAGGATTATGAATATACAGACACAAACAAAAACCAAAAATATTAATTTCTCACATATATCTATATATCATGAAACTGATTAAAATGAAATATGCATTTTGCCAAATCAAATACATTTATCATAATATTTTGAAAATTCATACATATATCAATTGTATATTCATATTATATACAGTACGTATAGTATAGTTATATATAATATTAGTTCTAATTAAAAACAATATTCCATATACGTTTCGATATAAAAAAAATTAAATTTCAAAACTCTATCTATATACCAAAAAAAAAAATCATTCATCGGTTCGTTTCAATCCGGGTTTGAGTAAATAAAATTTTATGTAAAATAATGTTTGATAAATATAACAACAACATAACAAGGACAACACAAAAAAATAAAAAAGTGTAAAAATATTTGATATTTTTATATATATGTATAATATATTCAATTTGTGTTATACATGCACAAATATAAACAATATTTAGAATAAAAATAAAAATTTGTGAAAACAGAGTAAAAGAAAATGCAAATAATAATAATATACTAAAAAAAAATAAAATGAAGAAAGAAAAAAATAATTGGAATCATCATATATATATATATATATATATATATGAAATTGTGTACATGAACAACAATTACACAAATAAATACAAAAGAAAAACTTCCAGATATATATATATGGTATAAGAAATAATTCCAATAAAATTGTTGGCTAAATTCCAATTACATACATAAAACATATAATATATATGAAATAAATAAAGGATTGTTTAAAAATATTTTATTCTTTTATAAATTTCTCAAATACATACATTTTCCATATATAAAATAGATATAGAATGTATCTATCTCCTGGATATATGAGTTAGATTTTTATGTACATATAGAATGATGAACAATTTTCATACACATCACTATATATATATTTGTTTTTTGTAGATATGTGTGTGTGTGGATCTGTAAAGCAATAGTGTTATGGAATACAGAAAAATAAAACAAATAGGAATACAATTCACAAAGTATATACAGTACATTATTATCATTCAAAAATTGAATGAACCAAATGTTTTTATATACCATATATTATATACATATAATAATAATAAGGTACATGAACAAAAAAAAATGTTGAAAAATATACATATATCCTTTAGGGCTTTACAATTCATTCGTTTCGTTGTGTATAGTCGTGTCGCCGGTTAAATAAACTGACTATCGGTATTTGTGTTATGCTATGTATAAATAATCTTGTAAATATATATATTATATATGAAAGGATTTTCAATGCGTTATTATCATTATTATTATTATTATTATTTTTATCGACATATAGAAACAAAATATTTGTATTTTAATAATACTCGGAATTCTATTTTTACGCGAATTTTGTTTTTCGTAAACTTGACTTGACGTTACGCGATTTAACTAAAAAAACCTGATTAAATTCAAATTAAAACGATTGGCAATTAATCAAAAGAAAATTTGTTAACAAAAGTCATAATACATAAAAAGTAATATTGAATATATTAATGATATAATACATATATCACATCATTAATATTTTTATTACTCGACCGTTTAATATTTTTATATATGAATTTTAAACTCGGCGTTTCCCTTAACCTTAACTTTGAATCTATGCTAAATGATAGCTAATTAATGGTATACTCATATACATCATATTAAGAGTAATTGCAAAACCACTAAAAAACTATCATGACCGAAACGCCGAGTTTAAAATTCATATATAAAAATATTAAACGGTCGAGTAATAAAAATATTAATGATGTGATATATGTATTATATCATTAATATATTCAATATTAAAATCGTTCAAGGCATAATTGCAACTAAAATTGAATAAAAGAATTTCTATTGTCGCGATCCGTTAAAATATAAACAATTAAAAATAACAATTAAAAATATAATAATACCTTCTAATAAACTATACTATAAAATATAAATAAATTATAGTTATATAGTTATTATGAAATAAAACAAAGTATATACATCAACTTGATGGCAAAGTTGTTAAAATGTACGTATGGCCACTGATGAGAATCCGAAACGTACTTGGTTCGTGTCCACCTACGAACCATCTAATTCTTACTTGTTCAATTTAAATTTTCAAATAATCCCCACTTATAAACTAAAAACCATGACAATCACTCACTTAATTAATAAGATGTAGAGTTACCTTAACTTTGAATCTATGCTAAATGCTAGCTAATTAATGGTATACTCATATACATCATATTAAGAGTAATTGCAAAACCACTAAAAAACTATCATGACCGAAACGCCGAGTTTAAAATTCATATATATAAAAAGTAATGTTATATAAATGAATGTTCTATATATGAATGTCATAAAAAAACTGAAAATCAAACTTTAAAATTCTTTACTCTGGCAGTTTAAATAGTTGAATCAGTTTGCATTTTTTCAGCGTTACGAAGTTAAATCTCAATATATGATTGAATAAAGATTAATTATAAATCTTTAGTTCTTTAATGAATTAATTTCATTGAATATGCGATTTCTTTACGTATAATATGTTTTATATGTTTTTGTGTTGTATTATGTTTTTAACATTATTTGGTATTAAGAAAATATATATTCTGGTTATGAAAAATTTTAAGTATATTTGTGTGTTATTCATCCATATATATGATCATGATTTTATAAATATAATTTAATTTTTATAAAACACTCACTTTTTGTTGATATACTATTCATAATCGATATCCATTTCATTCAATTATATGCGTATGTACTAATGTAATAATCATATGTATAAATAAACAAACTCACCTATGCAAAGAGAAATAAAAGAAAAGAAAACACGTTAAAAATATTATTTATTAACATTTTAAATATTATTAGATATTTAATATACCTGTGGGTATTCTCAGTTGACATAATAATGGAACTTTGAAAATTCCATTTGATACACTTAAACTTTAAAAAAAAAACACACACACACAACAATTAAAAAAAACACTTAAAAATATACTTAAAAAAAATTAAACATAATGAACGATTTCCAAGTTCTGTATAATAACTATTTGCAATGGATTAATTTGAAACAATCCGAAATTTATCTATTTAAATATAAAATACAAATACAAATACAAATAATAAATAAAAAAAAATAATAAATACAAAAATAAATATAATTATTATTAAATTATTAAATTATTTGTATATTATATGATAAAAAAGAGAAAATTTCAATATGTACACTTACAAATATTTTCAGAATGTTCCAATTTCTTTTGGAGGATATTTTGTACAATCTTAAAAAAACCATCGGGATATCTTACTCCATTCACATTTTTATGTTTCGGTATGTTTCGTTGGGTGTTCCTGGTGTTCCAAGATATATAAATGTTTTTTAAGCAATGTATTTACCAAAATTCAGTTAATCCAGTATATTATTGATTTAATTGGTATTCCAAATGGTATAATCAGTATACATATTGCTGCAATGAGTATGTCGAACGATAAAACAGTCGACAATCGCATTAAATAATGTTATTAATATTATATAAGATCTTCGAAACGATCGGTTGTATATATATTATGAAAAATTGTATATATATTGTAGACTAAATTCTTTTTTTCTATTTTAATATTTTTGGTATCTGAATGTATAAATTAACACATAATACATTCATTTTTATATCTGGTTATCTGAATTAATTTGTGCATTTGAACTTCTTTTACTTCTTCTATTCTTGAAACAAATTAAACGGTTATTTGTCGGTATCAAAGTCGTTTTCGGTTTTATTTTTCTAATTATACAGCACTAGTAATTGTTTTATTTTACATTAGTTATTGTACGTGGGCATTGATTCATATTTTTTCATCTACGATGGATGAGGATGATCAATGATTACGTCGGTGTAGTGTTTCGTGTATTAAAATACGTTTATGCATTAAAATATATTTCCACTCCACTGGCATATGCCTAAAGTTTATATAGATATCATTTTATTTGGTGTACATGTTGGTGTTTCAAAGCTATATAATGTAGTTTCGGCAATGTTTTATGTTCTATGTATTATTAATTCCATTGGTATTTTTGATTGCGGAATAATATGTATACAAATTGTAATACTAATTATGCCGAATGATAACACAATTGACAATCCCATTTAATATTGAAATATGGCCGTACCAAATGAATCAAATGAGAACATTTGATTAAAATTGAATGCATCCATTATTAGATACATTTGTTCATTGTAATTTTATGTATATACTTGTGTGTAATATACGATTATATGAATTGATTTGTAAATCTTAACACCTTTTGCTTTATCTTTTACAAAAATATATTCAACACCGGGTCGCTTATATTTACCGGTATCATCAGCATCGTTTTCGGTTTTCTTTATTATACACCACTTGTATAGTTGTATTTGATGCTTTATTTATTGTTTGTAGCCATTCATAAATATTTTTAAAATAATTGTTAAAAATTACTATTGATAACGACGTTGATGACAACGACAACAACAACAACACGGATGATGATGATCAATAATCATGTTGATCATATGCGATGATGATGAAAATGATGTTGATAAATAAAATATAATGATAATAATCCTTTATAATAATTGCTATATTGCGGCCGATAATGATCATGATGAAGATTATACCAATGCGACTATTGAGGTTATTCATCCATTAAACTATTTTTAGAATGTATATATCCACTCTACTGACATATGCCTATATATATATAAATTAAATTAAATGAAACGAAAAGTTTATATTATATATGCTTTATGGTTATATATGATTTAAACACAATATTTAGTTTATATATAACTTCAATTATTTAGAATATTCATATTATATATAGATTTTCTTTAGATTTTCATATATATTTTACTTCTTTTCATTTACTATACAGAGCTTTTTACTATACTTATACATTATACTCATATATAGTATACATACATGTATATAAAATAGATCAAACACCTTTAGAATATTAAATAATGTTTAATCTCATATACCGCATATACATATACTAAAAATAATATACACTATATTTTGTATATAAAATTTTCACTTTAATTCTTTGATTGTTTTATCAGTGCGTATGACAATTAATATAATTAAGATTAATTTCATGCCTATATAGAATATATACTTTGTAATATTAAGTATATTGTGGAGTACATGAGAATGTAAAACTTATACTTTATATATATTATATAAAGCATAAACCATCTTGTTATATTCTTATTATATATTCGTTCGTAGATAAATAAATAAAATTTCTTCTTATATACCAACATATACGCACCGTAGATTATATAATGTATGTATATATATAATTATACCATTTCTTTCAAAATCAGACAGGGAATAAAATCATTGTAAGAACAATTCTGAATTTTGTATATAAAAATATTATAGGGAATTTATAACTTCGTTGCACATCTCATGAATTTCATATCAGCAAAAAATATGTGAAAATATGAAAGAATTTTCTGATAGAAATATAATTTCTTTTTGTAATCGAATCTTATAAAATCATTTATAGATCTTAACATTACCATATACAATCTGAAAGTTCAGAACTATATTCCTATTAAAAATCGTGACATGAGTAGAATAATACAGGATATATAATTACCATCACCACAGGACAATATACTAGTGCATTTAATTAACCAAATTTTATTTGATTAATTTTTGGATATTATTTAATAAAATTACACTATTAGTTCGATATAGAATTCGTTTACTGTACGCGGCGGCAATGACGCGCAATATATCTAATTATTTCTATTGTCATATAATAATTAACTTTAACAACTCCATCCATTGTATGTAATAAGTAATTTCAATGGCATATATACGATGATGTTAAACAAAAAAAAAATTATGTTATTATATTATATATACGCATGTAAAATGTGATGAAGCGAATTCGTACCAAATTATATATGTATTTTATATATAAATAAAATATGTATATATATAGAAATAATAATGTATACGTGCTATGAATAGATTATGAAAAAAATTGCTTATCGCAAATATATATACAATATTCTATGTATTTTCTGTATTGTAAATATAGAATTTAATGTAGAAATAAGTAAAATGTATATAAATAAACTAATTTATGAAAATATGAGTGTATATACACAAGCAAAAAAAAATTCCAATCGTACAATTTAAGATTATGCAAGGTAAATTTTAACATTTATATTGTAAATTTTAACATTTATTCATTCATTGAATGTTTTGACACGGGTGAAAATTTAACATAAAATTATTATATACGATGATATTTGTATGATTTATCCTTTACCACCACCACACCACGCGGCTTTTAATGAATATGGATTAATGGGCCACGACCAACGATTATGTATTTCCGTACGATACAATTATTGCATTTGAAAATTGACGTTAGGTCAGATTCTGATTGCCGTTGACACATTTTCTAATATCTATCATTATAATTCAACTTAATTATGATAATTTCTACTACTATTTTTAAATAAAGGGTGATTTTTTAAAAGCTATAGGAAAGTTTTTTAAAAAAAATCACATATAATTCAGAACAGTGCATGAAATCTGTATTTGAATCGATTGTATATGTAATAACCACGGTCGATATAATTTAATGTTTGAAGATTATTTCATGCAAATGTTGGCCTTGACTGCGCCTCAAATGGTCCATCCGCTTAGTCCAATTTTGGCATACTCTTTCCAACATTTCGGCCGGTATCTCACGAATAAATGCTTCAATGTTGTCTTCCAATGCGTCAATTGAAGCGGGCTTGTCTGTATAGACATGAGCTTTAACATATAGCCCCACAAAAAATAGTCTAAAGGCGTTAAATCGCACGATCTAGGAGGCCAATTGACCGGTCCCGAACGCGAAATAAAATGTTCACCGAACTCGCCTCACCGAACTCGCCTCTACAATAAGTCCATTGTTGCACGTGCTGTGCGGCATGTGGCACCGTCTTATTGAAACCACATGTCATGGAAGTCAAGCTCTTGCATTTTGGGCAAAAAAAAGTTGGATATCATCTCACGGTAGCCAAAAATGGGCTTCGTCGCTGAACACAATTTCGTCGCGATGAACTTTCTTAACAGAGCACGCATTTTGATAATAAAATTCAATAATTTGCAAGCTAAAAAATCAAAAAAATCACTTTTTATATCAGAATCAAATTCCAAATTATTTCATTTATATCATAAGGGGAACAAATTGAATAAAATAAAAATTTATGAGTTGTCAGTGAGTTAATATATTTTAAATATAATAATAAATTATAAAAACAATTATTATTCTTGGTTTATTGTTTATTGATTGGACATTTTTTGACCAAATATCAAGATAAACAGCGAGCGCGATGATATTCCTTCAAGAAATATATATATTTTACAAGATAATACCATTTTTTGTATTTCTTGAAATTGATAAGCTTCTTGTTTTTATGCAAACATTTTGCAATGAAAAATTTCAATAATTTTGGAGTTCATAATAGGGAAAATTAAAAAATAATTCAAAGAAATTACGTGTGCATCCTCTATTCTTAAAAACGATATATAATTTATTAAAAGAACTAATTTGTTAAAATATGCAAAATTCTAACAGAACGTAAATCAGACACTGACTTATTTTGATTATAATTGCTGTCATATATATGTTTTATTGATTACTGAATGTGATTTCTTATATGATATATAATTTCGGTAAACACACAACTGCGATCGACATATAATATAAATATAACGAAATATTGTAATGTGTACCAATTCAAGTTTTCTAAAGTAAATTCAAAAATATAATTCTATTTAATCTTAAATTTATAATTTATCCATAACGCAATAATAAACGTTAAATTTACATTTTCTTTTCAGTGAATTTTTTCTTTGGGATATAAAAGTCTATATAAAAAATACTATATAGAGGAAAAGAGGAGTTTTATATTATGATATATGCAATGTATATTTACATATAAGAATATGAAGGTGTTGGTTTTAATACAATATTATATCAGTGTACAAACAAACAAATAAGTGTAGTTATAATTATATATATATATATATATATATATATATATTATATAGAAAAGATAAGGGTCGGGTAATTAATCATCCCTTTTGTTGTGGTTTTATGACTTTACTATATATATATAACGTATAACCCCATGTATTATAATAATATGCTATGGTATGTCTGTAAATTTTCAATTTTGCTATATCATATATAATATAATATATTGTTATATATACATACGTATATAAGAAAAAGAAGAAAAGTGTTTTCAATTTTTTTAATTCACTTTTCGTATACGTATTATTACGTGCATATGTTCAAAAATACATGTATGTTTATTGTTATATAATATATAAAATTATGTAAATTTGTTTTACAATTTTTATATCTATCTAAAAATATATAACAAATATTGTTTATACAAATGGATATATATGTATATATATATATATATATATATATATAGATAGAGGTAGGGGATGTAAGTTAAATATATGGTTATATGATGATAAAATGCAGACTATATATGATACAGAGCTATTTTTGCTACTTTCAGTCAATTTGCTATATATATACATATATATATATATAGATTATAAAAATTCTATTATAAATACACAAAGATATTTAGAATATATTTTTGTAACAATTTACTTGTATGATATATGCTACATGTATGGACATACAAATGCATATCTTTGTATTCAAATTTAAAATATATATTATAAATTTTTCAGAAACCACAATAATATGTTTTATATATACATTCTCTATAAATACATATACACGGATATTCTCTATATACATATTATATTATTCTATATAAACATTCTAAACTATCATAGGATGACTTTTATTGCATATATATAGTTTTATGTTCATTTGTAAACATATTGTTATATACATATGTATATTATTACTATATATTAATCAAGATCGAGATGGAAAACGGAATGCTTAAACAGAAGAAATCATATAGAATAAGTTTGTAAAATGTTTGTCAATGAATTTGTCTTCATGTCCTTGACTATATATTCCAAATGCCTTTTTTGTATCAGTTTTGCACCCAGCACCAGACTAAATTGGTTACACACTTGGTGATTTTTCATTCTTTTCACTTGATCTCTCAAACCTTTATTCCGTTTAAGACGTATATCCAGTCAATAATATGTCCTGAAATACGCAAACTAATTTTTTATAATTTACTAACGTCGATTTTATATAACTTTCTTAAGGAAATTTTATACAATTGTCTAATGGTAATTCTGTTTAATTTTTTCAAAGATAATGTTTATGATTGTCTAAAATATAATTTACTAATTATAATTCTGTATAATTTTCTAAAGGAAATTCTATTGTATTTAATATGTAAGAAAACACAAAAAATATGTAACTGTATAATTGGAATGAAATTCAATACTATATAATGGAAAATTTCAAACTTTATAATAGTTTGTCTTACATACCTTTTATTTACCACCCAATGACAACAATAAAAACAATGTCAACCTATTAATATATGTAATCTTTATTATGCATCATGTAATCGATTTTTTTTTTCGTCAAATTCCAGTATATAGAATGAAAATATGTATCTTTTAGATGAATTAAAGAAGACGAAAATTAAATGCACATGACCAACAAATTTTTTCAATTGCATTTAATATTTATTACACTTAATAAAATAAAATTTAGAATTCAATTATATTGCGAGATGAAGAAACACGCGAAAACTATAAACAAGAAATTATTTTTGTAATATACAAAAATATAAATATAAAACATATATTGTTAAACAATATACAAAACAAAATGTGTTTGATTTTATTTAGTCGGTGCAAGTCGTTTTACAGTTTTGTACAAAGTAGTGATATAATGAATGAATATATTGAATACCTATATATGTATACACATTTGTAAATACTAATTTATTTATTAGTTGATTACGGGTTATATTTATATAGTGTATATAGATATGCATTATGAAAGCATATCACTACTATATAGAAAATTATAGAATCCAAAAGGTTTTAATAATTTATAAAAATAAATGTTTCTTATATAGGAAATTCTGTATATTTTTTTAAAACAAATTCTTTATAATTTTTTTTAAAAGAAAATCTGTATAATTCTCTAAGGGGAATTCTATATTTTATTGAATATGCAAACAACATAAAAAATATGTAATTGTAATGAAATTCAATAAAATATAATAATTGGAAAATTTCAAATGTTTTAATATTTTTATTACATACCTTTCGATTCGCAATAACAACAATAAAGCCAATGTCATCCTATGTCTTATGATGATTCTAATCTATATTGTATATCCGATCACATAATAGAATTTTGATAACTCCACTTCAACTTCAATAGCATAAAAATACGTATCATCAAAAAGGAAAATTACATTAACACAATCAAATTTTGTTTTACAATTAAATTTACATCCATTGCATTAAAATAAAATAAAAAATTATATTAAAATTTAATTATATATATAGCGACGAGATGATGAAACACGAAAACTATGTACTAAACAACTAATTGTAAATAAAAAATTTTTGTGATTTTTGTGATCAAAAATATAAAACTGATGAAACAATGCAAAATGTGCTTGATTTTTTGTCGAAGCGTTTTACCGTTTTGTGATTTAATGAGATTATATTTTATTATGTATAAAATATTTTTTTTATATATGAGAATCAATGTGTAGATACTATCAGTACAATATATTTGAGTACATTTAAAAATATTAGTACATTTATTTATTTATAAAACCGATAAATTGGTATGAGTAGATTACTTATTATTATAGATGGTATGGTTGGTTATGATATGATATTTAAAGACATTTCAACTTTTTCATTAAAATTAGAACATTCTATGGATTTTTTTTATAGTTTATGAACGGAAACATTTCAATATAGGAAATTCTTGTTTAATTTTCTCAAAGAAAATCTGTATGTTTTTTAAAAGAAATTCTGTTTCGTTTTCTAAAGAAAAATCCATATAATTTTCTAAAAGAAATTCTGTAATAAACAGACAACTTTTCATTGATTGATTTTATTTAAAGAAAAATAATATAAAAAATTTACTGTGGACTGCTCAAGAACGTCGTATTTATTTAGTTTATTGAAAATGAAAAGGATAAAAACATAAAATTTTTCATTGCACATATATATACTTTTTGATTATATATAATCATATAATCAATATGATTGATAATAAAACATTAGAGGTAATTTTTTTTATTTTATTTTATTAATTGAAATAGTTTTTTCTTTTCATGGTGCGAATTCAAATTATTCATCAACAACAGAACATATACCATGTATAAGGATGGATGGATATAAGCATATAATTACTAAACCTGCTGTCTGGTGAAATTAATAGCAATTCATATGTATATAAAACAAAAAACCTTATCTAAATTATCTGCATAATGGCATTGTATATATAAATAGAATAGTATATATATTTATGATATGGATATATATTATATATGGTGTAAAGAAATTTAGTATAAGCTCATATGACTATAGTACAATATATAAATATCTGTATCTATATAATACTATATTATATAAATTGTATAAACGTACATTAGTTAGATATTATATTATATATGTACTTTCTCTATGTCATTTTTCATATTCACACCTGATATAGATAGCTTTTCTTCTTTTTTTTTTTTTTAGCTATTTTATATAAAATTTTCTATACACACGTATGAGAGAACATCCACATTCCATAATAATATTTATATGCAATATGCATATATAGATATATATATATATATATATATATATATATATATACATATAAAGATATATATCAACTAAAAATATGTTTATTAATAATATAATATATGAAATATATTGTTAGGAGGATATGTATATATAAACTGTATTGTACTGTACTGCACAGTATATTGGTATATATATATATTAAACGTGCAATAAAACCGCGAACCACTGGCTATGAAATCGTGTTAAACAGTCCATGTGGTTTTATATATATATACATATATACTCAAGTTATATATCGTGACATATGACTTATTATCTCTATATCTATTATATATTATATTTCATTTTATTATTATAGATATATAGATAAAATAATAGAATAAATTAAATATATATTATATATAGATACATATGTGAGTGAATGATGAAAAGTTAAATATTAATAATTTCTTTTATATGGATATTGTGGGTAGTGAAAAAAAGTTGATTTTTTTTTATTTGTTTACATATATACCATATTCAATTATTCTATTTTTTATATTGTTCTTTATGGTTCTTTGATATATATTATTATTATACATATATATTAGTATATGAATAATATATATAGTGTATAAAATTGTATATATGTTTTATATTGCGTTTATATAATTAACATAATGTTTTGTATATATAATCATATATTCATTTCAAGAATTTTTCCCCAATATAATTTATTAAAATTTACATGTTTATCTGGTATTTAACTAACGATACATAATTATGTAAATATTTTTATTTATTTTTTTTTACAATTGTAAACTTGTTAAAAAGGTGAATAATTTAATTATAGATTAAAATATATGAATGTGTTTTGTTATTTATTTCCTTTTATTTTATATATATATCATCTTTTGTAATATTTTTCATATAATATTTTTTATATAGTATTTACATCTAATATTTTTTCGATTTCAAATATAGATACAAAGAATTTTTCATGCAAAAACATCTAAATAATGTTAAGCTGTATAATATACTACTCTAACCACTAATATAAGGGACACCTGCTATTTTATTCGTATGCACGATTTTGAGATGCCAAACTTTAAACAATAATTTTTCAAAATGATTCAATTTCACAAAAAAAAAAAAATTTGACCAATATAATATTGGACACTTATATTATACGCCAATAATCTCCTTTGTAATGCCTCCTTTGGATTTTACGATAGCCTCCATTCTCTCAGACGTGGTATTTATTAAATTTTTGGATTCATTCGGTGTTTTTGTATTCCTCATTTCAATGATTTTTCCTTGGAATTCTTCATTACTTCAAATGTAACTTCGGATCATGTTTTAAATTTGTTTTATTAATGCCCACATGATTCCATTGTACTTAGAATAGAAACAGAAAATTGTAAAAAAAAATGCAACGATTAATAATGAAAATTTATAATATACTGCGGTTTTAGGAAATTGTTTGCCATATTTTCAAGAGGATAGGATATTCTGATCGGTACATATGTATAATTAGCTGATTTAAAAAAATTATACGTGTCGTCCACCGAACTAAATTTTCCCGAAAATCAACTTTACTATAAATTTCCAATTTTTTTAATTACAACCCGGGTTTTTCTTGAATTTTCGTTTTTCTTCGCATAATTTAAAAATTCAATAAATTCTTAATATTTCATAGAAGAAATCGCTTGAACCAATAGATTGAACCAATAGAGGTTCAAAAGATGTTCAAGAGACATAAAATTGAAGTCTGTTATGAAATTTTAATATAAGACACGAAACATATTTTTTGTTTTTTTTTTGTTATTTTAGAATTTCACGAATTTGATGGATTGTTTCATATTTTCTCATGTGGTTGCGATCGTGTGCAGCTAATTATCGCACCCACAACGTAAAAAATTATGAAAGCAACAATAATATCAGAAAAACTGTTATCAGACGCTAAAATCAATCGTCATTTGTAAAGGACGCATTTCTTCTACGCAAAAATGTGGTTATTATGTGTATATGATAATTACAGATGATTCACTGAATTAATATTATAATATTATCAAATACAAAAAAATGTTAACTTTAAATTGATCACAAAAACATATTCGCAACCTCTTCTATATATGTACAAATATAGAGTTGTTATCCAATTTTTGAAGACAGAATTTCCTTAAGCAAATTATACACAATTTACTTTAGAAAATTCTACACAATTTACTTTAGAAAATTCTACAGAATTTCCTTAAACAAATTATACAAAATTTCCTTAAACAAATTATAGAGAATTTCCTTAAGCAAATTATACGGAATTTCCTTAAGCAAATTATACGGAATTTCTTTAAGCAAATTATACGGAATTTCCTTAAGCAAATTATACAAAATTTCCTTAAGCAAATTATACAGAATTTCCTTATGCAAATTATACAGAATTTACTTTAGAAAATTGTACAGAATTTCTTTCAGGAAATTAAACAAAATTTCCTTAAGCCAATTATACAGAATTTCCTTAAGCCAATTATACAGAATTTCCTTAAGCAAATTATACAGAATTTCCTTAACCCATTATACAGAATTTCTTTAAGGAAATTATACAGAATTTCCCTAAGCAAATTAAACAGAATTTCTTTAAGGAAATTATACAGAATTTCCTTAAGCAAATTATACAGAATTTCTTTAAGCAAATTATACAGAATTTCCTTAAGCAAATCATACAGAATTTCTTTAAGGATATTGTCATATTGACATATTGTCTAATAACGTATTAACATTATATTTATTTAAAAGTTTTTGAAATATTCTTAATTAAGCATATACAAAAAACAAAAATTTCTTAAAAATTATACGCAGTCAATAAACTTATACATCAATTATATAGTTACATATATAGTATTCCTTCGTCTGGCAAAATAACAAAATACCTCAATATATATTCCAAGCCTCCGTTAAAATATCTCTTTGTAATAAACTCGTTGTCACATGCTTTATATATATATTTATATATATATATATATCTATATATATATTTATATAAATAGATTAAAGAACATTAAAAGATATGTTTCTTTGACAAGGTATACGAAATTCGAAATTATATATGTTAGCAATGGAAAACAGAAATACATAAAACATATATCTCTGTATCCATATAAATATAAAAATAAATATATATATCCTTATTATTATTATTTGATTCGAGATCAGCATACTAATCGAACACTCTTATGGGAAATTTTGTAATTCTTTATCCTTTTTTTTTTGGTAATTCGCATGAAATAATAATTTGCATCATTTAATTCGGTTGTGAATCAAACGTAAAGGTAAATTATATATATATCTATATGGTCTTGCATATATATAGTAGTTCGTTGTTGGAAATGTTTTCCTATTTTTTTTTTGTCTTTATGTGAAAAAAATATTTTAGATAGGGGTTCGAAAGAAAATCATCTTTAAAATATAAACTATAATTTGGTAAAACTTCAAATCGATTTCAAAGCAATTTTCGATTTTCTATCTAATTAATATAGATCTAAAGACGGATAGCATTTGGATGGAAAGTTATTTATTAATGCGCTAGCGGTACGATTAAGTATTATATTATGACATTTAAATTTCCAAATCAGGATTGATCAGGATATACTGAAAAATTCACAATAATATATAAGGATAACTATATTTTTGAATATTTTAACTTGTTAATAAATGTCTTATCGATTATAAAGATCTTATAAAACTATGCAGTGAGATTTTCACGAATTCCTCAGAATTTGGAGATGTTGTTTAAGGGATTTTTAAATTCTATGAAAACCGAATGAAACCTCCCAAATAGATTAAAAATTCTCTAAGTTACTGCATATTATTAGATTTTCTTCGAAAAAAATAGGCAATCAGTCATTAGAACATATATAGTTATACTCATCTGTATTTTTTTTTTTCAGATAATCTGTGACATTTTTTTTATTTATTCAGTTCAGAATATACACACCAAATATATATAGTACTTATATAATAACCACCGGTATACAGACATATCCCTTTTTTTTAACAAATATGTAATAAAATAAGGGGATGAATAGTAAAAAACCTATATATATACGTATACGGTATACAATTTGATCAACAAGGAATCGAAAATAAATTGCTTTAAGTTCATTACATATTTTATTTTGTATACATACTTACATATATATAGTTTACCGTAAAAATATACATAACATATATATAACGTGTATATGAATAATATACGTATATATAAATATATTTTGTGTGTGTATATCTTAAGATATGGTTACATATATGTTTATCTTAAAGAAGGTGATCAGAAAAAGATGAACTATATATTAGTAGTAGTATACATAAATGAAACGATGTGAAATTGTATAAAATATACGTTAACAATAACAATGTATTATACTGTATGATTATATACATATATAGAAGAATGGGTTGTTTAAGATTAAACGAAACTGAATAGACATTTTACGTATTATCATATTATATTTTACGTTTATTTACGTACGTATATATATTATAATAATAATATGATTATTATTATTATTATTATTATTATTATTATCTCTTATAATTTAGAATACAAAAATATCCTTTTATCCTTCACATACTCATATATAATATATATATATATATATATATATTAAATATATTATACATAAAAATGTATTTGTATTATAATTTTATCCATATTATCTGCAAAAAATAGAAATATAATGAAAATGCGACGGGGATGCGATGAAACCACCGATAGAAATGTTTATGTATATGCGATGAGTATTACGTGAGGTGATGCGTACTTCTTAATAATGTACATTGTTATATATATGTATCATGTATATAAAGATATTTAATAAATATATTTAAAAACATATATATAATGGAATGGGATGTTGGGATGATTAGCAGGTGGTTAATTTCAATTGATATTAATTTCATAAATTATATATATATGTATAAACGATACGCATTCATATCTATCTATATATATATATATATATATATATAGATATATAAAAGTTTAACAAATTAATAATATTAATTTTAACAAGTATATTTTGTATATTGTATAAATATAGTTATATTTGTGGATATAAAAGTTATTATTGTATCGCTATATTATTTATTTATTGATTATTAATTTTTAAATGTATTTAATAACATCAAGATTCTATAATTAGATATATATATATATATATATATATATATATATCCACCTAACATAGGCAAAATTAAACATATATGGACAAATTGAACCCATATGTTCTAATCTTCTAAAAAATTATTGATTTTTTATATATGAATTTGGAAATATCCCAATATCCATATAAAAAATGTTTTGAAAAAATCGTGAAAATCTTAAAAAATTCCCAATTTTTATTCAAGCGCCCAACTAAAGTACAATATATTTTATTTGTAAAAGGAAACGGCGGAACACCTCCTCGGTGAATGTGAAGCAATAGCAGAGGGAACAGACTTGGGATCATTGGTTCATCATTTCCATTACCTGAGGAAGTTATGACCATACCCATCAATAAGTTGGCAAGATTTTTCAGCAGGGCCAATGAATGGATGAATATGGAATAAATTAGGGCAGCAACACAATGACTTCAGGGGGTCAAGTGTTTATTACGGGATGGACAACCCAGCCCAATACAAAATAATTCTAATATATTTTATAGAAATAATCTATACAATTTATTGTACAATAGACATCTGATAAAATTCACAAAATGATTTGTTAACCATTTTTTTTAACGAATCCCTATTATAGAAATTAGATTTAGTAAAATTTTTCAAATTAAAAACCAACCTGAAAAAATTGTGAAAATTTTGGAAAATTCTCAATTATGAATTAGTTCACCCTCAGAGAAATTTTGGGAAATCTTAAAATATACGGAAACTCTCAATTTTTAATCAATCAGTCAAAGAAAACCTGGTCCATTTACAGGATTACAGGATAATTTGTCACCGGATCGCTATCATAAAAATTCCTTATAAACAATGCACTGGGGTAAAATTCTCAAATATCAGAATAAATTGGTCCAAGGGAAATCTAGTTCAAAGATACACCTAATTTCCATTGAATATAACAACAAAAGCCGCATTCCAATTTCCTACAAATATAATGAAAATTTTTTAAAAAATATGCAATGCAAATAATTAAATAGAAATAATTTATATAAACTAATTTATAAATTTACAATCATAACAATTGAATCTATATTAGGATCAAGAATTTAATAAACTTTTATTTTTTAAGGGAAATCAAAATAAAAAAAAAACATTCATATATACTATATATATGTAATGTCTTTATTATATCCAGCCACCATATAAGATTTTATTATATTTAAATATAAAATAAAAACCATATATAAAATAATGTACAAATAACGCATATATCTATACGAGTATAAGGAAAAGGATGAATAAAATCTTCTAAATATATATATGGTATATATATAAAAGAAATTGGACAATATATTTCACGCGAAAGAAATCGTTTATGTATTATAAAGGATATAAACACTGTATCTTATTTTTTATTTTTTTTTTTTTGAAAATTTATGGCCATTGGATTGTGTAAGACAGGCCTATGTATATAGATAAATTTTCTTCCCCTGACTTTATCTGTCTATATATGTACAGATGTACAGGGAGGCTTTATTGCGATATGGTGATATACATAAAAACAACGATATACTTATTTTGAAGTTAAATATATATATATGCGGATACAATGCATTGCCGTTTTGCTGTTACAATACCGATAAGGTTTTTATTCTCAAAATTGTAAAGCTATATTTTATTTAATTAAATTTAAGGTATATATAAAATATATATAGAAAATTTGACAGTAAAGTCACAGGAAATGTTATAATTTTCCGATTAAATTACTTTAGAAATTTTCCACAGGATCAACTAATTTTTTTAATGTTTGATAGATAAACACATTTATAGGATTTATCATCATTTATTGCTCATCTCTATCACAATTTATGAAAATAATCCTGAAAAAATTGTTGAATCGTTTAGTTAAAAAATGAAAACAGTTATTTACTTGAGCCACATTAATTTGTATATAGCTATTTAATTTTAGGTCATTGCAGGAAAACGCCTATAGTAAAAAATTTATAATCATATATGATCAAACGCATATGCGAACAGCTCTGTTCTAAATATTCTAAAAACTAAACGATTTTGTATAAGTAATTTTTTGTTTGTTTAAGAATAAATATATATCTCTATATCATTATAGTATTTATGTATACAGTATATACATATACATATATAAAATGAAGATCAAGCGAAACGAAATACAATATTTTTATTTAAATATACATCAGGTTATATATCGCAGTTTTATATACATGCTTATATAAAACATTATAGAACACAGATTAAACTTTTAGTATTTATTTTTTTTTTCGAATAATTTGAAGGTCATTATTCACCCTCTTTATATATGTTTTTAAAATATATATATAGGAAAATAAAAAGACAAGAAAAAAAAACAATATTCCTTGTAATTTTATCATTTGTATAAGTTTTAAACAGAGGCAAAAATTATATATATGTAAAGTATTAATATTTATATATAATATATACCATTAAACACATCTGAGACGATTATAAAATGAATATAATATGATAATGATGTCCTTAGGTAGTATAATATAATGCTGGTGTTATTGTTTTTGTTATGTGATTTTCTATATAAAAGAATTTTCCTTATTATTTTATTATATATATGTATAGAGTCAGGATATGTCAGATTAATTTAATTATAACATTATATAAGATAATAGAATATACTATATATATAAAATATGCGGATATATAAAATTATCATTAAAATTATAATAATGTTTGGAAATTTAAAAAGAAAAACTCGTATTTTATACACAACTTAAACATATATATATACATATAGATAGATAGTAATAAGAAAATATGTATGTGGTTTTCTTCCAACAAAAACGCTTCAACGGAAATTAATAATAATATTATTATTACATACTATATTATTTATCGTCAACAAATTGAATATACCCATTTTATGAAATAGTTAGTGTAATTCTTAGGTATGTAAATTACTTTATGAATGCGCATAACGTGTATCGGGAAATTCTCTTCAAATATACCCTTCAAATCGTATAATATTATATATAACATTTTATTGCATTTTATTTCAATGAAAATGTAAAGTGTTTGTATACGAAATAAATGACATTTGAAGGAAGCTGAATTATTTTGTTCCATCCTTCAAATTCATGCTGCAAGAAGGTTATAATACTCTAGATGAAAATATATGCCGAAAATGGTTCAAAGGCAATTCAAAGAGGTATTATTTTGGATATTGAAGACGTTCAACCCCCAAGACAAAAAATCGAAGATACAACAATTACTGATCGAAAGTCATTATTAAACACAATATAATTTAGCAGTATCACGAATTTTGTTACTCACAAATAATGGGTTTCGGACTGTTGATACCTAAAATGAAAATAGTGTTAAAAACTTATAAATTGACAGAAGACTGCATAAAAAATTTCCATAAAAACCTTTTGAAATTATAATCACGCGATGATTTCAATACTGACGATGATTAATATGTATTAGAAGTGATTCCGCAAAACGACCAATAATAAATCGGTGAATTGACAAATGAAATTAATATTTTAACATGCCTATATGCGACACATCTCTATGCAACTGCAAATGTCACATACAAATTGTTTAAAACAACCTTAATTGGAAATTCTATCACAAATTCGAATTTGAATTTTCCCAAGCGGTTTCGTTCGTACGGCTAATTACCAACACCGTGTAAATGCAACAAATTAAGAAGCCAACAACAGTACAGAGTTGTCGGACGCTATAACCGATTGTCGGTTGTAAGCGAAAATGTTATTTTATTTATCACAACCAAAACCGTATTAACCAGACATATTCTCTTCAGACCACCACTTATTTCGGTTGAAGTAATTAAGATTTACTTATTATGAAAACATCAGAAATTGACTTCGTGAAGGGATGGCCTCGAAAGACGGAGACAAGGAATTCAACAACAATACCTGAAAGATGGAGAAAATGGTAACTTTCGCCATGGATCTTTGATTGAAATATTAATATTTTATTATGTGAACGATTAAGCCTTCCAAAAATTGGTATTTCAATTTATTGAAATAATTCTGAATATAGTGTATTATTTCTACATATAAATACAAAGGGGGCCAGTTAAATAACACAGTTATTTATTACGCCAAATATTTTAGTTTTACAGGTACAAATTATGTATACAAACAAAAAACGATAAGTTACTAGAAAAATGTGTTATGGACCGAAGAATCAACGGATAAACAATGTTGATCGGATGGAAAAGTGTATGTACGACGTCTACGTAAACAAAGCATCAATCCATTATACACATTTAACACTGTAAAACATGCTGGCGGTAGTAGCATGGTTTGGGGAGCGCTATATTGGCATGGTATTGATCCACAGAAGGAAAAATTAATCAGTATATGTATAAAAGCATACTTAAAAATCCAATGGAACCATATGCTGCGATGATAATATGCCACTTAAGAGGAAATTTATCCACGATAACGATCCAAACTCAACGCTCGTTGCATAAAAAGATGGTTGTTAGAACAACAAATTAATGTATTGGATTGGCCGGCACAAATACCGGGCTTGAACCCCATTGAGAATTTTTGGGGAGATGTCGAAAAAGGGATTAGTCTCAACCGACCAACAAATTTGGACAAATTGTGGGCAGTCGTGCAAGAGGCTTGGCCTGCAATACCATCAGATCGATCCAAACGTTTGGTGGAAAATATGCCTCGTCGAAGTGCTGATGAAAGGCAATTAAAATGAAAGGTTTCCCAACAAAATATTAAATCAACTTTGTATTAATTTTTTATTTTGTGATGCAATTAAAACCAAAGTTCGTGGACTGTGCTATTTACATGACCACTTAACTTTAAAAATTTTTTATGTTTTTATGTTAGAAAATATAGATATGCATTTACATTAATTATGAAATTATGTATTACTGTTTCATTTCTATAAACTCTCTTAGTCAGTTTACCACTGCTTCCATTAGATATTTTAAAGAATTCATTCCAAGAAATGGGTGTGTTATTTAACTGACCACCGCTGTATATCATATCATAATAGAACTGTAATATTATATAGGACCAGGTGGTAATACTATATCATAACCATATGGGTTCGTAATATTAACTCCTGGTCATGATGTTATAAGGATAATTTCATTGGTTTTTTGGATCATTGAAAATGCAATTGAACAAGAAATGTCAAATGGAAATCTCAATTGTCTCTACCCAAACGCCAGTAGCGAGGAATGGAAATGTCTGCAGGATAGACAATTTAAAAAATCAAAAATAAAGAAAGTCCGTATATGTTTACGTTCTGTGATGTTGAAATTTTGGTTATTCATATACTTATGAACAGTAACAAACACGTTCGAATCAAAACGTTAAGTCAAAAATTATGTTTGCTAAAATCATCTTCAACAAAATTTTAATAAAAACATTACCTTAAAAAAAGCTTTAATCACGGAAATAATCCATTTATAAAACATTTGTGCGGTAATTGACAATTTTTCGAAATTTTTTTCGTAGTCAGTGTTCAATAGCCAATCTTTGTCTTAAAACTCATATACAAATAATTTTATTGAAATAATTTAAATAATATTATAATTATTTAATAATTACAATAAAATATCAAATCGGGGAAGAAAAATCGTATTCAGTGTTCAATAGCCAATTTTTATTTTAACCATATACAAAAATAAATATGAAATCAGGAAAGAAAAATCGTTGTCAGTGTGGAATAGCTAATTCGTTATCTTTAAATATACAAAAATTAAATAATATTAAATAAACCAAATCATAAACAACACAAAATCAAATGCCGAAAAATCGTATTCAACTAAAATTTAAATTCTAACGAAAAGAAAATTATAAGTAAATACAAAAAACATAAATATTATACCGAGGTATATATAAATATAAATATATTATATATCAACAACCGTCATTCTATATGATTCTTTATTATATATTATATTTGCTTGTATTGTACAAACAATGTAAATATTAAAATATAACATATATGCATATATATACCAAAATCAAAGCATTAGAGAAACCAGTTTAAACAACATACATGCCTGCTTATCATCATCATTACCTAAAATTATTACATAAAAGACAATTCAAAATTTGTCTTTTTTGGAGTATTTTGAATTCTTTTAACTGTATATTAATATATAAGAAATTCGTTCTATATGTGTATCGGTTGACGAATGCATGCAATAGAAATCTATATTGGAAAAATTGCTCTATGAAAAGACATTTCAAAATTTGTCTTTTTATGAGTATTTTAGCTATATAGTATTGATAGCATATATCAATATATAAGAAATTCGTTCTATATGTGTATTCGGTTTATTACTACATGCATATAGCAATAGAAATATATACACTTTATAAAAAGACATTTCAAAATTTGTCTTTTTTTGAGAAAGTATAGATAAATTAATACGTAAAATATCATCTATCGGTTGATGAATACATGCATAGAAATAGAAATACGATTGGAAAATTGCTCTATAAAAAGACATTTTAAAATTTGTCTTATTTTGAGTAATATGCGAAATATTCATATGAGAAATTCATATATATATGGTTATCGTTAAATATGTGTTGAATCGTTGAATACAGTTGAATGGATAATAAATTCGTTTATAACAAAAACAAATATAAACACTTTTTAATTTTTATTTTTTATATATTCTATCTACTATTGCTACTATCTAGGCATATTCTATACATTTTTGTATTCAATATTTGTTCATAGAATTTGCAAAGATATATCCTTTATCTAAGATTTCCTTTGAATAATGGGTAGACAATGTCTTTTTTGTCTGTATGACTCGGCGTCGCTGCCAAACGCACAGGGAAAACTTATAAACTATTTCACAGTAAGAATATATATGGATGTATATGAACCAAAAATATATTCTTTACAATATTTATTCCTATATATATAGTCATAAATATCTATATTATATGCAACATATACCTATATACAACAATTCATAAACAATTTTATATACGCTAATATTTAAAGTAAATCGAATGTAAAAAATGTAAAATAAAAGAAAAGAAAACGTTGTTAACCCATTCAAAACCCCCATTGAAATACCATATATATTTTGTATTAAAAGTATATTTATTACACAAACTTATACATCCCCATTATACATATATTATATATATATTTATTTTATGTATATTGTATATGTTCAAAGAAAATTTATAGAAAAAAAATGCGTATCTTATTATTGTCTATTTATATATAATATATACATTGCGAATATAAGTAGTATATATATACATATTTTATTTAGATATATATACATTTCTGTATATATAGATGTTCAAGTACAGTGTATTTTATTCATTATAATATTTATATAATGCAGATCTATTATATTCAAATTCAAATTCGCTTCAATATAAATAAATAAATATAATGTAAAATAAATTAAGTTGATCCGAAAGAAAAAGGGTGTTTATTTCAAAAGGAAATTTTTTACTTCTTCTATTACAATATATTTATATATATGTATCGTATATAATAAGATATACAATCCTTTTACTTTATTTCATAAACATATAACAAAGTGTATATATTAAGAATTTATATATATATATATATATGTATAATGAACAGTGACTTTCAAATATATTTGGATAAATGTAATCCATCCATATATATATAAAATGAAACGTTTATGTGAATTTTTATATATAAAGAAATTATTTCTATATATTCCATCTGTATAAAGATCAAATGAAGATTTTTATCAGGATTACTGAACTTTTAAAATTCCATTATCACTTTAATACAGGAAGTTATCAGAATATTTTATGCGAGGAACCTTCCGCATATATACTTAAAAATGTATTGTTCAAATATTTTTGAAATTTATTGTAAATATTTGAAAAAAAAAAAAAACCAAAACATTTTTCCTACAACGATTTTCAAATGAATTACAATTGAAGTACTCGACCTATAATAATAATAATAATAAAAATATCTTGTTTGATACTTATTATAATATTTATTTATGTAGGTAGAAATAAGCTACATACATATAGGTGATATAGGATATATACACAGTTCATGATGAATGAATTAAAGCAAATTATATATATATATATATATATATATATATATATATATAGATGATATTATATATAAAAGAAAATATATTTACGCAGTATATAAAAATTGTTTAAGAGTTTTGAAAATTTATATTAATACCTTTAAGATATATAAGGTTAAACTTTTCTGGAAATAACCATGATATATTTGAGTTTCGTATATATATTAACAATAATATATTCTTAAAAATTACTATTATATAGATTTAATAACTTTATTATGAGCTGTGTGTATCTATAATTTTGAAAAATAATGTATTGTTTTTATTTATAACATGTTAATAACTTTATAAATTCCATATTTTTTATTTTAAATGAAATATTCTTATTTAATTATTATAATATTCGCGTTTATTCGCGTGTAATTGTTAGTTTTAAAATTAATTAGTGCGTGTGTATCCCTTTATTTTATTTTATATATATAATACAAAACCGAAGTCATAATTATATATATATATATATATCTGTTGAATTTTTACTTTACATAAATTATAAAAGCGAATATATAATAAATAGATATATATGCGAAGAAAATTCTAAATAATTTATAATTATATTAATTTAAATTCTTTGTAATACTTTAAATATATATATGCATACATATATATAAATTTCATTTTATATACACCTTAACGATGAGATAAGGTAAACATTTCTTTTTTACCGTGGTAATTATAAGAATAAAAGAAAAGCGAAAAACTATATTATACTGCTTATACGTAAACAAACGTATATTTATATATATCATGTATAATTATATATTGTATACGAAATATTTCGAATTTATTTTTATGATAGTTATTAATAAGTCTAATTAAATTAAATTAAATTACAATTATATATTATAAATTTGTTTATTTATCCAATTCAAAGAAGTCAAGATTTTTATTTCACTATCAATATATTGCGGTTAAACATTAAATAATTAAGAATATTTTCTATAATATTTCTATATACTTATTTAAACAAATACACTGAAAAATTATGAAAATAATTCTCAATTCGAAATCAATCATATATAAAAGACAACTTCATCTAATCTATTAATCGGTAATCGTTCGCAATCGATGATAAATCCGTATGGTAGAATTTTCAAAACGATTATTGGTAACTATATAATCTTTAACAAATTCATATCAGCTAAATTGATGTTGGATAATTTTTCCTGTAAAAAATAGGCAATGGTTTTGAAAAAATTCTAACAAATATGAAGCAATATCCGTTCAATGATACGTTGTCCAATAGTTTTACAAAGATGCAAGTATTACTTCAAATCTGGGAAAACTCTTAATTTATATTGAATTCGTTCAAAGGAATCGATTCCAATTATAATCATAGAGATCATCTACAAACTACAACGTATTATAAAAACCTGGTTAAATTAAAAAAAAAAACAATTGGTTAACGAATTTTGAAGAAATATATATGCGGAAAACACAACAAGAGCTTCAGCTTCAACTTCGACTTCAACTTCAGCTTTGACATCACTGCATAAAATTGTGTAAAACACAATACAGCGTCAGCGTTGCCTTTGCAGAGATTATAAAATGTCTTTTTTTATTATGTTATTTGGTTTTTGTTTACATTAAGTAGAAGATAGATCTACTAGAGCGTTGCTTAACCTCAGCGTCGGCTTCAACTTTGTATTGTGTTTGGTTGCATATACTCTTCATATGTTTTACTATGCTGTCACTTTGAAGTCGGCTGAAGCTCTTGTTGTGTTTTCCGCAATACACGCAGTTAACTCGTTATTAGGCGATTTTTCAAGGGACTGATACAGAAAAATCGTTGAATAGATTTTCTTTATTTTTGATTTTCATAGCTTATTTCTTATTCATAAAACCAAGGGTTCATCAACTCAAAAAAACAATCGTTGAACACAGAGCTCGTTCAATGAAGAATTGTACGAGTATATACGAAATTGTTTTGATACACATTTTCAAATAATAAATGTACTATAAAACTCATGAAAATGTCATCAAAATGAATAATTTTAAATCACTCTGTATGTAAGTTTATTCCAAATGTTCACAGAAATATAATCCATAATGGATTAAAAATATCTATATGGTAAAATTTTCAAAATTGTCGGTTAACGTGTAGTTAGTTACACATATATATATATTTAAAAAAGAAAACCCTTTCAGAATTTGAAATTTGGTAAACATTTTTCATACAAAATGTACATATCAAAAATGATATTAATTTTGGAAAGTTTTCAATTCTGTGTGAATACAAACGTCCAACGAAATCAAGCTCAATATTTGGCAAAGAGAGCATATCCAATTATTTTAAATGACAAAAATGTGGGGATTATAATATCATTACATGACATCACGATATATGTCATGTATCACACATTTTTGTCATTTAAATAACTTGGCTCTCTCTTAAATAACTTGGCTCTTTGGATTCATTGGCAACCTCTGATTCAATCGCAACCTCTGAAATTTATCGAAAATTACAAATGTTCTATATGCCAAAAGGAAATTTACAAAATTCATTAGAATTATCTGCAATTATTTATGTACTAAAAGGTAAAAGCTATCTTTGCTCATTTCCGTCGATATACGACATTAGGAATAAAATCAATTTTCTTCCAATTTAATTAAATATAGTTATTTTCTGCAAGAGAATCTCTAAACTGTATATTATATGTGTTTTTAGTTATATCATTTCAAATGTACATGTTTTTTTATTACTTTTTTTTGTTAATTTCAAATTATAATTAAAAATTATAGTATAAATGCGTTTTCACATTATAATAAAATTTTTTCATAATACGTTATAAGTATTCAACCCAAAAGGCAACTCAATAACAGAATACCTAAAAATAAATTCACGATGATCAATAAAGTAGTTCCAATACAATTAAAAAACAAATTTCTAATAAATACAGAGGAATCCGAGATGATTTTTAATGTTTTGATGGGACACAAAACACCAATTTATTGGTTGATAAAAAAAGTAAAAATATACATATGTTAATTGTTAAAATAAAATTGGGAAATATAAAAACGCATTGATATATTTCAAGCTTATATCTCAATAGTGTTATATTCTTATAAGTAATTCCCATAAAAACATTATTTAAGTCTCGCATATAATACCCATATAATCATATGCGAACTATAAATTATACTATATGAACCATAAAGTCTTGTCAATGCATTCATTATATATACCACTATGTTTAACAATTGTAAAATTCATCAAATCAAAATATGATTAAACTGTAATCTAATACAAAAAATAAGTTAAAATCAATAATTATAACAAAAACGTACCTTAATATATTGGAGGACCATTTGGCAAATCACCGCGGTTATGAACTCGAAAAAAAAAATACTACATAAAAAATTCTCTTACGGTAAAAATAAAAATGCCACTTTTTTTGTTGTTGTTGTTGCTGCCGCCGCCGCTTTTTCATTGTTAATGAACATAATTACCAATTAACTTATTGCACATTTTTGATCATTATTTATCTATAGTATTTATCATCATATATTATTTGAATTTTTATTAATTACTACTCAATACACGTTTGTTTTCCAATTTTGATTATAATTTAATAATTAAGATTAATTGTAATTAATGGAAATTAGTTTTTTTTTTAATTTCAATAGAAAACGTTCACCATCGTTAAAACTTTTACACTTAATAGAAAGAAAGAAAATTCCAAAATGGTTGCAATTTTTTTTTTCATATATAGAAAAAATAACTGAATTGCGCATTGTTTAAAATATCATATAAAAAAAACGACAAAATACAGGGTAGGATTTTTCTAATAAACGTTGTATGAGTGGAATTTACATTTTTTTAAATTTTACTATTACTTATTTGGTTTGGAAAGAAAATCACAATTTTTGACCGGGAAATCTTAAATTAAAGATATGAGTTTTTTATGGGGTTTTTTCATGAAAAGATTTACTAATACTATATATATTATAAATATTCGAATTATTTTAATTAAACTTTTTTTACAATAAAATATTTTTATTTAACAATTTGCCGAAACAAATAATAATATATATTAATTATATTTAACAACAAAAATTTCCTATTTAAAACATTATATATATTAGTTTTAATCATCGATATATATATATATATATACAATGCATTGGCTGTACACACATATTAATTATTATTTATACATTTTTCGATTTTTTAATATACTAGTAATGAAAAACTCACCAGCTTTATACGAGCTACGAACTAATGGACCACTTGCCGTATACATAAAACCTAATTCAAAACCACGATTTTCCCAATGTTTAAATTTGGTTGGTGTCACGTATTCAATCACTTTTAAATGTTTTTTCGTTGGTTGCATATATTGGCCTAATGTTAAACAATCAACGCCCGCCTCTCTTAAATCATTCATGGTGCATTCAATTTGTTCGTCCGTTTCACCCAGACCTAACATAATCGATGTTTTTGTTATTAAATTTGGATTAATTTGTTTAATTTCTCGTAAAACATTCAATGTTTGACGGTAACCAGCTCGTCGATCCCGTACGAATGGCGTTAAATGTTCTACCGTTTCAATATTATGTGCATAGACATCTAATCCGGACATTGCAATTGTCCGTATACAATTGACATCACCACGAAAATCCGGTGCTAAACATTCAACAAATATTTTTGGATTTCTATATCAGGATTTTGAGAATCAATATTTTACATTGCAACAAAAGCAAAACTCTGTAAAATATATGCAAAAATAACAATATAACTTACTGTAATTTTATCTCTTGAATACATTCAGCAATATGTTTTGAACCACCATCGGTTAAATCATCACGATCAACGGATGTCAATACAATATAATCAAGTCCCCATGATGCAATTGCTTTAGCCGTATTCTTTGGTTCATTTGGATCTAATGGTGGTGGTATTCGAGCAGTTTTTATCGAACAAAATCGACATCCACGTGTACATGTATCACCCATAAGCTATATATAATAACAATAAAAACATTAACACCAAAAACATACAACAACAACAATGACAACAAATAATTTAATGTACATTTAAAAACCTTGACCTTTTTTTTTATGTATGTATATTTATAGATAATGAATTTTAGATTACAAAAATACAATACAATATTTATATAAACATACCATAATTGTAGCTGTTTGGGTGCCATGTTCACCGCCACCCCAACATTCACCAATGTTTGGACAACGTGCCTCTTCGCATACGGTTGCCAATTTTAATTCACGTAATTGTGTTTTAATTTTATTGAAATTTGCACCAATTGGTATTTCTTTTTTTAACCACGGTGGTAAACGTAATCGTTCCGAATCACCTTTTTCACGTTTTAATTTACCCTCGTACGTGTTCCATTCATCGGCTGTTGTTGTTGCTGTTGGTTCATCCACAGGATTGTTTTGTACAAAATCTTGAAATTGTGGACCATTTGCCAAACGTTCACGTATTTGTTCTAAATTTTTGGTACGTGATGATGAATGACGTTTTAGAAACTATTTTTTTTTATATAATATATATTAATAAAATTTTAATATAAATGGAGATTATTTTTTTTTTTTTTTGTTATTGATTTACCGATAAATTCGAGATTTTTATAATTGATTTTACATTTTGTCTTAACATTTTTCAGATGATATAATTTGTTTAAATTAAATTAAAATTAAATAATTATAAATCGTAAATTCGTAAATTCAAAACAGAAAAAATAAAAAAAATATATAAACAAATTTTTTATCAAACAAAACAATAGACAGGCGACAAACTGCGGCGGTGGTCGGGGTCGAAAAGAGTATAAATTAAACGCTACAAATCTAGTACAAAATTATTATTTCTGAAATTTCATTTTCTTTTGTTTTTGTTGTTTATTTTTTTTTGGGTGGTGAAGTTTTTTGTTTGCCTTTCTGTATTTTGTTTATTTATTTTAATTAATTAAAATAATTTTGTTATATTTGTGTTGATAATTGATAAAAAAATAAAAAATAACCAATTCATCAAAATAAAATATAATAAATAGAAATAAAACAGTTTATTTATGGTAAAAATTTATTGATAAAAAACTGCAGTGGATGTGTTTAGATAAAATACAAATGTGTTTTGTTTTTAATTGGTTTTCATAACGCAGTAATGTGATTTTTAATTATTTTTGTATTTAAAAGTGTTATATATGAAAGAAAAATTAATTATTAAATAATAAATAACATTTATATAATAAACATATATACATATAGATTGAATTTCAAATTGAAAATCAATTGTTTTTTTTTATGTGAATTGAACTGGAAACAAAAGTAAAAGTACCTTTACAGCATCAATTTCCTGTTGATATATTTTATTATTATAAAAATAAAATTTGTTTGTTTTGTTTTGCATTTATATGTGAATGTTTTTGCTTATTTCATTATAATTTTTATTTTTTTTTTTAAGAAAAAATGGGTATGTATATTTATATATTTATATTGTTATTGTTTATTGATTTTTAGTGATTTATTATCTTAATAATTGTATAAAAATATAACAAAATGAACTATATAATAATCAAAAGATTTAATTCAAATATATGTATAAATTATATGGACGATCGTGATCTTAATTCTTGGGGCGTTGACCATTTCTTATACTAATAATAATAATATATAATGAACCATAAACATTTTTTTTAATTTTACCAAATAACGCTAACATTACGTACGATCTGTACACATCTTTTCATGTATTTATTAATTAAAATCCCTTCTTTTTTTTTTTATTATTGTTTTATTCATACAATTATTTATTTTTAATTGAGTTTAATTCAATTTAATTAAAGGGGTCATCAAACAGGTTAATTATTTTTATTTTTTATTATTGTTTTTTTTTTTTTTATTTTCGACTAGTACACTTTTTTTTAGCCAAAACAGTTTGAAATTTACCTAAGAATTGGTTTTATTTGTGGTCATGTCATAAAATTTGTTTGCTCAAAGGGTATTTACTATTTACTAGTGTCACTTTTTTTTATTATTTTTATTTATTGATCACAGAAATAAAAAAGTAATTTTTGTGATTTTATTTTTATTAATTTATTTTTTCTTTCTGTTTAATTTTTATATTATTTCGGTTTAATTAAAATTCATTTAATAATTTATTAAATAATTAAACAAATTGTGTATTAAAAGTATCGATACAAAAGACAAGAAAAAAATAAAACAATAATTTCAACAACCAACAACGAAAAATAAAGAAAATATCAAATCAATTTTTTTTTTTTTTATTATTTATTCGAAATGAATCATCTCAATGTAATTGATATGTTTTTTCATGAAAATAATCAATCAACAGGTTAATTTAATCGGTTTGTGGTGATATATTAATCTGTTTGTGGTGATATATTAATCTGTTTGTGGTGATAATTAATAAAAAAAACTAAATAGTTTGACAACGAAATACGGAATACGCGTTCCTAAATCAAGTTAATAAACAAACAAACGAAAAAAATCTTTGTGCCAAAAATAATACAATAATATGGTATCAAATCGTGAACGAATTCGTGATCCTCGTGAGGAAATCCTTTTGGAAACAAATTTTGATGATGATGGTGTAATGACCAGAGCCTATAATAATACAAATCCAAATCCAACAAATAATAATACAAATTTAAGTAGACGTCGTTCTGATTATTCAATCGATAGATATTCGGAACATTCAATACATGGAAAAAATCGAAAAGGTAAATTTTTGTCTACAAAAAAAAAAAAAATGATAACAAAAAATTGATAAGATATTTAATTTTATTTTATTTTTACAATATCTTTTGTTATCAATTATTATTTTGTATATTTTTATATTATCATCATCATCATCATCATCATCGTCAACGTCGTCATAAATACTGTTATCATATATATGATTTTTTATGTTCATGTTTTATCAGTTTTTTTTATGTATTTTTGTTATCAATTTTTATTTTATATGTTATATTCATAGATAATCATTAATACATTATTCATTCGTAGGTGGTAGATATTTTCAATGCGATTATTATTATTATGATTAATAATTATATACTTTATTTTGAATGGATTCTGAGAAAAAAAAAACAATCGTACGTACGGGCAGCACTACCCGGATCTATCAGTTTTCATGATTCACTTTGCGTTAATCTAAGGGTTAAGCTAATTTTACCGAAAACGGAAAAGGCCACAAATTAAGAAACCAACAACAGAAGCTTGTTGTTGTTGGACGTTAAAACGCTAAATCGTCAGTTGTAGGCGAAAATGAGATTATATTGGATCTGTTGGAACGATTCAAAGTATATAGGCAAAATGAAATGTTCATGAATCATAAGCTGTGATGAAAATAATTTTTGCTTTTTAAACCCCAATTATACACGTTTGTGTTGCTTTTTGCTAACTCCCAATTGATATCATTTACAATGAATCTTTTCCCAAATACAAGTCAAGCAGTTAGAGACTATCGATCAATTTGGTTTTTAAATTAAAATTTTTTGTTTTTGTTTTTTTTTCCTTACAGGAAACTGTTGTAAATCATGTATGACCCGGGTGCCGTACGCAACGTTAATTGCCACTGTGATGTGTTTAATTGGTGTCGGTATTTTTTGTGGTACAATGTATCGAGGTTCATCGTTAACCATCATTATGTTCGATCAGGTATTTCATTTACGTTTAATTTGGATTGAAGCTGTACAAATGATATTCGTGGTTATTGGAGCATCGATGGCCGCTCTCGGTTTTATGATATTGTTTGTTGGTTGTTTGGCAACGGGTTCAACACGATTTAAGGTGTACCGTGCATGGCGTTCACGTGTTGGTGGTCGTATAACATGTGCCGTTTTTATGGGCATCACCTATATATTGAATATCGTTTGGATATTAATATTATGTTTTCTATCGATTGTCACCTTTGTCTATACAATTTTTTGGAATATGTGCTCCGATCCAAATGTGGAAACGCATCGTAATTGCATTGATTTAACACAATTTCGTAAGTGTTTTTTTTTTAAATAAATTCACATTTTAGTATATGGATTATAGATATTGACACAAGTTTAATATTTTTTTTCTTCCTATTTATTTTTAGATTTTATGTTTCCATTGAATACACGTCAAGAGGATATGAAAATATGTGAAAAATTTGAGGTAAAAGCATTTTGTAAAGATGCTGTTGAAAAGGCTGAAGTTATGTTTATATTGGCAACACTTTCATGTTTATTGGTCATATTGAGTTTAGTTCATTATCTAATATGTTTATCGGCAAATTACGCACACATACGTGATCATGAAAAATTTCAAGAATTACAAGAAATATTAAATTTAAACGATATGGAATATAGTGCAGCGTCAAAGGAACGTTTTTAGAAAAACGTATCACTTGATAAGATGTTGACATACAAAAAAACGAAAAAAAAAAACAGACAAAAACGAAATCATTAATAATTTTAAGTTATTTATAGAGAGACAGTATAATTCCGTCCAATATTTTTATTACTGTAATACAAAAGATACAAAGATACAAAAAATGGTATTCAATCGAACACACTCTGGTAAAAAAAAAAATAAAAAACCATTTTATATAAATACTATACAAAATAATAATGTTTGCTCATTCATTCATTCATTAATTTCAGTTAAATTGTCGTTAACGTTAAAGAATTAAATCGAATTTTTTTGCCAACCAAACCAACCAAATTAAATAGAATAAATTTCAGTAAAAAAAAATAAAATATTAATTATGGTTTATTAGAACATTGAACAATCGATATTTTGAGGATTTATTCATATTTTTGATTGAATTTTGATTGGGTATTTCAAACGATCGTTGAACGAAATTAAGATCATATAAAAATTCTATAAATTATAAACTATACTATCGTACCAACAAAACCTGCATAAAATATAACAATAAAAGACTGTTTTTTTTTCTATATCTAAATAAATATATTTTTTTTGTAATTTTTTACCATTTACTAAAAGAAAAAATAAAATGATGAAACGATTGATTATGGAATTCCCCATTAAATAATGAATCAAACAACGACGTTAAATAATATTCTAATAAACCAATTAAATGGTTTTTATTTAATTTTATTATTTATTATTATTCTATTTAATTAATTCTGTATATTAAGACACATTTTGTTGCAATGTGCTTTTCTTATTTTTTTTTTTTTTTTGATAAAGTAGTAATCAAAATATTGATAATTTTAAGTTAATTTTTAAGTAATTACAAATTTGAATAAGTAGCACAACAAAAAAAAGAAAAAGAAACATTCCTTTTTTTTTAATTGGTTCAAATTATATGTTTAAAAAAAAAAATTCCATTCCATTCCATATAAAATTAGTGTATACGAATTTTTAAATTAAATTAAAATTAAAATCACCCATAAAAAAGAACCAAAAATTCATCATTCAGATCATTAGAATAAAAAAACAACAACTTAAAAACATTCTAATTAATTAAAATTGGAATTTCTTGTTTCAATAATCCAATCCCATGAAATTTTCCAATTATTGTTTCCCAGTTCCGCGCCGCAACAAGATTCTAAAAAAAAAGGTTTCAAATTAAATTTTCAACTTATATTTGAATGACATAAAAATAAAACAAAAAAATTTCTTCCAATTATATTTTTAATTTGAAAATAGAAAAAAAGAAATGGAAAAATTATTCATAATATAATGAAATTATAAACAAGACAATACTTTTTTTTTATATATATATTATTAATTAATTAATTTAATTTCTTTTTATTATTATAATTATTATTATTATTATTTGTTGTAGTTTAATTATTATTATTATTATTAGAATTATTAATTATTAATTATTCTCTTTATTATATTTGAATTAAATAAAAAATATTTTATACATTTATCTCTATATAAAAGAAAAATTTTGTAATATTTAATGCGATTTTTAATTATGTATTGGAAAAATTGAGATTATTTAATTCAATTGTTGGATTTGTGGATTCAAATTTTAATTATATTACAGATTTTGAATTGAACCTTTTACCTTTTGTGAGTCTCTGTGATGATAAAACACCCGACAGGCAACATCTTACACGTGATTCACCGACGAACCGACATCCGTAACATCTATAAATTATCTTTAGATCCGTGTTTGCTTCTCATTAGGAAACCAAAGAAGCCATCCTATAGCCCAAGACGGAGAAGGATGCAGGATCTGACGGCGTGCCTGATAAACTCTTAAAATATGGTACGGATGTATTGTGTATTGTAAACACGAACCAATTGAGCATGTTTGGAACTATGAAGTGTTATACCAGATAAGTGGACACTTGCTGTACTTGTGCGAATCTACAAGAAGGGAGGGATACAGAATGGATTCTGCCAACTATCGGGGAATATCGTTGCTGAATGCTACAAAATATTAGGAACTCGCTTATGTATTGCTTGATCAGCGCGGCTCTAACCGTATGCGGAGGAAGTAATTGGTGAATCCCACTATGGATTTCATAATGACCGTTCAACAATTGATCCACTTTTCGTCATACGACAGACAATGGAAAAGTGTAGGCGGTTCGACGACGTAGAAACACACATCACCTGTTTGTTGAATTTAAATCCGCACAAACGACAGTGTTATTAGGGAAACATTTTGAGGCACAATACAAAATGGAGGAATTTGGTTTCTCACAAAAATTGATAACTATATCAAAATTAACAGTGACGCAAGTCAGGTACAAATAAGCGGTATCAAATGGGATGCGCTTGAAATCATTAACGGAGTTCGGCAAGGGTTTACATTGGCTACATTAATTTTGAACGTTATAGTATAGAAAAATGTATAAGGAGGACCAATAGCACAATTTTTTTTACCCTCATCTGTTCAATTACTTGGCCCGCGATATGCCGATGACAATGGCGGCGTAGTGGATAGAAATACTGGTGCCGTCGTTAAAAAAGAAGTTCTTACTGTTGGAACGTGAATCTTCGAAAATGGGATGGGAAGATAAACAGGGAGAAAACCAAGTATTTGATGATCACACCAATAGTACGTTTATGGCAAACCAACAAATCATCAAAAGAAAATACTTCGCCTCATCTTTGAACCGACAAAGGATTTAGGGTAGCGGTAGCGTAGGCGATATGACCATGAACAAAATGTTTAAAATGTTTGGCGAACCCGATATTGTCCGGTTTATCATCAATATTGGTCGCTTGAGGTGGATTGGTCATGTGTGATGCGTATGGATGCCAATCGTATACCGTCAAAAATCATGGACGGCAAACCGCAGGTGGATCAAGGATCGTTGCAAAAGACCGTGGGGGGAGGTGGAATGATGAAGTTAAATGGGACCATCGGGCTCTTGGAGTTTCCCGCTTGCGAACGTTTACAATAAATGAATCAGTTTGGAGAATTACGTGGACGACGCCAAAACCAATTGTAGGTTGTAGGCCCATTAAAGTAAAAGAAAGTAAAGTTTTGGATATCTATAAAATGACGGATAGTGGGAAGTAGTGCGTAATTGTTTTTTCCATTTTTCCTCAACACAGCATATCGAAAAAAGTTCAAGCCCCAAGTTTTTTCGAAAAAGAATGAGAACTCTCCTAAAATCCTTAAAATGAATTTGTATCGGTACAGGAAGCTGTGTGTTTGCTCACAAAAACAAAGGTTTAAAGATTATTGATTGATAGTCACTTTTCAATTTATTTATTATATTTTTCGCCATGCAATGAATAATTACTTTCATATTTAATATCTTCTAACAAACCATCATCATCATCATCATCTATATCATTATAACCATCTTCTACATCCTTTTTATATCCGTTGTTCTGATTGAATTAAAAAAGTGCGGTTCCGATATGAAAAATACCAAACAACAACAATTTTTTTTATATTTGTTATAAATTATAAATTTTTGTATTTATTTACTTATTTTTTCTCTTATATAATAATATAATAATAATAATAAATCATATCCATAAAATATAATTAGTAAAAACAAAGAAAAAAACAAATAAAAAATACCATAATAATAATAATAATAAAAAAAAATTAATAAACGGCATATCACGGGATAATATTTTTTTGCTTTCTTTTTTTTATTTAATTTTTTTGATGTGTAAATAATTAGCTTATGATACAAAAAAATTAATTATTATTATTAATTTAATTTAATTTGTTTATTTCACTATATTTTTATATATATTTAATTGCAAAATTGCCAAGACTGAAAATGCTGGAATTTATTTATTGTTTTTTTTCTAAATTTTTGGAAATTCATTTAATATTGCTGCACATATTTTTTGTGGATTTGTTTCATTTGGATATTTATCCATAACTTTTTGTACTTGTTCTTCTGGGAATATACTAGCCAAATGATAATGTAAACGACGACGATGATTTTTTGTTGACATTGGTGATGGCTGTTGTTGTTGGGATTGTTGAGATTGTTGAGATTGTTGGGATTGTGTTGGTATAACATTTGGACAAACTGATGATGTTGATTGTGATGAAATTAAATGCTGTTGTTGTTGTTGATTAATTGAGATTTGTTGTTGTTGTTGTTGTTGTTGTTGGTGATGTTGTAAATGATGTTGCTGTTGTGGCCATAAATTTATATGCGGTTCAGATGTGGAAGCTGGCGGTGGACCATTATGCCATGGTCTTGATGGATCCGGTGCTGATGCTATTCTTGTTACATTCTGAAAAATAGAATATTTAGAATTAAAAAAAAAAGGAAAGATTTGAATAGGAACTGCGCTCCAACA